>CM037647.1:3979537-5183770 GCA_015227895.2 Colaptes auratus | reverse complement strand
GCGGTCCAGTCGGTCAAGGTCCCTTTGCAGAGCCCTTCTGCCCCCTATCTGACTTACTGCAGCCTTTCAATACTTAAAAAGGGATCTACAAAACTGGTGGGGACAATTTTCAAGTGTCTGCCGTGACCAGGAAAAGAGGCGATGATTTGAAACTTAAAGAAGGGAGATTAAGACTACCACATCACGCTACTTTCATTGTATTCAGTCTATTCTTGCAGCAGGCAGAGTTGCATTTCCTATGAGATTACTCAAAGTAACATTCAATCCTTCAAAAAACATTTAGATGCACATTATTTCCTCAGTACCAAGCAACAGCTGTGAGCATGTTTAGTGTCTGAATTACAGACTCGGCGAATTAATTCAGACCAGACACTAGGTGTCTGACTCGCATCATCATAGGATAGATGCTTTGCTGCTGAAAAGAAAAGGGAATAAAAATGATCAAAAAGCAATTTACCTTCAAGAAAACATTTTTCCCCCATATATATATATATATGGATATAAACATAGAGCGTGTGGCTTTATCTCTAAGTAACAGCAAAGCCTACAGTACCTGTGTCTGAATCCTTCTTTTTTTTTGGCAACATGAGGAGGTGAGGAAAGACATCACACAATTCTGCAGCACTGGTCCAGCTCCCATTGGAAGAGAACTTAGTCTTAGCCAAAAGTAAATGTCAAAGTCAGGCCTGGTATTTCACGGGTGTTGTCATAAGTCCCAAGCATAGGAACAGCAATTCCCTATCAGCCTTTTTCCTTGCTTTTCTTTTTCTTTTCTTCTTTTTTTTTCCCCCCTCCAGCTGTTTGTTTGAAAGAGCTATTGTAGTGCCAGCAATTTTGTCCCTTTCTTTTATGCTTGATTACCCTAGCTGCCTCTGCTGTCGATAGCCTTCTGTGAATGAAAGTCCACAAAGCAAATGGCACAACAGTTCTGCTAACAGCAGGTTCTCCTTCAGAGAAAGTACTGAATGGTTAAGTAACTAAATGTGCTATTATTCAATAACACCACTAAAACATCCTATCCCTTGGCAAAAAGAAACAGAAGAGGGGTGTGTGTGGGGGGAAATAACTCCACAATTAGCTGGTTGATAACAATAGACAATTATTATTCCAACAAATCTTTGGCCAGGTTTCATCATTTCAAACTTGAGGACAAAGTGGGATTCAGTCCTAGTTTAGACTTGACAAATAGTCCTCTATGCACTAGGTTGAAGAGCCCTTTAAATGTCATCTAATCCACACCTGTGCAGTAAGCAGGGCATCCCCAACTAGAGCAGGTTACTCAGAGCCCCGTCAAACTGACCGTGAGTGTCTCCTGACGTGTTGCTGCCTGCAGCCCGCTACCATTAGCACTTCACTGTAAATTGGCACAGGCAGGGGCTGGGGAATATCACCAGAGTATGCTTGGACACAAAGGGTCTGGGCAGCACCTCCAGAGCCCACAGCAGAGCTGCCAATGTAGAGCCACATTCTATCTTGAAGAGAAGTGCCAAGACCTCTGTGTCCCAGGGTTTCTCTGATGCTGCTTTCCCTTACTCTCGGCATGGAACAATGCTGTAGTAGCTGCTTAGGCCAGCAACTAGAGCTCCATAGTTTCATGTAAAGGTGTGAGGGAAAGATCAAAAGCCTCAGGAAAACTGCCAGGTCTAATCACCTTTATTTCTCCTTATCGCACCTACCCTTTTTTAATATTCACTTCCAGAATTGCATTGAAGGTAAGGTTCTTTTGAAGTTAAAAAGGGAGAGTGGTTAGAGTAATACATTTTCAACATCATCCTGGTACCATGCACTGATGTTCTAAAATCTAATCAAAAACCCCTTACTTTGCCCTTGTGCTATAGTCTCTGTAGCTTTGATGAGCATCACTTTGACCACAGCCACAGATCCCAGGCTGAAAAAAAGATAAAAAACTACACCCCCTGTCCCCTAAACCCCCCAAACATAAGGCCAGATTCCTCCATCCATTCTCACTTAGTCTTCATATTAGGGGATATTAAAAATGAATTGCAGAAGAGCTAACAGCTGAGGGTCTGCTCTTATCAGGAAATCATCATCTTGATTACTCCCTTTCATACAATGCTTTTTACTCTCTGAAGGGAGATAAATTATCTAATAGTAGAAGAAAAAAGAGGTGCCTTGGGCACAAGCAAAATCTTTGTTGAGCAAAGGAGGTACAAAATAAATTTTAATGACATACAAGTTTTCAGAAAATAAGAGGTAAGCAGAAAGAACAGGAAGCTAAAAGACACCTACAGGCAGTGCCAACCCCCTTTATTGTCAGTGAAAAGGCACAGAATATTTTTCATGCCAAAGAGCTGCAGAGGAAGAGAAGGTTATGAAGCAAAAGTAGTATATATTATGTGCTGAAGTTATGTGGCTTCTCATTTGCATGAGAAAGGGAAAAGCTTTCAGGAACACAAAACTGAATAGCTTGGGAGGAAAAGAATCAAAGCAAACCTAAGTGCTATGAATTGTGTCATACTTATTGAAAAGTGCCCAAGGCATTTCATATGTGCTTAGCTAACTAGCTAGCCCCATCCAGTGAGAACAGCCTCCTAGGCAATCACTGACTTGAAACAGAACGACTTCAAAAACCTAGCCAATGCCTAAGGAGCTTAAGTTTCAGTTTCTGAAACTTAGACACCTAAGTTACCTCCCAAGAGGATCACTGCAACTGTTGAAAACCGTTCCAGAGCTCCATCTTTATCTCTCAAACCAAGGGAAGGGGAAGTGGAGTTTGACAAGTTAGGGTCAGCAGAGAAGGATGTTACAAACCACCCAAGCCATGGAGTCTAGTCTCCTGTAGTCACAGGTTGACATTCAGTTTTCAGAATGTGGCAGGGTGAAATCATGACTGAGGAACCATATCTTATAACCACATATCAAAGGATAACCCTGTCTTGAGTCCTACGAGACAACAGGCAATCAGAATTCTGTGGTGCAAGGAAGTGCACCCTGGACCCTTTTACAACCTTTGGAAGACAGCAGGGAATGATATTAAAACTTAATTTTCTCCCAAAGTTCACCTATTTGAAGTTACTTAGCTGCTTCTCTCTGTAGCTTGTCTTCTGCCTCCACTCCCACCATAAATATTATTCAGCTATTTGAAAAAGGAAGACTTTTACTGAGGCTTTCACCTGTGCCTCTCTCACTGACCCTGACTTTACTCTTTCACAGCCCTCTCCCAGGCAACAAGCACCAGAACAAGAGGACACAGTCTCAAGCTGCACCAGGGGAAGTTTAGGCTGAAGGTGAGGAGAAAGTTCTTCACTGAGAGAGTTGTTAGCCATTGGAATGTGCTGCCCAGGGAGGTGGTGGAGTCACCATCCCTGGAGGTGTTCAAGAAGAGATTGGACGTGGCACTTGGTGCCATGGTCTAGTCATGAGGTCTGTGGTGGCAGGTTGGACTCGATGATCTTTGAGGTCTCTTCCGACCTTGGCGATACTGTGATACTGTGAAGTGGGATGTGCTGGGTGGAGGGCACAGACTCAGCTGCAACTCTAGTGCTAGGATTCTCTTACCCTATCTAGATAATTGCACCCCATCAGGACCCAGCAGGTCGGGTGCAGTAAAAGTTGCCCCAACTGTGATACTGTGACACTGTGATATGCTCTTTGTCACTACCACCATAATGCAGCTCATCATACAAATCTTAGTCACAGATTTGAGGTTTTTTTTTAATCAGCAAGCAATTTTGCCACAAAACACAATGTTTTTAGTTCACTTGGAAATCTGACAGATTTGCAAGTATTTCTGGAGGCTCTGTTAGCTCAGAACAATGCAGGAGCCAACTGCTGCTTCAGAAAGCCTGTCAGTCACTTGGCATTATGCTCATCACCACGGCGTCTGAAAGCTTCCTTTTGTACATCAAGAGAGACACTACTGATGTACCACGAGACAAAAAGGTATAATTTAAGCTGTTTTGACAAGAAAAAGAGAAATTACTGCAGCTCAACATTTCCTCACCATAAAGACTGTTTGGTGAAAACACTCTATCAATATATTTTTTAAATGGATTTTTTTTTTTTAATTATTATCTTTCTTCCTTTTTCTTTTTCCCTCATGAGTCTTAGTTCAGTGTATTAAAGGCATCATTATCCTCTTAGGGACAGATTCCCCGTGCAAAATATTTACCCTTTGTGAAGTAGATCTTGAGAGCCCCACTCAAGGATAAACCAGTGCCTTCCAAGACAAATTAAATACTTGATTCTTCCTACAAACAAACCCAAGCAGCTTCAGCAAGAACATAGGTACCTTTAGAAAGCACTTAGCAAAAATGATAGCTCCTAATTATATTTAAAGTAGTAATTATACTTCAAGTCCTAAGAGACCTCTCACAAGACTTGACAACAGATTCCACTGGGAGAATCCCAAATACAATCCTCAGTTAACTGAGGCAAGAAAAGCCTTGCTTTGTGATTCTGGTAGACACATTATCTTGTGCACTATTAACCAGCTTGCATAATATTTTTCAGCTTACAAAACCAATGGATTCATCAAGAAACCACCAGGACTGAATTACAGAAGTCATCATGTGGTGGCATGTTTTTTTTTTCCCAGGGGAAATTTAAATCCTTCCAAGAGGAGACCCACGTCCAATCAGCTGGAAGAGGGTCTGCAGCTGAGTCTGTGCCCTCCACCCAGCACATCCCACTTCACAGTATCACAGTATCACCAAGGTTGGAAGAGACCTCAAAGACCATCAAGTCCAACCTGTAACCACAGACCCCATGACTAGACCATGGCACCAAGTGCCACGTCCAATCCCCACTTGAACATCTCCAGGGATGGTGACTCCACCACCTCCCTGGACAGCCCATTCCAATGGCTAACAACTCTCTCAGTGAAGAACTTCCTCCTCACCTCCAGCCTAAACTTCCCCCGGTGCAGCTTGAGACTGTGTTCTCTTGTTCTGGTGCTGGTTGCTAGAGAGAAGAGGCCAACCCCTTCCTGGCTACAACCATCTTTCAGGAAGTTGTAGAGAGCAATGAGGTCTCCCCTGAGCCTTCTCTTCTCCAGGCTAAACAACCCCAGCTCCCTCAGCCTCTCCTCACAGGGCTTGTGCTCAAGGCCTCTCACCAGCCTTCTCCCAGGTCCTGTCTGGTGCCAAGGCACAGATACAGTTTTTGTGTTTACTTCTCCCCATTTTGCCCTCAAGGGGATAAAATAGCTCTGGGAATTCTCTTCCCTGCCCTAGACTGCCAGGCTTCAGCTGTCAGTTTGGGATAGTTTGCTTTCACTGCATTACAAAATACTTGGAGATGGAAGCTACCTCTAGAGGCCATTTGGTCCAACATTCCCATGTGGATAGGGCCACCGAGAGTCAGTTTCCCAGCAGCATTTCCAGGAAGCTTTAAAATGCATACAAGGGTGGTGAATCCACAGACTCTCTGGGTAAATGTGTTGAATTCCCTTATTGTTCCCATTTCAGCCATGCCTCAGTGATCCAGCCTTACACAAAGCAGTATCAGCTATTCATGAATTGGCTAAATAAGCTTGGGATTTGTGAATAACTGCAGCACCTTTTTACAGGCTAGTCAAAACTACGCAATACAGAACAAATTACTACCTTAGATAGCAAGCACTCTCTGCATGGGACTGCTAAACTGCAACCAAACTAAGTTATTTGAGCCATGGGAGTAGTCTGTTGTTTTACACACTCAAAGTGGAATGTAATTATCTCATAAATAACTAAAATGAGCCAATGAGCAGTGACAGGCCTGAGAGCAAGATTTGTCTTGTTTGAAATGTTGGCATTAGGTGCAGAACTTAAGGAAATTTGCTCTCTTTTAGCACATTACTTCATCCTGGTGGCTCTTCACCCCAACCTTCTGCCCAGGCAGACCTGTCTCCTGAAAGGAATTCTCTTTTGCAAGCAGAGAATATTTCTGGCTATTGGAAGTGATGACTTCTTTCTGGTTTGCTTTAGAAATGCCCATGTGTGCTTTATTAGCTCTAATGTGTTTCACATGAGATACAGTTCATAATGGTCATGAGTGTGTGTATATTTGCTTCTTATAGACAGAGTCCTTGCAGTTTAATTTCTTTACAGAAGGATTTTTTTTTTTAACTTGTGGAATTAATTTCTTCCTCACAATAATAATAACAAAAAGCAGTAACCTAACTGCTACACCAAACCATGAGTTTGTTTTGGTAGTATATTCTTTTTAATGCCTGAAACCAGACGTCTCTGGAGGAGAAATACAAGTAAATAACAGACAAATAGTTGTGCTGCCAATTTATCTTGCTGAGAGTATAGAATAGCATAGAATAGTATAGAATAGCATAGAATTAACCAGGTTGGAAAAGAACTTTGAGATCATCAAGTCCAACCTATCATCCAACACCATCTAATCAACTAAACCGTGGCACCAAGCACCCCATCCAGTCTCTTCCTAAACACCTCCAGTGGTGGTGAGTCCACCACCTCCCTGGGCAACCATTCCAATGGCCAATCACTCTTCTATGAAGAATTTCTTCCTAACATCCGCTAAACTTCCCCTGGCACAGCTTGAGACTGTGTCCTCTTGTTCTGGTGCTGGTTGCCTGGGAGAAGAGACCAACCCCCACCTGGCTACAACCTCCCTTCAGGTAGTTGTAGAGAGCAATAAGGTCTCCCCTGAGCCTCCTCTTCTCCAGGCTAAGCAACCCCAGCTCCCTCAGCCTCATAGGACTTGTGTTCCAAACCCCTCCCCAGCTTTGTTGCCCTTAAAGCTGGTTCTTTGTTCCCAGTTAGTGCTGAATTCACAGAACAGCCTTCAGGTGCAAGATTTTTACCATATTTCCATACAGATACACTAGATGTTCAAACTGAGAATTTGTTTAGATAATCACACTCCCACCCAGGGAACTAAAATCAGTTCACAGGGCTATATGATACTGGTTCAACTTCCAAAAGAGCACTGAACTGCTTTTCCAGGTATAGCAAGTCACAGATGAGAAGAAAACAAGAAGAAGACAGAACTGCAGCAGCTGAACTACAGCTTGGTTTTTTGAATTTCAGAGAATTAAGTTCTCCCAAACCATGCAAAAGCAGCATGTGAATTATGAGTATTTTCCTCAACTTTAAAACACATTAAGGATTAAATTTGCACAGATGTAAGATAGGCAAGCAGCTATCAGCAGGTGTGATGTCTAGGTAAAAATCACAGTGAAGAGGTTAGCTTCCCAGATAAGAGCAGGAGCAGTTCTGAAGATCATATATTGGATGCTATCAGGGAGTGATAGGACTAGGGGAATGGGATGAAGCTGGAGGTGGGGAGATTCAGGCTGGACATGAGGAGGAAGTTCTTCACCGTGAGGGTGGTGAAGGCCTGGAATGGGTTGTCCAGGGAGGTGGTTGAGGCCCCATCCCTTGAGGTGTTTAAGACCAGGCTGGATGAGGCTCTGGCCAGCCTGATCTAGGGTAGAGTGTCCCTGCCCATGGCAGGGGGGTTGGAACTGGATGATCCTTGTGGTCCCTTCCAACCCTAACTGAAACTATGAAACTATGAAACTATGCTGACTTCTACAGAGGATGTACAACACAGAGCTCTAGGTGACAGTGTACAGGTTTTTACTTCAATGCATTCTTTTCCTGGTACGAGTGGGACAAGAATGAGTCTTGCAAGTGACAGTTAATAAGGTGAAAAATGTTCAAGAGGGGAATAAAGTGTGTGTGTGGGAGGGGAAGGAAGTATTTAGGAGTTGAAGGGAGAAGAGGGAAAATACTGCAGCAGGTAATATCAGTCTTTCAATGAAAATGTTGGGATAAAAATGAGTACTGGCAGCAGTTGGGATAGCTTGGGATACACTTTCAGTGTAGACACCCCTTTGCAATCAAGAAACTATCTCACCAGAAAGATACAAAGATATCCTAAATTTTATCTTTCAGAAAACATTTTACAACTGAAAAAGCCCCAAAACACCAGGAATGAGTAATAATAATGAAAGTCAGGTATGAATGCAGCAGCCTGAGGTTTTTTTAAGCCTTCTCACAGTCAGGAGTCTCTGGATTTTGCCTGCTGCACAGATGTTGAGAGCAACACACTCAGTTCTCACACATTTGCTTAGTATCATAGAATCATAGAATCAGTCAGGGTTGGAAGGGACCACAGGGATCATCTAGTTCCAACCCCCCTGCCGTGGGCAGGGACACCTCACACCAGATCAGACTGGCCAGAGCCTCATCCAGCCTGGTCTTAAACACCTCCAAGGATGGTGCCTCAATAACCTCCCTGGACATGCTGGAAGGTGTCCAGAGAAGGGCCACGAGGATGAGCAGAGGGCTGGAGCACCTCTCCTATGAGGACAGATGGAAAGAGTTGGGGCTGTTCAGCCTGGAGAAAAGAAGGCTCCGAGGTGACCTCATTGTGGCCTTCCAGTATCTGAAGGGGGCTACAAGAAGGCTGGGGAGGGACTTCTCAGGCTATCAGGCAGTGATAGGACTAGGGGGAATGGAATGAAGCTGGAGGTGGGGAGATTCAGGCCGGATGTGAGGAGAAAGTTCTTCCCCATGAGAGTGGTGAAGCCCTGGAATGGGTTGCATCATAACCATTAAATTCAGTATGCTGCTACAACAGTCTAAAAGAAAACATGATCCTTTTCTTTCTTCTTCTTTGTTAGCAATAAGAAAAAGAAGACATTAAGCAGTAGTCCAGTGAAGTTTGTTGAACTGTTTCTCTCCAAAAATATTTCAGATTTTCCATATTATGAGCCACCCACTTACAACTTTCATTATATGAAACCAATATTGAAAGTGATTTTATGGTTTTGTTGTTACCTCTGTAGACAAGCATTCATTTGTGCATGACTCTGTTTCTATACTTGCTGGAACCCCCCCCCCGCCCCCCATGCAATCGCAGCCATTCATTTGTGCCTTGGCTTTTTTATGCACTGAATAAACTAGGAGATGTTATTGCAATCCAGACCTTAAATCTCGGCTGCTGTTTAAACATCCATCCAATATTCTCAGAAGCCTGTGGAAAAAAATCTTCCCTTTAAAACTTCAATTACTGCAGCAAACTCAGAAAAATAATTTGGCTTGAGGAAGGATTGAGAAGGTGATGAAGAACATCCAGAGGCCCATACACAAACTATTACATCTATTTTCTTAAAGAACAAAGCACAGATTTCACAAGACAATTTGGGTAGCATAGGCCTAAGCTTTTTCACTAGAACCAAGATTGAGTCTTTCACTGAAAAAAAAAGTAACAAAATTTGCAGCTCTCATTGATTTAAACCCAGGGGTAGTGGTTGACAGCTGGCTGAACATGAGCCAGCAGTGCGCCCAGGAGGGCAAGAAGGCCAATGGCATCCTGGCCTGCATCAGAAATAGTGTGGCCAGCAGGAGCAGGGAAGTCATTCTGCCCTGTACTCAGCACTGGTTAGGCCACACCTTGAGTCCTGTGTCCAGTTCTGGGCTCCTCAATTTAAGAAGGACATTCACAGAATCACCAAGGCACCTATCTGTAACAGCAGTTGACATATGTGAACCACAAGTGGGGGCTGTTGATATGCTAGAGAGACAGGGTGTTGTCCTAAAGGACCTTGAAAAGCTGGAGAGATGGAATGAGGTGAATCTTCTGAGGTTCAATGAGATCAAGTTTAAGGTCCTGCACCTGGGTTGCAACAGTCCTCATTATAACTGTAGGCTGGGGGATGAGGTGAAAGAAAGAAGCCCTACAAAAAGGACTTGGAAGTTCTGGTAGATGAGAAATCAGACATTAACCAACAATGTGCACTTGCAGCCCCGAAGGCCAATGGCATCCTGGCCTGTGTCAGAAGAGGTCTCTTCCAACCTTGGTGGCTCTGTGAAGCATGGGCAGTAGTGGAGAGAGCTGAATCTGACACTTTACTTTGCTCATGTTAGACCTCACTTGGAGTACTGTGTCCAGCTCTGGAGCCCTCAACACAACAAGGATATGGACCTGATGGTACAGGTCCAGAGGAGGGCCACAAACACGATCCTCTGCTATGAGAAAAGGCTGAGGAAACTGGAGTTGTTCAGCTTGGAGAAGAGAAGTTTCTGGGGAGACCTAATAGTAGTCTTCCAGTACCTGAAGGGGGCACACAAGAAAGGTGCAGAGGGACTGTTTCCAAAGGCCTGGAGTGCTAGGATAAGGGGCAATGGTTTGAAATGAGAGAAGAGGAGATTTAGATTGGATGTTAACAATGAGTTCTTCACTGTGAGGCTGGCGAAACACTCAAACAGGTTGCCTAGGGAGGTAGCTGAGGCTCCAAGCCTGGAGATAATCAAGGGGAGGCTCGACAAGGCTCTGAGCAGCCTGATCTAGTGGAAGATGTCTCTGCTGACTGCAGGGGGGTTGGACTGGATGGCCTTTGGAGGTCCCTTCCAACCCAACCCATTCTGTGATTCTATGTCAAGTTGTTTTGACTTACCCTGAACATTTTCCTACAAACTACATTGCCTCCTCATCTCCACCTTTATTGTTAGTACTGAGGAGGAGAAGAAAAAAAGAAAGAAAATCAGATGCTGCCTACCCTTCTTGCTGTAGCACTTTGCTAATTTGAAGAATATTCCTAAACTATCAGAAGTACAACTGGGATAAACATTTGGCAAACTATTTATTCATTGGAGGTAAAAAGACATTTCTAAAGCAGCCAAAGCTATCAGTGCAGTAGTGTTGCATTTGCCAAATAGTTATACCCCTGGGGGGAAAGGCAGCAACATTTTCAAGTTTTACTTGCTTTAAAAAAAGGGGGTGGGGAGGGAAAGAAGAAAAAGTGATAGTAATCTGTTTCCCTCAGAACCCACATTTGCATGTACAGCTAAGAAAGCAAACATTATTGAGGCATGAAGATAGGAAATCATCGTGTTCGAGTACTTTAAAAAGAGATGTATAAATCCCTGCATCCATAGCCAGAGGGAAAGAAGTGAAGACAGAGCTGGAGCATGCTGGCAGTTTGCTCAGAGAGGCAGAATTCAGTTTTCCTGCTTGCTAACAGGTAGGGAGTTCTAGAACTTCGAACTGACAAAGAAGGAACCAATGAAGTCCTGTTTCCAGATTCACATGGCTGATAACTCCTGGGAACGATGCCAGTTAGTTTCTATTTTGAGTTGGATAAAGTCCTTAGAATGGAATGGAATGGAATGGAATGGAATGGAATGGAATGGAATGGAATGGAATGGACTAGACTAGACTAGAATAGACCAGGTTAGAAGAGACCTTCAAGATCATCGCGTCCAACCTGTCATCTGACACCACCTAATCAACTAAACCATGGCACCAAGCACCCCATCAAGTCTCCTCCAAAACACCTCCAATAATGGTGACTCCACCACCTCCCCAACCACTGCCCAACCAGAGTGGCAACCAGAGTGGGCAACCACTCTCTCTATGAGGAATTTCTTCCTAACATGCAGTCTAAACCTCCCCTGGTGCAGCTTGAGACTGTGTCCTCTTGTTCTGGTGCTGGTTGCCTGGGAGAAGAGACCAGCCTCTGCCTGTCTTAATGTCCACTGTGACTTTTTGACTTGGAAGGCAGAACCAAGACACTTTGCACATCTCAACCATGTTGGTTTCTTCCTAAGTACTTCCTGAGCATCTGAGAGTGTAGGTTCCAACCCCACACAGTAGCTGCATATCCTGAAAATAAAACTGTTTGGAGCAGAGGGAAGGCAAGTATGCCAAGTTTTTTCACGTGTTCTTCTGGTATATTAAACCCAGGTTTATTAAGGAAGAACATTCAAATCTCTAACAGAACAGCTTCAAGAGTGAAAGAAGGAATAAACACAATATTGGTTTGCTAATTGATGTTAAATATTTACACAGCCCTTATGCCTCAAATGAAAATGTGAGAACCTAAGCTTGCCAAGGGCTTGGGCAGAACAGAAAATATCTTCCAGAGAATACAGAGGTGATACAGAGGTGGTTAAGGCCCCATCCCTGGAAGTGTTTAAGACCAGGCTGGATGAGGCTCTGGCCAGCCTGATCTAGTGCAGGGTGCCCCTGCCCATGGGAGGGGGGTTGGAACTAGATGATCCTTGTGATCCCTTCCAACCCTGACTGATACTATGATACTATGATACAATGACTACTTGAGAATGCCATGAGTGTAGAGCTTTACACTCTGTGCACAGAGCCAAGAGCTGAGAGGTGAGCCTCACACTGCCCCAAACATCAAATCCCTACTGCTTAGGAGGCTGCATGGCCGTGACGTTGGCTCTCACAAGCATGCCTTTGAACATGCATGATTAATATGTTAATTTTGCTGAAGCTTTCCCAGCTTTGAACAACTCTACAACATTTTGATGAGAGAAAACCTGAGAAGCCAGGGAAAAGAGAGACAACTCATTCACAACACCAAGTAATTTATTACATGAGCACAAATAAGAACAAACTGATGACAGATTACATCAGCAGCAAACACATATATCCCATCAGAGGATGGCAGCAAGTGAACAGCAGCATAAGAAAGCAGAGGTCCAAGACAACAAGGAAGGTTTTATCTGAGGTAGGATCAGTAGCTCAGCACTGCAGGCAGAGGCTGGGAGCTGATTGTGATAAATCAGAGAGGTGAGCCGGCTGGAGAGCACAGGGCTCTGTGCCATCAAAACCTAACATGGAGTTGCAGAGAAAGAGGACAGGAAAGGGTGAGAAAAGCAAAAGGCAGAGAGAGCAATCATCTGGGTAATAAGCATCTGGACTATAAAATTAACATTAATTCACAGGGACCAGAGGGAAGAAGCATTAGGCAAAGGCTACCTTCCCACCACATTTTTTTTAACAGCCAATATTATAGAGCTCAGATCACCTTAATCCTTTAACCCTGCTGAGAGCTGCTGTTTCCACCTGTGGTTTTTGTTTTTTAATGAGAGTGGAATCAACGGGATCAATTTTAATAACAGAAATTACCTTTAGGTACCAAATAGATAACAAATGTTATCACTTACCTAACAACTGACTGGCTAATGAGAACAGTTTTAATTAGTTTATAACTCTGAAGACACAGCAGTCTGTCTTGATGCAAAATCATGAAAGAGAGATAAATTGCCTTCTTCTAAGACAGGGGAGACATAGTAGCCTTCTTTGTGACTTTAATGTTAGCATATGATGGGTTTGCTCCTCCCCTTAGAAAGTGGGTTTCCCTGATTTAAGATCTGGAAAACCAAACAGAACAGGGGATAAAGACTTAAAAAAACAGATAGGAACAGACTGGGGGTGGTGGGAGGGGGGAGAAGAGGGAATGAGCAAGGCAAGTCTGCCGAGCACAGTGTCTTTATGCTCTTACAGAGAGCAACTCCTCTCACTCCTTTACCTTGGATGTATCAGCAGTTGTACTCCTCATGCTTCATTAACCCTCAAGCAATCGAGTACAACTCCTCCTGTGGCAGTTTCAGGCTGTGCCTAGAAAATGTTCCACAGATCTTGAACAGGAAGTTGTAGGATGTAAATAAATCACTACTGGGTGTAAAAAAGGAAAATAATGATAAGCTTTAACTAATCCCATTGGATAAATAACAGACATAAAACTTAGATGGGTAAACCCTCTCTCTTTTTGGCTTCCTCGCTCTGGGAGACACTAACTTGGGCTTCTGCTTGGCTTTGCTGACCTTGGCTGCATTGCTTTGTTGTGGCTGAGTATCTTAAACAGCTCTTTGCTCGTTTGTCTCCTCTAGCACGTACAGCAGGGGGTTAGGGAGCAGGGAAGGCAAAGCTATCTGTTAGCTCCCCTGGGAGCTAGGACCCAGGGAGGGGGTCTTGTGCTGTTTATCAATTGTAAATACCTGCAAATATTGTAGATCTTGTACATATTCGTTGCATTTCATCGTAGATTATGTTTTTTGCTCGTAAATACAGCTTCAGTGGCTTCCAGCAAAAGTAATGTAGGGGGGAAATTTCAATCCACCACACCTCTGAAACACTGGGCCAGACTAAGGGAGACTGAAAATGTTGGGAATAAATTGCACCACTCCTGCTACAAAGCCTGTAACACTGGAGGTACATCATGGGATGTTAGGAAGAAGTTCTTCCCCATGAGGGTGGTGAGACACTGGAACAGGTTGCCCAGGGAGGTGGTAGGAAGCCTCATCCCTGGAGGTTTTGAAGGCCAGGCTAGATGTAGCTCTGAGCAACCTGATGTAGTGTGAGGTGTCCCTGCCTGTGGCAGGGGGGGTTGGAACTGGATGATCTTTGAGGTCCCTTCCAACCCTAACAATTCTATGATTCTGTGGTTCTATCACTTGGGCCAAGGCCCATTTTATGCATACAGAATTGACAGGGAGAAGAAAAATAGTCTACAAAACAGCTTTCCAATGTGAAGCCTGGAGTCATTACTGCAAGAGTCATTTGTCAGCCTGCATCTTGATTATTTACAACCATCCCTGTTGTAGGTTAAGGATTAGTTACAAAACCATAGTCCTCCAGGGGCTGGGGAGTCCCAAGGGGAGAGCACAGGATATTGCAATTTGTTATGCTATTCCCTTTTCCTGTATCTCCCTATACAATGAGCAAACAGTGCAGGCAGCTCTCTCTTTTGCCCCTCTGCTCTGGGCACATGGCTGCTGCTGTTGCTTTTGGCTGCATGAGAGTGAACCCTGGCTGGTGGGAATCCTGGTTTGGGACTTCGCTGGGGGGAGGAGGTGGTACTGAGCCAGGGCCAATTTTGAGTATGTGTATATACACTTTTGGTACCTCTAAGTGCAGGGTGCTACACATTGGCCACAGCAGCCCCATGCAGTGCTACAGGCTGGGGTCAGAGTGGCTGGAGAGCAGCCAGGCAGAAGGGGACCTGGGGATACTGGTTGATAGTAGGCTGAACATGAACCAACAGTGGGGCCAGGTGGCCAAGAAGGCCAATGGCATCCTGGCTTGTATCAGGAACAGTGTGGCCAGCAGGAGCAGGGAAGTCATTGTGCCCCTGTACTCAGCACTGGTTAGGCCACAACTTGAGTCCTGTGTCCAGTTCTGGGCTCCTCAGTTTAGGAAAGATGTTGAGATGCTGGAAGGTGTCTAGAGAAGGGCAACAAAGCTGGGGAGGGGTTTGGAGCACAGCCCTGTGAGGAGAGACTGAGGGAGCTGGGGTTGCTAAGACTGGACAAGAGAAGGCTCAGGGGAGACCTTCTTGCTGCCTACAACTCCCTGAAGGGAGGTTGTAGCGAGGTGGGGGCTGGTCTCTTCTCCCAGGCAACCAGCACCAGAACAAGAGGACACAATCTCAAGCTGCAGCAGGGGAGGTTTAGGCTGGATGTTAGGAAGAAATTCTTCATAGAAAGAGTGATTGGCCATTGGAATATGCTTCCCAGGGAGGTGGTGGAGTGTTTAGGAAGAGACTGGATGGGGAGCTTGGTGCCATGTTTAGTTGATGAGATATTGTTGGATGATGGGTTGGACTTGATGATCTCAACGGTCTCTTCCAACCTGGTTAATTCTATTCTATTCTATTCTATTCTATTCTATTCTATTCTATTCTATTCTATTCTATTCTATTCTACTCTACTATAATATATTCTATTCTATTCTATTCTATTCTATTCTATTCCATTCCATTCCATTCCATTCCATTCCATTCCATTCCATCCATTCTATTTCTGTTCTAGTTTAGTCTAGTCTAGTCTTTCTTATTTTGTTTATTTTGGTAAACAGTATTTCTATTTAACCTCCAGTTCTGTGTGACTGTGTGTGTTTACTCCTTTGGGATAAATTCATTCTGTCCTCAGTTTAAGCTGCTTCAGCTTAAAGCACGACAGCCCCACACCATACACACTTAGCATGGGCAGGCAGCTAGATCTTAAAAAGTATTTCCTAAGAATTTTCTTCAGATCCATCTGCTGGCAATAACAAAAAGGTAGTCATTGACCAGCAAACAAGACAGATCAAGGGTTAATATTTAGTATTTTATCCTGGAGATAATGTACCTTGGCAGTGTAGATGCAGCTTTATTGTATTGTATTGTATCAGAGTTACCCCAAATCAAACAGTTCTCCTGCCCCTGTACCAGTAAGGAAGAGAAAAATTTGAATCTTCAATTGTCTTTCTATTTTGTAGTTTGCCACCTCCACTGTAGCATGAATACTTTATGGAAGAGGTGCTCTATGTTCCATTAATCTTGTTTCTCCAGGCTTTCTAGCGCTCTTATCAGGGTGCACAGCACTACAGACGGAATAAGGAAATAGTTTGCCTGCTGCATTAATAAAACTTTCAAATTCCTATCTAAGAATCACACATTCAGTCGGATATAAATTCATTTTCTTTACAAAGTGAGGCTTGAAAACATCACATTAATTATTCTGATTCTGAAAGATACTGCAGAAAGTGCCAACAAGTCAAGCTTTTAAGTCAATGACTGCATCGCAGTCAGCACTGGAGAGATTTGTTTGACCTGCAAAGTCCAAGTGCTCATTTGAAGTGATTTCAATTGAAAGAATTTTTGTTATCACCATTTTCTTGGCTAAGTTTATTATTGCCATTGTTAGGCAGAACTCTCCTTAGGCAGAGCTTTCCTCAGAGTCATACTTGTCATAACAGGAATCATACTCTTCGCATAACAGGAATCATACTCTTCACGTAACAGGAATCATAAGGTGAAGAGACTAATTTCACTTTTAAAGGGGAAAACTGAGAAAAGAAAGAATTCTAGAGTAAGGTGGATGAATGAGCCTACATTCCCAAGTGAACTACCAGAGATTCCTCATCTTGCAGAACTATCTGAAGGCTATTCAAATGAATGATGATCTCTCTCTCTCAGGTTCACAGGCAGCAGAATTGCTGTCAGCTACTAATCCCATACAGGCTAGAACAGTAGGTATAAAACATGTATTGCAGGAAGGGCAACCTCCGCTTGCTTACATCAATGGCTGTTGTAGTTCTAACTCACCAGTTAGACCTCTCCCCACTCTGTTACTCAAAAAAATCCTCCTGTTTTGTGCTGCTGTATTAACACAACAGATAACACTCCTAGAACAACACCCTGCACCATTTCCACTGGATTTTCCCTTTCCAACATCTATTTCTCTCCTACACCTCCCACTGAAATCTCTTTTCTTGTTTCCTCCTGGAGAATTTATTTTACCCACTCAGTATTCACTAGCATTGCCTCATGCTGGCTTGACATTCAGGCTTTCAGCAGCTGTTCTTAATGAGAGAGATTAAATTGCAGTTCATTAAATAAGTCCATTTTGTCCTAGTTGCACATTTGCCTCATCATCTTGAAACTGATGAGACTTAGGCCATCACATCTGTGTAGCAAGGGTTCTCTTTCAGGTGTCCCTGAAGTCCACACGTCACTGCTGGAAAAATAATGGAAGTGAGAGGAAAATATTTAAGATGAAATTTTTGGAGACCACATGATTTTGGTTCATACTAAAAAAAAAATAATCCCCAAATCCACAAGAAACCTTAGTATTTATATACAGGACAAGAATATTTAGTTCAGCTTCCTAAGCAGCAATTCTAATGAGCCAAGACAGGCTTCATACAACTGCTCCCAGCGAAAAGCAGGGAAAAGTGCCCTAGGCAGCAATGAGTTGAATTTCAGTCATAAAACTATGTCTGAAAAAGATACAAATTAGAAAATACTGCTCAATTCATATGGTGGCACAGCCTTTTATTTCTTTTTTTTTTTTCCATAGAATCATAGAATCAATAAGGTTGGAAAAGATCTCAGAGATTATCCAGTCCAACCTATCACCCAACACCTCATGAATAAAACATGGCTTCAAGTGCCATGTCCAATCCATTTTTGAACACCTCCAGGGATGGTGACTCCACTACCTCCCTGGGCAGCACATTCCAATGGCCAATCACTCTTTCTGGGAAGAACTTTCTCCTCACCTCAAGTCTCAAAGTTCTTCACAGAGAGTTGTTAGCCATTGGAATGTGCCACCCAGGGAGGTGGTGAAGTCGTCATCCCTGGAGGTGTTCAAGAGGGGATTGGATGAAGCACTTGTGCCATGGTCTAGTAGTCATGAGGTCTTGGGTGACAGGTTGGACTTGATGATCTTTGAGGTCTTTTCCAACCTTGTTGGTTCTGTGATTCTAAACTTCCCCTGGCACAGACTCCCCTGAGACTGTGTCCTCTTCCTCTGCCTTGTTTGCCTGGGAGAAGAGACCAACCCCCCACCTGCCTTCAACCTCCTTTCAGGAAGCTATAGACAGCAAGAAGGTCTCTCCTGAGCCTCCTCTTCTCCAGGCTAAACAACCCCAGCTCACTCAGCCTCTCCTCATAGGGTTTGTGCTCAAGACTTCTCCCCAGCCTCATTGCTCTTCCCTGGACACGTTCAAGAGTCTCAATATCCTTCTTAAATTGAGGGGCCCCGAACTGGACACAGGACTCAAGGTGTGGCCTAACCAATGCTGAGTACAGGGCAGAATGACTTCCCTGCTCCTGCTGGATACACTATTTCTGATGCAGGCCAGGATGCCATTGGCCTTCTTGGCCACCTGGGCATACTGCTGGCTCATGTTCAGCCAGCTGTCAACCAGTACCCCCAGGTCCCTTTTTGCCCCTAGAAGAGAGATAAGAAATAGGTGAAAAGCATTGGGTGTTTAGCTAGGATCAAGATGTTTTGTGAGAATGTGCTATGATCTCTTCCCTATTTTTCCAAAGATCTAAATAGTTTTGCTCCTCTGAGCAGAAAGTAATGTTGTGAGAGTTGCATGAAGATGACAGAGGGGCTGCTCTTCTAAATTCTTAATTAAAAATAGGTTTCTTTGATATAAAGAAGCACAGGAAAGAGTAGAAAGTTCAGAATTTGAACTTTATTACCTAATGATCTTTATCTCACTACCTAGAAGGAAACCTCAAGAAGTTTAAGTATTAAACCTAATTTATTACACTCTTTCTTTATCCCTCATCTATTACCCATACATCCCTGCTAAATCTAATTCCTATAGTGCACTTTCTAGATATTTTCCCCTTTAGTTTGACCAATTTCCATTTGATATTGCAAGTAGGGAATGCCTCAGGAATATCAATTTATTCTCAGTATCCCCAAATGCCTGGAAAGGGGAAACAGCCAAAACATGTTCAAGTTATTTACAACCTGTATTTTGATTACCCATATAGAAATACCTTTGCATTTCTAGATTAAGAGGAGGGGAGAGGGAAAAAATCAGCATGGCATGTTTTGGAGAAGTCCTCATTTTAAAAGGGAAAGACATACCACACACACAAAAATATCAATCAATTTAATATATCATTACCAATGCCATAAAATATCATCAAGTAATTAGGATAAACTAATCAGTAAAATAAAGAACCACTTGATGCTGTCCAGAGGTATATGACTTCATCTGGCCCTGGGCAGCCTGATCTAGCTGGAAGTGTCCCTGCTCACTGCAGGGAGATTGGACAAGGTGGCATTTGAGGGTCCCTTCCAACATGATGCAATGTGTGAAATTTATCTGTGCCCTGAAGAAACACTGTAAAAAGAAAAATATAAAGCTTCATAATCTCAGAAATCAAATTAACTATGGAGGGTTAGGAGATTTTCTTTCCCTTTCCTCCTAATTGTTTTACATTATTATAATCCACATCCTGAATACAAACTGAGCCTGTTCCTCACTGGGAACTGGACTCAGCTTACTTTGTGTGCTACAGAGGTTGTGGTGGCTGCATTTTAGGAGGTGCTTTATTGCACCAATGAAAAAAAAAACATCATTATATATAAGCTTGAACACTTTTTTCCCCAGTGGTATTCAGATTCTGATAGAAGAATAGAATAGAATAGAACAGAACAGAATAGAATAGAATAGAATAGAATAGAATAGAATAGAATAGAATAGAACTGAATAAAGTAGAATAGACTAGACTAGACTAGACTAGAATAGAATAGAATAGAATAGAACTGAATAAAGTAGACTATAATAGAACAGAACTGAACTGAACTGAATAGAATAGAATAGAATAGAATAGAATAGAATAGAGTAGAATAGAATAGAGTAGAGTAGAATAGAATAGAACAGAGTAGAGTAGAATAGAATAGAATAGAATAGAATAGAATAGAATAGAATAGAATAGAATAGGTTGGAAAAGACCTTTGAGATCATTGAGTCCAATAAATGCAAATGATTTGTGCCTCCAAGATAATGGCAATAATGAAGTTCATAAGCACTCTGGACTGTATGGGTAGAAAACAATTCAGTATGAGTAGAACTTAATCACCTTCTGAGGCACTATCATGCTTGAAAACAATCTAGAGTTTAAATAAATGGGCTAAAGTTTGAATAACAACCCCATCTCTCCTCTCACATTTCCCATTAGTGTAGTATTTAAACCCAGAAGTCATTACGCTGATATTTATTAGACAGCTTGTCATGCTCCAATTTCCCCCCCCCCCAAATATCACTAATGAAGCACAAATTTCCATTCACATTAATTGCAAATGAACCCTCTGAATGTAATTTCAAGACTACCCAAATCTATTTTGTGCAGAGCATGGCATTCTGCTAACACTGTTACATGTCTCCAGTGCCACTCCTCTGAGGAGTCCATAACCTTACCCTGATTTAAGAAGAGTTTTAAAATATAATTTGCTTGGTTAGTTATTTTCTGCCCATTTAACCCAAAGACACTGGCATGAACGAAGTTCTTTAAATGCCTGCTAAGCATTTCATCTCACTTCTTTTCCTTCTCACCCCAATGAGCATTTTATAACATGTATTAGTAGACTCTTTTCCTGCAAGACTTCAGCCTGAGGGAATGTCCAGTTGCAGTGCCAGTGCAGCAGGACTTTCTCCATATTAAAAACTGGACCTTCTTTCAGTTCTGTTGTTAAACACCTGTTCTTTGTAGCTCCAAGAAGGCAAAAGAAAAGAGAAAACATTCAGTTCCAGACCAGATTCTCACACTCCTCCAAAGTCTGCTTTGTGTTTGCAAGTGAATGACATCACAGGGTCCTAACAGCTAGGGAGACTTCAGGCAGATTACTCAATATTCACAGTCTTCACTTCTCTCAGATCTTTTATGAGGCTATAGGGAAAGAGCCTATTCCTTGTCTAGAGCATGCAATATTTATTCTGTGCTTAGAGTGACGAAATGGATTTGATGGACAGTCTGAATGCATATAAAAAGCAAGGTCTGTGCTGAGGCAGACAAAAGTTCCCACACGTAATCTTGGTCACCAGAATACCAATATGAAGAAATATCAAGGAAGCTCACTGCCTTTTCCTCTGAAGGTGAGAGGGCAAAGTTCCTTCAATTCTACTCCAAAACACTTTTTCCCCTCCTAAACACTTATATCTTGTCCTCTGCATCTGCTGCTTAAGAGTGAATGAGAATCAAACATGCTTATAGGAGATCATCTCATCCAGGCATTCTTACAAAGACCAAAGTTCCTCAAGTGACATATTTCTTCAGTATAAACTTTTTCTAGGAGCAGAATAACACAACAGATGTATTAATGTATTTTTTAACCCCTTTCATAGAATCAGAGCAGTCAATATACATTTTTAACCACCTCTCAGGTGCTCCATTCATGGAGGACCACTTGGACTTTCTACCACTCTTCTGCTCCCAGTTAACATTCCTGCCATTCATGAGCCTGAAATTGTTTCCAGTAGCATTTTCCAGCTAGAGACAGCATGAAATCTAAGCCCCAAGAAATGCAAGAGAGTCCCCTCAGTCCTTTCTGTATAGCACAAGTGGAGACCAGTATTAAATAAAATTGACACTTTAGGAAAATTAAGTTAGCTGATAGCTTTGATACCACTTCACTAGATAAGGAGAATAATCATTGAATAAACTGATGGAAAATAAATTTATATCTCTCCTAAGACCTTTAAAGAGGTCCTTTCCTGAATATAAAGTAGGATAAGAAGGACTACAGATGACTAACAGTTAAAGATAAGGATGCTCTAGGAAGAAAAATGGAAGCTACAGACACAATTGAGATTGGAAACAAGGAAAAAAAGATCCCCACAGAAGAAATGTGTTATTTCCAATTCAACAATACAAGTGTTTCTCTCTAAGAAATCAGAATTTTAGAGATTTCTACCTTGAATGCTTTAATCTTGATCCTTGGAAGTGGACCACAGACTTCACAGTTGCTTTATTTACGTGTATAGTTAGAAATAGAATAAGAATTAGAATTAGAATTAGAATAGCATAAGAATTAGAATTAGAATAGAATAAGAATTAGAATTAGAATTAGAATAGAATAAGAATTAGAATTAGAATAGAATTAGAATTAGAATTAGAATTAGAATTAGAATTAGAATTAGAATTGGAATTATTGGAATTGGAATTGGAATTGGAATTATTGGAATTGGAATTGAAATTAGAATTAGAATTAACCAGTTTGGAAGAGACCTTTGAGATCATTGAGTCCAACCCATCATCCAACACTATCTAATCACCTAAACCATGGTACCAAGCACCCCATCCAGTCTCTTCCTAAACACCTCCAGGGATGGTGACTCCACCACATCCCTGGGCAGCACATTCCAATGGCCAATCACTCTTTCTGGGAAGAACTTCTTCCTAACATCCAGTCTAAACCTCCCCTGCTGCAGCTTGAGACTGTGTCCTCTTGTTCTGGTGCTGGTTGCCTGGGAGAAGAGACCAATCCCCACCTGGCTACAACCTCCCTTCAGGTAGCTGTAGACAGCAATAAGGTCACCCCTGAGCTGCCTCTTCTCCAGGCTCAGCAACCCCAGCTCCCTCAGTCTCTCCTCACAGGGCTGTGCTCCAAACCCCTCCCCAGCTTTGTTGCCCTTCTCTGGACACCTTCCAGCATCTCAACATCTTTCCTAAACTGAGGGGCCCAGAACTGGACACAGGACTCAAGGGGTGGTTCATTATGCATTGCTGTAGATTCTCTCCTACTAAAAGGAAAAGTGCCAAACAAAGACAGATGTAGAATGTGCTCAGTCTGTTGTCTGATGTTGACTAGAACCACCTGGAAAAAACCTGAGCAGTGCATCACTCCATCTGTGTGAGGACTCAGGTGTTGAAATCCCTCTACTAAACACATTGTGACAGGCAGCCTGTCTCACAACTGGATAGTAAATAGCTGAAAATACAGGAGCTGTTATGCTTTCTCTAATGTGAACTACCAAAATCAAGACAGAATTGGGCAGATGTTTTCCACATGAATTACTGCAATGCAATAATTACACTACAAAAAATTAAGATTATGGTGTTTTTTTTACCTTGAGTCTGCAGAAGAATAAAATCACAATCTCTCATTTGGCTTAGGCTTCTTCAGAATGAGCCATTCAGCTGAGCTTGAGAAACACTTCATTTTGTACACTTTCAATGTGATATTAACCTCCTGTTTTGCATGAACTGCAATTCCCAGTCCCTATGTTTCTCCTGAGAGTCAGGCTCCTCCACTCACTCTCGTTAGCAAACTGCAGATTTCCATCTTCCTGAGAAGTGCACTTCATTACAAGCTTATCATCAAGGCAGTCTAACCCTCCAGAAGTATGAGAAGCCTTCAGTTCTCTATCTCCAGCCTCACAGTGCACACTTGAACTCTTAGCTGACTTGATGTCCTCTCTGCGTCCGATGAAACACTGTTTGATTTTTCAATACAAAGCTATGAAGAGGCTTTTACACTTGTGAATGAAATTTATTGGTGGAAGGCCACTTGAGACAAGGCTTACCTTTAGTTCAGAAAGCAGTGCCTCTCCCAGTGTGGTTGGTATGCAAGTTAGTTAATTAGTTCTTACTCACTCCCTCATTTACCCATCTGGGTAAGCTTTTGATTTGTCTATTTCTGATATAATAACAGGGATTTAAAAATACTAAGATAGAGCTGCTGTCTCACAAGGCAGCCACTAATTGCTGCTTCTTGTTGGGATGCAAATCTGACTTCAAGTTTCCCCCTCTGTGTGCAGTTCCAGACTGCTAATATGTCTTTTCTGAGACTTATGAAATATAAATTGGCAGTACTTGTATAAATGTAAAAATTTAATGCTGATCAGAGGCTTCTGAGCACCCAGCAGTTTTCCTTATTGCCAATATGACCCAAACATCATTCCTAGTTTCATAGTTTCATAGTTTCATAGTTTCATAATTTCAGTCAGGGTTGGAAGGGACCACAAGGATCAGCTAGTTCCAACCCCCCTGCCATGGGCAGGGACACTCTACACTAGATCAGGCTGGCCAGAGCCTCAGCCAGCCTGGTCTTAAACACCTCCAGGGACGGGGCCTCAACCACCTCCCTCGACAACCCATTCCAGGGCCTCACCACTCTCATGATGAAGAACTTCCTCCTCACATCTAGCCTGAATCTCCCTACCTCCAGCTTCATTCCATTCCCCCTAGTCCTATCACTCCCTGATAGCCTGAAAAGTCCCTCCCCAGCCTTCTTGTAGGCCCCCTTCAGATACTGGAAGGCCACAATGAGGTCACCTCAGAGCCTTCTCTTGTCTAGACTGAACAGCCCCAACTCCTTCAGTCTGTCCTCATAGGAGAGGTGCTCCAGCCCTCTGATCATCCTCGTGGCCCTTCTCTGGACACCCTCCAGCACCTCCAGATCCCTCTTGTAATAGGGGCTCCAGAACTGGAGGCAGTACTCCAGGTGGGGTCTCACCAGGGCTGAGTAGAGGGGGAGAATCACCTCCCTTGACCTGCTGGCCACACTTCTCCTGCTGCAGCCCAGGATCTGATTGGCTTTCTGGGCTGCAAGTGCACATTGAGAGCTCCTGTTGAGCTTCTCGTCCACCAGCACCCCCAAGTCTCTCTCCTCTGGGCTGCTCCCCAACCAGTCCCTGCCCAGCCTGTATTTGTGCCTGGGATTGCCTCGACCCAGATGCAGGACCCTGCCCTTGGTCTTGTTGAAGCTCATGAGGTTGGCCTGTGCCCACCTCTGCAGCCTGTCAAGGTCCCTCTGTCAAGGTCAGCAGCCATGGCTCTGCATGTTTAGTCAATAAAGTGAAACAATCCTGACTGCAATTCTTTAAAGAAACAAGATGAGAAGGAGAGGTATGAAAGGCAAATCACATCCAGGGCTGCATCAAAAGATGCCTTGCCAGCAGATCCAGAGAGGTGATTCTACCACTTTGCTCTGGTGAGACCTCACCTGGAGTACTGTGTACAGGTCTGGAGCCCTCAATATAGGAAGGACATGGACCTGACGGAGTGGGTCCAGAGTGCCACAGAAATGATCAGGGGGTTAGAGCACTTTGGCTATGAGGACAGGCAGAGGGAGCTGGGGTTATTCAGCCTGCAGAATAGAAGGCTCCAAGGAGACCTAATAGCAGACTGCCAGTAGCTGAAGCAGGCTACAGGAAGAATGAAGAGAGACTGTTGTCAAAATCCTGCAGCGACAGGACAAGAGGCAAGGGCTTCAAACTAGAGAAGGGCAGATTTAGATTGGATATCAGGAAGAAGTTCTTTACTGTGAGGATGGTGGAACACTGGAACAGGTTGCCCAGGAAGGTGGTTGAGGCTCCTTCCCTGGAGATATTCAAGGTGACGCTTGACGAGGTCCTGGGCAGCCTGATCTAGTTGGGGATGTCCCTGCTGACGCTGGGGAGGTTGGACTGGACGACCTTTGGAGATCCCTTCTGACCTGGACCATTCTATGATTCTATGATTCAATCAAAAGGAGAATCAACCAGATAGTTTAGTTCACCTATACACACAGCAGCACCAGTAAAGACCAATAAATCAGATGTTTTCCACTCTAATTCTTCTCTATACATAAAATTCCTTTGCATAAAATATTCCTGAAGGAGTTGCAAGTCCTTATGTGCCAGGTGTAAAACAATTTCTTCCAGTTTAATGTAATGAAACAATTAATTATTCTCTGCAATCACTGTGGGTTTGTTATTCTGTTTTGTTTTGGTTGGTTTGTGAATAGACTAGACTAGAATAGACAAGGTTGGAAGAGTCCTTTGAGATCGTCAAGTCCAACCTATCATCCACCACCACCTAATCAACTAAACCATGGCACCAAGCACCCTATCAATTCTCCTCCTAAACACCTCCAATGATGGTGACTCTACCTCCTCCCCAGGCAGCACATTCCAATGGCCAATCACTCTTTCTGGAAAGAATTTCCTCCTGACATCCAGTGTGAACCTCCCCTGGCACAGCATGAGACTGTGTCCTCTTGTTCTGGTGCTGGTTGCCCGGGAGAAGAGACCAACTTCCACCTGGCTACAACCTCCCTTCAGGTAGCTGTAGACAGCAAGAAGGTCTCCCCTGAGCCTCCTCTTCTCCAGGCTAAGCAACCCCAGCTCCCCCAGTCTCTCCTCACAGGGCTGTGCTCCAAACCCCTCCCCAGCTTTGTTGCCCTTCTCCGGACACCTTCCAGCATCTCAACATCTTTCCTAAACTGAGGGGCCCAGAACTGGACACAGGACTCAAGGTGTGGTTCATTATGCATTGCTGTAGATTCTCTCCTACTAAAAGGAAAAGTGCCAAACAAAGACAGATGTAGAATGTGCTCAGTCTGTTGTCTGATGTTGACTAGAACCACCTGGAAAAAAACCTGAGCAGTGCATCACTCCATCTGTGTGAGGACTCAGGTGTTGAAATCCCTCTCCTAAACACATTGTGACAGGCAGCCTGTCTCACAACTGGATATTAAATAGCTGAAAATACAGGAGTTGTTATGCTTTCTCTAATGTGAACTACCAAAACCAAGACAGAATTGGGCAGATGTTTTCCACCCCAGCTCACACAGCCTTTCTTCATAGGGCTTGTGTTCCAACCCCCTCCCCAGCTTTGTTGACCTTCTCTGGACACCTTGCAGCAACTCAACACCTTTCCTAAACTGAGGGGCCCAGAACTGGGCACAGGACTCAGTCACAGGAGATTCAGATTCTGTAAAGAAGATACTTCCCAAGAAACTGGCTAGAGTGGCACGGTTATAGAAGAGATTACTGGTTAAAAACATCACATTTGACAGAGAGAGGGAGGTTTTGCTATCACTACCCGACTCACCACTCAAATAAATTTAAATAACCCCCTCCAAGGTTCAGATGTCACTGACTGAAAGGACATTTACTTTGCTCTTCTATCTCGTGGTCTGTTTTTAAGATGTGTCAACCCTGGTCCTATTCTATTCCATTCCATTCCATTCTATTCTATTCTATTCTATTCTATTCTATTCTATTCTATTCTATTCTATTCTATTCTATTCTATTCTATTCCATTCCATTCCATTCCATTCTACTCTACTCTACTCTACTCTACTCTACTCTACTCTACTCTACTCTACTCTACCCTACTCCACTCCACTCCACTCCACTCCACTCCACACTACTCTACTCTACTCTACTCCACTCCACTCCACTCTACTCTACTCCACTCCACTCCACTCCACTCTACTCTACTCCACTCCACTCCACACTACTCTACTCTACTCTACTCCAATCCACTCCACACCACTCTACTCTACTCTACTCTACTCCACTCCACACCACTCTACTCTACTCTACTCTACTATACTCCACTCCACTCCACTCCACTCTACTCTCTACTCCACTCCACTCCACTCCACTCCACTCCATTCCACTCCACTCCACTCCACTCCACTCTCTACTCCACTCCACTCCAATCCACTCCACTCCACTCCACTCCACACTACTCTACTCTACTCTACTCCACTCCACTCCACTCCATTCCACTCCACTCCACTCTACTCTACTCTACTCTACTCCACTCCACTCCACACCACTCTACTCTACTCCACTCCACTCCACTCCACTCCACTCCACTCCACTCTACTCTACTCCACTCCACTCCACACCACTCCACTCCACTCCACTCTACCACTCCACTCCACTCCACTCCACTCCACTCCACTCCACTCCACTCCACTCCATTCTAAACCTGTAATTTGGAAGAGAAATATTATTATGAGAGAGTCCTTCCCCAAGAAAAAACATAAATATATTGCTTGTCAAAACTCTTGTTATCTCTTAAAAAACCCACCCAAATCAGGACATTTTTAAACAGAGTGAAACAGTGAAAAAAATATATGTATAAAGTTCTCCTATTGTTCTGAAATCCACAGTCTCAGGGAAAAAAAAAGAAGGTCTATGAAAAGCAAAACAAACAAAAAAAGATGACTTGATGCCTTTCACTGTTTAAGTGTTCCAGGTCTTGAATTGATCAGTTTACAGCACACATAATTTGTAGGAATTGATGCAGCGTTGTTAAATGAGACTGTAAATGTGGTAAGGTAGACATATTAAATCATCATAAACTCTCAGACAGAAGTGCTGAAATTTATTAGGTTACTAAAATAACCAGATGGATTTACAGATTTTCACTGTAATAGATTTCCATCCAGTCTTATTGTGTGGATGTGGCAGCTCAGGTTAAATTACATTTCAGCTTCGTAGATTCATAAGATGGTTTAGGTTGGGAGGGAGCTTGAAGATCACCTAGTTCCTACCCCCCTGCCATGGGCAGGGACAACTTCCACTTGTCCAGGTGGCTCAAGGCCTCATCTAACCTGGCTTTGAACACCTCTAGGGAGGGGGTATCCATGACTTTGTCTGGGAAGCCTATTCCAGTATTTCAACACCTTCATTGTAAAGAATTGCTTCCTAATCTCCAGTCTCAATCTTAAAGCCATTGTCTCACATCCTATGTGCTGGGTTCTACATATTTGCCACAACAACCCCATGCAGTGCTACAGGCTGGGGTCAGAGTGGCTGGAGAGCGGCCAGGCAGAGAGGGACCTGGGGGTGCTGGTTGATTGTAGGCTGAACATGAGCCAGCAGTGTGCCCAGGCAGCCAAGAGGGCCAATGGCATTCTGGCTTGTATCAGGAACAGTGTGGCCAGCAGGAGCAGGGAAGTCATTGTGACCCTGTACTCAGCACTGGTTAGGCCACACCTTGAGTCTTGTATCCAGTTCTGGGCTCCTCAGTTTAGGAAAGATGTTGAGATGGTGGAAGGTGTCTAGAGAAGGTCAACAAAGCTGGGGAGGGGTTTGGAGCACAGCCCTGTGAGGAGAGGCTGAGGGAGCTGGGGTTGCTTAGCCTGGAGAAGAGGAGGCTCAGGGGAGACCTTCTTGCTGTTTAAAACTACCTGAAGTTGTGGCCAGGTGGGGGTTGGTTTCTTCCCCCAGGCAACCACTAACAGAACCACAGGACACAGTCTCAAGCTGTGCCAGGGGAGGTTTAGGCTGGAGGTTAGGAAGAAGTTCTTCATAGAAAGAGTGATTGGCCATTGGAATGTGCTGCCTGGGGAGGTGGTGGAGTCACCATCACTGGAGGTGTTGGGCAAGAGACTGGATGGGGTGCTTGGTGCCATGGTTTAGTTGATTAGGTGGCTTGGATTAGTTGATAGCTTGGACGTGATGGTCTTGAAGGTCTCTTCCAACCTGGATTATTCTAAAACATAGATCACTATAAGTCCCTTCCCAGCTTTCTTGTAGCCCCCTTTAGGTAGTGGAAGGCTGCTCTAAGGTCTCCTCTTGGCTGCCTTTTCTCCAGGCTGAACAGCCCCAACTATCTCAGCCTGTCCCCATAGAGGAAGTTCTCCATCCCTCTGATCATCTTTGTGGCCTCCTCTGGACCCACTCCATGTCCCCTCACAGGATGTTAGGGGTTGGAAGGGACCCCCAGAGATCATCAAGTCCAATCCCCCTGCCAGAGCAAGATCATATAACCTAGTGCAGGTCACACAGGAACACATCCAGAGGGGTCTTGAAAGTCTCCAGTTCTAACTCCTTTTTAAACCAACTTCTTAAACTTTATTTAACTCTCCTCTCTGGATATTTTTATCTGTTTTTATATTAATTAAGTGTAGCTTCATAAGCATCCATCATAGTTTAAATAAGACAAGTTGAGGAGGAAGTTTGAGGAGGAGGAAGTTCTTCACCTTGAGGGTGGTGAAGCCCTGGAATGGGTTGTCCAGGGAGGTGGTTGAGGCCCCGTCCTTTGAGGTGTTTAAGCCCAGGCTGGATGAGGCTCTGGCCAGCCTGATCTAGTGTGGGGTGTCCCTGCCCATGGCAGGGGGGTTGGAACTAGATGATCCTTGTGGTCCCTTCCAACCCTAACTGAAACTATGAAACTATGAAACTAAGTTTGTGTAGAATTAGCACATATTCTTCCATTTCTTTGTGAGAGCCCAGTGCAAGCAAGCAGCTAAAAAGAAGTAGCTGGAACTGTTTTTTGCCTTGCTTATTTTACATGACTGTGGTATCTCAAGCCAATTAAGATACAAAGCACCTCGAGACATGAAAATCTCATTTTGGTTTTGCTGTATTCCATGGGTAATGAGCTGCTGTCTTCTTCAGAAGCAACTTCTTCTCTGCAATGCAAGAGGCTTGCAAGCATCGACCGCAGTGACAGAGTGTCTGGCGAACCAAAGAGAAAAATCCTGGAGTCACATGGCAAGGCAAGAGGAAGAACCACCAAGGCAATTTTTATTAGCTAACATTACAATAACGCTCCAGAGTAGAGCACATGGGTTCTCATTAGAGCCATAAAAACGTGTCTGCAGAATATAAATTCACAGAAACATTTGTAACTGAGCCATAACTGTAAATCCGGCTGCACCCCACCGTCGGCTATAACCTCCTGCCAGCTGTTCCCTCTCACAGAACAGAGTTTTATTTTCCAGTGAAAAGGGAGGCCTCCTTGTAGTCTACCTGGACTTCAGCAAGGCCCGTGATACCCTCCCCCACAGCAAACTCCTGGCCAAGCTGGCAGCCCCTGGCTTGGACAGCAGCACTCTGTGCTGGGTTAGGAACTGGCTGGAGGGCTGAGCCCAGAGTGTGGTGGTGAATGGTGCCACAGCCAGCTGGCAGACAGTCACTAGTGGTATCCCCCAGGGATCATTGCTGGGCCCCATCCTGTTCAATATCTTTATTGATGATCTGGATAAGGGCATTGAGTCCATCATCAGCAAGTCTGCACACTACACCAAGCTGGGGGCAGGTGTTGATCTGTTAGAGGGTAGGAGAGCTCCGCAGAGGGACCTTGACTGGCTGGACAGATGGGCAGAGAAGATTGGAAGTAGAGAGGTAAAGAATTTTCTTTAAACAATATATATATATAACAATAACAGGTAAAGTTCACAAGGGCAAGGAACAAGGATGGATGGGAGGGGAAAAAAAAAAACACCAAGAATACAAACCCAGTCTCTCTGAAGAGGCATGGAGGCAGCAGGGAGAAGGATCAGACCTGACCACGTGGCAAAGAAGCTGGAAGGCAGCTGCAGTAGCTCTTGTCCAGGAAAGGCAGGAGCCAAGAAGTTCTAATGGCTGCAGTGTCCTCCCTTTTATACCCTAGCTGGACAGGGAGGGGGAGTGGTACAGACTCAGTTTCCCAGGGGCAAAATGCCCTGCAGGGAGGGCAAAGCACTCACAAGCCCTCCCCACCCTGCTTCCAGGATGGGCATTAACCCATCACAATGATTTCTTGTTTTGGCAGGGGAGTTGGACTCAATGACCTCTGGAGACACCTTCCAAGCCCTAGTATTCTGTGATACTGTGGTAGCCAATGGGCCCTTCAGGACCAAATTTTCCAAGATTCCTTGGAATATCATAGTATCATAGTATCAGTCAGGGTTGGAAGGGACCACAAGGATCATCTAGTTCCAACCCCCCTGCCATGGGCAGGGACATCTCACACTAGATCAGGCTGGCCAGAGCCTCAGCCAGCCTAGTCTTAAACACCTCCAGGGATGGGGCCTCAACCACCTCCCTGGACAACCCATTCCAGGGCTTCACCACTCTCAGGGTGAAGAACTTCCTCCTCACTTCCAGCCTAAATCTCCCCACCTCCAGCTTCATTCCATTCCCTCTAGTCCTATCACTACCTGATAGCCTGAGAAGTTCCTCCCCAGCCTTCCTGTAGGCCCCCTTCAGATACTGTAAGGCCACAATGAGGTCACCTCTGAGCCTTCTCTTCTCCAGACTGAAATATGCTGGACTGCTGGCCACTTCTATCTAAAACTAATGTCACTCTTGCCTGTGAGTGACTTGCAATTTCTAGAATTCCCATCAAAACTGCCTACATCTATTTGCTCTGGCAAGAATTGCCAAAGAAGACAATAGAGATAATCAAAAGGTATGTCCTTTACAGAGTCACAGAATCACCAAGGTTGGAAGAGACCTCAAAGATCATCAAGCCCAATCTGTCACCACAGACCTCATGACTAAACCTCAAGGTAGTTTAAACTGCAGCCACAGCTGCTTGCAATCTGAGTACTGCAGATGAATTTTATGCCTCGTACCAAAGCCACTGAATTTATAGCACTGCCTGGCAATGTCAATAAATAAAGCCCAAATTCTCTGTATTCTCAAGTGGATGTACTTTGGTGCTTCAAGGTAAAATTAACCAGAAATGTATGCACTGCTTTTGTTATGAATAGCTTAATCAGCATATCGAATCGCTTTGAAATTTATTTGTGTGTCAGGAACAAAATTGCTTTCCATCTCCTGTTGACTGCTACCTTAATTGGGGCTGGAGATGGAGTAGAAATAGTGTGTTGGATAGCCTATCATATAGAAAATTACAGTTTAGCATTGTTTCTGATGCATAAAGCCCTGGTTGATGTGTCTTCTTTAAGCACTAGTGAATTATAAACACATTGCAGAGTTCAGCTGGCATTATTTTGCCATTTAAAGAACCACTGATGTAAACATTTTGCTCTCAGTTTGTTGTGGTTTCCTCCCCCCCTTCCCATATTCTCTTGGCACCATCTGCTGAGCCAGTGTCAATAACAAGTTTTAGGAGCCAACACCACTCTAGACTTCCCAGGGAAGAAAAACTTCATGGCTTATTTCTTAATTTAATAAATGAGCACTATGCTTTCTCACTGGTTTGGTTCACTGCCCCGTCACTGCATGCTTAGTGTGATGGATACCAAAGGAAAACCCCCTGCAGACTGATGGTGTGTTTATAGACAGAGCAGGTAAAACACAATCCATCTCCTTTATATCCTTATTTTTATTGTGTCCAGGAGTGATAAATGACATAGGAGAGAGAAAATACTGTAAATGCTTTTGTTCTGTACAACTGAAGGGATCAGGGGAGTCGTGAGCACTCCTAACTGCAAGCAGGACAGGCTCACCTTGCTCAGGGGGGATGTTCTGCTGCAAGGAACTGAGAATCTCACTCTGTAAGTTAAGTATCAGTAAACCAAGTTCCTTCCATACCTAATTGCTATTCCCTTTGCCTGCTTGTGCCACTGTGTAGAGATGGGCTGCCCGGGGAGGTGGTGGAGTCGCTGTCACTGGAGCTGTTCAGGAGGAGACTTGATAGGGTGCTTGGTTGCATGGTTTAGTTGATTAGGTGGTGTTGGATGATAGGTTGGACACGATGATCTTGAAGGTCTCTTCCAACCTGGTCTATTCTATTCTATTCTATTCTATTCTATTCTATTCTATTCTATTCTATTCTATTCTATTCTATTCTATTCTATTCTATTCCATTCCATTCCATTCCATTCCATTCCATTCTATTCTTGGCTCTTTAGGATCTTTCAATGAACATTAGTCTTGGATATTTGACTTACAGTGGCTGGTCCTTTGAAGAGACTGCTACCTGACTGTTTCCTTAGAGGAGGTGTTTTTCATTCCAGACTTATGCAGCCACCTGAAGCTGTAGCCCTGGCTGGAGGCTGCGGCTGGCACAGCTCAGGTCAGGAGGGCAGTGCACAGGAGTACAATGATGGGTCCAGCCTGACCCAACCTCTCATCCTGTGCCTTCAGCAGCACTTGGGGCCAGGATGCTGTGGAAAACATTGGTTTTTCAAGACACAGTTTTTTCTATGAAGCATTGATCTAGCTGGCCTGTGTAGAGCCCCAAGGTAATCCTTCATGAACACATGCAGCACACTCAGCCTGTTCTGACAGGAGAAACTTCTTGGGACTGGAGTTCAACAAGCAGTTCTCTTCATTAATACATGAAGGTTTTTTTTGCCTTCCTATGTTCCTCAGTGCCCAAAGGGTTCATTTACAGGAACGTATTTTCCATGGTGAGTATGAAAACTTCTTTTTAATCTCTGCAGTGAAACGAAAATTCTTTACACAGCAAATGAATCTGTGGGAGGTTTGACTGGGGAAAGAAATGGTCCCAGCTGAACCATGGGGCACATGACAATTATGTCCACTGTGATTTAAGGAGACTTTGGGGATTATATTCTGAAAGGAGATCTTTAGGAAGGAGTTTTCATATTTGTCTGCTCTTAGAGGACTTGATCTTGCTGCCACTGCTTCTTCTCTGGTGAGTAGAGGTTTTAGCCTCCAGAATTGATCACACTTTGTTGCTGGCTTATTGTTTTACCTTGTGCTTGCACTCCTAGACTTGGCCTTAAACAGCTTGAACTGATTCAGTCCAAACCTATACTGTGGGAGAAATGACCTCTGCAGGAAGGTGTGGCTGTGTCCCTCTCCTGCTGTCCATTGGGAGCGTGCAACCACGTGCTTCTACCACAAGCAGCTCCTCAAAGATTTTCTTCTTCAACCAACAGAGGAGTTGCTCCTGACTCTGTTAGCTTCAGCTGTTTGCAGAGGAGGAGTGGGGAAGCAGACGCAGGAAAGAAGCACAGGCACCTCACAGCCTTGACTGCAAAACCCCAGGCCATAAAGCTGCTGAATCCCAGAAGTCCCACGTATTTCCCATTGCCTGTGGAAGGCCCTAGCAGCAAAATTAGGTATCCTTTAGAGCAAGTGTTTGCAACCTAGTGCAATTGTATTGCAATTAACAATGCCAATTTTTTTATGCTGGTGACTGTATCTATTCAAGAATACTCATAAATGCACACACAACAACTCCTTGGATAAACATAATACCTGTGATATGCTTTTTATTTTGTTCATTAATAAAGGGTAAGAATGCAAAAGCTAAGTTAAAATTCACATCCTTCTCCTCCACCCTAATAAACTGCCTTATTTTTAGTTAGTCATCACTTTGCTGAGAGTATTGGGGTCTTAAATACATCAGTATGGTGCAAGGACCACTGGAGCCTGGACAACACTCTGCTTCAAGTGTTTCTTTTATCACCACTGTCACCTGTGAGAGAGATAGCCTTCAGGCTATCAGGGAGTGATAGGACTAGGGGGAATGGAATGAAGCTGGAGGTGGGGAGATTCAGGCTAGATGTGAGGAGGAAGTTCTTCACCATGAGGGTGGTGAGGCCCTGGAATGGGTTGTCCAGGGAGGTGGTTGAGGCCCCGTCCCTTGAGGTGTCTAAGCCCAGGCTGGATGAGGCTCTGGCCAGCCTGATCTAGTGCGGGGTGTCCCTGCCCATGGCAGGGGGGTTGGAACTAGCTGATCCTTGTGGTCCCTTCCAACCCTAACTGAAACTATGAAACGAAACTAAGAACAAAGGAAGAAATTAAAAGAGAGAAACTGATAGTGAGGACGATGAGACATCACTTTATCATGTTTACAGACTTTCTCTCTGATGGATTCACAGTCTGCACTGTGATTGCAGTAGCTGATATTGGGTGTAAACTGCAAGAACAAACAAGAGGGACTTATAAAAAGTTAACCTGACCACAAAGCACATTTCTGTTCCACTCTCGAGGAGGAAAACTCGCAGTGGTGATGTATGAACTTTAATACCATAAGGCCTAGCAACTGCCCAGGACTCTGCAAAACTATTCTGAAAGGCAGAAAAAAATAGCACAAATCACATAAATCTTTCCTCTGTGGTGTCTTTCTGCTACTGAGCCCCTAACTGTTCATTTACAGAGAGGATGAATTGCCATCTGCTATTCTTGTCCTTTAGCTATCAGTGAAATACCAAGCAGACCAGAGAGTATTTTCAGACTTTCATTAGCAGCTTCACAGAGCACAAGCAATTACACAGGGACTTGAGGTGCTCTTTAACATCAGAGGTACACATGGACCCCTGACACATGGAGAAAGCCCTGGGTTGGTGTTGAACTGCACAGAGATGGGAGGTACCCACAAGCACCATCCTGTTTGGTCAGTGCAGCTGCCCTGATGGTGGTGTTGGTGATGGGCAGCCAAGAGCAGTCACCTCTAAAGTGGTGGCAGGCTGCTGTGGAGCAGGGCATGAGAGTCAAGCTTTGTTAAGTGATAATGGAGGAAGAAGGAAAGCAAAACTGCATACTGACTTGACATTGACTAGTTTGCAACATAAAGTGGTTCTCTTCAACAGAAAATGACAGAACTATCAGAAGGGCCTCTCTGAATTGCTTTATTCCCTATTTGCAGGTGCTTGCACCAGTTAAAAGCCCATCTTTGTCAAGGAGCAGGCTTCTGCTTTCATCTGTTGCCTTCAGAAATAACTTGCTCTAGTATGAATAAATGATGTGCTGTCCAGGAGCTGAAACATTTTGTAGCCTGTTTAGAACAGAGAGAACAGTGATCTGCCAGGGGACATGTGCTGATACAATACTCAGCTGACATCCTTGATGGAGGACCTTCATTATGCATCCTATCAACAGCTCCACGAAAAAGCAAGACCTTTGCAAGAGAAATAAGGATGATTATATCATCTTCAGGAGTAGTAAAAGAGAGTCACCCCAGTGTGCCCAGGTTTCAGCTGGAACAAAGTTACTGTTCCCCCTGGTAGCTGGTACAGTGCTGTGCTGTGGATATAGGATGAGAATAGCACTGATAACACACTAATGGTTTAGTTGTTGCTGAGCAGTGCTTACACTAAGTCAAAAAGCTTTTCAGCTTCTCACTCTGTCCTGCCCCTAGTGGTTGGGGGTGCACAAGGAGCTGGGAGGGGACACAGCCCAGGCAGCCTACCCAAACCAGACAAAGGGGTATCCGAGACCATAATACAATACAATACAATACAATACAATACAATACAATACAATACACCAGGTTGGAAGAGACCTTCAAGATCATTGCATCCAACCTATCAACCAATCCAACCCACCTAAACAACTAGATCATGGCACCAAGCACCCCATCAAGTCTCCTCCTGAACACCTCCAATGAAGGTGACTCCACCACCTCCACGGGCAGACCATTCCAATGGGCAATCACTCTCTCTGTATAGAACTTCTTCCTAACATCCAGTCTAAACCTCCCCTGGCACAGCCTGAGACTGTGTCCTCTTGTTCTGGTGCTGGCTGCCTGGGAGAAGAGACCAACCTCCACCTGTCCACAACCTCCCTTCAGGTAGTTGTAGAGAGCAATAAGGTCACCCCTCAGTCTCCTCTTCTCCAGGCTAAGCAACCCCAGCTCCCTCAGCCTCTCCTCATAGGGCTTGTGTTCCAAACCCCTCACCAACTTCCTTGCCCTTCTCTGGACATGTTCCAGCAACTCAACATCCTTCCTAAACTGAGGGGCCCAGAACTGGACACATAAGGCATCATGCCCAGTATATAAACTGGGGGGAGATGGCCAGGGAATACCACAGCTCAGAGATCAGCTGGGCATCAGTCACCACGTGGTGAATGGTTGTGTTATGCATCACTTGTTTTGTGTATTCTATTATTATTATTACCCCATCCTTTCCTGTCCTATTAAACTGTCTATCTCATCCCATAAGGTTTCTTTCCCCTGACTCTCTTCCTATTCTTTTCTTGGGGAGGAGGTGGAGAGAGAGACTACACGGTGTTTAATTGCCAGCTGGGGTTAAACCACAACACAATATTTAGGCTCTGAGCACCATTTAGAGAGACAAACAACAGGTGTGGTATTAGGGAAAGGTCAAGAAATGGTTTAGGTTTAAGACTTAGTGAAAACCCATTCATGTGGCACAGAAGGCTATCAGCTGCATTATTTTCTGGAACTCAAAAGTAAAATCAGGTAGTTGGCCTTTTGCAAATCAGGGGTTATGAAGTACTTGATAAACCACCTGAGACCTCCTTTTAAATGTCACACTGAGATCTGCATGTGACCAGCATACCAGGAGTAAAACTAAGAGTACAGTAGGTGAAATTAGGTGCTTTGTCTTGTTAACAGCTGTATGCATAATGCTCTGCTGATTTAAAGGCATCTGTTCTGCAGCCCATCATCAACCACTAATAGCCACTATACTGGAAATCAAGCCTCCTTTGTACACACAGTTTGTGTGTCCCTCCTTTTTGTTGTTGCTTATTGCAGTGTTGCTGTCTGATGTGCTAGAGAAAAGCCACTGAAATTCTGATCACATACACTGGGGGAGCATGAAGCAACAGCTAGCATCTTTCACTTCCTGATCAGTGGAGTCTTAATGTGTCTTTGCATCCAAATAAACTATCTGCATGATAAGCAGACATCTGTATGAAACTGGTAGCACCCAGTTAGCCAATATCCTTCCTCTCTGATATTTCACATGCTGACTCTTCAGTTTCATTTCAGAAAGGCCAAGCTGGTGCAATAGTTGTTAAAAATGGATTTTAATGAATATTTAGACCATTTGGACAAACAACTTTTGGGGAAAACCAAACCAACCCAAACCCTGAATGGAAAAATGTTCAGTTTGTTTTTGAAAGATGATGCTCAAGGTTTAGGCTGGAGGTGAGGAGAATGTTCTTCCCAGAGAGAGTTGTTTGCCATTGGAATGGGCTGCCCAGGGAGGTGGTGCAGTCACCATCCCTGGAGGTGTTCAAAAAGGGATTGGATGTGGCACTTGAAGCCATGGTTTAGTAGTCATGAGGTGTTGGGTGACAGGTTGGACTTGATGATCTCTGAGGTCTTTTCCAACCTTATTGATTCTATGATTCTATGCAAAATCTCTCAGGTCATATTCCATATTTTTATCTGACTTTTCATTCCCTTCTCATTGTTAGGTCTAAGTTAGAACTGTTAAATAGTTTATTGTCATATTTTTGTTTGATCATTTTTTGCTGGCTAGATTTAGGATCCCAGCCCACCAAATGCATGTCCTGAGCCCAACAGGTCTTATTTTGGTGAGTAAAAATCACCTGAACAAGGCTTGGATTACCAGGGAGCTGAAAAGTGCTTCAGCCACTGACTTGTATTTAATCCTTAGAGGAAATGTGTTTCTCTCTATCATGTCTGCATTTCAAACCTTTGCCTTCAAAAGTTTAATTAACCTTGATAGGAGCTTAATGGCTGAATCTCTACATGCTGAGATTAGAGCCTAGCGACAGGCAGTTGCTCCAGTTTTCTGGGAATAGCAAACCTCCCCAGCTTCCACTTGAAATGCAGCCCTTGAAAGCAGTGACAGCACACACTGCAAACTGTAGATGCTGCAGACCCCATTTTTCCTAATTTCATCTCTGAGATAGCTGACATCAAAGGCTGGACATATCACAGAGAAGAAAGGCACAATAGCCTTTAGCAACAATGAAAGTGCTTTTCTGCTTGTTACTCAGAAGGAGACATACTAAAATGAATATGGGCAACAAAACTGGTGAGGGGTTTGGAACACAAGCCCTATAAGGAGAGGCTGATGGAGCTGGGGTTGCTTAGCCTGGAGAAGAGGAGGCTCAGGGGAGACCTTATTGCTCTCTACAACTACCTGGAGGGAGGTTGTAGCCAGGTGGGGGCTGGTCTCTTCTTCCAGGCAACCAGCACCAGAACAAGAGGACACAGTCTCAAGCAGCACCAGGGGAGGTTTAGGCTGGATATTAGGAAGAAGTTCTTCATAGAAAGAGAGATTGGCCATTGGAATGTGCTGCCCAGGGAGGTGGTGGAGCACTTGGTGACATGGTTTAATTGATTAGATGGTGCTGGATGATAGGTTGGACTGGATGATCTCAAAGGTCTTTTACAACCTGGTCTATTCTATTCTATTCTATTCTATTCTATTCTATTCTATTCTATTCTATTCTATTCTATTCTATTCTATTCTATTCTATTCTGTATTTCCCCACTGGGGAGATGGGAAAAAACAGCAAATATGGTACAGAGGCTGCCTTTCAGTGGGTAAGTGTTGGCCTGGTAGGAGGAAGGCAGCCATGGACCCTGCCGTTGGGAGTGTGCAGCCTCCACAGCAGCACACTTGCATCACGTTGGGGAAAGGGGAGATTCACTAAAAGCAGCGGGAGCATCATTTTGTTCCTTCTTTGAAGCAGTTTGCAGTTGATTTTCCAACAGGTTTACACTACATATCAAATTTCCATGTTTACTCTTTCTGATCTAAAGACCTTCCTTTTCTTTTCCACTGATTTTAACCTCGCTGCCGCACTTTGTTCTCCAACATGATGTAAATAACTTTGCTCTCCATCCACCTTTGAGATGAAGGCAGGAGCCTGACATTGACCTCCCTTCTCTAGGACAGCCTGATTGAACACAAACAAAAGTGGTGAGATCTCATTGTTCCACTGAAGGCTAATCTTCCTGGTGTCCCTCACCTTGCATGTTACCCAGCTAAAATGCAAACCCAATTCACTTCTCGACACAAGCAGAGACAATACCTAACCCATTTGATTTAAAGCTTTCCTAAGGCCAGCAGCAGTCATTCAGAGTGGGAGGTTTCACCTTTGCCAGATTTACCATGTGCAAATGTCACCAAGCAATTCCCTTTCATTCATAAACTGAGAGCTGTTGTATTCCACAGAAGTCAGAGCTCAGCAGCTTATGAGAGGATAATTCAATTTTCCCATTCAGTGCACAAACATCAGCAGTGCCCATTGCCTCCCATACTCCAACACAACCTCACCAGAGAATTTTCAGAGATGCAGAACTACATTTTCCACTGAAAAATAAAAACTCTGGGGGGAGCTTTGTGGAATTTCAATGGTCCTCCTCCAAGCAGAAAGAAGAGCAGACTGGTGCTCATGTGAGATGAGATTTTTCTTTGTTACCTATTGAACAGCTATTTCCTCCCCCCCTTATTTCCCCCCCCCCTTCCTTTAAGGTCTGCATTAATTTGACATCAGCTTCAAAATGAAACAGCTATTCAAGAATGTTCCTGTTGTCCACCTTAGGATGTTCAGTGGTACTTGCAAGTTGTTCCTTGCACAGGTGTGCTATTCAGTGTTTACAAAATGGTGGCTTGTAACTCAAAGACGAAAGACAGGTAAAATCTGCTCAGCTCCTCGAACTTCAACTAGGTCAATACTGAAACAGCTTAGTATAGTTTCATAGTTTCAGTTAGGGTTGGAAGGGACCACAAGGATCAGCTAGTTCCAACCCTCCTGCCATGGGCAGGGACATTCTACACTAGATCAGGCTGGCCAGAGCCTCATCCAGCCTGGTCTTAAACACCTCCAGGGACAGGGCCTCAACCACCTCCCTGGACAACCCATTCCAGGGCCTCACCACTATCATGGTGAAGAATTCCTCCTCACATCCAGTCTGAATCTCCCCACCTCCAGCTTAATTCCATTCCCCCTAGTCCTATCACTCCCTGATAGCCTGAGAAATACCTCCCCAGCCTTCTTGTAGGCCCCCTTTATGTACTGGAAGGCCACAATGAGGTCACCTCGGAGCCTTCTCTTCTCCAGGCTGAACAGCCCCAACTCCCTCAGTCTGTCCTCATAGGAGAGGTGCTCCAGCCCTCTGATCATCCTCGTGGCCCTGCTCTGGACGCCTTCCAGCACCTCCAGATCCCTCTTGCCACAGGGGCTCCAGAACTGGAGGCAGTACTCCAGGTGAGGTCTCACCAGAGCTGAGTAGAGGGGGAGAATCCCCTCCCTTGCCCTGCTGGCCACACTTCTCCTGATGCAGCCCAGGATCTGATTGGCTTTCCGGGATGCAAGTGCACATTGAGAGCTCATGTTGAGCTTCTCGTCCACCAGCACCCCCAAGTCTCTCTCCTCTGGGCTGCTCCCCAGCCAGTCACTGCCCAGCCTGGATTTGTGCCTGGGATTGCCTCGACCCAGATGCAGGACCCTGCTCTTGGTCTTGTTGAAGCTCATGAGGTTGGCTTGTGCCCACCTCTGCAGCCTGTCCAGGTCCCTCTGGATGGCATCCCTTCCCTCCATCCTGTCTGCTGCACCACACAGCTTGGTGTCATCAGCAAACTTGCTGAGGGTGCACTCAATGCCACTGTCCATGGCACCCACAAAGATGTTGAACAAGTCTGGTCCCAGGACTGAACCCTGAGGGACTCTGCTTGTCCCTGGCCTCCACTGGGACATGGACCCATTGACAGCCACTCTTTGGGTGCGGCCATCAAGCCAGTTCTTTATCCATCTAGTGGTCCATCTATCAAACCCATGTGTCACCAGCTTGGAGACCAGGATGTGGTGTGGGACAGTGTCAAAGGCTTTGCTCAGGTCCAGGTAAACGACATCAGTATTATTATTATTAACCGTGTCATTATTAATGACACAGTTAGCCAGCAACCAGGGACCAAAACATTTGCAGTCCATATCAGCAGTGCAACAGATAACCCATAAAGCTGGAATTCTGTACGAAAGTTATAGCCACCTGCCAGTTTCTCAGTACCCTTCAGCATCTCATCTGAGAGGCTCCAGCACCTGTGGGTTACCAGCAACCCCACCAGGAGTGCTGGGTGCCCAGGCTGCAGGTGGAGGCTATGGCATTGCACCTGCCCATGCTGCTGCCAGCAGCCCCCTGACCCTGTGGACAGAGCAGCCCTGTGGAGAAGGACCTAGGAGTCCTGGTGGATACCAAGTTATCCATGGGTCAGCAATGTGCCCTTGTGGCCAGGAGGGCCAATGGGATCCTGGGGTGCATTAAGAGGAGTGTGTCCAGCAGATGGAGGGAGGTTGTCCTTCCCCTCTACTCTGCTCTGGTGAGGGCACTCCTGGAATACTGCATCCAGTTCTGAGCTCCCCAGTTCAAGAAGGACAGAAGGACAGCCCAAGAGAGTCCAACAGAAGGCTACAAAGATGATGAAGGGACTGGAGCACTGCCTGGTGAGGAGAGGCTGAGAGCCCTGGGGCTTTTTAGTCTGGAGAGATGTCTGAGAGGAGATTTCATAAACATTTACAAGTATCTGAGTGCTGGGTGTCAGGAAGGAGGGGACAGGCTCTGCTCTGTTGCACCCTGGGATAGGACAAGGGGCAATGGATATAAACTTCAATACAGGAGGTTCCACCTCAACATGAAGAACTACTTCACTGTGAGGGTCACAGAGCACTGAAACAAGCTCCACAGAGGGATCGTGGAGTCTCCTTGTGTGGAGACTTTCAAGACCCATCTGGATGCATTCCTGTGACCTGTGCTGGATTCTATGCTCCTGCTCTGGCAGGGGGGGTTGGACTCCATGGCCTCCTTAACATCCTGTGACCCACACACTGACACCTCTCCTTGGTGCCAGACCCACCAGACTGCAATTCCCTCATGCCCATTGAACCTGACTGACGTTCAGCTGCCTCTTTTTCAAGGATGACTTTTGGGGAAATGGTTTCCCAGACAGTTGCTTGTCCCAGTTTTGTCCTCTCTAAGCAGCAGCTGGGACCCAGAAAATTTTGCCAAGGATGGTCTGTGAGAACTCCTGGAGACTTTCCATGTTCATTTTATAATGTAGTTTTGTCTTCTCTTCTCTTCTCTTCTCTTCTCTTCTCTTCTCTTCTCTTCTCTTCTCTTCTCTTCTCTTCTCTTCTCTTCTTCTCTTCTCTTCTTCTCTTCTCTCTCTCTTCTCTTCTCTTCTCTTCTCTTCTCTTCTCTTCTCTTCTCTTCTCTTCTCTCTCTTCTCTTTATAGTCCAGTTTATTTTTATGCTAGTTTTATAATTCTCTATAAGTAAAGTTGGAATCAAAATGTTCTTCAGCTCCCAAGCAATGCTTTCTAAAGGCTCTAGGCCAGACTCTAGTAGGGGAAGGCTGAATCCATTCAACTGAATAAATTCATGAATAATTCCACGAGCTGTTCTCCAGAGGGAGAGCACATGAGAAAAATGTCCTGGACAGGGCTGCAAAGCAAGAGCACAATACATAGAGTGAAGTGCCACAACTTCTGCACTTAGGGTGTCTTGCAGAACAGTTTTTCCTGGAAAGCCTCCAGCCAGTGACAAGGCAATTTATCACCAACTATCTACTGCAAAGGACAGTTCTACATATTTCTGGGTTTAGGTATTATCTGCTCTACTGAGACCTGATGCAAGGCTTATGCTCTGGATCAGGCATCAAAATGAATAGCAGAGTGTGTGTGTGGGTGTTCCTTTTCTTCTCTTTCTGGTATTTCAAGGCAAGGCTCTACCTGGATCTGCATAAATCTACTCTCAAGGCACATCTGTACTAATTATTCTGGTCCCATGTGAGCATTTTGTCCATTCACATGGTATATATGGCCATTGGAATGGGCTGCCCAAGGAGGGGAGCTGGTGATTCACCATCCCTGGAAGTGTTTAAAAAGAGCCTGGATGAGGCACTTAGTGCCATGGTTTAGTTGATTAGATGGTGTTGGGTGATAGGTTGGACTTGATGATCTCAAAGGTCTTTTCCAACCTGGTTAATTCTGTAAATACTTCTGTAAATATTCTTCTGTAAATATTCTTTCTCTGTCCTCCTTTCCTTTCCTTCCTATTTTCATTTTGCATTTATTTAGTGAGAGAGAACAAGGAGATGTCTCATAGAATCATCATAGAAGTTGGGAAAGACCTCTAAGATCCTCAAGTCCAACCATCAACTTAACACTAGCAAGTCTGCAGTTAAACCATGTCTGCACAGTTTTTGACCACCTCCAGAGATGGTGACTCTACCATTTCCCTGGGCCTGGCCACTAGCTCAACAAAGACATTTTCCCTAATATCCAATCTTCACTCCCCATTTGGGCAGTGAATGGCTGGGGAGCAGCCCTGAGGAGAGAGACTTGGGGGTGCTGGTGGACGAGAAGCTCAACAGAGCTCTCAATGTGCACTTGCAGCCCGGAAAGCCAATCAGATCCTGGGCTGCATCAGGAGAAGTGTGGCCAGCAGGTCAAGGGAGGTGATTCTCCCCCTCTACTCAGCTCTGGTGAGACCCCACCTGGAGTACTGCACCCAGTTCTGGAGCCCCTATTACAAGAGGGATCTGGAGGTGCTGGAAGGTGTCCAGAGAAGGGCCACGAGGATGATCAGAGGGCTGGAGCACCTCTCCTGTGAGGACAGACTGAAGGAGTTGGGGCTGTTCAGTCTGGAGAAGAGAAGGCTCCGAGGTGACCTCATTGTGGCCTTCCAGTATCTGAAGGGGGCCTACAAGAAGGCTGGGGAGGGACTTTTCAGGCTATCAGGTAGTGATAGGACTATGGGGAATGGAATGAAGCTGGAGGTGGGGAGATTCAGGCTGGACATGAGGAGGAAGTTCTTCACCGTGAGGGTGGTGAAGCCCTGGAATGGGTTGTCCAGGGAGGTGGTTGAGGCCCTGTCCCTTGAGGTGTTTAAGACCAGGCTGGACGAGGCTCTGTCCAGCCTGATCTAGGGTAAGAGTGTCCCTGCCCATGGCAGGGGGGTTGGAACTAGATGATCCTTGTGGTCCCTTCCAACCCTAACTGAAACTATGAAACTATGAAACTATGAAATGTCCCCTGGCACAACCTGAGGCCAATTCTTCTCATCCTATCACCAATTACCTGGGAGAAGAGACCAACACCTACCTCAATACAAGTTCCTTTCAGGTGGTGAGTCTGTGTGACTGGAATTTCAGCTGAACTACCTATCTGCCATTGCTGTGAACAGAATCACTCTCTGTGCAGATTGCAGTTCAGAGAAGCCTCAATGCTGCATCTGCTGCAGGAGCACTCTCTGTCATCAGGTCTTTGCATATCTCCATGCTGTCCACATACACACTTGGAGAGCACTCCATATGTTCTCCAGTGTAAGACTTTCCAGTGAGATCTAAGTGAAAGCACTAAAAGCCTGGCTATTACTGAGCTTGTTTCACGAGGGCTTTTTGCACTCTAACAAGCATGACACAATTTTTACAGCAACTTTGCATCCCCAAATCAGTTGATAATTTCCTGCAAATGATTGTAGTCACTGGATGACTTCAGACTAACTTTGTACAGCATTACCTGCAGTTTATATCAAGTTCTGCTCATTCCCATCTACACATAAAAACCTTTTCTGCCTTGCAAGGGGGTGAGCTAGAAATGAGCATCGAAATCAGTAGTGAGGGATGGGAATGTGCTCCTAATGAAGCTAAAGAGCTTTGCTAGCTGTGGAGAATGTGGGCAATATCTGTGGTGTTTGTAAAGGAAAGGCAGATGACTTGACACAAGTGGTCTGTTTGAATTAATGGCACTGCAGAGATTTATAGCCTGGTAAGGACCTAGGACATTTAATGTAGGTTACTAGAGATCTCTGGATTGATTTCTAGGACAAATAAACTGTCAACATGGTTTATATTTGCTGTCTCAGATTATTTGGGGAAAGGATGCTGAGAAGAAAAAAATAATCAGACAAACAATGCCCTTTAGGTTTGCAGAGCATTCAGAACCTGGCTTTGAAACAGCAATGTGCAGACCAAATTAACTGTGACAAGAGACCTGCCAAGGGCTACAGAGGGGTTGGGGGCACCCAGGTGTGCTGGAGTGCCTGGAGGTACCTGTGTCTCGAAGTTGCTGGTGCTGGCTGGCTGGATTTAGATGCTGTCACATCATGTCTTACAGTAAAAAAGGATGTTCTACAAACTTGAAACCATATGTTGGCTGCTGGAAAGGTAACTCCAATTGCAATCCCTGCATAAAAAAATGATCTTCATGCAAGGCTTTAAGAGTTTCATCTCAACTTCTGCCTGCCACCCATTCATCTTTCCTGTGGGAAAAAATCATCATTCACCATCTCACTTTCACTTCCTTCCACCCTCTGATCTGAAGGCACCTTCCAGCTTCTTAATGTTATGGTGGGTCATCAGTATGCAACACAGCTAAGAGTGAACAGTTCATGCACCAATGGTTTGGGTTTTGATTCCTACCCCACAGTGAGCACCATACCACATGCAGACATGTCTGTAGCTGAGCCCTTCATGCTGATTTGTGAATCTGTAACATGTGCTCCCCAAAAGCTGGACTGCTTCAGGGAACAGATCACTCTGAAAAAACTTTCTTCTATTTTGCCTTTAGCAGATGGCTTCCTTTCTAACATAGAATCATAGAATCAATAAGGTTGGAAAAGACCTCGGAGATCATCAAGTCCAACCTGTCACCCAACATCTCATGACTACTAAACCATGGCACCAAGTGCCACATCCAATCCCTTTCTGAACACCTCCAGGTAGGGTGACTCCACCACCTCCCTGGGCAGCACATTACAATGGCCAATAACTCTTTCTGTGAAGAACTTTCTCCTCACATCTTTCACAACATCCTGGAGTTTGTAACAGTGCTCTGCAAGTCACACAGAATATACAGCCCTACAAGGAGAGGCTGGGAGAGCTGGGATTGTTTAGCCTGGAGAAGAGGAGGTTCAGGGGAGACCTTATTGCTCTCTACAACTACCTGAAGGGGGGGTTGTGGCCAGGAGGGGGTTGGTCTCTTCTCTCTAGCAACCAGCACCAGAACAAGAGGACACAGTCTCAAGCTGTGCCAGGGGAGGTTTAGGCTGGAGGTGAGGAGAAAGTTCTTCACTGAGAATCGTTAGCCATTGGAATGTGCTGCCCAGGGAGGTGGTGGATTCACCATCCCTGAAGGTGTTCAAGAGGGGATTGGATGTGGGACTTGGTGCCATGGTTTAGTCATGAGGTCTGTGGTGACAGGTTGGACTTGATGATCTTTGAGGTCTCTTCCAACCTTGGTGATTCTGTGATTCTGACATAATTATCGTTAGTGACATAGAGCTCATCAGGCCCAGAGCTGCAGGTATGCTGCCTGACTTTGCACAGAGGCTGCACAGACCATTGCAGTTCCTGCTCACTCCATGGCTCTCCTCTCTCTCACATTTTTGTTGTCAGAAGCTGAGAGAATTCCTCAGCCCTAGACCTGAACTGCACACATTTTCCAAAGACTAGGCAAAGGTTGGATGTGAGCTTACCTCAGGGGTTTGTGTTTACCTCAGGCATGCAGAATGTATTTGGGACTGCTCTGAGGAATGGTTTAATTCCATTAAGTTACTATCAAAATCGATCCACTGTGTTTTGGGTCAGCTTTTCACATCTGTTGTATTTTCTGCTTCCCTGAATCATTATCAGTTGTATAATTCTCACCCAAATTTCACATACGAGGATACAACTTACTACAACTGATTCTGTCCATTAGTTCAGCTATGTGAATCTTCAGCTAAAATACCAGTCCTGACTTACCAGAATCTTTACTTCATATGCTCCTCAGCAGCAGCAGAAGGTGAGTTATCTATTTCAGGTTCTCATGGAAACAGCTGCAGCCATTGCTTTAGAAGTCTCTGTTGAATAAGACCTGCAGCTGGATCAGTTCTTTATTACCCAGGTCAGACTACTTGTCCTGCACCATTATCAGTCAGATCAAAAGAGCTGCCTATAGTGTTTGGAAGGCAGAGAGAACAATGCTGAGTTTTACAGTCAAACTGTGTGTTGCTTTTCGAAACATGCAAATAGAAAGGAAAGAGTTCCATAATTAAAACCAAAACAGAATAAAATCATCACCTTTACTAAGCCTTCATAACACTGGGAAAGTAGAAATGGTTCAGAAGTCTTGAAATGAGGGTTCAACCAAAATAACCTAATGCCACCTGGCCGTATCCCTTTCCTTTGTGTTAGGCTGTAAAATCATTTCCACTAAGTACCTATGGCAAATTGAAGTTCTTCTAGAAGGTGATAAGGGGCAGGACTCTGCTAATAATTTTAATCCAGCATAACCCTTCATGAAGTGGATGGAGAATTTGCAGACTCTAAAAATGTGCAGAGCATTAACAAGAAAGGAGCTATGAAATATAGACACTGGCCATGCATGCAGCCCTGACAACCTGCACAACATTGTTCATACATACCCTGCTAGAGGGTAGAGAGGCTTTGAGGAGGGATCTCGACAGGCTGGACAGATGGGCAGAATCCAATGGTATGAGATTGAACACATCCCAGTGCTGGGTTCTGCACATTGGCCATAGCAATCCCATGCAGTGCTACAGGCCGGGGTCAGAGTGGCTGGAGAGCAGCCAGGCAGAGAGGGACCTGGGGGTGCTGGTTGATGGGAGGCTGAACATGAGGCAGAAGTGTGCCCAGCTGGCCAAGAAGACCAATGGCATCCTGGCCTGTATCAGGAACAATGCGGCCAGCAGGAGCAGGGAGGTCATTCTGCCCCTGTACACTGCACTGGTTAGGCCACACCTTGAGTCCTGTGTCCAGTTCTGTGCCCCTCAGTTTAGGAAAGATGTTGAGTTGCTGGAATGTGTCCATAGAAGGGCAACAAAGCTGGGGAGGGGTTTGGAGCACAAGCCCTATGAGGAGAGGCTGAGGGAGCTGGGGTTGATTAACCTGGAGCGGAGGAGGCTCAGGGGAGATGCGATGATCTTGGAGGTCTCTTCCAACCTGGTCTATTCTATTCTATTCTATTCTATTCTATTCTATTCTATTCTATTCTATTCTTATTGCTGTCTATAAATACCTGAAGGGAGGTTGTAGACAGGCGGGGGCTGGTCTCTTCTCCCAGGTAACCAGCACCAGAATAAGAGGACACAGTCTCAAGCTGCACTAGGGGAGGTTCAGACTGGATGTTAGGAAGAAATTCTACACAGAGAGAGAGATTGCCCTTTGGAATGTGCTGCCCAGGGAGGTGGTGGAGTCACCATCACTGAAGGTGTTTAGGAGGAGACTTGATAGGGTGCTTGGTGCCATGGTTTAGTTGATTAGATGGTGTTGGATAATAGGTTGGATGTGGTGATCTCGAAGATCTCTTCCAACCTGGTCTGGTCCAGTTCTATTCTATTCTATTCTATTCTATTCTATTCTATTCTATTCTATTCTATTCTATTCTATTCTATTCTATTCTATTCTATTCTATTCTATTCTATTCTATTCTAACTCTCCTTTTCCACCATTCCTAAACATAACACTTGAATCAAAAATAGTTCTTTTTTTTCCCCAACACCCAGTTCATTCCATTTCAAACCCAGTAATGCTGTTTCCACTCTCCTCAAAGCTTTACAGCAGGCTATTATAATGCTGATGACATGCCAGGTTTGAGAGGATTCGAACATACCCATAAAATAATGTCATTGGTTGGCAAAGCTAAGTCAAAGACATAAATATGCTTCTTTTTTTTTTTCTTTTCTTGTCTTTTTTTTTCAATCACCATAAAAATTGCTTCATTGTAGATGCAAATCTAAAGAACTTAACCTACATCCAGCTGACAGAGCATTCACAGCTTAGCACTCCCACTAAGCAGAGATTCACTTCACTGGATGAAGATCCCTGGACTGTAAGCTCCCAGAGAATTTTCTAAAGTCTGATTTAAGTTTCATCCTTTTTGCTTTCATCCTCTGCTCCTGTCTGAAGAACATTAGCCAGCCCCCCTGCTGCAGGAGCCAACTGATGTGTCTCATTAGGTAGATCTACATCAGCATTTTAGTTCACATCGGGACTATGCTGTTAATGGGAATCTCTGAATCACCTGCTCTCATACTGTGTAGATTAAACATGAGTCTCATCTCCAAACACAACAGCTGGATTCATTTTGGGTGAAAGTAAATCATGGCATGTCTCCAAAAAAAGACACCTACTGTGCCCCAGCTGCCGGTGGGAATTCACTCTGCAGGCACAGTTACAAACAGTACAAAATATGGTCTCTGAAATGCATCAAGAGTGGATGAAGTCATGGCAGTGTTGGCACAGTAATCTGTACTCTTGCCTTTGACAGATCCTTCTACCAAAGCTTTAAAGGGCATGTAAGGAATTTCACACTGCACCTCAGGAATGATCACTCCAGAGTCTCTTATTGTAGATATGGAGATACGAACCAGCCTGTGGCATTCCTTAATGATAACTTCTACACCCAGGTGCTCTGCACCCATTCATGGACAGGGCAGGAAGAGGAGAGGATGCCAGAGTGTGAATTTCCCCAGCATTAATAAACCCTACAGTTTGGGGTGAAATAGAGACAATTGGCTAAAAAAAGGAAGGACATTTGATCCAACTCTTAGTTCAAGAGAAGTGCCCCTAGGATCTCATGCTTACCAGGGAAAAGCAATGAATGAGCTGTATGTGTTCCAGCTGAAGTTACTGGAATCTATAATGCATGGAGCCTAAGACAGGAGCTGGCTGTAGGAGGTACATTTAGACAAGTTGGAAGTGAGGAATTTACTTTATAATTTAGAGCAAGATGATTAGAAAGTACAACAAAGCTTGGAAAGTGGGAAGAATTTGTGAGGTAATGTAAACATTCATTATTTTCCTTTGATGCTTAACTTCTTGCAAAAGCTGACTGTGAATACCAAAGCATCTGCATGAATGTGAACAACACAGTGTGTTTTTTCCCCCCCACAAGTGCTGAGTCATTAATAGACCATAATAATTTGATAATAAGCCAGTGAAATGTAGGATAAAAGAAATTCCTCCTCTCCCTCTGCTCAAGGATGACTATGAATTTGCTCAGAGGAAAATAAAAGAGCTATGTAGTGAATAAAAATCTGTAATAATATGGTAGCTGACAAGTAAATGTACATCCTCTGCTGTTAAAATGTGATTTAATAAAAAGAAAAGAATTAAATTGCTTGGAGAGGCTTAACTGTCATTTGAACTACACTATTAACATTTACATGGAATTGATGTGACTGTAGTGATAGGCCACTCTCTCAAATCCTTTCCTAAGTTCTCTCCCATGGCTATGAGGCTGGAGCTGCAGACCATAGTCCAGCAAACTGCTGGATGTCCATGTTTAGAATAGAATAGAATAGAATAGAATAGAATAGAATAGAATAGAATAGAATAGAATAGAATAGAATAGAATAGAATAGAATTGAATAGACCAGGTTGGAAGAGACCTTCGAGATCATCGCGTCCAACCTATCATCCAATACCACCTAATCAACTAAACCATGGCTCCAAGCACCCCATGAAGTCTCCTCCTAAACACCTCCAGTGTTGGTGACTTCACCACCTCCCCGGGCAGCCCATTCCAATCACTCTCTCTTTGTAGAATTTCTTCCTAACCTCCAGCCTAAACCTCCCCTGGTGCAGCTTGAGACTGTGTCCTCTTGTTCTGGCGCTGGTTGCCTGGGAGAAGAGACCAGCCCCTACCTGTCTACAGCCTCACTTCAGGTAGTTGTAGAGAACAATAAGGTCTCCCCTGAGCCTCCTCTTCTCCAGGCTAAGCAACCCCAGCTCCCTCAACCTCTCCTCATAGGGCTTGTGTCCCAAACCCCTCACCAACTTCGTTGCCCTTCATAGTATCATAGTATGACAGTATCATAGTATCAGTCAGGGTTGGAAGGGACCACAAGGATCATCTAGTTCCAACCCCCCTGCCATGGACAGGGACACCTCACACTAGATCAGGCTGGCCAGAGCCTCATCCAGCCTGCTCTTAAACACCTCCAGGGATGGGGCCTCAACCACCTCCCTGGACAACCCATTCCAGGCCTTCACCACTCTCACAGTGAAGAACTTCCTCCTCACATCCAGTCTGAATCTCCCCACCTCCAGCTTCATTCCATTCCCCCCTAATCCTATCACTACCTGATATCCTGAGAAATACTTCCCCAGCCTTCTTGTAGACCCCCTTCAGATACTGGAAAGCTACAATGAGGTCACCTCAGAGCCTTCTCTTCTCCAGACTGAACAGCCCCAACTCCTTCAGTCTCTCCTCATAGGAGAGGTGCTCCAGCCCTCTGATCATCCTCGTGGCCCTTCTTTGGACACTTTCCAGCACCTCCAGATCCCTCTTGTAATAGGGGCTCCAGAACTGGGTGCAGTACTCCAGGTGGGGTCTCACCAGAGCTGAGTAGAGGGGGAGAATCACCTTCCTTGACCTGCTGGCCACACTTCTCCTTCATGCCCTTCCCTGGCCATGTTCCAGCAAGTCAACATCCTTCCTAAACTGAGGGGCCCAGAACTTTGTAGAAGGTGGCAGAATGGTTAGGGTCATGATGGTAAGAATGCCAGGGTGAGAGATGAGGAGTTTGAAGCAAAGCATCTGAATTCACAGCCCGTTGAAGGAGGAACAACTCCTGATGTAACCGATCCCCAGCTCTCACCCTCTCTAAAATGTCACATGGAAACAAATTACAGGCTTTGTATTTGCAACTGAACTTCACCCTGGCAAGAAAACCCCTCAAACTTTATCAAACTCACATAAGGAAACATTAAACAAACTATGGCAATGTTACCAGAGTATTCAAAGGCATTTCAGAGCAGGTTTGAAACAACATACAAATGTTTCCCTTCTGTTTAAGAAACTGCCCATTTTTGCAAGCTTTCAACTTGGCTGTTTGGTTTGGGGTTATCAAAAGGGAAATACTTCTTACATGTGCTTTTTGGACTTCCTCTTGCCTCATCTCCTCTCTATGTGTTCCTTTCTCTTTCTACCCCTGGAACTCAGCTCCAAACTGATTATGCATTCTAACATCAGACCCAAGAAAGCCTGGTTGCCTTGGGGTCTGAAATATAAAGTTGGTTGACCTTTGAGTAGGAGATGGTACAAATGTGGGGAACTTAGAAGAAGTCTGCAGAGATTTGAGGAGAAAGAGGCACATCAGAGCTCTAGGAGTTTTAGATTTTTCTCTCCTGTATCAACTGAATATGTTCCTGGCACTTACAGAAGCTTTGAGTATCGGACTCGAAGTACTTGACTACTCCAATAGCTTTGGCTGAAATGGCTTAACAGGACCACGAATTTCTTCAGCAGATATATGTGACAGAGACAAAGCCCTATTGAATTCTCTTGTAGCATCAGAAGAAAGCAGGCTGTAATTTAAGATCTTGTCAGCACTACTTCGAAGAGGACCTGGCTTTCACTTTAGGTGTAACAGGACATTTCACAACACTGCTTCCCCTGATGTTGTTCAGAAAACTGTATGGTGAGGAGTGGGACCAACACACAAAGGAAGAAAGGGTTTTGTCTGTACACAGTCTCTGTTGGACACAAGTTTTACATCTGTGCTGGCTCCATGGGAGGGCAAGGAACAGCCACTATTCTAGTAGTTCAGCCACTACTACTCTGTCACCATCTGAAGACTCTGAGAAAGTTCAGGAAACTCTGCAGGCAGTTCAGTCTCAACCTCTGTGTAACGACTTTGAGAATGGAGAGGAGAGGTTTGGAGAGGAGAGGTTTGGAGAGGAGAGGTTAGGAGAGGAGGGGAGAGGTTAGGAGAGGTTCGGAGAGGTTCGGAGAGGGAAGGTTCAGGAGGAGAGAGAGGTTTCGGAGATCGAGGAGAGGAGATCGAGGAGAGGAGAGGAGACTCGAGGAGAGGAGAGGAGGGAGAGGAGAGGAGAGGAGACTCGAGGAGAGAGAGGGTAGGAGGGGACGTGACTAGAGGAGAGGAGACTCGAGGAGAGGAGAGGAGAGGACGGAGAGGAGAGGAGAGAGAGAGAGGAGAGGAGAGGAGAGGAGAGGAGAGGAGGGAGGAGAGGAGAGGAGAGGAGGAGGAGAGGTGACGAGGAGAGGAGGGAGAGGAGGAGGGAGGAGAGGAGAGGAGAGAGAGGAGACTCGAGGAGTGGAGAGGAGTCGAGGAGAGGGAGGGAGGAGAGGAGAGGAGAGGAGAGGAGAGGAGAGGAGGAGGAGGGGTGGAGGGAGAGGGAGGAGAGGGAGAGAGGAGAGAGGAGAGGAGAGGAGGAGAGGGACTTCGGAGAGGAGAGGAGACTTCGAGAGAGAGACTCGAGGAGAGGAGAGGAGGTTCGAGGAGAGGAGGACTCGAGGAGAGGAGACTCGAGGAGAGGAGATCGAGGAGAGGTTGAGGAGAGGAGAGGAGAGGAGAGGAGGAGGAAGGAGAGGAGAGGAGAGGAGAGGAGAGGAGAGGAGAGGAGAGGTGAGGAGGGGAGGAGGAGGCGAGGAGAGAGGAGAGGAGAGGAGAGGAGAGGAGAGGAGAGGAGAGGGAGGAGAGGAGAGGAGAGGAGAGGAGAGGAATGGGAGAGGAGAGGAGAGGAGAGGAGAGGAGAGGAGAGGAGAGGAGAGGGAGAGGGGAGGAGAGGAGAGGAGAGGGAGGTTCGGGAGAAGGAGACTCGAGGAGAGGAGATCGAGGAGAGGAGAGGAGAGAGGAGAGGAGAGGAGAGGAGAGGAGAGGAGAGGAGAGGAGAGGAGAGGAGAGGAGAGGAGGTGGGGATGAGGGGAGGAGAGGCGAGGAGAGGAGAGGAGAGGAGAGGAGAGGAGAGGAGAGGAGAGGAGAGGAGAGGAGAGGAGAGGAGGGAGAGGAGAGGAGAGGAGAGAGGAGGAGAGGAGAGGAGAGGAGAGGGAGAGGAGAGGAGATTCGAGGAGAGGAGAGGAGAGGAGAGAGACAGGTTGGAAGAGACCTTGGAGAAAACTCCTCTAATTTCTTCACTCTCCTCTCTCTCTCTTTTATTTTTTTTTTTATTGCTTTTGTTTTTAATTTTAAGAAATCACCAACAGCAAAGACTTAGCTCAAAGGAAACATCTTGGCACTGCCTAGCTCATAAAACAGGAGCACAAATGTTTAACGAAATTGAAACATAACCAACATAGAATTTAAACTGTGAGGTAAAACTGTTTCGTGGGATTGAATGAGCATTTATTCTGGTGTTTAAAAAAACCCAGATACTCTTTTGCATTGTAATTAAACTCAAAATACTCCTAATTCTCACAGAACAATCCTCTTTTTCCCTATGAATTGGTTTCAAATTAGAATTTCTGTTGGCAGCAGGCACCCAAAGCTTTGGAAATAAGATTAACACTTATTGCGAGGTCCAAGCACATCTTTGACAACTGGCAACAGAGGGTTATCTGAAAGTGTAGGGCACTTCCACACAGAAATGCTGTCTGCAAAGATCTGTTGCCCTGCCCTTTGAAGCATCTGATTACCATCTTCTGTCGGTGGCAGTGTTTTGTGATAAGAAAGGATGCTGAAAAGATAATCCATAGTAACTCTCTGTTCTTTCAAATCGCATCTCCCTTCCTGCAGTGGGGCCAGGAAATATAACCTTGAATACAATTCAAAGGTAGCTTTAGAAAATTCCTTGCCCTGCCAGTGCTGCTGGTCCAGCCAGCCTGGCCAAGGCATTTATTGTTGTGAAATGATGGATATGTGATCTGGGGAACTGTATGGAGTATCTCCACCATTGTGCACGTTCCCACTGACAATGCAGCCTCTGATAATGGGTCCTTTTGTTAACACCTGTACTACAGAAACACAGTTATTTTTGTATCTAGAGCTCAGAGGAAAACAGGGATAAATGTAACAGCTGCATCACTTATTTCCAATGTATAATCAGAATAGAATAGAACAGGATAGAATAGAATAGAATAGAATAGAATAGAATAGAATAGAATAGAATAGAATAGGATAGGGTAGGATAGGGTAGGGGGATAGGAGTAGGGTAGGATAGGTAGGATAGAAAAGGATAGGAAAGGATAGGATAGGATAGGATAGGATAGGATAGGATAGGATAGGATAGGATAGGATAGGACAGGATAGACTTGACCGACCTGACCTGACCTGACCTGACCAGGTTGGAAAAGACCTTCGAGATCATTGAGTCCAACCTATTATCCAACACCATCTAATCAACTAAACTGTGGCACCAAGCACCCCATCAAGTCTCTACTAAACACCTCCTGTGATGGTGACTCCACCACCTCCCTGGCCAGCCCATTCCAATGGCCAATCTCTCTTTCTGTGAAGAACTTTTTCCTAGCACCCAGCCTGAAGCTCCCCTGGTGCAGCATGAAACTGTGTCCTCTTGTTCTGGTGCTGGTTGTCTGGGAGAAGAGACCAATCCCCACCTGGCCAAAACCTCCCTTCAGGTAGTTGTAGACAGCAATAAGGTCTCCTCTGAGCCTCCTCTTCTCCAGGCTAAGCAACCCTATGGTCAGTCTCAAGCACTGTAGACTGAATGCTGACAGGTAAAAACATCATTATTAATGTTTTATAAATCCCATGTAAACCAAGACAAGCTCAGCCCTCCTGACATGCCATTTTGGCAAGTAGAAGTAACAAATTCCAGGTCATTTAACTGCCACAAAGCATAAAAGTAATTTTTTCAGTAAGAGAAGAGTTCAGGAATTGCTGATCAGTCATGGTACTCTTCGAATGCCTCATTTCCCCCTTGCTGGTATGTACAATATGTGGCAATTTCTCATTCTTTCCCCTCTCCACTGCTTAATTAACATGAAAAAGATGTTCCTTTCTATTATTTAAGAATATTCTTTGCTTCTATAGATGAGGCTGCAATGAATGAGACTGCACAAAAGGAGCAAAACAAGAAATGAGAGCCCTAAATTAATGAGATATTCCAGATATTATGGATTAGAGCTGCTCAACCTTGCCAGCTAGAACAATAGCAGGGAGGCAATGTCTGCTTTCTTCTGCTTACACTAAAACCATTTTTAATTAAAAGGAAAAGACTCTCTAGTAACCTATGCTTTGAGGGCTTTTTCCTTTTTTTCTCATCAAGATGACATGAAGGATGTTTGCCTAGTGATGCAGTCACTGGTGACAGGAAACGTGCTGGAACCTATCCAGAGAAGAGCAACAAAGCTGGGGAGGGGTTTGGAGCATGAGCCCTGATGAGGAGAGGCTGAGGGAGCTGGGGTTGCTTAGCCTGGAGAAGAGGAGGCTCAGGGCAGACCTTATTGTTGTCTGCAACTCTCTGAAGGGAGGTTGTAGTCAGGTGGGGGCTGGTCTCTTCTCCCAGGCAACCAGCACCAGAACAAGAGGACACAGTCTCAAGCAGCACCAGGGGAGGTTTAGGCTGGATGAAGGAAGAAGTCTCCATAGAAAGAGTGATGGGCAGGGAATGTGCTGCCCAGGGAGGTGGTGGGAGTTCACATTATGAGTTGTTTAGGAAAAAGACTGATGGGTGCTTGGTGCCATGGTTTAGTTGATTAGATAGTGTTGGATGATAGGTTGGATGCGATGATCTCGAAGGTCTCTTCCAACCTGGTCTGGTCTGGTCTGGTCTGGTCTGGTCTGGTCTGGTCTGGTCTGGTCTCTTCTCTTCTCTCTTCTTTTTTCTCTCTCTCTCTTCTCTTCTATTCTCTTCTTCTCTTCTCGTCTATTCTTTCTCTTCTCTTCTCTTCTCTTCTCTTCTCTTCTCTTCTCTTCTCTTCTCTTCTCTTCTCTTAAGCTGGCACTCAGAATTACCAGGTTTGACTTTTTAGTATGTTTCATTGTAACATCAGTCACAAGGTGCCTTCCACAGCACTGTCTGAACCCTCCCAAAGTCACATGGCTGGTTTCTCCTCTTCCCCAGTGTGGGACCAGTTGAAAGCAGAAAAAAGTTGGCACCTTCTGAGAGCTGGGTACCAGCTGAGCCATCCTTTAATTTGGAGAGAGACATGCTAGGAGAGCAACTCATTTAAAACAGTTCTTCCCAACTGCAACAGATGATGAAAGACAAAGCAAGAAGCCGGGTGAGCCTGAAACCACCTCAGAGAACGACAGGGGAGCCGCTCTGATGTACACAGGCGCTGGGAAATGACAGAGTGAATCTCTGTGTGGTGCTTCTGCAGACTGAGACACACCAAAAAAAAGCCCACTCAATAGGTTCTTCAAAGATGCAGAATGGGTATGGAGACACAGCCCATAATTTCACACGCAGTTTTGATGTCTGATTGAACAGTAATAAAAAGTATCAGACTACAAACCCCGTCCTACTAGGCAGAGAGGCACACACGACTTAATAAATATATTTATTAACTTATACCAGACTGTAAACTATGATGAATGTTTAACAGCTTACTCAAATGTATCTATACATATGTTGGTTCTTTCACATGGCCCTTCTAGCTTCACAGAATGCAGTGAACAGCTGAACAGGGAAAGATGAAACATAGAAACCCCCCTGCTCCTTGGCACCATGAATTAAGCTGTCCTTACAGGCATCTAACTATAGGAGTAGCTGAATCTTTCATGCTGCTTTGCCTGCAAGAAAAACTATGTTCTGACTCCCAAGAGAACAAATAGATTTACAAACTGAAAAGAACATGTTCTCTTCAGTTAAGAGCTGTATGAGAAGGGTGTTGAACTGCCAGTGACACCACTACCTACTGCTATGAGAAGAGCAACACACACGTTTTTAACTTGTGGCCATGTTCTCTTTAGCGGGCTGCGTGCTAGGAGGACTAGACTTACATCAAGTGATAAAACAAATACTTTTCCTCTAAAGCCACTGTCTGATTTATTTTCCTTGCTCTCAGTTGTGAAAATGAAAGGCAAAATGTCCATAAAACGAATCCAAACTTATTACTTTGCATTTCAGTCACTAAAAATACAAACAGGATCGCTGCGTAATTGTCTACATCTTCTCTCCTTTGCTGTTCTTAATTCAGCAACTGAAATTTGTGTCAGTGAAAGTTTTATAAACCTCAGGGAAATAAAAGGATTTTCTCAGTCTTTTTTCTCTTTTGGATTCTGTTCTGGCAAAGTTTCCTGCTTTAGTGAATTAATTTGCTCCACATAATAACTCAAACCAGTATGCTTCCCAGAGGATGCTAATTTGGTGAGGGGTTTGGAGCACAAGCCCTGTGAGAAGAGGCTGAGGGAGCTGGGGTTGCTTAGCCTGGAGAAGAGGAGGCTCAGGGCAGACCTTCTTGCTCTCTACAACTACCTGAAGGGAGGTTGTAGACAGGCGGGGGCTGGTCTCTTCTCCCAGGCAACCAACACCAGAACAAGAGGACACAGTCTCAAGCTGCACCAGGGCAGGTTTAGGCTGGAGGTTAGGAAGAAATTCTTCATAGAGAGAGAGATTTGCCATTGGAATGTACTGCCCAGGGAGGTGGTGGGTCACCATCGCTGGAGGTGTTTAGAAGGAGACTTGATGGGGAGCTTGGTGCCATGGATTAGTTGATTAGATGGTGTTGGATGATGGGCTGGACACGATAATCTTGAGGGTCTCTTCCAACCTGGTCTGGTCTATTCTATTCTATTCTATTCTATTCTATTCTATTCTATTCTATTCTATTCTATTCTATTCTATTCTACCCTATCCTACCCTATCCTACCCTATCCTATCCTATCCTATCCTATTCTAATGTCTTTTTTTAACACAGATTTTTTTTCCTAGTTCAAACAGTATTTGAACGAGGGAGAAGGACATGAGGAAAGGAATGAGGCAGATGTATCAATCACTGAGCAGTTTTAAAGAGCACTGACTACATTATTTCCACCAAACACATTATGTCCTCAGTCAGGAATAATAAGAAATCAGATCTCACATATTATGCATAAATCAAACCCAGCCTCTAACTCCTTTCTGATCGCCCAGGTCCACCAGGAGATGAGAAGGGTGGTAAGGTGTAAGAGCGCACCTTCAGGGTACTGCAGGATGTAAATAGAGAGGAACATACACACTAAAAATTCAGGCTTCTGTCAAAGGACTTCATAATACAGAGCTGGCTTTTGTGCACCAAGGACTGGCGATGAAAAATTCATTTCTGATGCAGTACCACTTGCCCCATCAAAGGCAGCCCTGTGATATTAAGGTTATTATACCCTGAGAACAAGACCCAGCTGACACCACTAAATTTAGCTGAACACCAGGCCAAGTGGGAATTTCCCACAGATGGCAGTCATCTCTTCGGCTCTGGAAAAGGTAAAAGCAATATAATTTCATTGCCTGCAGTGAGCCTTTGCCTGTCGCATCTGCAGAGCAATGACACCACCAGAAGACTATTTTTAAGTGCTAGATTTTGCTCAAAGGAGGTGTAATGGCCTCACTCTGCATGTGAATCACCCAAGAAACGGGTCACTTTATCAACAGCTAAAGGCCAACTTATTTATTAGCTTTGTGGCTTTGCAGAAGTAATGGACGCTTTATTATTAGCAATCATAAATGCTATCAGAGCTGGAAAGTCATTATTTGGCTTAGCACTCTTCATTGATTAAGAAGCACTTTTAATTAAAACTAGCAAAATTCTGGTCTCCTTCATTAATGACATAATGGAATTGAGATGACAAGGAGTCAGTTTGGGGATTATTTTGGATTAATTAATTTCATTAATCTTCATTACTTAACAAATTCTGCCTTGGAAAACATAATTAAGGCTGTAGATCATTTTAACCATAGTGGGCATCTCGTATTTGTTTGGTTTTAAATTTAGGAGCCTCAACTGGAAACCTGATTGACAGGAGGTAAATTTTGCCTGCCAGATCCACACTGAATTTTTGAGTTAGTAGATGTTCAGGTTTTAAATTCTGATGCTCATATCAACAAGCCACAGAAAAATATCCACCCAAGGAAACCCTGTTCTCTGTTTGATGACCCATATCACGGCATCACCAAGGTTGGAAGAGACCTCAAAGATCATCGAGTTCAACCTGTCACCCAAGACCTCATGACTACTAAACCATGGCACCAAGTGCCACATCCAGTCCCCTCTTGAACACCTCCAGGGATGGTGACTCCACCACGTCCCTGGGCAACCCATTCCAATGGCGAATGAGTTGAGGAGAAAGTTCTTCATGTAGAGAGTCATTTGTCATTGGAATGGGCTGCCCAGGGAGGTGGTGGAGGCACCATCCCTGGAGGTGTTCAAGAGGGGATTGGACGTGGCACTTGGTGCCATGGTCTAGTCATGGGGTCTGTGATGACAGGTTGGACTCAATGATCTTCGAGGTCTCTTCCAACCTTGGTGATTCTGTGATACTGTGATTTCTCAAAAATTCACTAGCTTGAAGAGCAACCAAGGCTGTGATGGATTACAAACCCATAAACCCAAAGAGTAAGTCAGTGATACTTTCTGAACTCCAGGTTTTCCATACCACAGGAAAGAGGTAAGTTCTTCTTCTTTAATAGGCACTAAAGAAAGTGTAGAATACTTGCTAGCTTTGCCAAGCTTGTAGTTCTGAAGAGATAATTATGCTTGGAGCAATTTTAAAGCTTTCATAGACAACATGGAAACTACTGCTCACCACATCCAACTCTGTGTAATGCTGCCTTTAATCACAGAACAGTGTCATAGCAGTACTTGAATCATAGAATGCTAGAGCTTGACAGCAACCTCTGGAGATCACCTAGCCCACCCCCCGCTGCTCAAAAGCAATCCTGCCACTAAGCCCAGGAAGATTCAACACTAATAGCTCCTGACACAATACCTCAGCCCAGATGTCAGACACTCATCCAGCACTGTCTATGCCAAATCAGTCGTCCAGGTTCAGTGACCTGAGGAATATGAAAATGTCTTCTGTCAATGGGACGTGACCACTGCATTGTGTTAGAGCACACATCCAGCACCTGCTGTGGCAGGATTTAATAGCGACATAATCCCTGAAACAGACACCTCAGCTGACAGGCTGACAGCAGGAAAGACAGAAAGACTGGAAGAAGAAAGTGAGAGGATATCATCTGATGCGTAAAATTGAATCCCTCTGAACATTACAGCGCTTTATACTACGGGTCAGAATTGGACAAAGGCAGCTGGTTAGCCAAGTGTCACCACATCAATTAACAGTATTCCTATTAAGTAACAGCTACATAAGAATAGAATAGAATAGAATAGAATAGAATAGAATAGAATAGAATAGAATAGAATAGGATAGGATAGGATAGAATAGAATAGAATAGAATAGAATAGAATAGAATAGAACAGGATGGAATAGAACAGGATGGAATGGAATGGAATGGAATGGAATGGACTGATAGAAAGGAATGGAATAGAATAGAATAGAATAGAATAGAATAGAATAGAAATATGGAATAGAAATAGAATAGACCAGGTTGGAAAAGACCTTTGAGATCATCAAGTACAACCTATCATCCAACACCATCTTATCAACTAAACCATGGCACCAAGTGCCTCTTCCAGTCTCCTCTTAAACACCTCCAGTGATAGTGACTCCACCACCTCCCTGGGCAGCCCATTCCACGTGTGTGACCAAAGTCCAGGTTGCCATGTATTTACTATTGTGTCATTTAAATTACATACTCTCCAACTGAGCATAGTATAGAACAAGGCAGCATGTTGGGGGTTTTCCCCTGACTTACAAAACTAATTTTAAGAACCTTAATGACCTTACAGTTCAGAAATGGCTGGCAACATGTCAAGGATATACATTTTGAGACAAGTATCACAGAATAACAGAATTGTCAGGATTGTCAATGATCATCTACTTCCAACCCCTCTGCCATGGGCAGGGACACCCTCCACTAGCTCAGGTTGCCCAGAGACACATCCAGCCTTGCTTTAAAAATATCCAGGGATGAGGCTTCCACCACGTACCTGGGCAACCTATTCCAGTGTCTCACCACCCTCATGGGGAAGAACTTCTTCCTGACATCTAACCTATATTTTGCCTCTTAGTTTGGATCTATCCCCCCTAGTCCTATCACTACCCAACATCCTAAAAGTCCCTCACCAGCTTTCTTGTAGGCCCCTTTCAGATACTGGAAGGTGACAATAAGTATCTCCTCAGAACCTTCTCCAAACTGAACCACTCCAACTCCTTCAGTCTGTCTTCATAGCAGAGGAGCTCCAGCCCTCTGATCACCTTGTGGCCCTTCTCTGGATGCATTCCAGCACCTCCAGATCTTTCCTGTAATAGGGGCTCCAGAACTGGGCACAGTACCCCAGGTGGGGTCTCACAAGAGTGGTGCAGAGGGGGAGAATCGCCTCCCTTGACCTGCTGACTGCACTTCTCTTGTTGGATAACTTCTTGGTCATATCTGCAAGACTGGAAAATTAGCACTTTGGCTTGCTTTTAAAATGAAAATGAACTTGTTTTAACTGCTAAACTTTGAAATATCTAACAGAAGAGTGTTTTGTTTCCTTATGTGCAATCCTTATTTGCAAAGGGAAGGGTGCAGTTCATGACCTGGTTGCCAGGCAACTGCAAACCATTTCCTTAAGATATGCTGCCCCAGCACCACAGTTCTCTCTGAACTTGAGTGTAAGAGGCTTTGAGAGTATTCTGGAGAGACCACATAAGTGGCATTATGGCTGAAGTTGTATAAACTGAAGCTTCTTTATGACCATGTTGTTTATAATGTTGAGTAACTACAGATCAGAGGGAATAGCGAGGTCTATTTAGCTTCAACCCAGGGCTGGAATGTGAAATCCTCGCTCACACAGCAGGAATGAAAGAATGGTTATTGATCCACTGGGTGAAAATATACACACCTTGGCTACTGACAAGCAATGCTAATGCCTGCAAGCATTGCTGTGAGGGTTTTTTTTATTTTCCCTTCAAAACCTTTGACTTTTACCACACACACTCATGCACATCCCACTATCCTCTCTAACTGTTTTATATATATATATATATATATATATTCCCCCATGTACACATATAGAAGAAATTTCCTCCCAAACTGAAAAGGTGTTAATACATTTCTGGACTGTAGTTCTCTGAGATACATCCATCAGGAACAGATTTCACTTTAGGTATGTACCTAAAGTCTCAGCTGAAGACTAGAAACTTGAGACTAGCAATATCGGTTAAGTTGTACCTACAGCATGTATCAGATACACTCACAGCACACACAGATGAAAGAGTAACTTATCCCTCAGAATTCTGTCTTAATTCTGCATCATTTTGTTGGTTATCCTAGAAATAGTAGGTCCGAAGATTGGCAGGAATTCCCCCAGCCATCATCTTGAAGAAGTGAGACTGCTACTCACGCTGTGGCAATCGATGTCCCACCTGAAGGCAGCCAAGTAATCCTCAGACTAGACGTAATCGATTTCTACAGCTTTATCAAAGCACGAGGATTAATTCTCCCCACCAACATGGCTTTGCTCCTGTCTCCTGTGATCCTCACCATCACCTAGGAAAAGGGACACACAAAAGTGAAAGCACACATACATGCAAACATACCCCAGCTCAGAAGCCCAGGGCTAGAGGAAAGTTTCTGACAATAAACCTTTCGGAAACAAAACGAACCAAGAAACAACCTCACAACTCCTCCCCCACCCCAAGATCTTGCTTTGGTTCTTTTGATGGTAAACAGATTCATCACATGAAGTTCTATACAGAGAGAGTGATTGCCCATTGGAATGGGCTGCCTGGGGAGGTGGTGGAGTCACCATCATTGGAGGTGTTCAGGAGGAGACTTGATGGGGTGCTTGGTGCCATGGTTTAGTTGTTTAGGTGGGTTGGATTGGTTGATGGGTTGGATGCGGTGATCTTGAAGGGCTCTTCCAACCTGGTTTATTCTATTCTTCTATTCTATTTTTCTAAAATGATGCCCATTCCCAGAAAACAGAAGGCTGCTCACCCTTCGTGACTTACAGGCACATTTTTTTCTTGTGGTGGCCACCACCCCCAGGTCATGCCATGCCACAGCAGCATTCAGCAGTTGTAACAACAGTAGATATGCCATCAGCACTGTGGAATGCTTTAGAAAGGTGAAACAAGTGCTGGGTAGGACAGCTTACCTCCTTCCTCTGGGCCATGCATCACAGTATCACCAAGGTGGGAAGAGACCTCAAAGTCATCAAGTCCAACCTGTCACCACAGACCTCATGACTAAACCATGGCACCAAGTGCCACGTCCAATCTGCTCTTGAACACCTCCAGGGATGGTGACTCCACCACCTCCCTGGGCAGCACATTCCAATGATGAATGACTCTCTTCATGAAGAACTTCCTCCTCACCTCAAGCCTAAAATTCCCTGGCGCAGCTTGAGACTCTGTCCTCTTGTTCTGGTGCTGGTTGCTAGACAGAAGACTGCAAGTTTCAGTGACCTTTTCAGGCCATTCCTCAGATATTTCAGTTCAGGTGTGTCATGTGGAAAGAAAGGTTGGTTTGACATAGCTAGAAATTAGCCATAGATGAGACAGGATCACAGCTCTTGCACACTGAAAATTCTGAAGTATAGCAAACTGTCTACAGCCAGGTTTGTTGCAGCTACAACTGAACTGCAGTAAATGTCTGCCACATGCAGACCTTTGCCTAAAACAAATTCATGTTGTGTAGGTACAATTTGGTGATGATCGATTTCAGGATCAGATATGAAAAGGCACATTACTGATAATTTTTAAGAGCAGGATTTCACTTAGAATCATAGAATCACAGAATCAACAAGGTTGGAAAATACCTCAAAGATCATCAAGTCCAACCTGTCAACACAGACCTCATGATTACTAGACCATGGCACCAAGTGCCACGTCCAATCCCCTCTTGAACACCTCCAGGGATGGGGACTCCACCACCTCCCTTGGCAGCCCATTCCAATGGCTAACAACTCTCTGTGAAGAACTTTCTCCTCACTTTGAGTCTGAACTTCCCCTGGTGCAGCTTGAGACTGTGTCCTTTTGTTCTGGTGCTGGGTGTCTGGCAGAAGAGACCCATCCCCTCCTGGCTACAACCTCCCTTCAGGTAGTTGTAAAGAGCAATAAGGTCTGCCCTTAGCCTCCTCTTCTCCAGGCTAAACAATCCCAGCTCCTTCAGCCTCTTCTCATAGGGCTTGTGCTCAAGGCTTGTACTTCTTGTACACATATGGAAAATCTTTTCTTTGATAATAGTGTGACTTTGATCAGCATTTTGCCATCATTTCATCAGCTCAGGAGTTTATTTTCTTTTAAAATGTGTTGTAATTTCTCCAGACACAGAGCCTTCCACTCTGCAATGGCTACCTTTGAGTCGAGGAGCATATAGAAGACGTCAGGGCAAAATATTACTCACATCAGCAAGGAACAGTTGGATGAGACTGTTGAAGGACAGGTAGAACTGGAGCAGGGAGCATAGCTGAAGGAAAAATTTTGTCTGCTTGCTGTTTAAACAGATTCAAAAATGAGGAAAAGCAAACTGACATAACCAAATTACTTCCAGTCTAGTCAAAGCTGTAATGCACTGCTGAGTATAGTAAGAGGAGGGTGGGAGTTTACAACTTACAGCTACTTAACCTGCTTCCTGCCAGAGGAAAGCATAAAAGTATAAACATTGCATCAGGCCATTCCTAGGGCACTAGTTCCTGAAAGATTCACATCTCAGGCAGATGAGGCATATGAATGCTGAAGTTAAACCAACACAAGCACAAAGCAGCAAAAACTCTCACTCTACCTTCTGCTCCCTCTCTGCTGACTCAGGAAAATTGAGGAGAACCCTAATAGAGTTTACCTGAACCAAAATGCTTCTTTCTGCTGGAGTGACCAAGGGCTGTAGTGAACAAGTGGAGGTTTTACCATGTAAAGTATAATTATCCTGTTAAGATCAGGACAACTATAAGGGAAAAGTTGACTTTTCACGGCTAGTGCCCACGCTACAAAATTTGAACTCAGTTCCACCTGCAAACATTTTTGCTTGAATCCCAAAAGCCAATACTCTATCCATATCCCTTTAACTCTGCATTTCTGTTGATGCTTCAGTGCTGAAAAATGGACTAGTTGTGATAGCAGTTAGAAAAAAAAAAAACAACCAACCAACCATCTTTTATTAAGTGAGCAGATCTGAAATGGTATTACTGAAAGGTGAGTATACATGGACCCCCCCCCGTCCCATTTTTACAGTTACTGTTATGAGTTGCACTTCAATGTTGTTTGCACAGATTTATTATGTGTCCCCACCCCCCCCCCCCAAGTTAACTGTCCCTTAATTCTTGACTTAAAACCTAATCTACCATAAAGGTACATGAAATAGAACAGACTGAGAAAATACTTGAGAACAGCTGCTGTTTACAAAGAAACTAATTTGTAGTATGCAGTGACTGATCAGGTAGAACAAGAGTTCAAAATCAGGCTAGGTTATGAAGCATTTCTTCAAACATCCATTTTGGATTATTGCTGGAAGGTACTAATTGGTCTATTCTAGACTAATTTACAAACATTCATAAAATAGTGGAAAATGCATGCTTGAGAAACCTGATACATTTCATGCCTCTGGACTAAAAAGAAGATGAAGATGGAAGCAAGTGATGGGCATTTTTTAATGGAGTTCAGTGGAGCTCAGAGTCTTTTTTCTTTTGTGCTAACAGACTCTTCAATTTTTTTCTCCTTTCTTTCAGCTGATTTTTTATCTTCAGGCTTAGTCCATGGAGGGCTGTGCAACTTCTGCTGAAGGTGAAAAGAAAAGCATCAGTGTAAGCACTGCAGGCAGGATATTCACATATATAAGCCAACAATAGTAAAAGTATGTTAAAAATCCATGGCAATAGTGCACACTGAGCTGCATTTCTAGTGAAGTGATACATCAGTCTTAAACAGCTACAGCAGGACATAATATTCATCACAGAATCACAGAATTGTTAGGGTTGGAAGGGACCTCAAGGAGCATCCAGTTCCAACCCCCATGCCATGGGCAGGGACACCTCACACTAAATCAGGTTGCTCAGAGCCACATCCAGTCTGGCCTTAAAAACCTCCAGGGATGAGTCTTCCACCACCTCCCTGGGCAACCTCTTTCAGTGTCTCACCACCCTCATGAGGAAGAACTTCTTCCTAACATCCAATCTGAATCTACCCATTTCTATTTCTTTTCCATTCCCCCCAGTCCTATCACTCCCTGACACCCTAAAAAGTCCCTCCCCAGCTATCTTGTAGGTCCCCTTAGGAAGGTCACAATTAGGTCTCCTCGGAGCCTTCTCTTCTCCAGGCTGAACAACCCAAACTCCCTCAGTCTGTCCTCATAGGACATCATCAGCTGTGTCTAGAAGAGGATCCATGTCTCCACTAAAGGAAGATTGTTTAACCATCTTTGACAGTCACCACTTTTATGGTTTTAACCATACCAGTCTGATGCTGCTTTACAGTGATTTAAATCTTCTTTTTTGTGGTCTATCAAATGAGGAGCTCAGATATATAAGTTACTCTAACTTTTGCATAGGAAACATGGCTCCACATGGCTTCACATAACCTTGTCTGTATCAAAGGCAGTGAGAGCCACAGGATGAGGGTGGTGATTCTGCCCCTCTGCTTGCTCTCGTAAGACCTCACTGGTGTACTGTGTCCAGCTTTGCTGTCCCCAGCATAAGGACATCAAACTGCTGGAGCAGGTCCAGAGGAGGCCACAAAGATGATGAGAGGGCTGGAGAACCTCCCCTATGGGGACAGGCTGAGAGAGTTGGGGCTCTTCAGCCTGGAGAAAAGAAGGCTCTGGGGAGACCATAGAGAGGCTTTACAGTACCTGAAGAGGGCATACAAGAAAGCTGGGAAGGAGCTTTTTACAAGGGCTTGTAGTGATAGGAAGAGAGGGAATGGATTGAAACTTGAGGAGGGCACACTTAGATTGGAGATTAGGAAGAAACTGTTTACAGTGAGGGTGGTGAGATACTGGAGCAGGTTGCCCAGGGAAAGTCATGGATGCCCCCTCCCTGGAGGTGTTTCAGATCTGGTTGCACGAGGCCTTGAGTAACCTGGGCTAGTGGGAAGTATCCCCACCCATGGCAGTTGGGTTGGAACTAGATGATCTTTGAGGTCTATCCCAACCTAAACCATTCTATGAATCTATGAATTGTTTTGCAAATAACTACATGCTGTGGACAGCACACTGTCAAATTAAGCATTTGACTACTGGGATTGTCCAGTTCTCCAAGAGTCTGCCAGAATTTTACCACCAGAAGCCATTTTGAAAGGATGGACTGCAATCAGGAACAAAGTCTGAACTGAAAACTCTGTTCTGTTTCAGAAGCATTGGTGTGGAACAGAGTAGAGTAGGGTAGAGTAGAGTAGGATAGGGTAGGGTAGGGTAGGGTAGGATGGGATGGGATGGGATGGGGTGGGGTGGGTGGGGTGGGGTGGGGTGGGGTGGGGTAGGGTAGGGGGGGTGGGGTAGGGTAGGGTAGAATGGGATGGGATGGATGGGATGGGATGGGATGGGATGGGATAGACTAGACTAGAGTAGACTAGACTAGACTAGACTAGACTAGACTAGACTAGACTAGAATAGACTAGAATAGAATAGAATAGAATAGAATTAACCAGATTGGAAAAGACTTTCGAGATCATCAAGTCCAACCCACCACCCAACACCATCTAATCAACTAAACCATGGCATCAAGCACCTCATCCAGTTTCTTCTTAAACATCTCCAGTGATGGTGACTCCACCACCTCCCTGGGCAGCCCATTCCAATGGGCAACCTCTCTTTCTGTGAAGAATGTCTTCCTAACATCCAGCCTAAACCTCCCCTGGCACAGCTTGAGACTGTGTCCTCTTGTTCTGGTGCTGGTTGCCTGGGAGAAGAGGCCACCCCCCACCTGGCTGCAAACTCCCTTCAGGTAGTTGCAGAATGTGCTGAGAATACTTCAAGTACTTGCATGCTTTACAAGACACTTTAGTTAAAACCCTGAGAACTACTCAGAAATAGGATACCTGGAAGCTCGTCTCTGCTTCTGCTGTCTTCAAATGCGATGTTGAATTATTGCCGTTCCCCAAACACGTCTTGCCAGCCTGTCAATACAAATGTTGGCAATAAGTGTGCCATATGCTTTTCCTAAAATATGAATAGTTTTCTTAAAAATAGTTTTGCTTGTTGGTTTTTGGTTGGTTGGTTTGTTTTTTTCAGCCTGGCTGATGGAACCAAAGAAAACAACTTTTCATAGCTAAGTGAATCACATCCTGCCATCATCTCTATTAATCCCTCTTATAATATCTAATGTGGTTGCAAACTTAACCATACTTTACCTGGCTGTCCCCCTTCCACCCCCCCCTCCCCCCCTCAAATTTCATAACAAAAAGTGAAGTTTATTCTTAGAGTGTTTCCATGGAACAGATAATACAATACAATAATACAATACAATACACCAGGTTGGAAGAGACCTTCAAGATCATCGCGTCCAACCTATCAACCAATCCAACTCACCTAAATACAATACAGTACAATACAACCCACCTAAACAACTGAAAAACTAAACTGTGGCACCAAGCACCCCATCAAGCCTCTTCTTGAACACCTCCAATGAAGGTGACTCAACCACCTCCACAGGCAGCAGATTCCAGTGGGCAATCACTCTCTCGGTATAGAACTTCTTCCTAAGACGTGAAACTACTTGTAACTGTCTGTTATGGGTGAGATAAAATAGCAACAAACAGCTGAAAACTAGCACTGAATGTAAGACTTCTGTGTTGTTATTCTCTTGTCTTAACTGCTCCATCTCCTTGGTATAACAATTCTCTGAATGGGGAAGTGAGATGACACTTAAGGTATGGAAATCCTCATTATGGGTGAGAAAGTAGCCACAAACAGCTGAAAACTAGCATTGAAAGTAGGATTTCTGTGGGGTTATTCTCTTGTCTTCACTGCTCAGTCTCCTTGGTATAACAATTCTCTGAATGGGGAAGTGAGATGACACTTAAGGTATGGAAATCCTTGTCAGATTCACTGCTGTCCCTTGACTCCAGCAATAATGTCATTTTCTTTGACAACATGCTTTTCAGTGTCTGGAAAACAGAGCTGAGGAGCATAAATAAAATTAACTACACATTAGACTTTCTGAACCAAAAGAGATCTCATGTTATGAGTCTTAAGTACAGGTTGAACCAGCACTGAAATTTCTGCTGCAATTAAATTAAAGTCCCTTCAGGAGCAGGATTAATGATGCCATAACTGAAGACATGAAAATGTGAAATACAGTAAAATATTGCTAAACTTTAGTCATTATTTGGATATGTGATCTCATTGGAATGTCTTTACTGGTTTTGTAATGAAAACTGGTGCATTTAAATGGAGTACTAACAAATGAAGTGTTTTTGAGTCATCCAGAGGAGGGCCATGAAGATGATCAGAGGGCTGCAGCACCTCTGCTATACGGAGAGGCTGAAAGAAGTTCAGGGAACATTTAGACTTGATACTAGAAAGAAATTCTGTACAGGGAGGATGGTGAAATGTTGGAATAGGCTGCCCAGGGAGGTCATAGATGCTCCCTCCCTGCAGATGTTCAAGCCCAGGCTGGATGAGGACTTGAGCAACCTGGGCTAGTGGGAAGTGTTCTGGTGCATGGCAGTGGGGTTGGTACTGAATGATCTTCAAGGGGCCCCTTCCAACCTGAACCATCCCATGAGTCTATGATCAAGACTCTTTCTACCATAACAATATTTAGTTAAAATTTTAACATTACTCCTCTGAAATTCTTTCTGTTTGGCATGAGCCCTTGAAGTCAAGCCTGGATAGAATATTTTTGGCACATGAGATATAATCCAACAAATTAATGAAAAAAGGTGAAAAAATCACAGCTATGTAGGCACGAGCTTTGCTCATGGGAATATGAAATCAAACATGCTTTCAGTAATATCCACTATCATAACACCATACAATCTCCAAGGTTGGAAAAGACCTCAAAGATCATCAAGTCCAACCTGTCACCCAACACATCATGACTACTAAACCATGGCACCAAGTACCACATCCAATCCCCTCTTGAATACCTCCAGGGATGGTGACTCCACCACCTCCCTGGGCAGCACATTCCCATGGCTAACAATTCTTTCAGTGAAGAACTTTCTCCTCACCTCCAACCTAAACTTCCCCTGGCACAGCTTGAAAATATGTCTTCTCATTCTGGTGCTGGTTGCCTGGGAGTAGAGATCAACCCCTTCCTGGCTACAACCACCCTTCAGGTAGTTGAAGACAGCAAGAAGGTCTCCCCTGAGCCTCCTCTTCTCCAGGCTACACAACCCCAACACCCTCAGCCTCTCCTCATAGGGCTTGTGCTCGAGGCCTCTCCCCAGCCTCGTTGCCCTTCTCTGGACACGTTCAAGTGTCTCAATGTCCTTCTTAAATTGAGGAGCCCAGAACTGGACACAGTACTCAAGGTGTGGCCTAACCAGTGCTGAGTACAGGGGCACAATGACTTCCCTGCTCCTGCTGGGCACACTCTTTCTGATGTATGCCAGGATGCCATTGGCCTTCTTGGCCACACTGCTGGCTCATGTTCAGCCAGCTGTCACTACAAGGTTTCCTGGCATTTCTACAGCTTTTTTCTTTTGCACTTTTTGGTTTGTTGGGGTTTTTTTTCTTTCTTTCTTTGTTTTGTTTTCTTGTTTTTTATATTGTGATTAATCCCACCTAGAACAGAGAAAAGTTGTTTGGGTCTGGGGCAGCAAAGGAATCATGAACAAAAAGAGAGGGAGGGGGGGGAAATCCCTAAATGGTATGTTCTGAGAAATCTTTTTCAGACCTGCTTTCTTAAGAAAGGGGAAGGTTAAATCCTAATTCATCCTTTGGCATCTTAAACCACAGCACAATAATAATTACCTCACTGAGCAGAGAGCACTAACAATAAACACCCTAATGTGCACATCAAGTATCAAGGAATTTTATAAATACCCTTTCAGAAGAGCTGATGTCAGATTGGAGTTAATTAAAAAGCAAGAGACTGACAAGGGGAAAGGAATTCATTACATTTTTGCACTTGAGAAATCTCGTTGGTCCCCCTTGCCTGTAACAGTGTTGATCTATGAACAGGTGTGAACATGAAAATGAAACAGGTTATTAAGAGAACTACTTGGAGAGGGGACAGCTGCCTCCATCCTGCAAGCTTCTAGAGAGTCAGGGGTGCTGCCAAGGATTTTATAATACTTCAGGGGGGCTTTAGTCATGTTCAAGCTACTGAAGAGCCTCTGAGATGCTGCAATTACGTGACTGGTGGTGAAGAGTCCCCTTTGACTTTCTTCCTGGTTTACTCAAAAGTTGGGTTAATATCACATCAGAGGAATAATCAGGGTAGTATTAGTGGGGAAAAAAATCATAAAGAATCATAGAATTGTTAGGGTTGGAAGGGACCTCAAGGCTCATCTAGTTCCAACCCCTCTGCCATGCATGGGCAGGGACACCTCACACTACAGCAGGTTGCTCACAGCCACATCCAGCCTGCCCTTAAAAACCTCTAGGGATGAGGCTTCCACCACCTCCCTGGGCAACCTGTTCCAGTGCCTCACGGGGAGGAATTTCTTCCTTACACCCAGTCTGAATCTACCCCTTTCTAGTTTTTTTTTTCCATGTGTGGTATTTTAGGACAAAAAAAATACCAACAAAGCCAAGAGGTAGTTTTTGTTCTAGAAAAAGTCTAGAGAGTGAGACGGCAATAGGAATTCTTAATAAAATTTTAATGCATCAAAAGCTTGAAAGTGTGGTCCTGGCAGGACTGCTATCCAATATATTTACTAGTGAGCTAGATTAAAAGAAATGTTTTCAGCTTAGTCATATTTAGAAACAAGGGTTTTAGAGGCTTCCAGGTTGAACAGATTGAGGATAAAATATGTGGCAGGTCAAAAAAATGGAACAGCATTTCAGGTTGTGTAAAGAAGAGGGCAGGAGCAATGCTAATGAGTTATCATTAAAAATCATTAAATAATTTAAAACTAAACTGTATATACACTAAAAAACCCCAACCCTTCAGGTAACCTGTTTCACCAAGACAACAGACAGGAGGAAGGAATCAAAAAACATTAATTGAAATGAATGAAAATGATATCCCAAGGCTGGGGAGGGACTTCTCAGGATATCAGGTAGTGATAGGACTAGGGGGAATGGAATGAAGCTGGAGGTGGGGAGGTTCAGGCTGGATGTGAGGAAGAAGTTCTTCACTGTGAGAGTGGTGAAGCCCTGGAATGGGTTGTCCAGGGAGGTGGTTGTGGCCCCATCCCTGGCGGTGTTTAAGACCAGGCTGGATGAGGCTCTGGCCAGCCTGATCTAGTGTGAGGTGTCCCTGCCGATGGCAGGGGGGTTGGAACTAGATGATCCTTGTGGTCCCTTCCAACCCTGACTGATTCTATGATTCTATGAAAATAGCAGTCAAACATTTAAGATGTATGTATTAGAAGAAAAACAACCCAAACCAACAAACTAATGGTTGGCTTAAAGAAAATAAATCAGATGATAAAACTGATGCTGTATAAGTGACTAAGCATTCATACTCTTCTCATAGACCAGATAAAGGCTGTCTGGGTAGGAGAACAGCAGTGAAGATTTATGTCTAGCATATTTGTTCTTTCACAGTTGTTTCCTTTTTAATAGCACACCATAAGGATCACTGTTGGAGAGAGGTAGCAGAACTGGACATTTTTCTAACCAAAGCAGCTCGGTGTCTTGATGTTGCTAATGCATCAAGCATTTGTTATTGATTCCTTGGCACAGAGGAACCTTGCATATCATTAACAAATAGATTGCAGATCGAACAACAGTGATGACTTTCAATATGTCAACAGCAGTTCAACAGCCAGAAGTGTGAGAAGTCCCAGTGAATGAGCCCTACTGGTCCACGGGCCTGTCAATTCAATTCCTAAAGCAGATGGCCATGACAACATAGAATCACAGAATCATAGAATGGCTTGGGTTGGAAGGGACCTCCAAAGGTCATTTAGTCCAACTGCCCTGCATTCAGCAAGGACACTAGTTCAGATTACTCAAATCCTTGTGGAGCTTCACTTTGAATATCTCCAGGGATGGGGCCTCCATGGGCAACTTGTCCCAGTGTTCCACCAGCCTCATGGTGCACAACTTTTTGCTAACATCCAACCTAAGTCTCCTCTTCTCTAATTTCAAGGCATTGGCCCTTGCTCTATCACTGCAGGCCCTTGGAAACAGTCACTTTGCAGCCTTTTTGTAGCCCCCTTCAGGTACTGGAAGGTCACTGTTAGGTCTCCCTGGAGCTTTCTCTTCTCCAGGTTGTGCAAGCCCGGCTCCCTTAGCCTGTCCTTGTAGCAGAGGTGCTCAAGCCCCCTGATCATTTCTGTAGCACTCCTCTGGACCCACTCCATCAAATCCATCTCCTGCTATAACTGCAAACTGGATTTAAAGCAACCTAAACTCAACCCCACACATATGCACCCTCACACCCACATAGAAACACATGCACATATACACACATACACACACAACCTGTATCTTTATGTGCTTATGTAGATATGTGTATATATAAATACACATACCAACATACACCTGCTCCCCATCCTTTCCCTCACCTAAAGGCCACCTTAGATAAATAGGGAAATATCAACCAAATGAACAGTGTGGCCAGCAGGAGCAGGGAGATCATTCTGCCCCTGGACACTGCACTGGTTAGGCCACACCTTGAGTATTGTGTCCATTTCTGGGCCCCTCAGTTTAGGAAAGATGTTGAGTTGCTGGAATGTGTCTAAAGAAGGGCAACAAAGCTGGGGAGGGGTTTGGAGCACAGCCCTGTGAGGAGAGACTGAGGGAGCTGGGGTTGATTAGCCTGCAGAGGAGGAGGCTCAGGGGTGACCTTATTGCTCTCTACAAGAACTTGAAGGGAGGTTGTAGCCTGGTGGGGGTTGGTCTCTTCTTCCCGGCAACCAGCACCAGAACAAGAGGACACAGCCTTAAGCTGCGCCAGGGGAGGTTTAGGCTGGATGTTAGGAAGAAATTCTTCATAGAGAGAGTGATTGCCCATTGGAATGTGCTGCCCAGGGAGGTGGTGGAGTCACCGTCCCTGGATGTGTTCAAGAGGGGAATGGATGTGCCATGGTTTAGTTAGTCATGAGGTGTTGGGTGACAGGTTGGACTTGATGATCTTTGAGGTCTTTTCCAACCTTATTGATTCTATCATTCTATGAATTCTACTTCTATTCTATTCTATTCTATTCTATTCTATTCTATTCTATTCTATTCTATTCTATTCTAATACTTCTCACAGCCAGGAATGACATACAGGCAAATCTTAAATTTATGGGTTTTTTTTTTAGTTCCCTCTAATGCCAAGGGCTGGAAGATTGTTCTGTTTGCTCTTCTATGCAAGTCTCTCTGTCAGACTCACTCCTGTGAGGGGTGCAGTAATTATACACATACAGAATGATAGCTTGACATGGTGGAAACAAGCCAACAGCAAATATAATTGCTTTTGGAAAATAAAGGGGTTGAAATGCTGTCAATGTGTTTTTGCTGCTTTATGAAGATGGTATTTCAGAAGTGCCTGCTGGAAGGATACTGGGGTTATTCCAAGCTTTCAGTTGAGGTTTCAGCATGTTAAGGACATTAGGATGAACTCATAGCTTGGTGTTTCTCCCACAAGAGCTTTCCCTATTTCTCTAAGAGAAGCTCAGTTGCTGTTTGTTCAAAGAATTAATATTGTTTAGGGAGATTGCTGCTAAGAAAGAGAATAAAATGTTAAGTCTATAAGGAAAGACAACAAAGAATCCAAAGTTCAGAAGTTACAAAAAAAAGAAGAGACAATAAAATCCCAGAAAAATGAGGTCACAAGTCAGCCTTGCTAGTTTACTGCAACTCTATGGAAATCTCTTGTAGCATCAGAAGACTCTGAGAAAGTTCAGGTAGTTCAGTCTCAACCTCTGTGTAACAACTTCGAGAATAGAATAGAATAGAATAGCATAGAATAGAATAGAATAGAATAGAATAGAATAGAATAGAATAGATTTAACCAGGTTGGAAAGACCTTTGAGATCATCGAGTCCAACCTGTCATCCAACACTATCTAATCAACTAAACCATGGCACCAAGCACCCCATCCAGTCCCTTCCTAACACCTCCAGGGATGGTGACTCCACCACCTCCCTGGGCAGCCCATTCCAATGGCCAATCTCTCTTTCTGGGAAGAACTTTTTCCTAATATCCAGCCTAAACCTCCCCTGGTGCAGCTTGAGACTGTGTCCTCTTGTTCTGGTGCTGGTTGCCTGGAAGAAGAGACCAACTCCCACCTGGCTACAACCTCCCTTCAGGTACTTGTAGAGAGCAATAAAGTCTCCTCTGAGCCTCCTCTTCTCCAGTCTCAGCAACCCCAGCTCCCTCAGCCTCTCCTCACAGGGCTGTGCTCCAAATCCCTCCCCAGCTTTGTTACCCTTCTCTGGAGACATTCCAGCAACTCAACATCTTTCCTAAACTGAGGAGCCCAGAACTGGACACAGGACTCAAGGTGTGGCCTAACCAGTGCTGAATACAGGGCAGAATGACTTCCCTGCTCCTGCTGGCCACACTGTTCCTGATTCAGGCCAGGATGCCATTGGCCTTCTTGGCCACCTGAATAAATACATTGTATATTCCCTGTGCCCCTTTGCAATGGTTCCACAGTTCAGCCAAGCTAGATACCTAAATAAATAAATAAATAAATAAAGGGGGTTTTTTTCTCTTTTAAAAGAGAAATTTCTAATACCAGGAGGAAATAAAGACACCATGTCTAGATGACTGCCCTTTGTCTCTTAGCTAAAGCCTTTCTGGGGATCCAAAAGGGTAGTGTGTGGATCTGGGGCCAGTGTAAGGATGCAACTAAATAATATAGGCTATTTTCTTGCTTGTTCCTGAAGGTGATGGAAGAATGCAGTTTAAAAGGCAGAAAACATGGCAGGGGTGGGCAAGACTAAATACTTGGAAAGGTCTAAAGTAAAGAGAAGACACTTTAATTTAATGCAGATGTTTTGATCTAGTTGAAGCCACTGGATGACTAAAATCTTGCAAGGTTTTTAACAGGGCGAGTTGTTAGCAGGGTGAAAAGCTGTCTTATAATGAACTGCTCATACATGATTATAAAAAGTGCACTGTTTTGCATTTATGAAACTGACAGCAAAAAAAGATAACAACATCCTCCAGTTCTAACTTCATTACTGAACTCTATCTCCTGCCATTAGCACTTGGAACAAAAATGGGCAGTTTAACCCTAAGCTACAGCCTGTGCTTCGTCCTGCCTTTCTTTAAGGAGACTGGGGTTGGCAGATTCAAAGGTAGCAGGGATAGCAAAGTCCTAGTCCAATTCAGAAGCACAATCTCTGTCTTTGTGGGGTTCAGGCAGTATTGCCTCTCCCTGGGCTGAAAGGAGCATTTGGACCATTTCATTGTTTTCTTCATCTTGCTAAGCTTATCATTTACCAAAGTACCACATTTATAGGTTCACGAGACAAAGAGGAATTCTACTATAGATATTTTCTCCAGTTCCTAAAGACTCCTCAGTCAAGTACACTTTGTCCTAGCTTCATCATCATCATCTGCCCACACAAGCAATCCCCCTTTTCAACATTCAGGAAGCAAACCTTCAATGTTTATAATCATAGCCTGTCTTTATCCAAGTACACAGTTGTTAAGTAAATGATGACTAGTCCTTGAAGTAGTTTAATGACTCAGAGCAAAGAAACAAGGCACAAAGATGGATTCCTCTGAAACTCAGAGTCCTGTCTCCTCTCTTCCCCCCTGCCCTTCCTTAATATTTCCTTATATATATTTATATAAATATATATATAATAACATAGTGTGTTCTATCTAAACCCTAGTGACTGATCCCAGAATCTAACCCAGGAATAAACTACTATCACAGAACAATCTCTCTATTTTATGTGTGGAAGCATTCTTTACCATTAATTTGTCCTGTCAGTAAATTAGGTCTGCTGGGGTTTTAATCATATAATATCAAAAGGGATCCAACATTTGAACGCTCAACTGTAAAAGCTCCAACATGCAGCACTGAGAATCCCTAGCAGTGAAAGCTAAACTTTTCCTAAGGAAAAAGACTTGATGAAAAAGAGATTCTGGAAACTTTAATTTGCATCCATTTGGTAGCTGGCTGTGTCATTTCACTTTTAATGTCTCCTTAAAATTTAGCTCAGGCAACATTTCCAGCTTTTATGACTAAGCACAACAGAATTATCATGGTTTTCTTCTACATGATGGAATCACAGTATCACAGAATATCTTTGGTTGAAAGAGACCTTCAAGATCACAGAACCACAGAATTGTCTGGGGTGGAAGGCACCCCAAGGATCATCTAGTTCCAACCCCTTCTGCCATGGGTTGGACTCGGTGATCTCAAAGGTGTTTTCCAACATGGTCAATTCAATTCAATGCAATGCAATGCAATGCAATGCAATGCTATTCTATTCTATCTATTCTATTCTATTCTATTCTATTCTATTCTATTCTATTCTATTCTATTCTATTCTATTCTATTCTATTCTACCCTACCCTACCCTACCCTACCCTACCGTATCCTATCCTATTCTATCCTACCCTATCCTATCCTATCCTACCCTACCCTACCCTACCCTATCCAGTTGCCCAGAGCCACATTCAGCCTGCTTTTAAAAACATCCAGGGATTTGGCTTCCACCACCTCCCTGGGCAACCTGTTCCAGTGTCTCACCACCCTCATGGGGAAGAACTTCTAAACTTCCAAAATCATCTAGTCCAACCTTTGCTCCACCACTGCAAGGTCACTGCTAAACCATGCCCCTAACCACCAGGTCCACACAGTTTAAATCCCTCCAGGGATGGTAACTCCACAACCGCCCTGTCCAGAGAGAGAAACAGACCAAATTTAGTGATGTTGAGCACGTGCCACTTCCTCTGCATAAACCTGAAGAAACACATTAATGGTATTTTGTGTTCATAAAATAAAATTTTCACACAGGTGGATTTTGCCTTTAAGCAATACTTTGAGGAAGAGGAAAACATAACTCTGGAAGAGTACGTGAGAAATTTAACAAGACAGGAAAAGGGAGGTGGGGCGTAGGTCTGGAAACACTGGGCTGCCTCTATCAATTCAGTGTGCAGTTTAATTACCAAAGCATCTTTGTGTGAAATTCTGGTGATAAAGTATGCAGCTTGATTAATAAAGTATGCAACGTTTCAGAAAGTATGGCATTCCATTCACCCAGTGAATTACACGGCACAGCAGGAGAGGGTCACAGCTGGATGTATAAATTTCAAAGGTGGATCAGCCAAGTGTGCATCTTCATTTAAAGAGAATTCTTTCAAAAGTCAGTTAAAATTCAGCAGGTCCCTTGGCTATTAAGCTATGCAATTTGATCTACAATCCTCTGAACAATGAAAGTTAGAAGGATGTTCCACGCTGCATCGATGCAGCAAATCAGAACTGGCTTCATTGCTGAAATAATCATGGCAGCATATCACAAGTGGACAGCAAATCAAGAAGTTTAAATAAGTGATATTCCATCCAGCTTTTGTACTCAGGACATTATTCCACCACTGCAGACCAAAGTTTGAAGCTTCAGCATTCTTATCCATCATTATTAGGAAGACCTCACTGAGGACTGCTGAAACCTCACCTGGAATACTGTGTCCAGCTCTGAAGCTCTCAACACAGCAAAGACATGGACCTGATGGAAGAGGGTCATGAAAATGATTAGGAGATTGGAACACCTTTGCTACAAGGACAGGCTGAGGGAGCTGGAGTTGTTCAGCCTGGAAAAGAGAAGGCTCCAGGGAGACCTTCCAGTACCTGAAAGGAGCCTACAAGAAGGCTGCAGAGGGACTGTTTGCAAAGGTCTGCAGTGATAGGACAAGGATCAATGGTTTGAAATTAAAGAGCAAATTTAGATTGGATGTTAGGAACAAGTTCTGCACCATGAGGCTGGTGGAATACTGGTGAAGGTTGCCAGTATTCAGGGACATGTTTAATTAATTTTATTCATGAATTTATTGCAGATTCGTATTTCAAGCTTCTTTCACCCTCATTCTTTAGAAGGCAGATATGGAGCAGGAGGTATGTGAAGTGTGCTTGTAGGTTTCCAGGCGACACTTTGCACTTCTTCATATCCTTCTATTTTAGAGCACAACACACTTCGTGGATGCTTAAGCCAAGATGGTGTAACTTCTTATGACCTTCATAGTCCTCATTCAGGGAGCTACTGAATTCATTTTAACAATTTTATCAGGCTGAAATTTTGTTATAATGAGGATTTCTTTCTCCTCTCTTCACTCCCTTGGGAAAGCAATGGGACAGTGCAATGTGATCAAAGCTCTGCAGTTGAAACCGATAGAGAAAAATGAAGCAAAATGCTGTGGTTGCTTAGAAACTTGTAAAAGTTTTGCTCCAATACTCAGTGTCCTTTGTCACTGAATGATTAATGAGCATGCAGTGTTTGTTTACTGCAGGAAATTAAGGCAGTAAATAAAAGCACTATCACTTTTATTTATCAGAGCAGACTCTACAAGGACAAAGAGCCAGAAATCTGAGATGAGAATAGAGAGCAAGAAAATCGCTTTATGAATTGTTTGATGCTCTATCACTACCAAATAGATGGGTTTAAATGACATGTTACACACAGAAGAATTGTTTGATCTGAAAAAGGGACATTCTGGTATAAAAGCCAACTCCTAATATTTTTTTTGGGAGGGGAAAAGGCCTGCTTCGAGAATAGTGTGGCCAGCAGGAGCAGGGAAGTCATTGTGCCCCTGTACTCAGCACTGGTTAGCCCACGCCTTGAGTCCTGTGTCCAGTTCTGGGCTCCTCAAATTAAGAAGGACATTGAGACTCTTGAACGTGTCCAGAGAAGGGCAACGAGGCTGGGGAGAGGCCTCAAGCACAAGCCCTATGAGGAGAGGCTGAGGAAGCTGGGATTGTTTAGCCTGGAGAAGAGGAGGCTCAGGGGAGACCTTATTGCTGTCTACAACTACCTGAAGGGAGGCTGTAGCCAGGAGGGGGTTGGTCTCTTCTCCCAGGCAACCAGCACCAGAACAAGAGGACACAGTCTCAAGCTGCACCAGGGGAGGTTTATGCTTGAGGTGAGGAGAAAGTTCTTCACATAGAGAGTTGTTAGCTGTTGGAATGTGGTGCCCAGAGAGGGAGGTGGTGGAGTCCCCATCCCTGGAGGTGTTCAAGAGGGGATTGGATGTGGCACTTGGTGCCATGGCCTAGCAGGCATGATGTGTTGGGTGACAGGTTGGACTTGATCTTTGAGGTCTTTCCCAACCTTGTTGATTCTATGATTCTACAAAAGGATGCAGTGAAAAGAGCCCAGCAGAACTCTGGTTCTGCATAGAGACTTTCAAGCAGCCAGTCACAGGTAAAACATCCCTGGACAAGACTAAGAGAAAATAATATAAATAAGATTCCTTAATCATCATCCTCATCAACTAAATCCTGGAAAACAAAATTGTAGTTAAGTTATTTAGGTTTTCGATCTTTGACAAATTTGGGATGATATTAAATAATCAAAATGTTGCACTACAGGGTATCCTACCCACATCAGGCTGCTGGGGGGGATCAGCAGCATCTAATTTCCAAACTTGCCATTCTGACGTGGCCTGCCTGTATCCCACTTGTAAACAGATCTTCATTTGCATTCATTCCAATGTAAACCACACTCATTATTACGGACAGCCATAAAACCATAAGGCAGGAATTGCAGCTGGATTACACATTTGAGACAGAGAGAGGGATGCTTAGCTATGCAAACTGAAAAATAGAAGTTGAGGCTAGCAAACAAAGCAAAGTGCATAACATCTACAGATTCTGACAATTTCTGGGATAGTAAATTATCCAAGATTTGCTTAACTAACTTTTCCTTTACATTGCTGTGCTCCCTACCAGCAAGCTACTCAGTCACTTCCACGGGAGTATGTTCTATCTATAGAAGGCTATGTGTTCAGTGCTTTATTCAAGAGCTGTTGTGACAGGCTTTTTCCTGCTGTCTCATGTACTTCTCCTACCATGGCACTGCCTAGGACTATTGAGCACACAGTACATTCACTCAACGTATTTCGTCCCTCTTTCCCTATTTATTCCAGTCTTATTTATGTTGTGGTAATTGCAGCTAGAATACAGGCACTTGGGATTTCTGTTAACAGCTCCCACCGTGCTGTTTGCACGAGTTTTGCCTCAGCAAAAGCAGCAGATTGAGCTTTCTGTCAGACATGTCATAAGAAAAATACAGCTTACAACGTTCCTAGGCTGGCAGTGGACAAAATTACATACATAGCTGTCACCTCTTACATCTCCCCAAAGCTTTTGTGTTATCAAATGAAGCGTCTGTGACAGCTCTGCCTGATTAGTAGTGGAAACAATATGTAAACAAGGTTCAGCATCTCACTGTAATGCAACAAAACCCTTAACTAGGAACAGTTCTGAAATGGTTAAACTGAGCACATCTTTCCCACTGCTGCTCTTCCTGCAACAGCTCTACAAGTTCTATTAAGGAGTCTTCAAAAGAAACCCAAAGACTATAGCTGTACACATTGATAATAAATGATCTCAAAGGTCTTTTCCAGACCTACCAGGTTTATTCTATTCTATTCTATTCTATTCTATTCTATTCTATTCTATTCTATTCTATTCTACCCTACCTTAACCTAACTTATTCTATTCTATTCTATTCTATTCTAGTCTAGTCTAGTCTAGTCTAGTCTAGTCTATTCTACCCTACCTTACCCTACCTTACCCTACCTTACCCTACCCTACCCTACCCTATCCTATCCTACCCTATCCTACCCTACCCTACCCTACCCTACCCTATCCTATCCTATCCTATCCTATCCTATCCTATCCTATCCTATCCTATCCTATCCTATCCTATCCTGTCCTGTCCTATCCTATCCTATCCCATTCTAAAGAGCATTCCAACCTAAGCCATTCTGTGATTTGCTCCTCAGCATTTTAATATAGACTATAGCCAGGCTGTAAAACATATGTACCAGCTTGACTAGGAAAAGTCAGTCACATTAATAGTTTCCACAGGCATTAATGTTTCCATCTAGATTAGATTGATTCTAGGTGAGCCAAGCTTACATCTTGAGAATCACATTCCTGGATGCTCTGATTTTCTTCCTTTCTTGAGGCCAGGTGAAGATTCTCTTTCTCTGCTGAGGCATTTCGCTGGACACGGGAAAACAACAGAAAAAAATGAGATAAAATAAAGAGTTAAAGGAGATAAATTTCAAATAAGTCACATCTGAAAAATCAGGGAAACAGCAACAACAAAACCCCCACAAAACCACAAAAACCACAGGAGTTCAGATGCTGTAAATTGCTAGCTACTTTATATTCTGCATTTCCAGCAAGTTTCATAGAGGGTAAGATTTAATGTACATTCTCATTACAGCAGAGCATTGCAAAGGATTACTTCCATGGAAGTAATTGAGGCTACATCTGAAAACTGACCAAGCCAATGTGATTTGGTGGTGGATTTTCTTTGTTACTAAGCAAGACTGGAATGAAACACAAGTTATATTACATTTTCTTTTGTGCAAATATTTGGATGGAAGGGGGAGGAAAGGTGTGTGTGGGGGGGAAGGCATTTTTAGAACTCCTATTCTTCTCAATCTTGTGGATTCTGGGAGAGCTTTAGGCCCTGAGTTGAAGTTATTTATAAACTGCTTTAGCTCACTTCAGCTTTCTGCAGCATCTGCCCTCTGGGGCCGCACATCCTCGCGAGCTGGCAAAGCGTGTTCTGTTTTGTGCCTTTCACTCCCCTCCTTACATTCCAGATGGACTGCTAGATGGGGCAGCTACTACAAAACCCAAGCTGACACTGCTCTGCACATCCTGAGTTGGAGTTTAAAACCCCACCACACCTAACAGAACAGAGACCAAGAAGGTGTCCTGCCAGGGCCCAGCTGGGTCCCGTAGATTTGAGTTCCGTCCTTACGGCCAGAACGCCACAGTTCTTTCTTCCATCTCCTGTAGGTCCTCTTAATGTATAACAGTTTGAGACTGATTTCTTACATGAAAAAAAAGGACAAAAAATGAAATAAAAAAAAATTGTGAAGGCTCCTCTGTGTGCTGCTGCTTTGAGGTAGGTTTTGTGAACAAAATCCTTTCTTATCAAAAAGAATCTCTTCTAATAACAGATGAATCTGCTACTCTTTGTCTGAATAAAGCATATTTACTAGACTGACAGCTGACTAATAAAAATGCCATCAAATGTTCCAGAGTGAAACGATTTGGAAACTGTTGCTGAACTCCTTCCCAATTTGCTTACACTTTTCTGAACCCTCCTCAAACCTTTTCAGTACAGGATTTTTAACATGTGAGTATTTTTTTCAGGGGATCATCAACCCTTTTATCTTTGTCTTCTTTAAAATAACTTAGAAATTGCCACATCTTTCTGGTGAGCCTTTGCAAGCTTGACTAAACACCAAGCTTTGCATTTCAGAAGGTAGAAAGAGGCAAAAAATGTTTGCAGTGTATTTACCCTATCTGTTTGCAGACAGAGCTAGACTCCATCAGGGTGCACTTTGCTTGCAGCAAAACTTGCAGAATGCTTCTGACAGAGGATCAAACCAAACTCATTATTTCTTTGAGTTCTCTCCCAAAGTCTGCACTGGGATGAATCATGGAGCCCAAATCTTCATGCCTTTGAAATGTCCTTCAGTCATGCTTTATACATAGTTTATTTTCTAACATCAAACAAATTTTCTTCTCAAAGCATGCATTATTATTATAATATCCTCATCTTAACTGCAAAATGAAACTGCAAAGCTTTCATAAGATGCTTTGACTTTGATGGGCAGGTCAATTCTTTCCTATATTACAGGCAGTCTTATCAGATCTTTCTTCTTCCCACATGGCTTTTGGCATGAGTGCACAACTCTTAGTGCACAACTGTCTCTAGTCAGTGTTTGTTCACATGAGATGCCAGAGTGCTATTGACAGAACTGCTTGCCAGGTGACCTGCCAACATAAACATGGGTTTCATCAACACATTTTTGTCCTGTTACTCAGACTCTCACAGGTTATTCTTGTCTACATTAAGGTCTTCCACTAGTGACATTTGATTTCCACATTACAGAAAAAAAAATATATATTTAAGGATACTCATGCTGACCTAACAAGAAGATTGCACAGCATTTTGAATGGAAGCAAAGGGAGTGATTTCTGGCAGAGTGTAAGTTCCTGATATTGAAGGACCAAAAAACCCAACTCTGTGTGACCCATGATATTTTTTCTCTCGTAATGGGCAATGGTGTGATATTCATATCCTGCTTCCATAAACTCTAAATGCAGAAGTCACTGGATTTTGCCCAGGAACATATTTTTCACTATTGAAGGCTTCACTGGCCTGATCTACAATCAAATGCTACCTGCAGGGAAGGCTGTCTCTGGTGTGCCTGTTGTGCCTGGCTGCACTTCTTGACATTCGTCTGGCACGCCGAGTGAGGCCAATCTCAGGGACCTCCCTGGTCTGGGGGGTGCTTCCATTCCCCAGCCTCCACAGAGGGTACTAACAGATGGTCTGCAAGGGGCTACAGATAGGAAACAACCAAGGCCTGAGTCATCCCTCTTTCTCAGTTCACTCAAACAGTTTGCATTCTTCTGGGAGCTGTTTTATTCCTTTGGGCAGGAAACAGCTTATTATAATGTCTGGGAAACCCCCAAATGCTCAAGGATTTGTAGCACTTACTGTGAAAAACTAGAGCAGTTTTGTATGTAGCAGGTGGATGAAGCTGTCAGAGCATTTCTGGGCAAGGTGTATAGTGCAAGAGCCAGAATTATCTCCTTCCCAGAGTCAGCTCTGTCTGACAGCTCCTGGAAGCCAGGGACTTTGTCTGTGTATCACACACATGGGCTAACTGCCACGTAATGCCTTGCATATTTATCAGACACGAACAAAGTGTCAATCCTCTCACCTTCTCCTTCCCTATTCCTTTTTGAGCAGCATCATTTGCATTACAGAAGTTTACAGCAGCATTTTGGATGGTGTGACAGACTCTTGGACACCCTGCTAGCCCCACAAATTTTAGTAATCTAAAAATAATTCATTATTGTGTCTTTCCACAGCAGAAACCACACACAAAAGGTATTAGTATCTGTCTATATCTATCTATAGCATACAAGAAACCATTGTAGCACATTTCTTTGTATCCTGACTCTAAAAATCTTCCAGAGTTTAACTCAGATGCAGGAATAAATGAGTTCAGTTCTAGTAACAGTAATCACCTTATATAGTTCTGTGACAGTGATGGTCATTGTATATGTATATAGAATCATAGAATGGTTTGGGTTGGAAGGAAACTTCAAAGGTGATCTAGTCTGGGAACCTCTCTCTGCAGTCAGCAGGGACATCCTCCACTAGATCAGGTTGCTCAGAGCCTTGTTAAGCCTGACCTTGAATATCTGCAGGCATGTGGCCTCAGCTATCTCCTTGGAAAATCTGTCCCAGTGTTCCATCACCTTCATGGTAATGACTCTGTTCCTAACATACAATCCAACTCTGCTCTCCTCTAATTTCAAACCATTGCCCCCATCCTATCACTACAGGTCTTTGCAGACAGTCCTTCTGGAACCTTCTTTTAGGCTACCTTCAGGTACTGGAAGGCTGCTATTAGATCACCTTGAAGCATTCTCTTCTCCAGGCTGAACAACATCAGCTTCTCAGTCTGTCCTTGTAGCAGAGGTGTTCCAGCCCCCTGATCATTTTTGTGGCCCTCCTTTGGACCCACTGCATCAGGTCCACGTCCTTCCCATATTGAGGTCTCCAGAGCTGGACATAGTACTTCAGGTGAGGTGTCACCAGAGAAGAGTAAAGTGGCAGAATCACCTCTCTTGATCTGCTGCCTGTGCTTCTTTTGATGCAGACCAGGATGCCATTGGTCTTCTGGGCCAATATATATAGGCATATATTTGCCTGTGTTTACAGAACAGGTAACCAACTTTTCTCTGTTGCACAGTTGATATCATTTAATGATAATTGGGAAAGACATAGGTCAGGTTTTATTTCTATTTAATGCACATATTTATGTTTATATAGGGTAATTCTTCTCAAAGGACTGTCAATCCTGCAGTGTACCAGATCTTTAAACTTCCACATGTTATTTCTTAAGCAAACAGAATGGTGCTTATTTGGATGGATACAGGTCCCTGTCAGGGCAAGCAAGGGAAATCCATCCCTGCCCTCTCCTCCTCTTCTGTTGCCCTTGCATAATAAGTATGAGGCCCTGCAGGCCAAGGGCAATGTGGATGAGAGGGCTGAGGAGCAGCCATCTGGGGAGATGCCTAAGGCCAAGCAGCCCCCACCAACTATAACAACCAGCTCCATGAAGAAAAAGAGAAGGGTTGTAGTTGGAGACTCTCTCCTGAGGGGTACTGAGGGACCCATATGTAGTCCCTACCCATCCCATAGGGAAATTCTGTGATTCTGTGATTATCTACTTATTTTCTTCTTTTTCACTATATTCTATGATTTTCTATTCAAATATCATTAAAGTAAAAACCAGCTGCTTACCACAAACAAAGTTTTGCAAAGAGCTAGAACAACCTCACTCCCATCAGAAGTGAAAACTGTTACCATGGATAATCAAAGATCACATTTGCTTTTTTTTCCCCCCACACATTTCACATGCCCTTGTGCTGGATTTAATGGAATTTCTTTTGAGATGAACATTCACAATAACCTCAAGTGGCTGAACATCCATCAGAGAGAAAGGACGTGTTCTTTCAAATAGATCATTTGGGATGATAGATGACATATTTAGCTGCTAATTTCCTGAATCATCCTTCCCATAACAGTACTGCAAGTGCAGAAACTTCCCCTCACACATGCAGCCACACCCAGCAGTATATACCGATGATCTGGATGAGGGGATTGAGACAGTCATCAGCAAATTTGCAGATGGCACCAAGTTGGGAGTGGATGTTGGTCAGTTAGAGGGCTCTGCAGAGGGACCTCGACCAACTGGACAGATGGGTGGAGTCCAATGGGATGGCATTCAACAAATCCAAGTGCTGGGTGCTGCACTTTGGCCACAGCAACCCCATGCAGAGCTACAGGCTGGGGTCAGAGTGGCTGAAGAGCTGCTAAACAGAGAGGGACCTGGGGGTGCTGATTGACAGCTGCCTAAACATGAGCCAGCAGTGTGCCCAGGTGGCCAAGAAGGGCAATGGCATCCTGGCCTGCATCAAGAATAGTGTGGCCAGCAGGAGCAGGGAAGTCATTGTGCCACTGTGCTCAGCGCTGGTTAGGGCACACCTTGAATCCTGTGTCCTGGACTGTGTCCAGAATTTAAGAAGGACATTGAGACACTTGAGTGTGTCCAGAGAAGGGCAATGAGGCTGGGGAGAGGCCTCAAGCACAAGCCCTACAAGGAGAGGCTGAGGGAGCTGGGATTGTTTAGCCTGGAGAAGAGAGGCTCAGGGGAGACCTTATTGCTGTCTACAACTACCTGAAGGGAGGTTGTAGCCAGGAGAGGGTTGGTCTCTTCTCCCAGGCAACCAGCACCAGAACAAGAGAACACAAGTCAAGCTGCACCAGGGGAAGTTTAGGCTCAATTTGAGGAGAAAGTTCTCCCACAGAGAGAGTTGTTAGCCATTGGAATGTGGTGCCCAGAGAGGGAGGTGGTAGAATCACCATCTCTGGAGGTGTTCAAGAGGGGATTGGACATGGCACTTGGTGCTATGGTTTAGTAGTCATGAGGTGTTGGGTGACAAGCTGGACTTGATGATCTTTGAGGTCTCTTCCAACCTTGGTGATTCTGTGATATTCTGGCAAGCTACATTTGCTCCACAAGAACATTCTGGTTGCCAGATTTGTCTAGCTTGCCTTATTTGCAGTGTGCCTCCTTAAGTCATAAAACTAAAGAAAAGGGATCATTTGACGTGCAGCTTGATTCCAGTGATAAGGGAACTAAATGTGTAAGTCTGAAATGTATTAACAACTTACTGTGGAGGATTTTTATGCATGTTCTGTGTACAGGGCAAATCTACTGCCATATACTTTTGGGTGATGAGAACTTGTGCAGTTACAAGAACGATTCCTGCTAAAAGAGACAGTTGTTGCTTTCTGCAGATAACAGAACTGAGCCCTGCGACTAAACACACAGAGAAGTCTTCTGCAATGTAAGAAAAGCTAGTGAAATGTGAGGCCAGATGGCATCTTGACATTAGTTGAAATGGCACTGCATCATAACACCACCACCAAACCCAGCTCTTCAGCTTTGAGGATCACTGAACACTAACATTTTCCAAATGAGTTCCAATTACAAAAGCACCTGGGCCCGGTAATTTTATGTTAATTCAATGAAGAATGCAACAGCTTTAGCATCATGAGTCTACATAATTTCTCATTCATTACCTGTAGCAATGTAGCCTATTGTTTATCTGCTCTATTTTAGCAGAGGACATAGTTGCAAAGTGAATTTAAAGCACACTTGGTTTACATTCTGCCAAACTCAAACAGGTCTTCCATGGTTAAAAATATCCAAACTTGCTATCCATGCAGCGAGCTTAAATACAGGATGTTAACATACATACTAGGCTACACTTTGTGTATTTATAAGTCTCTAAAGTCAGAGAATAGTTCAGGTTGGAAGGGACCATAAAGATCACCTAGTTCTAACCCTCTTGCCACAGGCAGGGACACCTTCCACTGGACCAGCTTGCTCAAAGCCCCATCCAGCCTGGCCTTGAACGCTTCCAAGGAGGCGACATCCACAACTTCTCTAGGCAAGCCTGTTCCAGTGCTTCACTACTATTATGGAGAAGAACTTCTTCCTTACATCTAACCTAAATCTACCCTCTTTCAGTTTAAAATCATTACCCCCTCATCCTGTCATTACATGTCCTACATGCCCTTGAAAAACTCCCTCTCTAACTTTCCTTGGGCCCCCTGTAGGTACCGGAAGGCTGCTACAAGCCCATGGAAATGGAAATTGCACCTTGTCAGTAAAAAGCAAACTGAGATTTTGGTATTACTGCCAGCAAGTGACACTTTATTCCATAAGAGAAGCCAGCAGAATTGCTGAAATATTTTTCTTTATGTGATTACCTGTTGGGGTTTTGTTTGTAACCAAGTAGGTGGTCTGTCTCACTTTAATTGCATGGCTGATATGCAAAGAGGAGAAAAGTACCTTTTGAAAAACACTTCCCACTCTACGAGTGTATACCAATACATGAAAGTTTGTGCCTTAAAGAACAAAAACTGAATTACACTTCATATAATCCAGTTAGGAAATTGAAGCAGTGCTATTAGATCTCTTCTGCTCCATCTGTTTGCACAGCTTTTGTTAATCCTGCCTTTTATAGGTAAGAGAAATGCTCTGTGGCTATACAATTCTCCTCCTTTCAAGTCAACTGGGCTAATGATACAAACATTTTCTGAAGGCTAGTGCTGCCTCTAATGATGTAGAGTGTGAGCTGTAAATATGTCTACAACTACCTGAAGGGAGTTTGGAGCCAGGTGGGGGTTGGTCTCTTCTCCCAGGCAACCAGCACCAGAACAAGAGGACACAGTCTCAAGCTGCACCAGGGGAGGTTTAGGCTGCATGTTAGGAAGAAGTTCTTCCTAGAAAGATTGATTGGCCATTGGAATGTGCTGCCCAGGGAGGTGGTGGAGTCACCATCACTGGAGGTGTTTAGGAAGAGACTTGATGGGGTGCTTGGTGCCATGGTTTAGTTGATTAGATAGTGTTGGATGACAGATTGGATTTGATGATCTCAAAGGTCTCTTCCAACCTGGTTAATTCTATTCTATTCTATTCTATTCTATTCTATTCTATTCTATTCTATTCTATTCTATTCTATTCCATTCAATTTCATTTCATTTCTATTCTATTTATATTCTATTCTATTCCATTTCTATTCCATTTCTATTCCATTCTATTCTATTCTATTCTATTCTATTCTATTCTATTCTATTCTATCCTATTCTATTCCTATTCCTATTCTATTCCTATTTCTATTTCTATTCTATTTCTATTCTATTATGTATTATTATGAGGACAGCTGACTGCCATGGGAAAGCTGTTGCTAACATGTTAGGGCTTTGGTCCTGCAAAACCCTGGCCACCACCACAGCAGTGTCAGTGGGAGCTGAGCATGCTCAATGTCTTACAAAACAGAGTGGAATTCCTGTAGGACATCCCTTACCTCTATTTTTTTGAAGCCCCCAATGAAGCCTTTTCCTGTGACCTCTCTGTTTGGGATTTCCTTTAGACTAATTTCCAGGCCTTTTCCTGTGACCTCTCTGTTTGGGATTTCCTTTAGACTAATTTCCAATCCTGTCACAGAGTTGAGAGAAAATGTTTATGTAGTACTACAGGATTGCAGTCCTGAGTTCAGATCTCGTAGCACCCCACTTGGGTCACAGGGTTACCATAAAGTTCTACTGCAGACATTTTTATAATTCATCTGCTGGTGTGTTGTTAAGGTCCACAGACAGCTTTGTATAAATATCTCAAGAGAAGGGGACTCTAAAAACCCTTGTTTATACCATACAGGCCTGCATATTTTGCTGGATATATTTAAAAGCATAAAAATATCGCTGCTAAACTACTTTCAAGGCACTTTATTGCACCCAATGCACCTAAACCTATATTACATAGATAAAAGGGAAAGTAGAACAACCTCTACAGTGGCCAGGCAAGGAGTTACATTTATTACTGAAGGCTCTGTGAGGTTGGCCAAGAAATACAACTGGATTTGCCACGCAGAGCATCAAGACTTTCTTGAACTATTGTGCTGTTCCAGGACTTGGTAAATAGGCTTTGGGCATCATTAATCATTTGTATTTCAATTACAAACTTTTAATGTGTTACTTCTCTAAGTCAAGCAAAAGAATTGGGGGCATTTTGAGAAATGACTGGGTTTGGACATAGTGAAAGCTATATCTGCTTTTCAGGCTGCAAGAGTTGGGGCTGTTCAGCCAGGAAAAAAGGTGGCTCTGGGGATAACTTATAGGAGCCTTCCAGTACCTGAAGGGAGCCTACAGGATAGCAGGGAAGGGATTTTTCACAGGGGCTTGGAGTGGTAGGATGAGAGGAAATGGACTGAAGCTTGAGGAGGGCAGATTTAGACTGCAGGCTAGGATGAAAGAAATATAATCCTATATTTTGATAACGTGCTTGCATGCCATTAAAAGAGCAGATAGAGTTATTCATGCCAGCTTGTCTCCATCTTCCTGCTTTTCATTCTCGCTTTTCACAGCATACACTGAGACCTGTTTGGAACAATGAAGAAGTGTGGGCCTGATGACAAACAGCATGCTCAAAATAGCTCTCCTCCTGTGTTTTGCAGTAGTCGGTGCCCCTTATTTCACAGATGACAAAGCACAAGTACTATATAGTGAACTGCAGGATTGCTTAATCAGTGGAAATAATAGGAAAGAACTTTGTTTCATTCAGTTGCCCAGGCTGCATTTTTCATGGTTTACCCCACTCAGGGACAATAAGTGAAATATCAGTCAACTGAAATTAAGAATATTGTGGCAAATTACAGAGATAATTCCATCTCCCAACAAATACTGGTATTCTTTTAGGTGACGTGAGGGAATACATTTTAGGCTGAGCTACCATATGCACTTAAAACATAAGATCTGAACAGGTCTAAATCAGGATGGCAAGTACCTAAAGGGTGGAGGTCACAAGGATGGGGCTGGGCTCTTTTCAGGGGTGCCCAGCCATGGTACACAGGGCAAAGGGCACAAACAAGAACACAGGAGATTTGACTTTGATCAGAGGGCTGGAGCACCTCTCCTATGAGGACAGACTGAAAGAGTTGGGGTTGTTCAGTCTGGAGAAGAGAAGGTTGTGAGATGACCTAGTTGTGGCCTTCCAGTATCTCAAGGGGGCCTACAAGAAGGCTGGGGAGGGACTTCTCAGGATGTCAGGTAGTGATAGGACTAGGGGGGATGGAATGAAGCTGAAGGTGGGGAGATTCAGGCTGGACATGAGGAGGAAGTTCTTCACTGTGAGAGTGGTGAAGCCCTGGAATGGGTTGTCCAGGGAGGTGGTTGAGGCCCCATCCCTGGAGGTGTTTAAGCCCAGGCTGGATGAGGCTCTGGCCTGATCTAGTGTGGGGTGTCCCTGCCCGTGGCAGGGGGGTTGGAACTAGATGATCCTTGTGGTCCCTTCCAACCCTGACTGATACTATGATACTATGACTTGAAATTAAGGACAAATGTATTTGCTTTGAGGGTGCTGGCACACTAGACCAGGCTGCCCAGAGAGGTTGTAGAGTCTTATCATCGGAGACTTTAAAAACTCACCTGGTATGTGGAGATGGGCAACCTGCTCTAGGTGCGGTAGGAAAGTTGGATTAGATGATCTCCAGAGGTACCTTCCAAACCCCACCAAAAAATACATGAAAAAGTTAAAAACCTAAAAATATCCAAGTGCAGAGCAAAGGTGCATCATTTGTACCAGTACTACACTGCAGAGCCTGGTGGGGCTGGACTTGGGGGTTTTATTATGTGCTGTCTACCACCTCAGTATTGAGACATTTCTCTCGAGCTCCTAACATGCTGAGGAAAAAAAGCAACCACCAAAACTTCTTCACTGAATAATATATACAGTTTTAATTTCTGAAAGATGTATCTGGAGATAAGCAGAGCTTATTAATGTCTTCCTAATAGAGATTTAGGCTTCTGTGCTGTCTTTGTAGACCTCAGATCAGCGTGTGTGATAGAATAAATGGAATATTCTGCAATATCTAGGCCCAATTTTAGCATCTGAGGACGAAGGGTCACATTGACCAAGCTTAATTGTTCTTGGCACTTATGTAACCAATTTACTACCTTTCAACAGAGTGTTTATGCAGTAACTTTTTTTGTTTCTTGGTAAAATGCATCCAACAGAAACTAGCTGATGTGCTGCTTCTATTTTTGGCTCTACAATCACATTGAAACTATTTTATTCAACGCTACTGAGGCAAGTCTAATCTTAAAAACATGAATTGAAATGTTGTTTTTTTCACTTGTTTCTCCCACTTGACTTGCAGTGGTAGTTACACATTAACCTTTTCTTTCTGTCTTTGCAGTTCCCTAGTTCAGTGTTTGGCCACATCACAACAGAAACACAAAGGAAGGTGCACCATGGAATCAATGAATCAAGTATGAATTTTTCAGGTGTGTCTCATAATTTGGAGCTAAATCTGTGCTAAACAAATTCCATGATGAGTGTGAACTATGATATTACCTTCCCAACTGGAAATTGAGAGGAAGGCAGCTTGTTCCCTTTCAGGTTAACATTTGCACAATGGATGGATTGTGAGGGAGAGTGCCATGGAATGGTTTAGCTGATTCTGCCGCCACGTAACTCAGCTGAATGTGAGTATTGAGGAGGCTGAAGGTCCTAAAAAGTTGAATTGTTACTCAGAATCATAGAATAGAATAGAATAGAATAGAATAGAATAGAATAGAATAGAATAGAAATAGAATTAAGCAGGTTGGAAGAGACCGTTGAGATCTTCAAGTCCAACCTATCATCCAACACCATCTAATCAACGAAACCATGGCACCAAGCACCCCATCCAGTCTCTTCCTAAACACCTCCAGTGATGGTGACTCCACCACCTCCCTGGGCAGCCCATTCCAATGGGCACTCACTCTTTCTATGAAGAGCTTTTTCCTAACATCTAGCCTAAACCTCCCCTGGTGCAGCTTGAGACTGTGTCCTCTTGTTCTGGTGCTGATTGTTAGGTGTTGGAAGGGGCCTCAAAAGAACATATTAAGAGTGAGACTTTGGAGCATTTTTCATACACAGCAAACTGACCTGCAGTTAACAGCCACAAAAATGCTGTAATAAATGGTTACCAGTTACCTCTCCAGCCCATTTGCCCATTGCCAATTTGAGAGTTGAACCCTGGAGTAAGGGGCCAGTCCAGCTACTTAGACTCTGTAACAAAAAGGCGTGAGGTCAAATAGCTAACAAAATGACAATGATGATAAAGATCATGTCATGAAAACTTCAAAGGGGAATGATATTGGTTTTTAAGTTATGGACTAATAAGAGATGCTAGGTGTTTGATTTTTTTCCTCACTTTCCCTTGATTGTACTTAGCTGAAAAAAAAAACCCCCACACTAAAACTAATTTACTATCAAGATAATGTGCTAATAATGAAGACTTCTTTAAAGTAAGTAATAAAGGCAAAGGGCTTCAGCTTCCAATATAATGATCTCTGCTGTTAAATGTTTTTCCAGCATGTAATAAAATTTTATTAAAAATTAGTCACTGAAGAGAAAGGGCTGTTAAAAACATTCCCGGGGAGCTGTTGGAGGCAATAACAAAAATACACTCAATCTGAAGCAAGCCCTGGGAAGAAGAGATGTGAGGGACACAGATGGGCGGAGTCCAATGGGATGGCATTGAACAAGTCCAAGCTCCAGGTGCTGCGCTTTGGCCACAACAACCCCATGCAGAGCTACAGGCTGGGGTTGGAGTGGCTGGAGAGCTGCCAAACAGAGAGGGACCTGGGGGTGCTGATTGACAGCCACCTGAACATGAGCCAGCAGTGTGCCCAGGTGGCCAAGAAGGCCAGGAACATCCTGTCCTGCATTAGGAATAGTGCGGCCAGCAGGAGCAGGGAGGTCATTGTGCCCCTGTACTCTGCATTGTTTAGGCCACACCTTGAGTGCTGTGTCCAGTTCTGGGCCCCTCAGTTTAAGAAGGACATTGAGACACTTGTCCAGACAAGGGCAACAAGGCTGTTGAGAGGCCTTGAGCACAAGCCCTATGAGGAGAGGCTGAGGGAGCTGGGATTGTTTAGCCTGGAGAAGAGGAGGCTCAGGGGAGACCTCATTGCTGTCTACAACTACCTGAAGGGTGGTTGTAGCCAGGAAGGGGTTGGTCTCTTCTCTCTAGCAACCAGCACCAGAACAAGGGGACACAGTCTCAAGCTGCACCAGAGGAAGTTTAGGCTTGAGGTGAGGATAAAGTTCTTCACCGAGAGAGTCATTTGCCATTGGAATGGACTGCCAAGGGAGGTGGCAGAGTCACCGTCCCTGGAGGTGTTCAAGTGGGGATTGGATGTGGCACTTGGTGCCATGGTCTAGTCATGGGGTCTGTGGTGACAGGTTGCACTCGATGATCTTCGAGATCTCTTCCAACCTTAGTGATACTGTGAAGAGCTGCCACACTCTTCTGAGTCATCATTAAAAACAATGCAAGACTCTGGTCAGCATCTTAGTTAAACAAAGTGAGAACAAATGCCTGTCAGGTCAAAAACAGCTATAAAAAGAACAGGAGAGAGACTTAGATGAAGGAACATGCCATGCTAGTCATTCTTCTGCAATTAAATTACCTTTTATCTCCTTAAAAACAGATTTCTTACTGCATTAGCTTACAGATACTCATAGCACCTGAGATTTTCATGGTAAATACCATAGAAAGAGACCTACTCTGTTTGCAATTAATTCCTAACACTTTTCCATGCTATTTTATTCTCATGCTGTCTCTGTTAGGAAAGGGTTATATGACTGCATGTCACTAGTGTGCATTAAGAAATGTGGCTGAGTTTGCATTTAGTAATTGCCTTTTTTAATTATGGTTGTTCAGTCCTGGTGCTGAATGCAGTGATCTACAGGTCACTGAAACTGCAGGTCTTGGGGACATCTCATTAACTCTGGTGGAAGCAAAGTGTAGAATCACAGAATCATTTCAGTTGGAAAAGACCTCTAAGATCATCAAGTCAAACCATCGACATAACACCACCATGGCCATTGAACCATGTCCCAAAGTGCTATGTCTACATGTTTTTTTAACACTTGGGTTTGATCCAGGCCAGGATGGCATTGATGTTCTGGGCCTCCTGGGCATACTTCTGGCTCTTGTTCAGCCAGCTGTCTACCAACACCCACGATCCTTTTCCACCAGGCTGCTTCCCAGCTGCTCTTCCCCAAGCCTGCTCAGTATCTGTGCACTTAGAATAACTGTGAGCTTGAATTTAACCTAAAGACATTATTTATGTACCAACACAGAAAACTCAGCCTCTGAATTTCTTATATGACAGATCAAAAATAATTTTCAGACTCTACTTTGCTAATGACCAACTTTCCAGACTTATACCTCCTTTGAACAGTCTCACAAGCTCTCATGGTTCCTGTTCATGCAAGAACACTTTCTTAGATTTAACAAAGATATAAAGTTCCCCAAGTTTACTTTGATGGGGAATGGATGAAGTACTTATTTGCAGATAAAAGAAGGGTGGCCCACAGTACTTTAACTTCTCTGAAGTTTTACACTGATCATTGTATGCTGGAGTCCAAAATACTCACGATAGATCAAAGACAGAGGCAATGGCTCCTTGCAGCAGTTTTTACCACAGAAGTGATGCATTTCCTCGTGAGAACTTTAAGCCTTTTAAAAATGGAGTGGTAGTTCCCCTATTAATCTGTATTATACACTTCTACAGGACAGTTCTCATTCTTATGCAGCCTGTGTTTCCTTCATCAAGACTAGGACACCGGAGTGGCATTCATACCTTCTCTTTCCACCTCTGCTACGTACAAGATGGGAGGGGGTGCTATTCTTCACAGTTTGAATTAATGGGTATTTCCACTCCTAAAACAGTGCAGTTCACAAAATACACAAAAACCTCAGGGCATTTCTAATGAGGGAATTTATCTGGGGAATACATGAAACAATGTTTTTGCATTAAGCAAAACCACTAAAGAGCAAAGCAGTCACTATTACTCTGGTATGTGTCACTGCATTCTCCATCAGTTCTGTATTCAAGCTTGGTGCTGGAAATAGACCTCTTTTTTTTTTTTGATGTTTTGCTTCTCTTTCACTTCTGACTGTGGTTTGCCATTAATTTTCCACAGTGCTACTAAAGCATTTTGGTGTATTTAGAGCACAGGCACCTTTACAGTGCACAAACTTGAACGATAGCTGTTATTATGAATTTTTACAATGCATATTTTTAACCTATTTATAAAGAGGAATTAAAACAGAGGAAAAAAAAAAAAAAGGCATTCCATCTGCTAACTCCATATAAATTCACAGAGTTGTTTGTCATGCCAAGATAGAGTAAGTGCAGAAAGTGCCTCAAGAGGAAGCTGGTCCCAGAGCTCTGATTCATGCAACCCACACATCCAACAGCAGGCAGCCTAGGAGATGCTATGGTATCTATCCATTAGCAGTACCCTTTAAGAACCCAGCTGCTTTGGCACTCTGGAGATTAGAAAAGGAAAATGGAGTTTCAGCCTTCCTCCTTTCTATTAGTTTTTCTCTTTCCTCATCACCCCTGTAATGGGAATGGGGAAATGCCACACCGAAAGCCACGTCCAACAGCTCTCAACTAGTTCAGGAACATTTTCCGCTGTCAGAACACAGAATGGTTGCTGCTGCAACATTACACAGCAAAAGCAACTCCATAGTAAAAATAATTGCCAACAATTCCGAAAGTTAAAGACCTCATAGTTCAGGATTAATGATCAGCCTTCTGGTTATGCTTGGTTTAGTTGTTAGTGTCATAGAACCTGTATGCACGGAGCCCTAAATCCATTTGTAACGGACAATGCTTTCAGCAGCAGTATTGGTGTTATGACAGGTACATGACAGGTAAAATGGCTTTGGTCTGAAGTATTAGTGCCAATTCAAGTGCTGCATTCTGTATTTTATGTTCTTGCACACTGCAAATATGAACCCATTTAGGACATGTCACAAACCTCAGACTGATCCTGCTTTTGATCCCTTCCAGAGAATTTTCTCTACAATTTAGAGGCAAGGATTCCCACTAGCCCCCACTCTGCCCAATTCTTAAGCTATCTAGAACGACAACTTCTTTGCACTGATTCAGGCACTTCTATACTCTGATTTTTTTTTAAACCTGATCTATGCTTCTTTTCATTCTTTGCACTGTCTGGAAAGACCAAAGCACCTTCACTAGGAAATCAATTTTTAAAAATGAACCTTCCCCAGAAACGTGGCAATTTGCTTTCCTAATTACCCTTTCTACACCATGTTCTGTGTGTTAAATATCATCTCTAACAAGCACTCAGGTGTTAGGTCATCAGTTATGAATAAAAATATGCAACCTACTTATTTTCCCTTCCTCCACCCCCCCACACCCCTATTTTTCAAGCAGGAAGCATCCAGGTCCCAGGGATGATTGTCCCCAAGTGATACAGGTATCATGCAATGCTTGATGGACCCTTCAGTGGATTTAAAATGCACTGGAGATTTTTAAAAGCAGTTTTTAGTCTGGCTGAGAATATCTTTGAAATAAGATATTAACCAGAGGAAGCATTTCTTTCCTGCAGATGAACCTGCTGCCTATCAGGCATGACAAGAGGCACAACTGCTGCTCATCCGAGATCCCCGTTTTTCACCAACACAACTATATTTAAACAACCAAACACATTTATATTCACATAAAAATACTGCTGCATGAAAATGCATAAGAAAATCTAATTAAAAAGAACAACAAATAAATGGAGAAAAGCCTAGTTGGAGTTAGTTGGTCTGAAAGAGGAAGCAAATGGCGAGGGAAAGATACATAAGAATGGATGTCACCATCGCAAAATCCTTCTGTAGCACGGCTCAAGTACAGAGGGTATAATTATGGACTGACTAGGATTCTTTGACAACCTATTTCACAGCAGCAGATTTCAGTGGGTTTATAATCACAGATAATGCACAGATTTATAATAATGAGGTGTCAGTGTGTGGAAGAAGAGGATTGCAGGCCATTATTTTCTCAGACATTTTCATGGCACATGCCAAGTGGGGAGAAATGTGAGCATTGTCTGTTAAAGAGGCTGTATGACTTATTCAAGCACTTTCCCACACAGAGGACTGAATGCTGGTTCTCCAAAGGCTGGAGCACAGAAATACTGCTATACTTTACTAACAGGGACATTAAACACAAGATCTATATGAATATGACCATAGGAAAAAAAAAAAAAATGAAAAGTACTCCATGTTTCTGCCAGATATGAATAATGTCACTCCAATTTCTACACTGTATTCCCATTTCTTTTATTACACTACAGTAACACTTCTAAAACCAATGAGACCTCAAACGCTTTAAAGACTTGTTGAGGTTTAAAGGCTTGTTGAGCCTTTCCCTTCAGCACACCTCTGCATTCTTGACAGAGGCACAGACACTTCCACCTTGAAGAGAAGGGCAACAAGAACAAGACAGAGAATTCTACCGCCACATTAACTAGGAAAAAATGTGCTTCTGAGATCCTGGGGCAAAACTCAGACTGCATGACCTACAAAAGAAGTCTGGTCTCCTGCAGAATGCAGAACCAGTGATCTTAATCTAAATGAGCACTAGTATCCCCATGTGCTGCCACTAATTTATACAGCGCTTTGTTTGCAGAGGTAGCAATTTTGGGGAATGAAGGTTTCTTCCTGCAAAAGTTATTAAGGAAACAAACAGCCTTTATTGTAAGAGTAGGAATGTGGGGTCCAGTTTATGATTAGATTCTGCTTTCTGAAATTATATTTCTGTTTTAATTACACTCAGATATATTGCTTGCTTGCTTGTTTGTTTCAGTCTCTGTGCTAATAGTGAAGACCAACGGCTGCCATTTACAAATTGTAAATTGGCCATGAGTTAGCAATTCCTATTTAGTTTTCAGGAGAGAACTTAAGGAGCCACCCTTCTGCATGAACTTCCTTTCTAAACTGAAATCACTGAGTTCTAAATCTACTGTATGTGATGGGTTAATGCCCATCCTGGAAGCAGGGTGGGGAGGGCTCGTGAGTGCTTTGCCCTCCCTGCAGCACATTTTACCCCTGGGAAACTGAGTCTGTTCCACTTCCCCTCCCTGCCCAACTAGGGTATAAAAAGGAAGATACTGCAGCCATTAGCTCTGTTTTTGGCTCCTGCTTTCCTGGACAAGAGCTACTGCAGCTGCTTTCCTGCTCCTCTGCCACGTAGTCAGGCCTGATCCTTCTCCCTGCTGCCTCCGCAACTCTTCAGAGACTAGTTTTGTAGTCTTGTTTCCCCCCCCCCCCATCCTTGTTCCTTGCCCTTGTGAACCTCACCTGCTATTGTTATATATATATATATATTTTAAAGAAAACCATTTACTCTCTACTTCCAAGATGACTCCAAATTATTTCTTGGTGGATTTGATATCTCCCTTTCTTTTTTTCCTCTCTATTGGGAGGAGGGGGAGCAGGGGAGCGATTCTCAGCCTTGCCCCCATCTGAGCTCTTAAGTCCCAGTTAAGGCTCAAACCACTACAACTGTATTACCCGAATTCACGAGCAACATGCAACCATGGAGATGAAAATTAGCAGCACAGGTGTTAATCACTGTGTATCTTGAGTTCAATAAAATGCTGAGTTGAAACAGTTTTCATCACAATTTTTTTCCCCTTTTGCTTTCTCCTTTCCCATTTTACATGATTAGAACATCCTTTATGTTTTTTACTATCAATTATACAGAACCTTCCTGGCAAATTTGATTTGGTTGTCCCAGACTAGTTTGTATTAGTCTCCTTCACTTAAAAAATAAAACCATGATAAGCAAAACCTGACTTGCTGGTTAGTGTTAGATTACCACAAACTCACTATCAGTGCCTCACAGGTAAGCAATCCTCTGAATTAGCATCCTGCCTTATTTTAGATGTAAATCCATCTTCCTTGTAGATTTGTCATGTAGGCATGGTCCATTTAGCAAGTGATGGACAGGAAAAAAAGTAGCAGCTTCCCAACTTTACTAAAAGTTTATTGACATCAGAAACAGGCTTAGAATTACCCTCAAAATTCATCCTAATCTTCCAATGAATTTAAAATCCTCCTTAGTTCCAGTTTGATGCTCTTATAGGGCAAACTTTCAAACAGGTTTGAAAAAATGGAGAGAGAAACCTTACCTTGGTGCCTGTCACTGGGAATGGCACTTTGGAGGCTTTTGTAACTGGGGATGTCAGCTTCTCAGCTGGTTTTGAAGGGATTAGATTCTTAGTGGGAGGCTGATTGTGCAGAACGGAAGACAAGCAAAGCTGCACAGTCTCTTTCAGAGCTTTCAGCTGTGACTCCTGGGAAAAATGAGAAACCATCAGCTCTCTAAAATGTGTTATTATGAACAGAATTGCTTGTTTTCTCTCTTTGCCTTAAACCAAACATTTATGAGCAGTTGCTGCCGCTTCTTATTAATGGAAGAAATTAAGGCTATTTGAAGCAGTGTTTTTTCCCATGGTTAGGTTATTGTGGGTTGCACACCAAACTGCCCAGAAAGTCATGGCACTCTTCCCTTATAGAATAGAATAGAATAGAATAGAATAGAATAGAATAGAATAGAATAGAATAGACCAGGTTGGAAGAGACCTTCAAGATCATCACGTCCAACCCATCAACCAATACAACCCACCTAAACAACTAAACCATGGCACCAAGCACCCCATCCACTCTTGTCCTGAACACCTCCAATGATGGTGACTCCACCACCTCCCGGGCAGCCCATTCCAATGGGCAATCACTCTCTCTGTATAGAATTCTTCCTAACATCCAGCCTAAAGCTCCCTGGCACAGCCTGAGACTGTGTCCTCTTGCTCTGGTGCTGGCTGCATGGGAGAAGAGACCAACATCTGCCTGTCTACAACCTCCCTTCAGGTAGTTGTAGAGAGCAATAAGGTCACCTCTGAGCCTCCTCTTCTCCAGGCTAAGCAACCCCAGCTCCCTCAGCCTCTCCTCATTGGGCTTGTGTTCCAAACCCCTCACCAACTTCGTTGCCCTTCTCTGGACACGTTCCAGCAAGTCAACATCCTTCCTAAACTGAGGGGCCCAGAACTGGACACAGGACTCGAGGTGTGGCCTAACCAGTGCAGGGTACAGGGGCAGAATGACCTCCCTGCTCCTGCTGGCCACACTGTTCCTGATACAGGCCAGATGCCATTGGCCTTCTTGGCTGCCTGGGCACACTGCATGTTCAGCCTACCATCGACCAGTACCCCCAGGTCCCTCTCTGCCTGGCTGCTCTCCAGCCTCTCTGACCCCAGCCTGTAGAACTGCATGGGGTTGCTGTGGCCAATGTGCAGATCCCGGCACTTGGATGTGTTAAATCTCATGCCCCTGGATTCTGCCCGTCTGCCCAGCCTTTCCTCCATGCAGTTTTATCCACATGATTGCATATAGTTAGCAAGTACTATTTTACCTGGAAAGAAACAAACAACAACAACAACAAAAAAAACAACAATCTACCAAATATCATACAGTATCCAGGTTTTTACACATGATAGTTACAGAGAAGTAAATGTTTGTGGCTGTTGCAAAGACACAGGCTTAGCATGGAGCCTTGTTTACAATGTTCAGAATCGTTGCTGCTGCTCCACGGGGTATAAAGATTGATTGCAATCCAGCAAAGATGACTTCCCCCATGGGCATATTATGCTGTTGTAGTATGCAATAAATAAACCATAGTGCTTTTTTAATCTATTAAGAATATCACTGCCCAGCTCCATTACTGTCCATCAAAAACAGACTAAAACTTTGAAATGGTGAAGTGCTTGCGCCTCGTGTTAGACCACTGCTATTTTACTCACAGAAATACAGCTAGGTGTATTAATGAAAATAGCAGTCTGTCACTGAAATGAGCTGAGACAGTAAGAACAATGAGAAACCCCCAGCACTGGCAAAATCTCACAGGATCACAGGATGTCAGGGGTTGGAAGAGACCCAAAGAGATCATCGAGTCCAACCCCCCCCTGCCAGAGCAGGACCACAGAATCCAGCACAGGTCACACAGGAACACATCCAGATGGGCCTTGAAATTCTCCATGGAAGGAAACTCCACAACCTCTCTGGGGAGCCTGTTCCAGTGCTCTGTGACCCTTACAGTAATGAAGTTCCGCCCTGTGTTGAGGTGGAACCTCCTGTGCTGCAGCTTCCATCCCTTGCTCCTTGTCCTATCCCAGGGAGCAAGTGAGCAGAGCCTGTCCCCTCCCTCCTGACCCCCAGCCCTCAGATATTTATAAACATTTATTAAATCCCCTCTAAGTCTTCTCTTTTCCTGACTGAAAAGCCCCAGGTCCCTCAGCCTCTCCTCATAAGGCAGTGCTCCAGTCCCCTAATCATCCCTGTAGCCCTCCACTGGACCTTCTCCAGCAGATCCCTGTCCCTCTCACTTCAAATCTTTGCTCCACCACAGCAAGACAGAATTCAGTGTTAAATATTGAGGTAATTTCCTTAGGCTCATTTCAGGGGGAGTTAGGTAGCATTTGACCTTAGTAAAAAATGTAAAAATCTTGCTTTTATGATTTGTATTAATAAAGAACCTACACATGCAGGCTACATCAGTACCTTTTAACCTTCAAAGATTTCTTTTTTGGAGTCACTTAAATCAAGATACACCATGGCAAAATGTGATGGAAAATATATGTGTAAGTAACGTTACACACTATGTGTGTGAAATATTACACATGCAGTACAAAAATACTTCACAGTTATCCAAATCCTAAGCACTGGCACTTGGCATACAGCAGCTTAGCTTAGTCCATTTTCCAAAGGGCCTGATGGAGTGGCCACAAAAACATGATCAGGGGGCTGGAACACCTCTGCTATGAGGACAGGCTGAAGAGCTGGGGTTCTTCAGCCTGAAGAAGAGGAGACTCCAGGGAGACCTAATAGCTGCCTGCCAGTACTTGAAGGAGGCTACAAGAAGGCTGCAGAAAGACTGCTTGCAAAGGCCTGAAGTGATAGGATGAGGGGCAATGGTTTGAAATGAGAGAGAAAAGCAGATTGGATGTTAGCAACAAGATGTTTACCATGAGGGTGATGGAACAGGTTGCCCAGGGAGGGAGTTGAAGTCCCATGCCTGGAGATATTCAAAATCAGGCTTGACAGGGCTCTGAGCAACCTGATCTAGTGGAGGATGCCCCTGCTCACTGCAGGAGGTGTTTCCCAGACTAGATGACCTTTGGAGGTCCCTTCCAGCACAACCACTTTATGAAGTATTTAATGTTTAACAGCAGATAAACTGAGCTGGAACCAGGTAATGTATCTTATAACAAAGACAGGTAGTAAGGTAGGATCAAAGGACAGCTATGAAAAGACTATTAATGCAGAGCACAATAAGGGAAATCAAAGTAATATGAGATGGAATGGTTTGGTTTGGTTGCAAACAGATGAAATGGCATCTCCTTTAAGATGTGTGCAGTGAGGAGGAATGCTAGATTATCATCAAAGAGGACAGCACTTCACATGAATTAGTTATTCAAAGGTATGAACCTTGGGCCAGGCTGATATGCCTCTGACCTAATGGCAATGTAAAAGGGGGTGGATTACTTCATCCATCTGACTCCAGGATTTGTTAACTTCTAACTGACAACAGAAGATCTTAGCATAGTTCTTTTCATGTAGTCTGTCTTTACCCCTACACTTTCAAGAAGTGACTGCAGAAGGAACATAAATCACCAGCTGACAAAGTCAAAATAAGCTCAAACATCAAACAGTTAGAGGTAGCAGACTGTCTGATTTTGCTGGAGGTATAGACTCAGCTTTTACAGCACTATATGTGTCCAGTGCTCCTGGCAAATCACACAGATCTGAAACCACTCTTCCCATCCAAGAATTCCTCTGGATAATTTCTCATCTCCTTATCTCCCACTCCTGTCATCCAGTAGGCTTGGCTACAGCCAGCCACTTTGCCATTCCAAAGGCAAAACCAGAACAGGTTATTTTGTTTTCATCTTGTGGGTATCAAAATTCCAATTTGACTTTGTTGATAGGCAATGTGCAAATGGGAAGCATGAGAGTACAACTGAAAGGAGCACTACGGGAACCAGGGATGTCAATAACCTCGTGTAGATGTGATTGTGGTGAAAACAGGCTGCTTGCTGATCAAAATACTCTCTTCAGATTTCCCAGACCTGTGTGTACTCTTGTCATGTGTCTGGATTCAGTACAGAATAATTTGGGCTGTGATAATGCCAAAGCTGTCAGTCTTCGAAGGATCCATCATGGGAACTGGAGAAGTGTTGTGTGAAACAGACTTCTGAGGGACACTAAGTCCACTGTCAGGACAGAAAAGTCTGATGCCCTCGCAAGGGAAATATAAATTAATGCCTATTTATAGGCCCAGTTTGAGATCTGATCACTCAATTATTCATTACTAATAGAGCTCACATTCCAAAAATGCACACTGCTTTACATATCACTTCTGTTCCTTCAGCTGAAAGTATGCAAGCCAACTGAGGGCATGGATAAGCCACTTTTAACTCTTCTGTTCGCAGTTCATAGAGGAAAGCTTTTAACCATGAGAAAAAGGCACTGCTGCTTTAACAGTCTTATTAGCCTGCAGATAGAAGCAGCCAACACATGGGTATTTCTAGCCTCACAAAACTGGCTTGCAATTCTCACTGGCATGAACTTTGTCTTTTTCCATCTTGTGCACTGCACTTTTTACTCGTGCTTGCCATTTCCACTGTGCTGTTGTAGCATGTAAGCAAAGAGACCAGCCAGAAAGACTCTCCTGATGGTTTGCAAGAAGATGACACCGTGTTTCTGTTAAGCCTACTCAGACTGAAATGAAAATTCTGTAATAATTAACAGGGAAGAAACAGAGGGTCAGAGAAGTCAGTTGGGTGTGCTACAAATCCCCTTTTAATTTGCAGGCAGAAGCCCTTAATGGTACACTCATTAAAAGTTCCTGATGTCAACTGTTCTTTGCTTTCTCCTTCAGAACTGTCTGCATTACAATGAATAACTGCATTTAGCAAGATATTTAGGGCAAGCATTCCTCTCTTGCTAGTGCCATGGACTAGTGAGAGACCATGCCTGTGAGCATTATATGAGCAAAGAAAGAACAGACTTAGTTTTTTTACTTAATACATGGAGCAGCTCACTTCAACATGCTAACCACAAACTCCAGCTATATCACCAGATGCACACACAAGTTTGAGTAATGCTGCTGTGAGCACTGCTTGCACAGATGACATTTTGCAGCGGATGCAGCTCCCCACTCAAGAGGATGATTTCAGTGTTTGCTATAGTGCAGAGTAAAGAAAAATCTTTGAGGGCAAGGGTATGCTTTTATAAATGTCTAATGGAACCTGAAAACGTTAGAAAACCAAACCAAAACAGTAGTCTTTGATAGTGTGTTGAAGTTTCTTTTTTCCTTTCGGATTAACTTCCCAATTGCATGATATTTTCTTCCTAACTACACTAGTGTTGGGCTTAATCCTGTTCAATATCTTTACTGATGATCTGGATGAGGGGATTGAGGGCATCATCAGTGGATTTGCAGATGACACCAAGCTAGGGGCAGGAGTTGAGCTCTTGGAGGGTAGGAGGGCTCTGCAGGGGGATCTCGACAGGCTGGACAGATGGGCAGAATCCAAGGGCATGAGATTTAACACGTCTAAGGGTTCTGAACATTGGCCCCTCAGTTTAGGAAGGATGTTGAGTTGCTGGAATGTGTCCAGAGAAGGGCAACAAAGCTGGGGACGGGTCTGGAGCACAAGCCCTATGAGGAGAGGCTGAGGGAGCTGGGATTGTTTAGCCTGGAGAAGAGGAGGCTCAGGGCAGACCTTATTGCTCTCTACAACTACCTGAAGGGAGGCTGTAGTCAGGTGGGGGTTTGTCTCTTCTCCCAGGCAACCAGCACCAGAACAAGAGGACACAGTCTCAAGCTGCACCAGGGGAGGTTTAGGCTGGATGTTAGGAAGAAGTTCTTCCTAGAAAGAGTGATTGTCCATTGGAATGTGCTGCCCAGGGAGGTGGTAGAGTCACCATCACTGGAGGTGTTTAAGAAGAGACTGAATGGGACATTTAGTGCCATGGTTTACTTGATGAGATGGTGTTGGATGATAGGTTGGACTCAAAGATCTCGAAGGTCTTTTCCAACCTGGTCTATTCTATTCTATTCTATTCTATTCTATTCTATTCTATTCTATTCTATTCTATTCTATTCTATCCTATCCTATCCTATCCTATCCTATCCTATCCTATCCTATCCTATTCCATTCTATTCCATTCTACTCTATTCTGATCTAATGGGAAGTTCCTCTGTTGCACAGCTGACAGGAGTGAATGTCTCCTGCTCTGTCACTATCCTGAGACTCCCCATAGCTTCCCCCAAATGATTGGGCAGCTCAGCCTACAGAAGTGTCAGCTCTGTCACCCTAACAAGAGGCTGCCCTATTTCTGTACTGTGTCCTCCCTGGAACTCTGACTGAAGCTCAGATAAAAATGGTAGAGGTTACAAGCACATTCCCATTAGTGTACTTTTGCACACAAAGAATCGCAGCCTTTGGCTTTCCGGAGGCTGTTGAGATGTTTGTTTCTAATTTGATTGCCCTCCTCTTAAATAACTCTGCAGCTGTACTTAACTCCATGCATCATAATTAGTTCCACTGATTTCAGCAGCATTACTCCCAGGTACGTGCAATTAAGTTATGCATCTAAATCACAGCAAGACTTTCATTTGTTTTTGTCAGATTACAGTGCAACATTCCTAGCTGATAGAGACAAACATGCTCACATTACATCACACTTCTTACTTTGTCAAGGGCTGCCTTTTCCAATTCATCTTTTGCAACTGCTAGCTTTTGCTCCAGATCTGTTAGCTGTTGTGCCTGTGGGAATAAAGAAGAAAAAGCTGATGCAGCCTGCAATGATTTCCACCCCCCCATCCCCCCCCTTATAATTTTTCATGCAGTGCCTGGAAGAGAGGAAAAGATATAAATTTTACAACTAAAATATACGAATTGGGTCAAAATTGCTTGCAAAAAGACCAGGGCTCAAGGGAGAGATGGTTTTTTTTTTCCCTGAGAAAAAGTGTATTTTTATGTGGGAACTGGGCTCAGATCTGCTCTATTTATGTGAATGCAAATTCACTCTGATTTTAATGTCAGTAGCAACAGTAATCCCATGGTATAAAATATTTAGACTTATGCCATAATACTCTTCTGGAAAATGCAAAGTATTCAAAGACCCTGGGGGTCCTAATGGATGGAAGGTTGACCATGAGCCAGCAGTGTGCTCTCGGGGCCAAGAGGGCCAATGCCACTCTGGGGTGGATTAGAGAGGGTGTGGCTAGTAGGTCAAGAGAGGTTCTCCTCCCCCTCTGCACTGGTGAGGCTGCATCTGGAGTATTGTGTCCAGTTCTGGGCCCCTCAGTTCAGAAATGACCTCAAGCAGCTGCTTGAAAGAGCCCAGTGTAGACCCACAAAAATTATTAGGGGAGTGAAACATCTTCCTTATGAGGAGAGTCTGAGGGAGCTGGGGGCTCCTTAGCTTGGAGAAGAGGAGACTGAGGGGTGACCTCATTCATGTTTATAAGAATGTAAAAGATGAGTACCAGGAGGATGGAACCAGGCTCTGCTGGTTGATGCCCAGTGACAGCACAAGGGACAATGGGTGGAGGCTGAGGCATAGGAAGTTCCATGGAAACAGGAGGAAACAATTTTTTTCACTGTGAGGGTGGCAGAAAACTGGAACAGGCTGCTCAAGGTGGTTGTGGGGTCTCCCTTTCTGGAGATATTCAAAACCTTCCCAGATACATTCCTGTGTGATCTTGTATAGGTGATCCTGCTCTGGCAGGGGGATTGGACTGGAGGATCATCTGAGGTCCCTTCCAGCCCCTGACATTCTGTGAGTCAGTGAAAGAGTTTTATGATTTCATTCATTTATCTGCTGTCTGCTTGCAACTGGAAACATTGCTTTGCAGTTTTAAACACTGAGATGTTAACAATAATATAGCATGGCATTAACACCCAAATGCTACTATCTGCTGGTGTACCTGTGGTTAACTCTAGATTTGTTTCTCTATCTCCTTCTGAGGAGATGCAAAAGGAAAATTCACAGCAGTAGCAAGTTACAGTACTTCATAGTGAGAAAGCATTTTGAGACATTTGTGCTTGAAGGCAGGGTCAGGCAAGCCGCCTGTGCCCTGTGCAAGAGGTCTGCTGGCTTTCCTGTCGCATAACACTCTTTTCCTTCATAGTCCTTCAGAAGATCTGCCTTTTTACCATTTATATGAAATGTATTGAGTGCAGGTGTTCAGAAGATGCTTTTAAACACTAAGTAAATAAAGAAACTTGTCTTCTCTTCCCTGAGAGCTAGACACACTCAGACAGACTACTCACTTCAGGGAAATAACTTCTCTGCAAGGACTGCTCATTTTAGGGAAGCAGGAGCTCCCAGATCCCTGCAGTTCTCAGCTCTGCCATTAATAGCACAGTACCATGCAACCAAAAGGAATAAGGCACAGGTGTCTTTTACTGATGTAGTTACAAACTCACTAGTTGTTTTCTCTGTCTGTTCCATAACTGTCATAGAAAACATTCCCCTTTTTCTTGCTACTGCATGTTTACACAGGATGAGGCTTTGACTTGTCTTTCAGCTTGTAAGCCTTTCCCTCAGTCCTGTGTTTTTTTCTCCCTGATCTTTAGGCAGTTTGGGATTTTTCAATACTTGACATGACAGAAGTTTTTAAACTTTCCAATCCTGCTGGGCACACTCAAAATCGTTATTATAGTTAAACCATTTGGAAGCTGTCACTCAAAGTCCCAATCAGTTTCAGTTTGAAATTAAAAGTAAACTGCTCCTCAGTTTAGCAGGAGTTAGACTAGGTCTGTAAGCTGAGGGCATTGAGTCCATCATCAGTAAATTTGCAGATGACACCAAGCTGGGGGCAGTAGTTGATCTGCTGGAGGGTAGAGAGGCTTTGCAGAGGGACCTCAACGGCCTGGACAAATGGGCAGAATCCAACAGCATGAGATTTAACACATCCAAGTGCCGGTGCTGCACATTGGCCACAGCAACCCCATGCAGTGCTACAGGCTGGGGTCAGAGTGGCTGCAGAGCAGCCAGGCAGAAAGGGACCTGGGGGTACTGGTTGACAATTGGCTGAACGTGAGCCAGCAGTGTGTTCAGGTAGCCAAGAAGGCCAAGGGCATCCTGGCCTGTATCAGGAATAGTGTGGCCAGCAGGAGCAAGGAGGTCATTCTGCCTCTGTACCTGCACTGGTTAGGCCACACCTCGAGTTCTGTGTCCAGTTCTGGGCCCCTCAGTTTAGGAAGGATGTTGACTTGCTGGAACGTGTCCAGAGAAGGGCAACACAAGCCCTGTGAGGAAGAGACTGAGGGAGCTGGGGTTGCTTAGCCTGGAGAAGAGGAGACTCAGGGGTGACCTTATTGTTCTCTACACCTACCTTAAGGGAGGTTGTAGACAGGCAGAGGTTGGTCTCTTCTCCCAGGCAACCAGCACCAGAACAAGAGGACACAGTCTCAGGCTGCACCAAGGGGAGGTTTAGGCTCGAGGTGAGGAGAAAGTTCTACATAGAGGGAGTGATTGCCCATTGGAATGGGCTGCCCGGGGAGGTGGTGGAGTCACCATCATTGGAGGTGTTCAGCAGAAGGCTTGATAGGGTGCTTGGTGCCATGGTTTAGTTGATTAGGTGGTGTTGGATGATAGGTTGGACATGATGATCTTGAAGGTTTCTTCCAACCTGGTCTATTCTATTCTATTCTATTCTATTCTATTCTATTCTATTCTATTCTATTCTATTGATTGAATAGCTGCAAGGTGCCAGTTATAAGTGGAGCCGCTGCTGCTAGATTTAAGTCACCTTGCTACTGACTAGCCTTGTCTCCCACTAGCTCAGAGAAGCTATTTAAGACTGCATTACCATCTAATGCAAGCCTGTATCCTCAAGGCGACATCCTCAGGGTCATGCAGAAACTTTTCAAATTGGATTTGTTCAGTTCATTAAAAACAAAAAAGTTGCAACAATTTTTCATGCTCAAAACTGTGGTGTAAAAGTAATGCACTGACAATAAATTAATAGACCTGAATTACTGAGTGCTGAAATGAGTCACATTTTGCAAATCCACGATTTCCAAGACTCCATGAAGCCATTAAAACCCCAGAATAGGAGAAGGAGGTTTGTTACAATAAGGATAAAAATCAATTATGTTAATGCATAATCCAATATCCTAACTGGGAAAGACATATGATGAAATCCCTCCATAGAATCATAGAATGGTAGGGGTTTGAAAGGACCTCTGGAGATCTAGATCAAGACCCCCACTAATCCAGGTGCACAGGTAGGTTTTGAAAGTCTCCAGAGAAGGAGACTCCACAATCTCTCTGGCAGCTTTGTCCAGTGCTCTGACACCCCCAAGTAAAGGATTTTCTCCTTAAGCTCAAGAAAAACTTCCTGTGTTCTAGTTTATGCCTTTGGCCCCTTGTGCTACTGGTGGGCACCACTGAAAAGAGGCCAGCCCTCCACGATCTCCATGACTAATGCCTGTTTCTAAATCTCTTCCCCTGGTTTGGGTCTTATGATGATCAGAAATAAATGTTCCTGGAAAAAAAAAACCCTTAAACCCCAACCAAATAAAATAAAGACAAATCACAGTGTGCATTTTATGTGGCCTATGTCATCCCAGGTTTGCAGTATGAGGCATGCAACAGAGGGACAGAAGACAGAGTTAAATACTTCCAGAAGGCAATTTGGGTCTCACATTGAGAAGAATTACTTTGTAAGGAATTCTAGCTTCAGTCACTTAGAAGATAACTACTTATCTTCATCTTTTATGTCATGAATAAAAGCACCACTCAATTAGCAGCCTCCAGTCAGGTGACCTGAATCATTCTCCTCCTTTAGCAGAGATTAATACCTCCTCTGTTAACTAGGAGTTGATGCCCTTCAGCAACATGTCCTCACACCTCCCTTTCTGGTTTTCCTCTTTTTGAAATGTGCTAGCTAGGCAGGCTGCTCATTTGAATTGTAGAAGCCATGGCCTTTTTTTTTCCCCCTAGAAGCTTCAGCTTTGGTAAAGGTATTTCCAGCTTACAGCAGGAATTTGGTTCCAGGGATCTAAGAAGCGTCCCATTGCTCAAGCTTCTCACAAAGATCTGTTTTAAGTGTTGGCAATCATAGAATCATTTCAGTTAGAAAAGGCAGTTGAGATCATTAAGTCCAATCACTACCTAAGTCTGCAATAACTGACATTGCCATGGAGGATTGTAAATCAAAGCACAACCAAGAACCATCTGTAAAATGTTTCACAGTTCAGTTAGAAGTCTCAAAAACTTGTTACAGAAGCTATGGAATAGGGCAAAAAGTTTTGGTTACCAGTAGGAAATGAGAACATTGCTTTATGTGAGCATATAAATACAGACACTTAGAAATTAAATACTTGCCACTGCTTTTGTCTATTTGAAAACAAGGACACCAGACAACTTTTTAGGCTTTGAACCTTATCTTCCTTGCTCCAAAGGAATCAAGAAGAAAACCAAAATAGATGTTATTTCTGAAACTGCATGATGGTGCTTTGAGCTGTTTTCAGTGTGGTGAGAAGGAAATGATTCCTTAGAAGCAGAGCAACAAAGTCTCATACTCCTAGAAAACCTCAGTACTATATTAATTCTAGTATATTAATTAGCTAGTTATATGAAAATAAAACTTACCTTGAAAATCAAATCCTTTTTCCCATAACGAAGCTCTTTTAGCTGGGCTTGGATCTTTTTTGACTGAAAGTGAGGATAATGAAATCAGAGGGGTTTTAAAACTTTCCTTTTAAAATTAGAGGGGGGGAAGAAAAAAAAGTAGCAAGTTCTGAGAACGCCAGAAACAGGATCAGGATGGGAGCGCAGAACAACCAAAATCAATGTCAACGGCTTGTCCAGGGTAGCATGTCTAAACCAGGCAAAAACACCATGGAAAATGTAAAATGGCACAAATTCTGAAACAAATGGCCAAGGTCAGGTCAGTTCATAGTATCATAGTATCAGTCAGGGTTGGAAGGGACCACAAGGATCATCTAGTTCCAACCCCCCTGCCATAGGCAGGGACACCTCACACTAGATCAGGCTGGCCAAAGCCTCATCCAGGCTGGTCTTAAACACCTCCAGGGACAGGGCCCCAACCACCTCCCTGGACAACCCATTCCAGGGCCTCACCACTCTCATGGTGAAGAACCTCCTCCTCATGTCCAGCCTGAATCTCCCCACCTGCAGCTTCATTCCATTCCCCCTAGTCCTATCACTACCTGAGATCCTGAGAAGTCCCTCCCCAGCCTCCTTGTAGGCCCTCTTCAGACACTGGAAGGCCACAATGAGGTCACCTCGGAGCCTTCTCTTCTCCAGACTGAACAGCCACAACTCCTTCAGTCTGTCCTCACAGGAGAGGTGCTCCAGCCCTTCTCATCATCCTCATTCAACTCTTTTTCTCTAACTATATTGGCTGTTGGTTCATCTACACAGCAGAAAGTGCCATATGGCGAATGCAACTAGAAGAACTATGAAACGTGTTCCACATTAACTAAAGATCCACGAGAAAACCTTAACCAACTTCTTGCTCTAGGATCTTTTTTAACCAGTTGCTCAAGGAACTGTGTTTAAGAAAATGTAGAGTCTCTGTGACATGCAAGGTATCCAAAATGTCTATAGAAGTGTGGTGGTTCAGGCTGGGTGCCTCTTGCTGCTACCACACAAGCCACATCTGCGGTGTCCTGAGGGTCCAGCCCAGTGGGTGGACACGGGAAGCTACGTATTTCATCCCATAATGTTCTGCTCCCTATAAAACCACAAGCAAGGTTCTACACTTCCTCTTTCTTCCCTCACTGCCCTCGTGGGAGATGCTCCCTGTCTGGTAATGGTGGGGGAGTTATCTCAAGGCCTTTTTAGCCCTGGCTGTGCTTAATGCCAAGAGGAAAAGGGGGAAGTGCAGTCTCAGATCTGGCCAACTGAGATTAGCCTAACAGTGGAGGTGGTGGGGGGAAGAAAGAGCCCTGGGGGTTTTAGGTGTACCCTCAGGTGGGGAAAAAGGGGAGTGTTGGGATGCTTCTGGGTATGCTTAGGGATCTCCTTTTGTCACTGTGCTTGTGGTTCTCTGTAAAATATTCACTGCTTTTCCATTTAAACTTTCCACCACTTCTGCAATCCATTTGTCTGAGTCTCATTTTTTTCTGCCCTGGTGGGAGGCAAGGAAGGATTGGCCTTTCAGCCCACCACAAGAAGGATCTAAGAGTTGCAACTGAGGTATCACTCATTTGCTAAATCACAAACTTGTGATTGCATAAAGATTTGCATTAATGCACTTGGTGTGTAGTATAAGTAACTGAAAACCATGTACATGACCTGCAACTCTTTAATTCTAAAATTTCATTGTTTTGTGGCATTTTTTTTGCTCCTAAGGAGAGGACTTCCTGATGGATATGAGCATCATCAGACACAAGATGATACCAATCTCTAAACCACAGCATCTAGGTATATTGCCACTTTTTGTGTCCTGGGAAGCCTGAGAGTTGCATCCCCTGCCTTCCTCCCTGCCTTCCTCTGTCCAGGGCTCTGAGTTTCCAGAGAAGAAAATCCAGCCATGTACACTGTGTAGGATCATGAGCATGCTCCCATCTATGCAGCTGGGGAAGAAGGAATCACAGGGCTCATTAAAAGTGTTTGCATGAAGCTTCAGAGCAGACAAACAAGAGCATCCTGGTAGGCGATTCTATCCATGAAGGGTATTTGATCTAATAACTCTAAAGATACTGACTTCATACAGCTGTTATGCTTGGTGAGTCCTTAAAGAGCAGAAAATACACTGTGTTTCTTTGATTGACACCACCTGACTGGAAAAAAAAAAAAACACCACAAACCAGTAACAAAAAAGGGTGCTTCTGTAAGCATTTATTCTTGTTCTAATGGCACTAACCCACTTAAAAGTCACAAATTTGCCAGGATGACTCATAAAGGCTGAGATTCTGAAAGTCTAAAATACACTCACAATCTGCTGCCTTGAGTGTTTGTTAGCTTAGGTTTAGCTTCCTGAATTTTTCTGACAGCCAGGCTTGTCCCCCTACAATAAATTTAATCTTAGGCTTTGCCCTTGGATTTAAAGGCATTTATGTTGCAAATACTAAAGAAGACACAATCAGGGGAAAGATCTTCAAGTTAATTACCGAGCACTTAAGATGCAATGCAGCTAGGAAAAACAAACTCGAAAACGAGGGGGAAACAGAAAGCCGCCTCGCACACCCTGCCAATTCCTTAAGCAGTAAACATGGGAAGAAAATGCATTTGTGTTCATATTCTGTGGCATGTTTGGAAACAACAACGGTGATACAGAAGAGAAAATATGTATCCCCAAACTATTATTTCTTGCCACTAAGGATTTCTCAGAAAGAGTGATTGCAGGTCTTCAGCTAGGCTAAATAGCGAATAGAACTAGAAAAACATTACTTTGACCTCAGAAGTTTTGACCTTTCAGTTAAAAGGTGGAGCCTTTAATAAAGAAAACATGTTCAACCATAATAATGACAATTTTAGTCAAGAACAAAAAGTGTTACACTTCTTGTTTCTTCTTGGCAAAGTGTAATGGCTTACACATAAATTAGTCATGGATTTTTTGCATCTATAAAGCCAAGTAAATCAGTGAACCAGATTCACATATAGTAATATCCTCCTCCATGAGAAGCTGAATAACTCAAGGGGCTGCTCACATGCTTGCAGTTACATGTGCATTTATATATTGAAAAAAAATAACAGTAGGGCTTTGGTATCATCAACTGTCTTTGCCAGATTACTCTTCAGCAGAGGGGAGGTTTCTTCCCCTCCTTTTCATAAAGTGACCCTTTCTTAACTTGAGGTAATGAAACATTCTAGGAATCAATAATAATAAATCTCTCTTGTCTCCATAAGCTAATTTCCAAAATAAAAGTCATTTGGCAATCCCTGCCCCAGTCCAGGCATGGAGCTCAAGGAAAGGAAATCAGTTTTATACATGTTGTAGAGCTAAGTTTACTTTTTGTAAACATGTCCAGACTTCATTTTGTTTAATATGTGAGTTCATGACTCACAGCTCTCTAACACATTTGAGCTGATTCTAGTGAAGTCACAGAAACAAGCTAACATGAGAAGGCTTTAGGAGCACTCACCATACATGCATAGCATACAGTAATCTAGACTAGAACATCAACACAAAAGATGCTGATACAAGCTTATTTGGGGTATGCTAACAATAGAGAGGATCCCTGACTTACCTCTTCGGCATGAATACCACAAAGCTTGTTTCCAGACAAGAGCTTGTTTTTGAGGCTTTTGTTCTGGAAGAAGGGAGGAAAAAAAAAATTAGAGTTTTATTATTTAGAATAACTGGAATACCAAGGTATTTTTTCAAATCTTTGATCACACTGGTTTTGTTTTATAGGTGGATAGCATCCTCAAATCACCAATAAAGGCACAGATAAGAATACAAGACAGAAGCATCGTGGCACAGTACCTTCTCTTACAGAGGTCTATGAGGCTATGACTTACATTAAAACCTGCTTCCACAGCAGCAGGACTGCATATAGAAATCTTCCAAAACACTTCAGTAATTTCCCACTGGATATGCTGAAGTGAAAAAAGGATAGAAAAAATGCCCTAATCCTTAGCAGAAACTGCAGCGTGCCCAGGCGGCCAAGAGGGCCAATGGCATCCTGGCCTGGATCAGGAATAGTGTGGCCAGCAGGAGCAGGAGGTCATTCTGCCCCTGTACACTGCACTGGTTGGGCTGCACCTCGAGTCCTGTGTCCAGTTCTGGGCCCCTCAGTATAGGAAGGATGTTGACTTGCTGGAACGTGTCCAGAGAAGGGCAACAAAGTTGGTGAGGGGTTTGGAACACAAGCCCTATGAGGAGAGGCTGAGGGAGCTGGGGTTGCTTAGCCTGGAGAAGAGGAAGCTCAGGGGAGATCTTATTGCTCTCTACAACTACCTGAAGGGAGGTTGTAGACAGGCAGGGGCTGGTCTCTTCTCCCAGGCAAACCAGCACCAGAACAAGAGGACACAGTCTCAAGCTGCACCAGGGGAAGTTTAGACTGAAGGTGAGGAGAAAGCTCTTCACAGAGAGAGTTGTTAGCCATTGGAATGTGCTGCCCAGGGAGGTGGTGGAGTCACCATCCCTGGAGGTGTTCAAGAGGGGATTGGATGTGGCACTTGGTGCCATGGTTTAGTCATGTGGTCTGTGGTGACAGGTTGGACTTGATGATCTTTGAGGTCTCTTCCAACCTTGGGGATGCCGTGATTCTGTGAAAAACAAATTCTTTTCCAGCTGTTTGACACAGGTGCCCACAGTTCTGGAATGCAACAGAAAGGGATTGGAATGGAACTTTGAATGAGACAACTCAGATTCTGCCTTGCAACATACAATTTGCAGTGGGCTGGATGTGTGAGAAGTGAGAACAACTGCTATTCTATAAATCTCACTTTTTGATCTTTATTTGGAAAAATGACATTGTAGCTCATCACAGAGCAACACCTCATCACACTAATCGCTGTAGAAACACAAAACAAGACTACTGGCTCTGCAAAATAGGAATTGGGTGTCAGATGGAAGATGAAGAGAGATAAACCAAAAATAAACCAAAGATACGATGCACATCTAGCACGTCTATTGCTCGCCAGGTGGATACCTAAAGCGCGATGCTCATTTAGTAGCTGTGATTGGTTTCACATAAAAGGTCAACATCACCTCTTGGGGTGATGGCCAAACAGATGTGCCAAAGGCGCTGCTTCATTAGGCAGATGCTCTGAATTAATCCAGGAAGTCACGACTTTGTTTTGACTGACTAGTTTCACTATCCTTCAGTTCCCTGACAGTTTGGCAATGGTTGGCTTAGGATATAGAATAGAATAAACCAGGTTGGAAGAGACCTTCAAGATCATTGCATCCAACCTATCAACCAATACAACCCACCTAAACAACTAAACCATGGCACCAAGCACCCCATCCAGTCTCATCCTGAACACCTCCAATGATGGTGACTCCACCACCTCCCCAGGCAGACCATTCTAATGGGCAATCACTCTCTGTACAGAACTTCTTCCTAACATCCAGCCTAAACCTCCCCTGGCACAGCCTGAGACTGTGTCCTCTTGTTCTGGTACTGGCTGCCTGGGAGAAGAGACCAACCCCCACCTGGCCACAACTTCAGGTAGTTTTAGACAGCAAGAAGGTCTCCCCTGAGCCTCCTCTTCTCCAGGCTAAGCAACCCCAGCTCCCTCAGCCTCTCCTCAAAGGGCTGTGCTCCAAACCCCTCCCCAGCTTTGTTGACCTTCTCTAGACACCTTCCACCATCTCAACATCTTTCCTAAACTGCGGGGCCCAGAACTGGACACAGGACTCGAGGTGTGGCCTAACCAGTGCAGTGTACAGGGGCAGAATGACCTCCTTGCTCCTGCTGGCCACACTGTTCCTGATGCAGGCCAGGATGCCATTGGCCCTCTTGGCTGCCTAGGCACACTGCTGGCTCATGTTCAGCCTACCATCAACCAGTACCCCCAGGTCCCTCTCTACCTGGCCGCTCTGCAGCCACTTTGACTCCAGCCTGTAGCATTCCATGAGGTTGTTGTGAACAATGTGCAGAACCCGGCACTTGGATGTGATATAGACTGCCTACATTTCAGAACCAAGTTAAGGATGAGTTGTAATCCTTACATTTTTACTCATTTATCTTTCTTTTGCCCAGCACAAGCTACTATAAGGAATAGTTCTACTAATGCATTAACTAATTGCAAGCAACTTCTATGTGCACTATTTTGAGGAGGCCCCGTGGTAACCCCCAGTGTGAAGATGCAAACGCTTACCTCCTTTACAAGACACATATTGTATTAGATGGTGGGCACATTTTGTGCCAAAGTAATCTGGCAAAAGTATATAGTTAGAAGAGTTTGTTCAAAACCAAAATATTTTAAGTTAGGAGATGGACTTCATTTTGGAGATTTAACAAGGTTTTAGAGGATTTAGCAAGACTGCCTCATTATCCAGTCTACTAGCAACACACAAAAAATCCCAGGGCTAGCAGAATGCAGGCAAAACAGTCATGATTTAATCTGTACTTAATAATGCTTTTAGAAATGAGTGTAAACATTAAAGGTTACAATTATTGAGAGCATAGTAAGTAGAAGCTTGTCAAAGATATATGATGACTTCTTCCTGTGGTGGTTTGAACCTTAACTAGGATCTAAGAGATCAGATGGGGAGCAAGACTGGGAATCCCTTCCCCACTCCCCCCTCCTCCTTCCCAATAGAGAGGGGGAAAAAAAGGAAGGAGCAAATCCACTGGGAAATAATTTTAGAGTCGCTTTGGAAGTAGAGAGGGAAGCAAACATTTTCTTAAACTATATATATATACATATATATATATATCTCAACAACAGAAAGGGTTCACAAGGGGTAAGGAACAAGGATGGATGGGGAAAAAATATAAAGTACAAAACCAGTCCTTTGCAGAGGTGTGGAAGTATCAGGGAGGAGGATCAAGCCCAACCACGTGGCATAGAAGCAGGGAGCCACCAGCAGTCCTCATCCAAGCCAAGGCAGGGCCCAAGAGAGCTAATGGCTGCAGTATCCTGCTTTTATAGCCTTGCTGGGCAGGGAGGGGGAGTGGAACAGACTAGTTTAGTTTCTCAGGGGGGAAAAAACCCTATAGGGAGGGCAATGCTTTTACAAACCCTCCCCCTCCCTGATTCCAGGATGGGCCTTAACCCATCAAGCTTCTTTACAATTTAAGTGATTTATATTACCTTGCAAATCACAAGTCACCATCCAAAATAGCTTTGCATCCTGATCAACAGTGATCAGTTTCTACAACAGGATGTGAAGCATACCAGCAAAAACACGTGAAGTCAATTCTTACTGTCCTGGTAGCTATGCTCAAGAAATAGTGGTGAGTACAGTGTCTATTTTGTGTCCTCCAAAAAAGTGAGAACTGCCAATGACAGCTTGTCAGATTTGTTAACATAGTCTTCACAGAGCTTCCATACTGACAAAAAAAAAAAAGCTTTCTGCCTCATTTCCAAATAGATTTGTCAGTCAGCTCCTGGACATTTCTTTTCCCTTCCTTTTACACTGACATAACTTTTGCATATTTTGTTGAGTTCTCATCCGATTTGCAGCATGTGAGACCAGGCTTAACAGAAGCTGAATTCATTATATGAGCACTGACAGCCACTCTATATTTCAGTTACCCAAAGATCTCCCACCAACATAAAAGCACATAACAGAAGCTGTAGTGCCGTAGTTGCTTTGCCAGCGTGCCTTTGGAACCTGCAAGGAAAATAACATCCCCTTTCCCTGTTGGCTAGAGGGGTATATATTCCTTTGCATTCCTACCTGAGGAAAATAATTCCTTCATGTATGTATTCTCCTGAATTCAAGACCAGTAGCCAGCCAAAACATCCACAAAGTATCTGGAGATGCCCCCATGTTAGCACAACAACAGCAGCAATCCCTGTCATAACCAGTGTGGCAGTTTAGGCTGGCTGCCTCCTATTTCTGCCACATAAGTTACACCTCCGTGTCCTGAATATCCAACCCAGTAGGTGGATAGAGGAAACAGCTTATTACATACCCATAAATCCTGCACCCTATAAATCCATCTGCAAAGTCATTCTTTTTCCTCTTTCTTCCCTCTCTGCTCTCGTGGGAGATGCTCCCTGTTGAGTAATGGTGGGGTAGTATCACAAGGCCTCTGGGCTTGTCTAAGCCTAATGCCAGGAGGAGAAGGGGGGTGGCAGTCTCAGACCTGGCCGGCCTGAGTTGGGGGGGAAAGAGCGAGCCCTGGGGGTTTTGGGTACACCCTCCGATGGAGAGAATGGAAGTGTTGGGAGTCCTTAGGGTGTGCTGTAAGGGCTCTTTATGCTTTGGGATATCTTTGCCACTGTCCACTGCAATTTCTGTAAAACACGAAGTGATTTCCATTTAAACTTTCAATCACTTTCCAATCCACTTGTGTGAGTGTCATTCTTTTGTCCCTCTCGGGGCAATAGAGGATCTGTCTGGCCTCAAACCAGGACAACCAGTGAGCACTTCACCTCTCCAGAGAAGTGGGAGAAAGGGAAGAAAAAAAAACAGACAGATATGACTACCTTAGCATTTTTCAAAAACTGTAAGCATGATGCCAGCAGTCTGTTATTTTCATACTGTTAAATAATTTTATTAACTTTTAGCTCAAGACAATGCAAGTCTCCTTCCCTCTCTCTCCATACAATATTGATGCATAATGGCTGAAAGACGTGACAGGGTTTTTAGCAATTATTTTCTTGGTTTAATTCCCATGTCCCTATTGGAAAACTTGGACAAAGACTTAAGAACAAAAGCACAAACAATGCACTTGAGAGCTCGGTCCAAGAGCTTTTACAGTTGCAGCTTTAATTCCTTTTCTGCACACTCATTTGATTAAAACAATTCATTATGCAACTGCACATTGTATTTGTCAGAATATTCCCTCCTCATTTAGCATACACAATAAACACCTCAGGAGTTTATAGGCATTAAATGTGACAAACTACCCCTGGGCCCAGTTTAAAAGGGTTTATTGTCATTTCAATTCTGAAGTTACAGGGATTAAAACTTATCTGTTGCATCATCTGATAGGTTGGACACGATGATCTTGAAGGTCTCTTCCAACCTGGTCTGGTCTGGTCTGGTCTATTCTATTCTATTCTATTCTATTCTATTCTATTCCATTCCATTCCATTCCATTCCATTCCATTCCATTCCATTCCATTCCATCTACACTACTATCAGAAAGGTAAAATTATGCCACCAATGCAAAAAGGCATCAATTCTCACATGTTATTCCTTGAAGTTAGGTTATCTTGACCTCTAGGCACATAGATGAATGCTTTAAGGCTCTTATGTTTGTTTCATGATTTCAAACACAGGTATTACCTCTTTGAAACAGCATCAATCTTAACCCAGGATGAACAAACTGTACAATGCAGACATCATCAGTACAGAACAATTTGGTTTGCCTGCTAGCCTTTGAAAGCAGGAGGACGCAAACTATGTTCAAGGAAAGAAAATCACTTTCTCTCTCAGAAAATTATTCCCAGCAATCAACTTCAATTCAGACATTTCATCTGAGGTCTGACAGCAGTTATTTGTTGTATACAAGATAAATTTGTCTCTCCTTTCACTTGATGAATAGAGCAAATCAAAGCATGCTGAGCCCCGGCTCAGAATCTGAACACTTCTCTCTTATGGGCACCCTATAAAAAACACTGCCCCCCAAAAAGCCAAAAATACCCAAGGAAAAAAACCCAAAGCACATCCAAGAACAACAAAAAACCCTGGACTCTGCTCAGTGGGAGTGTCAGGGCCAATTGCCAAGATGAACTGTTTCCCATCTCCTGTTAAACCAAAGTGTTTCACTGCACCCTTAGGAAGGAGCTCAGGAGAAAGACAGCAACACACCAGAATCAAATACCTGGTCTTATCTGATATTATGATGTATTGATACCCATTTTGCTTGGGATATTGGCTTTGTATTTCATGATAATGAAAAATGGTTCACATAGCATGAAACAGTGCAACTGCTTTAATTCCAGCAGCTTAGCCCTTCGTCTCGCTCAGACAGCTAAATTGAGTTTTCTGCATTTTATGTGAAGTTTTCAGGTAAGAACTGCAGTTCCACCTTGCCTTTATGGTCAGGGAAGACACTGGGACTTCTTGTAAGAGGAGGTTGTGTTAATATTTTGGAGGATGTTTGAATCTCTTTTCCTCACAGTTTTTTTTGCGTGCCCAGCAGCTGATGGACTCTGCTCACCACAGTATTTTAGTACTGATGATGCATATCTGATCTGCATGCTTTGCAGATCTGCTTTTGTGAGGTCACACCTGGAGTACAGTATTCAGCTCTGGGGCCCCCAACATAAGGAGACATAGACCTGTTGAAAGAAGTCCAGAGGAGGGGTGCAAAGATCTGAGGGCTTGAGGTCTTCTCCTATGGAGACAGGCTGAGATAGGTGGAGTTGTCCAGCCTGGGGAACAGAAAGCTCTGAGGGGGCCTACAGAAAAGCTAGAGGTGGATTTTTCATAAGGGCATATAGTGATAGAAGGGGCAATGACTTTAAACCAAATGAGGGTGAATTTAGATTGGTTGTAAGGAAGGGATTCTTTACTATGAGGGTGGTTAGGCACTGAACCAGGCTGTCAAAGAAGCGGTGGAGGTCCCATCCCCAGAAGTGCTCAAGGCCAGGGTGGATGGGGCCTTGAGCAACCTGATGTAGTGGAAGGTGTCCCTGCCCTTGGCAGCGGGGTTGAAACTACAGGATCATTAAGGTCTCCTCCAACCCAAACCATTCTATGATTTTATTTGAGCTGTGTACTGGAACAAGTGTTCTTTTATTCCCCAGGGTGTTTTTCATTTGGATTGTAAAGGACTGGGACCATTTATTTTCTTTATATCTGATTAAAGATAGCTCATGATGGGAAAATGATGCACAAAATTCATTGGATGGGTTTAATATTCAGTTGCAATTCTCCAGCCATTTCAACAGGACTTTGTTATGAGACAGCAAATGCCCTTTCTAATTCTCTCCATGTCAGATATTCTAATTAAAAACATAGCAGCATATTAAATACTGAATCCCATTTTACAGAATTTATATCAGAAATGAAGGGTAATTGGCTATGCCACACAGGATTATCCAGAGAAGAAACCTGGCAATTCTTTGATCTTTCACTTTGGTAGAGGTGGCTGAGTGCCCTGGGGATGGTTTGTGGGATCAACAAAGCTGAACACCTCGTTAGGTAGATGTTAGCCTCAAGCTCCCTCTTTTCATTTGTTCAACACTTGTAAACAGAATGGTGAAAAGAAGCTGGCCCTGCTGCAAGCTGTGGGTTAGGCTTAAAAAGAAAAAGCTCAGTGAGAGCTCTGTTAAAGCAAGGTGACAGAAATGAAAGAAGCACGCTGAATGGGACCAAACATGCAAAGAAAAACAACTTAAATATAAACCACTTTTTTTTTGTTACTGTGAAAAAAACCCAAACTCCTCTATCACTAGAAGAGTAGAGGGTTGTACTGGTTACATTCTGTTCTGCAATTTCACTTTTTCTGCTGTAGCAGCTGCAGGGCATGAAATGCTGCATTAAGCATATTTTAGACCGAAAATTGTCACAACATCTGCCTTAAAACATAAATGACAGAGTTGTGAAAGAAGGGCAGGAAATGACTATGGAATACGTATATGCTGCTCTCTGTGGAGTCATAGCAGTCAGCTTCACTTTACTATTCATAGGCTCTGTCTTCTGAATTCACCCAGTAGCAGTGCACTGAGGATTTGCTGTAACAGAACTTTTTTGCCAATACATTTAATTTTCAAAAGAAGCTTTGCCAGGTACCATCTATAAACACCTAACAATGTGCATTGGCTCTCTTGAAGATGTTCCTACATTATTTTTCAGTCCAGCAATAGCTATCCCTGAGACAGTTGTCCTGGATTGAGTCACATGCTAAACATCTTTCCAGCAGGCTGTGCTCATTCAGAGATTCAGCCAGCTAACTAGTCTATCCTTTGAGAGCTACACCAGTATGTGCAATGTCAGTCATGAGCTGACCACACGCCCTGCCCTCAGTTCTGTGCTGGCTAACTGCATCAAGTGCACCCTGATATGATAAATGATGACAAGGCTATGTAAAAAAAAATAACAAAACAAAACTGTAAGACCAAAAGGAGGAGAGGGGAAGTAATGAATTTGTCTGTCAGCTGATTTAAGAAGACTATGCACCAGGTCCATTACTCCCGTGTAAAGCCTGGAATTAACAAACACTGCAATTTTCATGCAGCTGCATGGATTTTGTACCTGAGGTTTCAACCCTGGGACCTGTCAAAGGCAGGTACCAACATGGAGAACATTGTTGTAGCATTCCCTCAGCACCAGAGGCTTCACAGTCCTGAAGGGATCTGCCATCTGAATAAAGTACTAGGAAATGCAGCTAAGCAAAATAAATGACAAATGCACCTCCTTTGTTCCAACAATGCCATAAGAAAGCACAAGTGCACTCACAGAAGCAAAAGATACGAATGACACCTCCTCTACAAAGGCAGGGAGGAATAACAGCCCTGTACAATTTTACTGCTCCCATAAGAGGAAAAGGTTTACACAGAAAACAAAAGGCCAAGTGTGTCAACTATGTGCTCATTAGGTGCAGATTCTGGAATGAAACAAAAACACCCAAAGAAGCTGGTAAGGGTCAGGAAAAGGCAAAAAGCACAAACCCAGTGCAAGAGAAACACATTTTCTTCAAATTACTTACTTGCATTACACTGATTTAATGAAATTATCATCATAGAATGGCTTATGTTGGAAGGGACCTTCAAGATCCCCTGCTATGGGCAGAGGACGCCTCCCACTAGACCAGGTTGTTCAAAGCTTCATCCAGCCTGGTCTTAAAACATTCCCAGAGATTAATGGTAAATTAATTAAGTGTCAGACAACAGGTCTCACTGGGGTTTGTGCTTTTCAACATTGTATAAAATCCAAGTTTCAAACAAGTCACACACAAAAAGCTGTAATCCCACAGGTAAATACTTTAAATACATGAATGTTTGTTCTCCTTCTCTGTCTCACCTCTATAGTCTTTCAGAGTCCACAGTGTTATAACCTCACACAACCAACAGAGCTTCTGGACAGGTCTCAGCCTCAACAGCATCCAGCAGTTTGGCAACATACCTTTACCTCACAAAACCTCACAGAACCAACAGAGCTTCTGGGCAGGTCTCAGCCTCAACAGCATCCAGCAGTTTGGCAACATACCTTTACCTCACAAAACCTCACAGAACCAACAGAACTTCTGGGCAGGTCTCAGCCTCAACAGCATCCAGCAGTTTGGCAACATACCTTTACCTCACAAAGCCTCACAGAACCAACAGAGCTTCTGGGCAGGTCTCAGCCTCAACAGCATCCAGCAGTTTGGCAACATACCTTTACCTCAAAAAGCCTCACAGAACCAACAGAGCTTCTGGGCAGGTCTCAGCCTCAACAGCATCCAGCAGTTTGGCAACATACCTTTACCTCACAAACTCCAAAACTGAGACCTGTCAGTGTTGTGTCTCAGACTGTGGAAGATCTGAGCTTGGATTCTTTCCCACATTTCAGATCCATCCCAGATCCAAAACCCATGCAGACATCATTTTAAAAGGGAGATCTAAACCCAGAATTTTTGGTATTTTAGGGTCACAGAAGGAAAATGACTCAAGTGGCCCTGGGCAGCCTGATCTAGTTGGAGGTGCCCCTGTTCACTGCAAGAGGTTTGAAGGAGATGGCCTTTAAGGGTGTCTCCCAACACAGTGCAAGCTGGGTAAGCCATGAAAAGTATGCAAACTTCAATCTTGTTTTCCTGCTTTCATAAAACACATAAAGATTCAAGACAGCTGCTCCTAAGAGAAGACCTACAAAAAGCTGTGCAGAATTAATTTGTCTTTTTAATGTGTTTATGTTTCAACACCTATTAGATTCTTTCTTTTTGTTTTAGTCGAAATGAAGTGCTAAGAGCTTCAGACGAGACAGCAAATTTGACAGTCAGCAGATTTCATATTAATACTTGTCTTGGAAAAGAAAGGATGTAAAAAATGCAATTTACTCAATCCAATGATATCAGGCAGAATATTAGTCTGTCAGTCATAGGCAAGCAATCTCAGTAATGCATCTGCCCAGCAAATTTAATAACTTTTATGCTCACATACTTTTCAGAACTATCTTGGAGATCTGGCTCTAAGTCATGGAAGGTGTACTTCTCATCAATGCTTCTTGAAGCTAGAGCTGGCCACACACAGTACTCAAAAGCAATATGCTTTTATCTGCAAAATAGATTTCCATAGTTCTGAATGCAGCTGGGTTTTCAGGGGAGCAATCTTTAATAAACTTACTGCTCCACGGCTGCTTGTTTTGGAATCTATAATTATTTCTCAAAATCCAAATCCCATATCAAGGATAAAACTGACATCCCAAATACCCACAAATCAGAGGCCAGAGCCTCATCCAGCCTGGGCTTAAACACCTCCAGGAAGGGCCTCAACCACCTCCCACAACCCCTTCAGGCACTTCCACTTAAACACTCGCATGGTGAAGAACCTCCTCCTCACATCCAGCCTGAATCTCCCCACCTCCAGCTTCATTCCATTTCCCCTAGTCCTAGCACTACCTGATATCCTGAGAAGTCACTCCCCAGCCTTGGGATATCATTTTCATTCATTTCAATTAATGTTTTTTGATTCCTATCTCCTGTCTGTTGTCTTGGTGAAACAGGTTACCTGAAGGGTTGGGCACAGCTTGAGACTGTGTCCTCTTGTTCTGGTGCTGGTTGCTAGAGAGAAGACACCAACCCCTTCCCAGCTACAACCACCTTGCAGGTAGTTGTAGAGAGCAATGAGGTCTCCCCTGAGCCTCCTCTTCTCCAGGCTAAACAACCCCAGCTGCCTCAGCCTCTCCTCATAGGGCTTGTGCACAAGGCCTCTCCCCAGCCTCATTGCCCTTCTCTGGAAATGTTCAAGAGTCTCAATGCCCTTCTTAAATTGTGGGGCCCAGAACTGGGCACAAGACTCAAGGTGTGGCCTAACCAATGCTGAGTACAGGGGCACAATGACTTTCCTGCTCATGCTGGCCACACTATTCTTGATGCATGCCAGGATGCCATTGTCCTTCTTGGCCACCTGGGCACACTGCTGGCTCATGTTCAGTTGGCTGTCAATCAGCATCCCCAGGTCCCTTTCTGTTTGGCAGAAATGCAAAAATACCACCACCAGAAAGCTGATACCTGATGTAGACAGGATTAAATTTATAGTCTGAAATGGAACACCTGGTTTACATTTGAAAGAAAGTAATCACAGTACATCCAAAAGACAGCCTAGCTTGTGGATGAACCATATGAATCTAATATTTTGACAGGGTTTCTTTTTAATCCATGAAGACCTTTCCTGAGTTCAAGTAGTTATTTGATAAAATATTACTCAGATCCTTATGCACAAAAGTAAATTGACACAAGAAAACACCTTCCAGAATGCCTTAAGTAGCACCTGTTTGATTAAATCCTTATAATTTCACATAAGAAACATTTCCCAATCTATTCAACTCTGCATGATTTAAATTGTTTACAAGAGAGATGCTCATTAAAAAGAAAAAAAATAAAATAGAAAGAGCAATTCAACCATTACTGTGGTGGTTGTTTTAAATGATGGTTGCAAATCTGCCCCTGTACTCAGCACTGGTTAGGCCACACCTGGAGTACTGTGTCCAGTTCTGGGCTCCTCAATTTAAGGGCATTGAGACACCTGAACGTGTCCAGAGAAGGACAACGAGGCTGGGGAGAGTCCTTGAGCACAAACCCTATAAGGAAAGGCTGAGGGAGCTGGGGTTGTTTAGCCCAGAGAAGAGGAGGCTCAGGGGAGACCTTATTGCTCTCTACAAGTACCTGAAGGGAGGTTGTAGCCAGGTGGGTCTTGGTCTCTTCTACCAGACAACCAGCACCAGAACAAGAGGACACAGTCTCAAGCTGTGCCAGGGGAGGTTTAAGCTAAATGTTAGGAAGAAGTTCTTCACAGAAATAGTGATTGGCCGTTGGAATGGGCTGCCCAGGGAGGTGGTGGAGTCCCCATCCCTGCAGGTGTTCAAAAAAGGATTAGACATGGCACTTGGAGCCATGGTTCAGTAGTCATGAGGTGTTGGGTGACAGGTTGGACTTGATGATCTTTGAGGTCTTTTCCAACCTTGTTGATTCTGTGATTCTATGGAATGAAATTCTGGAGAAGAGTCATTCCCTGGAACAGTTTTTGTAGGTAAACTTGACAAAGGAGCAAAACTATTTGGAAAGAGATGACAAAGGCACACGGAGCCAGTCTAATGAACACTGTATTTTTAAATTATACCACAGCCATGGAAAACAGCTTTCTGGAGATCAATACAGTGCTTAACAGCTAAACAAAATCAATGCAACTCTTACCAGTTATTATGCCTAAAATTAGTGACAAGTCGATTGATCTGTTTAATATCTCCTTCTCCAATAACAGCTGCAGCCCCAAACGTGGTTGAACATTGTTCAAAAGGGAATATGGGAGAAGAGATCCAGAAATCAGTCGTTAAAAATGTTTCTGGGTAAAACCAAGATTGGCCATTTGGGGCTAGAATACAAACAATTTCCATATTTAAGCCTCAGTGTGAGGTTAACTGGACAGTGAATGTGAATTTAGGTGTCACTAAAGGAAGAGTGAATTGCTGCAGTGATTTCCAGGAAGCAGCCGGTTAAACTGGAATGTTTTGTTCTCATTGTGCTGCACAATCAGTGCTTTCACAGTTTTAAGCCAAGCAATTCCCTAGCAAGGCTGACCTATTCATTAGAAAAAAACAATACCTAAGTTTCTGAGCTGACCAAATCTGGACATCCCTCCTAAGAAATTGAAATAATTTCTTTCTTTATTTATGTATTTCCTCTGCAGGGGCAAAAATATCTGCATGTCAAACTATTTCAGTTTCAGGCTGAAAGAGGTGAAGAGTAGATGAGAACCAGTTCTATTTGCTGCCAGGAAAAAATAGTTTCATATACTGAACAGCCACCTTGACTTAGGTAGTGACATGAACAGCAGCTTAGGACTTCTATGTGAAGCTTTTTTCCAGCAAGTTTCAATGAAGTAATTTGTTGTTATTATTTTCTTGTTGTCCTCTTTGAATAGGCTCTTCTCACTTGCTCCCGGTGACAGGACAAGGAGCAATGGATGTAAGTTGCAGCACAGGAGGTTCCACCTCAACATAAGGGAGAACTTCTTTACTGTAAGGGTCACAGAGCACTGGAACAGGCTGCCCAGACAGGTTGTGGAGTCTCCTTCTTTGGAGACTTTCAAGGCCCATCTGGATGCATTGCTCTGTGACCTGAGCTAGATTGTATGGTCCTGCTCTGGCAGGGGGGTTGGGATTGATGATCGCTTTGGGTCCCTTCCAACCCCTGACATCCTGTGATCCTGTGAATACCCATATAAAACTGCAATTACCATTCCAAATATTTTATTTAGTTTGATCAAATCACAACTGAAGTATTTAGTTTGGTCATATCACAACTAGAGGATTATGAGTCTCAGGAGGGGACTGTAATCCTTACAGAGTCACACACTATCAACCCTCAGCTGAAAAATGCTTCACCGTGTCAAACTGACATTTTCCTGCTCACCTCTTCTTAATTAAAATCAAAACCCAGGAAACAACAGCACATAAAAATAAGATTAAATGCATCATCAGAAAAATCTGGCACCTCCCACGGACCTCTAATAGCTGATCATTGACACGGGGTATAGAAGCTTATCTTACACACCGCTATGGCATGCAGCATCAGTATCCAGGAGCACTAACTACCAGCAGCAATTTCCTATGAAAGGAAACGAAGGCAACTACAAAAAAAACCTATTTCAAGGTTAAAAAAGCCTATTACTCATATTTGAGTGAGAAAAAGAAAAAATTCAGGCCTGTTTAGGAATTTTGGACTTAATGAAGGAGGATGTGAGAAATAAAGATTTAATAAAGTATCCTGGGCAAGCAGAATGAAGACATCAGAGGGACTTCAGCAAGATTACAAAGGAACACTGCTATTATTTTCAATTCTTTAGTTAATAGAAATGAAAGATAGAACAGAATTAACCAGGTTGGAAAAGACCTTCGAGATCAAGTCCAACCTATCATCCAACCATCTAATCAACTAAACCATGGCACCAAGCACCCCATCAAGTCTCTTCCTTAACACCTCCAGGGATGGTGACTCCCCCACCTCCCTGGGCAGCACATTCCAATGACCAATCACTCTTTCTGTGAAGAACTTCTTCCTCACATCCAGCCTAAACCTCCCCTGGTGCAGCTTGAGACTGTGTCCTTTTGTTCTGGTGCTGGGTGCCTGGGAGAAGAGACCAACCCCCTCCTGGCAATAAGGTTCCCCCTGAGCCTCCTCCTCACCAGGCTAAGCAACCCCAGCTCCCTCCGCTTCCCCTCACAGGGCAATGTTGGACAAAATCCAAGCAAAGTTTTCTAAACATGTGCCTAAGTACAGAATGAAAAGAGAGCCTGGATAGGTATACATCTAATTTTTAACCTCCTCATTGCTTAAGGATGTTTTCCCCCTGCACGTTCTTATTCAAACTTCTTCACTTTCTAGTAGTTCATAGCTGTGAATCTTTAAAGCTTGCATCTGGATGTGAAGAACAAATGAAGAATCCAAAACTGTGGCAGCCCCTTAGAGAGAGGGGTCCAGACACCACAGATCCATTGTTTTCCTTCACCTAATGCTCTAATTCTGATTAACATTCACAACAGCACTGAAAACAAAAAGAAGTGTCCTACACACTTGGGCCTGAAGGACAGGGGAAAAAAATCCACCCAGCTTTTAAAAGCAAAAGCTGATTTATTCTAACATTCACTGCAGTTACCACTGTATCACTATAAATATATCTCACTGGCAATCTTGATGCTGTGTTATTTGTTTTCTGATTGATCATATGTACTATCCCCTAAGAGCTATTTCCAACTGATTAAACTGCATTTCCACTTTTCCCCTATACTCAGTAAAAACTTCAATGAACTATTTTAAATGAATCTTTTTTGTTTTTTAAACTAGGAGCTTGTTTTCCCCAAAAGGTGGACTCAATCAAGAAACCAGAGTGAATTCAAAGTCCTTCAGCAGAATATGATACCCTTACAAGTTGCCCCTAATGCTAGTGTTTGAGGATATTTCCTGAATTGTATGAAGCAATGCAATACCTTAAGAGGAAACAAGATTTTACCCAGGCTTTTACACTTAAAAAAACCCTAAACCAAACTACAACCACAACAACAGAAACACACAAAGAAATAAAATGATAGGTTGGATTTGATGATGTCAAAGGTCTTTTCCAACCTGGTTTATTCTATTCTATTCTATTCTATTCTATTCTATTCTATTCTATTCTATTCTATTCTATTCTATTCCATTCTATTCCATTCTATTCCATTCCATTCTATTCCATTCTATTCTATTCTATTCTATTCTACTCTATTCTACTCTACTCTACTCCATTCCATTATTCCATTCCATTCCGTTCCGTTCCATTCCGTTCCATTCCGTTCTATCCTCCTACCCTACCCTACCCTACCCTACCCTACCCTACCCTACCCTATTCTAGAGAAACACCCCAGTTATTTTCATCTGCAGAACATGGAGACTGAGGAACTTCAATCATCGCTTGCCAGGTTGGATGTGACCTCAAGGATCATCAGGCCCAAACTTTCTAGGTGACAGCAGAACTTAAATCAGATGGCGTGGCACCCTTCAGCCCTGCCTGAAGCAAGGGTGGGAAAATAGCTTAAGCACAGGAAAAAGCCCCTGACCCTTTTGTAGTAACAATATTTGAATAGGCAGAAAAGAAACTCCTAGAGCAGCATTAGCATACAGTCTCAAGCCCTTAATATTTCTGCTTCACTAAAGGAGGTTTGTTGTGGCTTTTTCTTTCTTTTTCTTTTTGTTTTCCTTCCCCCCGGCATAATTCAATGCAATTCAATTGAATTCACCCTGCAAGGCATGAAATTCCCACTAGATCAGGTGAGACTTTAAATTGCTGTGACTTTACCTTTTATTAGTGCAGCAAAGCCCAGAGAGTTGGAGAAAATTCTGGTTTAGGGTAATTTACTCGACACCAAAGCTATAACCACAATTTATACATGAATAGGACAAAAGTATTGTTTGCAAGGTAGTCATTTAAAGCTGTGCTTCACAGCAAAAAGGAACAGATATTACTGAGGGCTACAGCCAAATTCATTTTCCACTCCTGGTTTACTTTGTATTGCCCACACTGCTTTATGCAATTCATGTTCTTCAAAGTCCTGCCACAGCCTAATTAGTTAAGAAATATACTGCTTGATGGGAGCCACTGGATCAGCTCTAGAAATAGATGGGGTAGTTACAAATATAGAAAGAACACCTTAGTGGAGGTATAAACAGAGATACTGTGAAACAGTTTAGCCAAAGATAATATGACAAATTCACAGTAATTTCCTGTCAAATGCAACTAAATGGTTTAAATAAGAACAAACCTTTTTTTGTTCACATATTTTAAATCTAATGGGAGGCAACTATAGCATCCATGTGACAAAGCTGAATAACATTTCATTACCTTTCAGTAGGGAACACACAGCATTTATTAACTTTCAGGGAAGAATCCTGACTCATTTATCTCAGGGAAATCACATAGACATCAGCTAGGACACTCACCTTTAACTAGGGATGGCTATTAAGGGTGTACCAGTAGGAAAAGAGCTTGTACCTGCAGAAAAGGACTTGGGGGGTCTTGGTGGATGGGAAGCTGGACATGAGCTTGCAGCCTGAAAGGTAAATGGCATCTTGGGCTGCAGCAGATGGAGAAAGGTGATCCTGCCACTTTGCTCTGGTGAGACCTCACCTGTGCTACTGTGTCCAGCTCTGGAACCCTCAAACCAGCAAGGAAGAGGACCATATGGAGTGGGTCCAGAGGACAGCCACAAAGGTAGTCAGGAAGCTGGAACAACTCTGCTAGGAGGAGAGGCTGAGGGAGCTGGGCTTGCTCAGCCTGCAGACCATCCATAGCTGGAAGCCTGACAGTTTTGTTGGGTTTTGTTGGTTTGGGTTTTTTGTTTGTTTTTGGTTTTTTCCCTGGTTTTGTAGGAAGCACATAGAGACCTCTAAAAGAGGATTTTTAGACACAAACTCTCTGTGTATTCTATCTGGCTCCTCTTTCCTCCACAACAGAGACTATTTTCGTGGTTAACTTTTTTTTTTACCAAAGCCTTGAATAGCCTGAAAATTGCCTTTCTGTACAATGTCATCTCATACACTACATCACAGCTGCTGCATTTAGTTGGAAGGCTTTTGTCTATTCCTATCTCCAAATTGCAAAGTTGAATGGCAGCAGGGCACACGCTGAAAGAACAGAACTAAAGAGGGAATTATTTTTACAGTCATGGAAGAGGCTGAGATTGCAAAATTCACCATTTGTCAGTACAAACTGAGGGTGAAAGCAACATGTGAAGGACAGAAGTAGCAATGAAAGGAATTCCATTTTCATTATCTGCAGCTAGCACTTTTAATAAATACATCTAAAATGTTATAAATCATTTAAATACATAGTATATCTCATCTTAAACCCAAGGTTGTTAAATGCATGCTGCATATTCAGTGACTGAATCACAGAATGTTAGGAAGTGGAAGGGACCTCTAGAGACTATCGAGTCCAACCCCCTGCCAGAGCAGGATGACCTAGAACAGGTCATGCTGGAATGCATCCAGGCAGGTTTTGGATGTCTCCAGAGAAGGAGACTCCACAACCAACCGAGCAGCCTGTTGCAGGGCTCCAGCCCCCTCACAGTGAAAAAGTTTTTCCTTATGTTCATGTAGAACCTCCTCTGCTCCAGCTTGTACCCATTGCTCTGTGTTCTACATTTGGACATCACTGAACACAACCTGGCTTCATCCTCCTTGATCAGAGGAGTTTGCCTGACAGCTAGCAGACTGGCTCCAGCCAACAAAGGGGCCTGCCAATAGTAGAAGGAGGGGTTTACAATACAATACAATACACCAGGTTGGAAGAGACCTTCAAGATCACCGCATCCAACCCATCAACCAATCCAACCCACCTAAACAACTAAACCATGGCACCAAGCACCCCATCAAGTCTCCTCCTGAACACCTCCAATGAAGGTGACTCCACCACCTTCCCGAGCAGCCCATTCCAATGGGCAATCACTCTCTCTGCATAGAACTTCTTCCTAACATCCAGTCTAAACCTCGCCTAAACCTCCTGACACTGCCCTTCACATCTTTATAAACATGAAGTTACCCCTTCAGTCTCCTCCTCTCCAAGCTGAAGAGACCTAGGCGACATAACGTTTCCTCAACATCACACCATTTAAAATTCAGCCAAATCTCTGACAAAGTAGTAAGTCCTCAGAGAAACTCTCAAAAACACTTACTGGAATACCAGAAAAGCTGATATTAATTAACCTCCTTCTTCAAGGAAGTAGTAAACATATATATAAAGTTCAATAGGAAGCTGTTCAGAGAAGGGCAACAAGGTTGGTGAGAGGGTTTGGAACACAAGCCCTATGAGGAAAGGCTGAGGGAGCTGGGGTTGCTTAGCCTGGAGAAGAGGAGACTCAGGGGTGATCTTATTGCTCTCTACAACTATCCAAAGGAAGGTTGTAGACAGGCAGAGGTTGGTCTCTTCTCCCAGGCAGGCAGCACCAGAACAAGAGGACACAGTCTCAAGCTGCGCCACGGGAGGTTTAGACTGGATGTTAGGAGGAAGTTCTATACAGAGAGAGTGATTGCCCATTGGAATGTGATGCCCAGGGAGGTGGTGGAGTCACCTTCATTGGAGGTATTCAGGAGGAGACTTGATGGGGTGCTTGGTGCCATGATCTAGTTGTTTGGGTGGGTTGGATTGGTTGATAGGTTGAACGCGATGATCTTGAAGGTCTCTTCCAACCTGGTTTATTGTATTGTATTTTACCACATAATAGATAACACATAGAAAGACTAAGCAATGCTCTCAGATCTAAATCTTCTCAAAGGCACCTTTAAGTGTCTGAGCCAAGAAGAGAAAGCTGGAGCTTCTGGTTTCCAGGGGACACTAAGACCACATTGCTTCTCTAATCACAAACACTCTTCTGTGTAAAATAAAAAGTGCTCACAGTCTCTTCCTACAGCTCTTGGAGCATTCTGCAAATTGACAACATAAACAAAAATTGGAAATTTGGAGGCAATTTAGTTAAATCAGAAGCTAAAAAAAAAAGAGCAGATCACTGGTGCAGACTTCTACAGTATTTATCTATGTGAAGGTGTTTGCATAAAGTAGCAATGAAAGAATGTTTGGGACAATAAAGGAGGGGGAAAAAAAACCACCATGAAGCTGTTCCAATGTTTTAAGCTTTTGTTCCAAGAACAAATTTCAAATTAATTCCCTTTAATACTAACAAAAAATTAAACAAACACATTGATGTTTTATTTGGGATTTGGGGATTAATCTGCAGCTAAAGGAGACAACTTAGGAACATGGTTTTCTTTCTTATTTTATTAAGGATTGCAATTCTAAGATGCTATTTCCTTTCTCTTCCTCTTGCTTCTTGTTTCCAAAGCAGGCTATAAGACTGCAGAGAGGGTTTCACCCTGTATCAATGATTTATAGAACTGAATTAAGTATTCCTTTCTGCAAAAGCACAACTCATAAGTGCAGCAAAAGATACAGAAATGTGCTATGGCCTTATGCACCAATTACAGTCAATAAATTAGTGTTTCTCGAGACGCACTCTCAGGTTTGTTTTCCTTCCATGTTTAGAGTATTTCATTGGAGCTTTATCTTTCTACTACAACAATGTGTGCTTTAAATATTATAAAGCCAAACCATAATTTCTCTCTGGTGTAAACTCAGCATGGAGATGCCAATGCTCTTACCTCATTTTGGAGGTCACGGATCATTTTGCTCTTCCTTTCCATTTCAGTCTTCAAAAAGTTAATCTGCAAGTTCAGAGAAATTTTGTGTGTGAGTTGCAATGTATCTAAATGCCAGGAGAACCATTACTTATTTCTCACTCTACTCACAGCTTGGAAAACAAACAAATAAAAAAACTCACAAATGACCAAACCTAACCAACCTAAAGAAAACCAAAACCTCCAAAACAACCCCAACCAAACCAAACTTCTGCTTATATACCAAATTGGTGCAAGCCAGAGTTAGATTGTTAGGATGAAGTTCTTCATAGAAGGAATCCTTGAACACACAGGTTGGAAGGGACCTCAAGGATCATCTGGTCCAACCTTTCTTGGGATAAGCACAGTCATAATTTCTCCCCAAACCTCTCTATTCCCATCTGTAAGGATGTTGTTTCCTACTGAAGCGGTGAAGGATGAATCCAAAGGGCTGCTTTCAGTGAGTGATTTACCATTGGAATGTGCTGCCCAGGGAGGTGGTGGAGTCACCATCACTGGAGGTGTTCAAAAAGGGATTAGATGTGGCACTTGAAGCCATGGTTCCTAGAGACTTGATGGGATGCTTGGTGCCATGGTTTAGTTGATTAGGTGGTGTTGGATGATAGGTTGGACTTGATGATCTCAAAGATCTTTTCCAACCTGGTTAATTCTATTCTGTTCTATTCTATTTGCTAAGACTGTAAGCATTGAGCATGGCATTTACTAGAAAACAGGATCCAAGAGAACAAAATCACTGTACACAAAAGAGGCTTACTTAATTTCTCCACCACTACATGTAGTGTTTATTTTTTCACCATGAAGTCCAACATTATAAGATTTTTACAACAATATTAATTGATTTTATGATCTAAAATTCATTCCTGTTTTTTTCTTTACCCCCTAAGAAAGTAGCATCTCTGAAAGCAGTTTATAACAGTTCTTTTGGATTGCTGCAGTACTGGTCCTAATGAGACAGACCCCTTGATTTTGTGGAATAAAGTGTATTATATGTGAAAGAATTGAAGTTTAAGTCTTTACTTCCTATTAAATTCAGTGGCTTCCCTTGGGAATTAGCAATTCTAATCATAAAACTATGACTGAATTTAATCAAACACAGTTTAAAAGATTGTTTTCATAAATCAGTCCCAGGATTGAGCTTTCCTCCTTAGCTTATGGAACATAATCAGGCCAAGGAGGATGTAATTACAGCAACTAGGATTAAAAAAAAAACCACATTCCTTTCACTTTGAAGGATGCTTTTGGATGCCTTAATTAGCAAAATGCTCTTCACTGTGCCATGCTGCATTCTCTCCCCTATTGATACAGTTGTCTACCTGTGTTTGTGGGAAACTACAGTTCTGACACTGCAGCAGCTTTGATATGAAAAACAAAACCTCTGTAAGTAAGCAAAGCACATTTAGATTATAGAGACATGGAGCCAGAGATTATTGTTTTGGATGCCATGCAGATCAAAAATGACAATGACATGATAGCTGTTCGTAGAATGATGTCCAAACTCAAGTAGACAGATGTCAGTAATTTAAAAGCCATCACTGGACTTGACATCCCTCTCATCAGTTTCAAAAGACAAGTCAGAAGATATTACAATCACCTGAAAGAGATGGATAGGTTGGGGGGCTCCATGAGATTAGTGACTCCTGACATGAACAAATAGAACTTCTTTTGCAAACTCCTCCAAACTTTTGTCTAAGTGGTTTGTTTGTACAAGCATTAACTCTGCATTAAGCTACCACTGGGGGTAAAGCTTTAACAACAGTTAATCTATTCCGCACTTGCCTAGCAATCACATTCGCAATTGCCTGCATTTACTCTGTGTATACTGTGTAATAAACATGAAGATTTTGCACAACAACAAAGTGTGAGGTAAGGATTAATGGGGGAAAACGTAAAATAATTATTCATATGATGGGTTTTGGTTTTCCAGCTCTTCAGATGATTTGCCAGCTGCCACTAAACCCTGACAAAAAGAACATACTGACCTCCATTAGAGTGTTCCCTTCCTCGGGCCTGACACTCAAGAGATTAATATTCCTTCAAAGCACTTAACTTCTAAATCTGAATACATGGAATAATTAAAGAGATAGGATAGCAAAATTACTATCTGTCTCTTCTCCATACACAGCTTGGAAGTATCAATTTGGGTCTTCTAGGGGAGAGGTATTTAAGACACTGCAGCACTGCTAAATTAAGCAGCAATCTATGTCAGTTAAACCAATAATTTTTGTCAATTACTCTTCACACAGACATGTATCTGATACCACTAATGCAGGCATATTAAACAGCACAAACTTACTGGTTTAGCTTGCTTAAATAATGAAAAATACATTTTTACATGCCTTTCATTAAAAAAAAATGATGCAAATATTAATTGAGAAGTGATTAATTTTTGCTTTCTTATTAGAACAGCTTTTTAAAAAGCTGTTCTACTAAATCTCCAACAAGCCAAGAATCACTTAGTCATAAAATGCAGCTATAGAGAGCTCCATTGGAGGGATTTACAGGGCTTGGCTACTGCAGCTAACAGAGAAATAACTCTCTCTATCCATTTAACTTCATCTATGTCTATAATTTCATGCTTTAAGGCAGATCAGTCTGTATCAGACCATTTACATGATGCTTCTAGTCAGTCCTAAGGACAAGGCATAATACTATTTTCCAGAAGAGATGTAAAAATTCTACTTCCAGTCACCACATCCTGACAGCATAATAAATAAGAATGGACTTTTAAAACCAGCTCTAAATTGAAAGGCACAGAAACCAAAAAATTGAAACTATGGAACTTTCTGCATCTCTTCCTCCTTCCTCCCCACTCTTGGCTCCTGATACTCACCTTTGCCCACATGTTGGCTGCCTTTAATTGCCATCTAGCTATAATTATGAAAACACATAATGAAAATATATTGGTCTGAGGCTGAACTTTGCAATATTAAGCAAGGACACCGCTGCTGTCTCCTGGAGACAGACATCCAAGGTACTCAGAGCTTTGTGTGTTTCAGAGCTCATTATGTTTATTAAAGGCAACAGCTTCCATCCAGTGGCCTTTACTCACAGCAGTTTGTGACCTTGAAATGTTCAAATTAAATTTTCCCCCAACGAAATACAGAATACTTTAGCAGATGGTGGTGATCTAATGCTAGGAGTCAGACAATAGTTAGTTATTCACTACAGAGGAAGGATGGAAGAATACCAATGTAGCATCATTAGCACACAGTCAAAGCTCAGCTGTATGCTGCTTTGCTTACCTCCAGCCTTTCTGTATCTTGCTCAGGACTAAGACATGAGCAATTAAGATGGCACCAAAATGCATTCATTAACCCTTAATGATTTTGGCAACATCCAGAAACCCCAACATACTCAGAATTCATTTTCATGCTCTAATTTTCAAGTTGCAGAGTAGCAATTGACTCCAAAAATCAGAAAGAACTGCTTAAGCTATTAAACAAAATAAGTAGGAATTAGTCTTTCCTTTGGCAAAAAAAGTGTTCTACAAAGTGTAAAAGATTTTTAAAAGCAAAGCCAAATGCATTTCTAGCCACTACAATTTATTTGATGAACATAACATCTTAAGTAGTAATTTATCTATTAATTAGAAGATTATTTTTGTCAGAAACTCACCATGAGCCAGCAGTGTGCTCATGCAGGCCAGAAGGCAAATCACATTCTGGGTTGCATCAAGAGGAGTGTGGCCAGCAAGGCAAGAGAGGGGATTCTGCCCCTTTACTCTGCTCTGGTGAGACCCCACCTCAAATACTGCATCCAGTTCTGGTGTCCCCAGCATAAGAAGGATGCAGGGCTGTTGGAGTGAGTCCAGAGGTGGACCACAAAGATGCAGAACACAAAGAACCCAGAAAGTGACTGCTCACTCCTGCTCAGGGACGCTAGGTCAGCCCCCACTGTGATTAGTACAGGAATGTCTGTACATCTCCTTTTTGTTTCCTCCAGCCTGAGCTGCTCTTTCTACACTCGGAAAGTTATTCCTGCCTAGCAGCAGCTCCCTAGCTGCTCTCTGAGAGGCACCAACACTACAGCAGATCCACAGAACAGCAGCTTTTTAGCTGCCTACCGTTCTTGGCAGCTCTTCTGGTAGCCACAAAAAAGGCACAATAACGCTGATGACCTTGTTTCTGATGAACTATTCATGCTTCCTACAGTCTTGCCATACACTGCACAAGATGTGGATGCAACGTGTGCCGTATTGCTGCGGAGCCTCCTTTGTTCTTTGGGTTTGATCAGTGGCCTTGAATACATTCCAGGTTATTTTTCAGGCAACTTGACTTAATTTGTGTAAATTCTCCCTTACACTTTTGCATTTACCTAATAAAGAACACCTTCAGGCAGGTGTCCCTGTTGAATATATACAGCGAATTAACCTGCAGCACTGTAAAATTCACCCTTTGCAAGTGCAGAAAAGAAATGTGCATTTCCAACCCCCTCCTGTGCTTTATTCATTTGGCTTTGAGAAATGTAATTCCATTCTTATTTACTCTGATGAAAACTCAAGATTTGCTTCACCAAATGCTGCAGAATGAAGTGTGTTTAAACTGGATTAGAAACAAGACTCACAATTCATTAAATCAGAATTAAATTCAAGCTCCTATCCCCTAGCTAGGCTCTCCTCAAAGTTCCTAGAGCTTCTTTCATGGCATTCATATTTATTTCAGAAAAGTGTGAAACACATGGAGAAAGCAGGTGTAAAGTAACCCTGTGTGACAGTAATAATACTATTTCCATTTCTATTGCAGTTTTTATCTGAGGATCCTGAAGCACTTTTTGAATATTCATTCAGTCCCAGTGTGCTGGTGAGCTTCGTTATGTAGATTGTACCCTGAGGCATAAAGAAGTGAGTGTCACAAGCCAAGGACACACTACTGCTTTCCTTACAATCTGTGGCAAAGTTAAGATTCTATTATTGGCAAACTACAGAATACAGCCCAAGAACTCAGTTTCTCTAACCAGCTGACAACACTCCAAATTCTGGTATCGACTCAGAGAGGGTTTTCCAAGTTTCTGCTCTAGGTAATACTTTTTTTATTCACTAGCACAAGACAAATCTTGTGCTCTTTCCCAGTGCTAGGGTGTGTACAGGATTTAACACAAAGCACTGCTGCCCCAGTTTAGAGTAGTGCTATAACATAAACAACCACAGAACCAGTAATCACAGAATTACAGAATGAACCAGGTTGGAAAAGACCCCAGAGATCATCAAGTCCAACCCATTACCCAATACCTAACACCTCATGACAACTAAATCATACCTCCAAGTGCCACATCCAATCCTTTTTTGAACACTTCCAGGGATGGTGACTCCATCACCTCCCTGGGCAGCATATTCCAAAGGCCAATTACTCTTTCTGGGAAGAACTTTCTCCTCACCTCAAGCCTCCATGTGCCACATCCAAGCCATTCACTACATCTGAGATTTATTTAACCCACAGCTGAATTAGTCTTAAATATCAATATCTCATATAGAGATGAGATGGTGAAATATGTTTGCCATGTTTTATTTGCAGGACTAGAATTCAATGTGCTGATGAAGCTGGTGGGAATGCTTCCATGCACCTGGCAAAGGGCAGCTTTCAACCAGCATGTTCTGAGTGAAAATTAGGCTCTGTATTTTGTTCTTATTTCAGGACCATATCTCATGCCTCATTACAAAACATCTTAAAACAAGTGCAGAGGGTTTTTCCTCCTGAATGGCTATTGAGAAAGACCCCCAAAATGTGTTAATACTTTTCCAGTTCCCTAGTTTGTTACTTTTCTCCCCTCAAGAACAAAAGAGGATTTCTGCTCTCTAGACAAAATGACAAGTACCAAAGATGCATTGAGTATTTCTTATACATGAAGAGGTAAAACAATGTCTTTACCCTTCAAACTTGTGAGCAAGAAACAGGAAAAAAAAGATTTGCAAAAAATCATTTTAATTGATGGAGCTGAGAAGGGCCAGAGGAGGGCCACGGGGATGATCAGAGGGCTGGAGCACCTCTCCTGTGAAGACAGACTGAAGGAGCTGGGGCTGTTCAGTCTGGAGAAGGCTCAGAGGTGACCTAATTGCAGCCTTCCAGTATTTGAAGGGGGCCTACAAGAAGGCTGGGGAGGGAATTCTCAGGCTATCAGGTAATGATAGGACTAGGGGGAATGGAATGAAGCTGGAGGTAGAGAGATTCAGGCTGGAGGTGAGGAGGAAGTTCTTCACCATGAGAGTGGTGAAGCCCTGGAATGGGTTGTCCAGGGAGGTGGTTGAGGCCCCGTCCCTGGAGGTGTTTAAGCCCAGGCTGGATGAGGTTCTGGCCAGCCTGATCTATTGTGAGGTGTCCCTGCCCATGGCATGGGGGCTGGAACTAGCTGATCCTTGTGGTCCCTTCCAACCCTGACTGATACTGTGAGTTAAAAATCTAAGTATTTCATAATTGATTTATTTTTATTTTTCCAAACCACATTGAAGTGCTACACATACATCCAACCAATTGTACAATTATTCAGAAACAGACCTTCATTCAAGCATAAACTCTTAGCAGGGCCCAATACCTTCCTCTAGTGGTGATTCCATCTGCCATGGTCACAAGTGGGCACTCTATTTTGTTGCTGAAAACAGTAATAACACCAAAAAAGTTTGTGGATGTATGATAATGTAGAGAAGTATGGATGAGGCATGAAGATCTGCAAAGGTAACCTCATCAGGGAAAGGATGAGGCCCAAGACTCCAAAAGCATGTCTACACACAGCAAAATGCTACAGAAATGACTGAAGAAAGTGAGCTCAGCGATTTTGAACAAGCTTTTATCCAGATTCTTTCTCCTGAAGCTCGTTGAGTACTAACAAGTACGTGAAATCCTTTTCTTTTTTAATACATTGTGACAGTTTTAGCTGTGGTTTGGGGGGGGGGGGGTGGAGGGAAGAATTGAACTTTTCTCACTACCACATACATCCAAGGTTATTTGAGCTAATGGTAAATTTTCAAGGCAGAAGGACTGAAGAAAAAAAAAAAAAGAAGTAAAAAAGAAACAAACAAAATAATAAAAGAGAGGCAGAGAGTCACTCACGGTAGCCTGCTGCTTTTCTGCTTTCTCAGCTGCCTCATTAAGCTGCTTCTGAAAGGCCTCCTGGAGAGATTTCATTTCTTCCCTAGTTTGTTGAAAACACAGAACACAAAATGCATCACAAGTGTCCATTAAGAAATAATTCCTCAGATTCAAGAAAAGGCACCTTTAATTATTCAGAGTAACAGATAGCTGTACTGGCTAATAAAATCGTAATGACCCATAAACTATTGTGCCAAGACATGGCAAAAATTATCTGTGATCAAAATTGGCCACCTTTTACATCTGCTCAATAGCCTGCTGGGCAAAACATCTGCCAGTGCATAATTTCTGGTAAAAAGGATTGGCACCAAAAAAAGGGAGGAAAGTGGGCTACTGAGAATGCATCGAAATGGAAACACAGTATTATTGGTCAGAAACAGTGCATGTCTGCTTTAAAATAAATAAATAATTCATGCTCTGATAAAATTCAGCTTTCACTTGGTTGTGTCTAGAGAGAAGCAACCTAAAATTCAGTAGAAGATTCTGGCAAAAAAAGAAAAGAAAGCAAACAGACAAAAGAAAACAAACCCCTTGGGCTAGGAAAGATGTTGAGTTGCTGGAATGTGCCCAGAGAAGGGCAACAAAGCTGGGGAGGGGTTTGGAGCACAGCCCTGTGAAGAGATGCTGAGGGAGCTGGGGTTGCTTAGCCTGGAGAAGAGGAGGATCAGGGGAGATCTTATTGCTGTCTACAACTATCTGAAGGGAGGTTGCAGCCAGGTGGGGGTTGGTCGCTTCTCCCAGGCAAACAGCACCAGAACAAGAGGATACAGTCTCAAGCTGCACCAGGGATGTTAGGAAGAAATTCTTCACACAAAGTGATCTGCCATTGGAATGTGCTGCCCAGGGAGGTGGTGGAGTCACCATCACTGGAGGTGTTTAAGAGGAGACTGGATGAGGCACTTGGTGCCATGGCTTAGTTGATGAGATGGTGTTGGGTGATAGGTTTGACTTGATGATCTCAAAGGTTTTTTCCAACCTGGTTAATTCTATTCTATTCTATCCAAATTCTATTCTAAAACAAAACCAACAAGAACAACAAAAAAAAAAGGCAAAGCAAACCCAACCAAACACAAAACAGAAAAGCTCAACAAACCAAAAAAGAAACAAAACAAAACAAGAAACACCCCACAACCAATCAAAACCCAAGAAAACAACAACAAAAAAATCACAAAATTCCAAGGATCACTGCTTGGAGCAGGCTTTATTTAAATATAAAGACCCCTTTGGTTACTGAATTTCTCCAAATTGTGAGAGCTGTGGTGGGCTGAGATCCTCTGCGGGTCACCTCTTTCTGCATATGACACACTTTGGACCTTTTCATAGAATCATAGTATCAAGAAGGTTGGAAAAGACCTCAAAGATCATCAAGTCCAACCTGTCACCCAACAACTCATGACTAGCTAATCCGTGGCTTCAAGTACCATGTCCAATCCCACCTTGAACACCTCCAGGGATGGTGACTCCACCACCCCCTGGGCAGCACACTCCGATGGACAACAACTTTCTTTGTGAAGAACTTTCTCCTCACCTCCAACCTAAACTTCCCCTGGCATAGCTTGAGACTGTGTACTCTTGTTCTGGTGCTGGTTGCCTGGAAGAAGAGACCAACCCCCACCTGGCTACATCCTCCCTTCAGGTAGGTGTAGAGAGCAAGAAGGTCTCCCCTGAGTCTCCTCTTCTCCAGGCTAAAATAGTTTTAGAACAGCTGTAGAGTTTGAAGACTGAAGACCAACACAGAACTGAGTTTACATACAGATAATAATTTAGACCAGTGGAAACCAAACAGGAATGGAAACCACATATGAACCTGTGAGCTGCTGGATCATCTTTCCTGTTAGCCAATAACTGCTCTTTTCAACAATTTCAGCAACACTAGTTGAAGAGATTTAATTGAAATCGTGATTGAGCAGCATGAAACCAATGCACCATCAGCACAAAACAGCTTCCTTAGTTTACAAACAGATGTGATCAGAGCATTGATGGTGCACAGAAAGGAAAAAAACCAAACTTGAAGCATCTTAGTAAATGATCAACTTTTCCTTGCAACTTGGGAAGTACTGAAGAACTCACACAAAAGAGATTAAAAGAAAAAAGTTCAATCTGAAGTCAGCAGAACTGCATCTGCTTACACAAGCTGCGATGCTAGAACTTTGAACTTTACTGTACCATCCATCATTGCAGAGAATAATCAAAGCAGTGCTCACAGCCCAAGCACAGCTCATGTTTGTCCAAAGAAAGAAGCTCAGATGAGTATTTGGACAGATTGTGACATTTGGTTCAAATTCAATACATTTAAACATTATGTTCACTGCGCTTCACTTACTCCAGCGGAAGTACAGCCTGAGGAGCTCAGCAAATAAACTGTGACCCTGAGTGAAATTCTGTGAGGGAGATTCTCTGGCACATTTTTAACACCTTACACTCAACTTCGACCCTCTCTGGAAGGGAAACACAGTAAGCCTCTAAACAGCTGTCAAGTACCCACAGTATCTCCAAGGCATTTTCCTGGAGTATATTGTAAAAGCCTTTTATTCCCAGCAGCACGGCAATGTCATACTGCAGGGATCCAGGCTCTGTCTCTGGGAAGTGCTGTTGTGCAGTATACTCAACAGCTGAATCCTTCAGAAACAAAAGTCATCAAGTACTTTTGGGGGCACCTTGAAAGACTGTAAGGGTTGATTTGAGGAGGAGATTAGGAGGAATATTTGTAGTATGCACTGATTTTTCCCTTTAGAATCAATTCTTCCATCTGCAACTAAGCTATTTACTAAACAGCCCACTGGTACTTTTCATCTCTCTGTAAAAACTGCACAATCAAACACTACAAAAACACATTCATGTATCAGGGATGGAGTCCATAACAAGGATAGTTATGATGCTGAGACCTAAAATCACAGAATCAACCAGGCTGGAAGAGATCTCCAAAATCCTCAAGTCCAACCAATAACCCAACCCTAATTAATCAACTAGACCATGGCACTAAGTGCCTCATCCAGTCTTTTCTTTAACATCTCCAGGGATGTCGACCCCACCACCTCCCTGGACAGCTCGTTCAAATGGGCAATCTCTCTGTCTGTGAAGAACTTTCTAAGATCAAGCCTACACTTCCCCTTGCACAGCTTGAGACTGTGTCTTTTTGTTCTGGTGCTGGTTGCCTGGGAGAAGAGACCAACCCTCACCTGTCTACAACCTCCCTTCAGGTAGTTGTAGAGAGCAATAAGGTCTCCCCTGAGCCTCCTCTTCTCCAGGCTAAGCACCCCCAGCTCCCTCAGTCGCTCCTCAAAAGTCTTCTGTTCCAGACCCCTCATCAGCTTTGTTGCCCTTTGCTGGGCACTTTATTTCCAAGTAAGCAACAGAAATAGGAAATTAGCTCAAGTCTAGTTTTCATCATTTACTAGATCAGTCTGGAATGCCTGAAAGATCTTTATGCATCTGATCCTGCTGTATCAGAGTAAAAAAGAGAATTTCTCTATGTATTGTATTATGGATCTTGTTTGTCGTGCATTGGAGAGCTGAAGCATGTTTTACCACATACCCTCTCTGTACCCATGCAATTTACTTCTCTTAAAAGCAGTAACAGCAGAAAGATGGCTGTGGGAGTTAAGTATCACATTTCTAACAAGGAAAGAAGCATAAATTCCATCCAGATTTTTAAATATTTTCTTAAGTAAAGATATGAAGTACCTATGCATTCATTATATAATATTGTTTCAATGGAAATGATCCCTGTCTTAGTCACATTTCTGTGTTACTGAAACTGGATTGATGTTCCTAGCTGCTGGTCTGAATTCCAGATATTAAGAGAAGCAGAAGGATGAGAGTTGCTTGCAATGAAGCAGCACTAAGGGATTTGAGACCAAGGACTAGGCTGGGAACTTGTATTCCCAGCCATGAAGACTCGTTATTTCTTAAGTGCTCAATGAATACTTTGAAGCTAACACTTCTCTCTCCTCCTGATGGCCTTCCTCACAGAAGCCCAGAGCAAGTAGTCCTACATTTGTAGAATGGCTAGTGAGTTTGAATGCCTACATGCATGAGGATTTAATTAGAGGCCTGAATACATACATCTCATCATGTCCAAATTCAGATACTGAGATACTTCAGTAGTTCAATTAATTGGGCATTACCATCCACCAGTAATTTTCTAAGAACTCTGATGTTATTCTTTAAGAGAAAATTTCATGGCTAAACCCTCCTGAGAAATACAAAATCCCTTTCCTTAGCAGATATCTCACTACAGCATTTTCATCTCTTTTCCTAACAGAAGGCCAAGTATCAGCTAATGCATCATTTGTCTCAGACACTTCCCAGACTACCATTTGCTGCACTTCTGTTGCTGTCAACAGACTCTGGAAGAGGGCAGTGTTTATACATTAAAATAAAAGGAAAGAGGGAACTTCTGACAGTCTTCTGTCTGGAAATGTAAAGAGAAGGGAGGAGGTGTGGGGTCTTACCTTTGTTTTTGGCCCAGTTCCAGAAGTTTCTGCACATCATTTTTGGCTGATGCTTCATCATTCTTCAATGACTGATAGCAAAGGAAGAATTCTTATTACCAAAGAGATCTTTAATATTATTAATCTGTGAAATGATAGATACATTTGGTCTTCTTGCATAAAATAATCCTGGTGAGTTACAGATATTGCCACTTGTGGGAAATGGAGCAATGATCTGATTTTCTTTTACTGTAACTCAGCACAGTTAACTGTACACAGCTGCTTTTCCAATAGTACATTAGAGTTAATCAACTAAAACAAGTAGATTCAGATACAAGCAAATTACTAAAAGCATCAAAAGTGTATGACCAAGTGTGTTTATATAGAAGACAATACTACAACTCTTGGCCTATAAAAAGATCTCTGCAGTCTTGAGACTAAAATGTCTCATAGTATATATCCCTGCAAAACAATACCTGCAGCTCTGCTGCAGAAGAAATCCCATTCTGAAAACAAACAAACAAACAACAACAACAAAAAACACACACAAAAAAACCCCACAACCCAAACCTGGTGCAGGAACAAAAGAGGAAAAGGAAAAACTAAGGGGAAAAACTGGGGGAGAAAGGGGAAAGAGAGGAGAAGAGGGGAAGGACAGAAAGAGAGGAGAAGAGGGGAAGGACAGAAAGAGAGGAGAAGAGGGGAAGGACAGAAAGAGAGGAGAAGAGGGGAAGGACAGAAAGAGAGGAGAAGAGGGGAAGGACAGAAAGAGAGGAGAAGAGGGGAAGGACAGAAAGAGAGGAGAAGAGGGGAAGGACAGAAAGAGAGGAGAAGAGGGGAAGGACAGAAAGAGAGGAGAAGAGGGGAAGGACAGAAAGAGAGGAGAAGAGGGGAAGGACAGAAAGAGAGGAGAAGAGGGGAAGGCCAGAAAGAGAGGAGAAGAGGGGAAGGAAAGAAAGAGAGGAGAAGAGGGGAAAGAAAAAGGAAAAAATAAACTAAAGATAAATTATTCAAGAGTTCACATTAATTAGCACAAGAGAGATCTTTAATATAAGACTATAACATTATGATATAGCACAGTACTGACACAGAGTATCAGTGTGAAGAGATGACAACTTTACTCCTTATATTTTCCCCATCTATCTTACATCAACATGAAGTTAAAAGTGCAGTGTCAGAGAAATACTGAATTTATGCACGGTATGAAATAGAGAGACAAATCTTAACTGATAAGGAGTCTGAATATTTTTCACCAGCCCAACAGGCTACATCTGGAAATGGCAGATGTGTTCTTAAGTGAACATCTGGTGGTTTCAGGACCTCAAATCCAGAGCAGGATTTTTAATCTACTTTTCACTCTGAGGAGCTAGGTGGACTCCCAAGGTAATCTGAGTATTGCCCTTTCAGCCTGCCTGTGATACCAGAGTTAAACACAGAGGTGCCTCGGCTCTAGCTGCAGGCTTATCTAGTCCAATTTGTCAGCTGCACTTGTAAAGTGATGCCCTGCAGTAAATCCAGTCAGGCTGTGTAGATGGCACATCAGGTAGATAAAGTGAGCAGCTGAGCTGGGCTGACTGCATGTAGCTCATCAGCAAAGATGCAACCTGCAAGAGTGAAGGTGATGCTTTAGAGTAGCTGCCAGGACAAAGGTATAACTCCATTAAAACAGCTTATTTTTTTCCCTTCCCTTCCTTTTCAGTTTGTTCCATTATGCTCTACTTTCATATTTCCTTTGTTTTCTTTTCAGTAAATGGTCAAAGGGCTCAGCTCATGAGGTTTAAGTTTTCTCTAAAAACATCAGGTTTAAGTGCAAGATTAACAAAATAATGATTCAGTTGAGAAAACACAAGAACCCTCCACATCCTTAATAATAAAGAGACACTAATGGGAAAAATTCAAGTTAAGAAGAAGCCAACCTGGAGGTTTACTTTAATGCCCTCAAGTTCTTTAGAAGTCTTTGACAGCTGACGAAGGATATTGCTCCTTTCCTTGAAGACTTCTTTCAGCTGTCTCTCCAGTTCTTCATAGCCCTGCCTAACACAGAAAATACAAGCATGAGACAGTTTCAAAACATAATTCAATGCAGCTGAAAACAGTCTCAGCCCATCTAAATGAATTAATTCCAACACTCTTTACAGATCACAAAATGGGGTGAGTTCACCTGTTCACTTATATAACCACAACTTGATGTCTCCTAACATAGATTCACAGATTGCACTGGGTTGGAAGGGACCCTCAAAGGTCATCTTGTTCAACCTCCCTACAGTGAGCAGGGCCACCTCCAGCTAGATCAGGCTGCCCAGGGCCACATCAAGTAGATAAATAGATATTTCACATGTCAACATGATGTGCTGCATCTGGATATGCATATATAGATCAGAGAAACACCATGAAAGGTGCAGAGTCTGTGACGAACAGGAGGCAGCAAAGGTGTATTTAGCACCAGTGATGGCACACAGCCTACCTTCTGCATAACTTATCTTTTCTAAAAGATAATCCTTGCAAATGTGTCCAGCAGGGCTAGGGAGGTTCTCCTCCCTCTATATTCTGCCCTGGTGAGATCACACCTGGAATACTGTGTCCAGTTTTGAGCTCCCCAGTTCAAGAGAGGCAGGGATCTGCTGGAGAAAGCCAATGGAGAGGTACCAGAATGATTGAGGAACAGGAACATCTGTTCTATGAGGAAAGACTGAGATAACTGGGACTGTTTAGTCTTCAGATCTCCTCTCAGCCTTCTCCTCTTATTGATGTCTCTAAATATCTGAGGGGTGGGTGTCAAGATGAGGTGATGGCCTGGTTTTGGTGGTGCCCAGTGATAGGACAAGGAACAACAGGTACAAGCTAGAACACAGGAGGTTTCACCTCAACATGAGAAGAAACTTCTTTACTGTGAGGGTGACAGATCACTGGAACTGGCTGCCCATGGAGATTGTGGAGTCTCCTTCTCTGGAGACATTCAAAGCCCACCTGGATGTGTTCCTGTGTGACATGCCCTAGGTAATCCTGCTCTGGCAGAGGAGCTTGGACTCAATGATCTCTAGAGGTGCCTTCCAACCCAACTGTGACTCTGTGAAACCAAGTGTAAATTTGGCAGTATGAAGTTTTGTGACACCCATTAATTTGAGGGAGGGATGACCTGAATCTTTAACTCTGAAAACTTTATTTCATTCCACAATTTCTCCTGACTTAAACCTCCCTGGGGTCTAAACAAGAGCTGACAAATCTGCTAAGAGGAATCAAAAATTGTCAATTTGAGGGAGACTGGTCAGTGAATTGCAACACCAATTCCTTCTACAAATCAATCTTCTTTTTCCCCCCTCTCTTTCTTTCCCCCTCCTTACTGTACAACTGGTTCTGAAGGAAAAGAGTACTTCAACTCTGCAACACATCAGTACTATTTTATTATCACAATCAAGAGCTTGAAGTTAAATGGGAATCTTAATGCTCCTTTAATAGATTCTGAATACACACAGTGGCAAAGAAAGTCAGTAAAGCAAATTAAATATGCTACCCAATATTAGTCCTATCTTTTTTAGCCATAGACAGCCCACAAAATATGATAGAACTATGCAAAAATATCCCATATTCAATGATACTTTGGATACCTAGAAGAGATGAAAGTGAATAGAATGTCTCTCTCATCAACACAAGACTTTAGGCAAAGAATCAACATGATACTGAAGTTGCAAAATAGAAGTGCACTGTTGAGTTTGCATCTCTAATGAAACACAAAATACTGCCAGTTTCTACTTGCTGATGGCAGAGGACTGCGATGTTTTGGTCTGCAAGGTAGCACCCAACACTTTCCATGAAGATCTTCAGCACAGCTGCTAGGTCAACTGTTTAATTTTATAGGTGAAGTTCTTTTTAGAGGAAAGTTGAAATGGAAAAGAGCAGATTGTTAGGTTTTCCCTGGATGATAAAATAAACCCAACCATCTTCCTGGTATGCTCTGTAGCTGATAGATAAAAAGCTCAGCTCTCAGAAAGTTCTGATAAGTTCTTCTCTTTATAAGCTTTGCTTGTTCTTTCAACATGTGGATGAACTTTATTTCAAGAAATTGTGATCCCATGCCATTTTGATTACATCCATTCACCAGAGGAAAGGAAACACTGCAGCTCTAGTGGGGGGATGGCTGTAAGACACGGGATGAAGCCAGTGTAAGGAGGTAATGCCAGGGAACTCCAGGCCAGTCAGTCTCACATCTGTGCCCGAAAGATCATGGAGCAGATCCTCCTGGAGGCACTACTGACTCAGAAGAATAGTGAAGAGGTGATTGGAACAGTCAGCAGGGCTTTGCCAAGGGCAAATCCTGCCTGACAAACCTGGTGGCCTTCTATGAACAGGCGACAACATTAAAAGATGAGGGGCAAGCAAATGATGTCATTTACCTGGACCTGAGCAAAGCCTTTGACACTGTCCCACACCACATCCTGGTCTCCAAATTGGTGAAGCATGGGTTTGATGGGTGCACCACTAGATGGATACAGAACTGGCTTGATGGCCGCACCCAAAGAGTGGCTGTCAATGGGTCCATGTCCCAGTGGAGGCCAGGGACAAGCGGAGTCCCTCAGGGATCACTCCTGGGACCAGTCTTGTTCAACATCTTTGTGGGTGACATGGACAGTGGCATTGAGTGTTGCTGATGACACCAAGCTGAGTGGTGCAGCAGACAGGATGGAGGGAAGGGATGCCATCCAGAGGGACCTTGACAGGCTGGAGAGGTGGGCACAAGCCAACCTCATGAGCTTCAACAAGACCAAGAGCAGGGTCCTGCATCTGGGTTGAGGCAATCCCAGGCACAAATACAGGCTGGGCAGGGACTGGCTGGAGAGCAGCCCTGAGGAGAAAGACTTGGGATGCTGGTGGACAAGAAGCTCAACAGGAGCTCTCAATGTGCACTTGCAGCCCGGAAAGCCAATCAGATCCTGGGCTGTATCAGGAGAAGTGTGGCCAGCAGGTCAGGGGAGGTGATTCTCCCCCTCTACTCAGCTCTGGTGAGACCCCACCTGGAGTACTGTGTCCAGTTCTGGAGCCCCTATTTACAAGAGGGATATGGATGTACTGGAATGTGTCCAGAGAAGGGCCACAAGGATGATCAGAGGGCTGGAGCACCTCTCTTATGAGGACAGACTGAAAGAGTTGGGGCTGTTCAGTCTGGAGAAGAGAAGGCTCCGAGGTGACCTAATTGTGGCCTTCCAGTATCTGAAGGGGGCCTCCAAGAAGGCTGGGAGGGACTTCTCAGGCTATCAGGTAGTGATAGGACTAGGGGGAATGGAATGAAGCTGGAGGTGGGGAGATTCAGGCTGGAGGTGAGGAGGAGGTTCTTCACCATGAGAGTGGTGAGGCCCTGGAATGGGTTGTCCAGGGAGGTGGTTGAGACCCCATCCCTGAAGGTGTTTAAGCCCAGGCTGGATGAGGCTGTGGCCAGCCTGATCTAGTGTGAGGTGTCCCTGCCCATGGCAGGGGGGTTGGAACTAGATGATCCTTGTGGTCCCTTCCAACCCTGACTGATACTATGATACTATACTACAACTCAGCTTACCTCCTGTGAACTAAACAGCACAAATAAGTAATCTGGCTGTCCTTGATATGGATATTATCTTATTTATTAGCAATGTTATAAAAAAATTACAATTATGTCAAATAGAGGTCAGGGAGTCAAACTATCAAACTGAATGAAAGAACTTACATAAAATACATCCAGTTAGTGCTAGAACACTTAATAAATATTAGCATTCAGATCATTAGATGCAAAGTAAATAAAATGCCCTGTACCAAGGTTTATACAGAAGCATCTATTGTTACCACACAAGCTAGGCATTATCAAACAAGGTATACATCACTGTGAGAGAGCTGGCTCACCCCAGCAGTAACAATATTATGTGTAATCAACCTGACAAGCTTCAGAGAATACTCCCATTTTAATTTGCAGATGAACAGAGGTCAAGGAAGAATTTCTTCCTGCTAAAGTAATCAGGTAGTTTCAATAAGGTCATCACTTCCATTCCTCTTTAAGCATCATAAAAAAGCCTGTTAGGCTTGATGGTCTCTTTTGCCCTTGAAATGTCCTGCTTTTGTTTAAAGTTAAATGCTGCATCGAGAAAGAATTACCTGCAAGTGCTAGCACCTTGTTTTAAGGATTCCACTCCAGTTTCAGTTTAGCTTGAGTATTTCAAGGGTCTTTGTATCAAGCAGCCAATTGCACAGCTCCGTTTGTTATTCAGTTGGCACGGGTTTCACTCTTGTCACTACTGATACATTTCAGTGTGCATAAACTAAGACATTCTCATCTTTAACAAATAAATTTAATTCAAATCTTTAAATGAAATTTAATATTAGCTATGTGTGCACCCCTTTTTTTTAATTATTATTTTTTTTTAGGGCATGCTAGGCAGTTAGGAGCCAACAAAAAGCCAACAACCAACTTATCACAATGAGTCACAAACCAAATCAAACTCGCACAACTATGAGAAAATAACTGAAAACAAGGGTACAGAACGAAGATACAAGATACAGCTATCAGATCTCTTATCCATTTGCTCCTCAAAGGGTTTTAATCCTGGACGTTACCTCTAAGAGGACACAGTCTCAAGCTGTGCCAAGGGAAGTTTAGGGTTGAGGTGAGGAGAAAGTTCTTTACTGAGAGAGTCGTTCACCATTGGAATGGGCTGCCCAGGGAGGTGGTGGAGTCACCATCTCTGGAGGTGTTCAAGTGGGGATTGGATGTGGCACTTGGTGCCATGGTTTAGTCATGAGGTCTGTGGTGATGGGTTGGACTTGATGATTTTTGAGGTCTCTTCCAACCTTGGTGATTCTGTAATATCAAGCTTGACTCTCCACATTGTGTCTGAGAGCAGCGCCCACGTATTTCAAGACAGGAACATTCCACTCTGCAGCCTTGTGATAGCATAAAACCCCTCAGATTAGCCCAGAAAAACAGTGAAGCATGAAACTCCATGGAAAATTATTGCTGGTGTGGAGGGAGAGTGGATTCTTGCAACTAGAAAAAGAAGGTCTGCAATGAACAATTTGTTGATGCTGCCTTTGGATGCTGATTTTGTAGCACCGGACCGTTCTGGAGGAAGCTGATTCAGCACACGCGACGTGTGACCACTGCACCACCCTGCTACAAAACCCATCAAATTCCAGTGACTTTCTGAAACCTTCTGATCCTCAAAACCTAACAGGTACCTCTACTAATTTTGCAGTACAATTACATGTGGCCAACATAAGTTAAACTCACTCCTAGGAAACGCAGTGTGTAATCACACACTAACCGAATCTATTCTCTCACTTAGGTTACACCAGTTATACCATTTTGCAAATCAAGTGTCACTATCAGCCTATCACTTGGGATTAAAATTGGGGTCATTTCAGCATACAAATTTGATTTTAAAAATGTGCATTATGAAACAGAACAATTTAGCCAATACTCTGCACGTTAAGGTCATCTGTAGCACGCTTAACAGCAATTTGTTTCGCTTTCACCACCAGCCTATTGATGTAGTGTCCTTGTAAATTCCAATATAATTTGTTTTCAAGAGTGTGATATTAATTTATAGTTTTAAGCATAGCCAGCTGCTTTGACTCTCCTTGCTGACATGATTTAATGGATTATAAGCAAACATTTCAAGAGAGTCTAATTTTCAGCACACAACAGAGACCAATATCTAGTGACTAGAAAGACTTGCACCCCAGAGATCACTCCACCTCTAACTGTTATTTCCTTAAACATTAGAAGTTAAGCTTTTAGTCTGCAAAATAAGAATTGAGTTTATTTCTCACCGAATCATATGCACTGTGTCATGACAAAGTAAAATTGATTTCATTTTCCCACTAGGTTTGCAAAGCCTGTCTTTGAAATAGAACTTTGATAATGATCTCAATTATTTATGGTATGTGACTGTCCCTGGTGGGGGGAGGAAAAAAAAACCAACCCAAAACAAACCACCATCCACAAAACACCACAACCCTTAAAACAAAAGAGGAGACTGGAATACAATCTGCAGTTTAAGACAAACTTGAATAGATGTCTCTTTCAGCAAATCTGCTGCCAGTTCTGCCCTTTAAGCCCTTCTTTAAGAAACATGCAACACCTATCTGCTCTAATTACAGCTAACCATTTAGGACATTCTACTATAAAGTCTAAGAAAATTCAGTGGGAGGATAAAGTGCCAGCCTCAGAGGTTTGCCTATTTGTTTTTTAAAGCAGCAATACTTCAAAACATAGTCTTGTCATCAGGAACAGTGTGGCCAGCAGGAGCAGGGAGGTCATTCTGCCCCTGTACACTGCACTGGTTAGGCCACACCTTGAGTCCTGTGTCCAGTTCTGGGCCCCTCAGTTTAGGAAGGATGTTGACTTGCTGGAACGTGTCCAGAGAAGGGCAATGAAGTTGGTGAGGGGTTTAGAACACAAGCCCTATGAGGAGAGGCTGAGGGAGCTGGGGTTGCTTAGCCTGGAGAGGAGGAGGCTCAGGGGTGACCTTCTTGCTCTCTACAACTACCTGAAGAGAGGTTGTGGACAGGTGGAGGTTGGTCTATTCTCCCAGGCAACCAGCACAAGAGGACACAGTCTCAAGCTGTGCCAGGGGAGGTTTAGGCTGGATGTTAGGAAGAAGTTCTATACAGAGAGAGTGATTGCCCATGGGAATGTGCTGCCCAGGGAGGTGGTGCAGTCACCATCACTGGAGGTGTTCAGGGTGTTGATGGGGTGCTTGGTGCCATGGTTTAGTTGTTTAGGTGGGCTGGGTTGGTTGATAGGTTGGATGCGATTTTGAAGGTCTCTTCCAACCTGGTTTATTGTATTATATTGTCTTAGTTTAAAGAGTGGGCAGGAATGCAGAATTGTATTAAAAAATATACAGGAATACACAGAATTGTGGTGGGCTGAAGTTCCCCCCAACATAAAATTGCCAGGCCAGCTCAGTTGAAAGCAAATGAAGCTGTATTTACAAGCACAACTGTAATCTAGAAACATGGAATGCAATGAATATGTACAGCATATACAATATTTACATGTATTTACAATTCATAAACAGCACAAGAACTCCCCTGGACAAAACCAGGGGATTACCAATAGCTTCCACTTCTCTGCTCCCTTCCTTCCCCCTGTACAAGAAGGGAGTAAAGCAGTGTGTCTTTTGTTAGTACTTAGCCACAAGAACAACACATTCAAGGTCAGCAGAGCCAGCAGAAGCCAAAGCTAGTATCTGCTAGAGCAAAGGAAGTGAAAAGAATGAAAATTAGTTTATATATGTTAGTAGTCAGACCAATGAGATTATTTAGAGCTTATCATTATTTTCCCTTTTATGTCCAGTGGGAATCTATCACTTTTCTGCTCGGGATCTGTGGAAAAATTTTCAGGCACAGCCTTAAACCACCACACAACTCTATGTTGGGGCTATTCAGTCTGGAAAAGAGAAGGCTTCAAGGAGACCTAATCGTGGCCTTTCAGTATCTCAAGGGGTCTACCAGAAAGCTGGGGAGGGTGTCAGGTAATGATAGGACTAGGGGGAATAGAAAAAACTAGAAATGGGTAGATTCAGATTGGATGTCAGGAAGAAGTTCTTCCCCATGAGGGTGGTGAGACACTGGCACAGGTTGCCCAGGGGGGTGGTGGAAGCCTCATCCCTGGAGGTTTTAAGGCTGGATGTGGCTCTAAGCAACCTGATCTAGCCTGAGGGGTCCCTGCCCATGGCAGGATGGTTGGAACTAGATGATCCTTGAGGTTCCTTCCAACCCTAACAATTCTATGACTATGTTTCTTTAAAAGAAAGACACCTGCCTCAAACCATGCCAAGTCTACTGATAGCTTGCCAGACATCATAAACAGTAAATACTGCTTACAGGGTACACTTGAAAAGGATACAATTACCTAGGTGTTTCTAAAGCAATCTTTTGAAGATGTTCTGGTGGCAGATGTGTACACATAAATGCAGCTTGTAGTCAGGAAAGAAAACACATGTGTTACAATTCTAATTCAGTGTATTTGGAAACTGAAGGAACGAATCTGTAAAGCTCTAAAATAAGTGAGGTGAAAATAATTTAGAATCACAGCATGTTAGGGGTTGGAAGAGACTTTGAAAGATCATCTAGTGCCAACCCCCTGCTAGAGGAAGATCACCTAGGGCAGGTCTCCCTGGAACACATGCAGGCATGTTTTGAATGTCTCCAGAGAAGGAGACTCCACAACCTCTTTGAGCAGCCTTCTCCAGGCCTCTGCCACCCTCACAGTGAAAAACTTCTTCCTCATGTTCATGTGGAGCCTCCTTCATTTTGCCTTGCTCCCACTGCCTTGTCCTACCACTGGACATCACTGAGAAGAAAAGGAGGGGATTTATGGTAAAGTGGGGTTTTTACCTGACTTTAATAATCTGTGCAAAATATTTGTTTGGGATGTTTCATCCCCAGCTACTGAGAGTAATCCATGGTCTTGTGGTCCTGGCTCAAGTATCAATACTGTCAGCATGTATACAGCTGTAGAAGGTTATGACTGCTTAAATCCCAGACCCATTCTAACTATAGTAGCTCACGAAGTGGTAGCAGTGCTGGTATATTTTATTTGGTTTGGGGTTTTTTTTACACAGCCAGCAGCTATAGAATTAGGTCCTTTCCATCTATTTCCTCTTGGTTTTTAATGCACTCTTCATAAATAAAGCAAAACAATCTCCTCTCTTTCTGGCAGACTCATGGCTCTGTAGAATCAATGACTCATCAGGGAAAAGATGCCACTGTCAGTTCCCATCAAAGAGCAAAGGAGGAAAAGGAGATGTCTGAAAACTTGCAGCTGGTGTGTACACCTGGCCCCAGGAAATGAAACAGCAAGTTGAATCATGATGAATAACAGGATAATGAAAATAGCAACCCAGAGGGAAAAAACAGCAACTTGTATTCATCCACAGAAAAGTGCACAGGTCACAGAAGCAGAGTTAACTTTATGACTGTGGAAAAACCTTCTGACTAACCCCACAGAAAAATAACTCCTCCTTCCAAACATACAGGGGGGTGCACTGAGGCATTTTCCCTCAAGCTATCATTGCCAAACCTTCACTTAGTGCAGTAAATCCTGTCTGGATTGATACACATGGAAGGGAGATTATTAAAATCTTTGCAACTACTCAAAATGTACAGCTATGGATTTGTTCTCTGTATGTGGAGCTGACTTTTCACATCAGTTCTACAGATGGAGTCTTTAATGGGTATCCATTCACACCACAGGATCACAGAATGTTAGAAGCTGGAAGGGACCTCTGGAGATCGTCAAGTCCAAGCTCCGTGCCAGAGCAGGACCATAGAATCTAGTGCAGGTTGCACAGGAAGGCATCCAGATGGGTCTTGATAGTCTCCAGAGAAGGAAACTCCACAACCTTTTTGGGCAGCCTGTTCCAGTGCTCCATGACCCTCACAGTAAAGTTCCTCCTCCTGTTGAGGTGGAACTTCCTGTGCTGTAGCTTACATCCATTGCTCCTTGTCCTACCACAGTGTGCAAGTGAGAAGAGGCTGTCCCTTGCTGCTTGACACACAGCCCTAAGGTATTTTGAGTCTAAAACAATACATTGAACTTATACACATAAATTTATATTGATTAACATGAGCCAGCAGTGTGCCCAGGTGGCAAGAAGGTCAATAGCATCCTGACCTGCATCAGAAATACTGTGGCCAGCAGGAGCAGGGAAGTCATTGTGCCCTGTACTCAGCACTGGTTAGGACACACCTTGAGTCCTGTGTCCAGTTCTGGGCCCCTAAGGTTAAGAAAGATGTTGAGATGCTGGAAGGTGTCTAGAGAAGGGCAACAAAGCTGGGGAGGGGTTGGGAGCACAGCCCTATGAGGAGAGGCTGAGGGAGCTGGGGTTGCTTAGCCTGGAGAAGAGGAGGCTCAAGGAAGACCTTCTTACTCTCTACAACTACCTGAGGGGAGCTTGTAGCCAGGAAAGGGGGTTGGTCTCTTCTCCCAGGTAACCAGCACTAGAACAAGAGGACACAGTCTCAAGCTGCACCAGGGGAGGTTTAGGCTGGATGTTAGGAAGAAGTTCTTCACAGAAAGAGAGATTGGCTATTGGAATGTGCTGCCCAGGGAGGTGGTGGAGTCACCATCCCTGGAGGTGTTTGAAAACAGACTGGATGAGGCACTTGGTGCCATGGTTTAGTTGATTAGATAGTGTTGGCTGACAGGTTGGACTCAATCTCAAAGGTCTTTCCCAACCTGGTTAATTGTGGGTTTCTGTATAAAGGATAGGGACATTGTGAGAAGTGAATCCCCTTCTCAGTGGTTCTTTCTGTAGAGAAGTGTGACTGGATCAAACTTTTTTTTCCCCCCTCTGCATTTACCACTATGAAACATAACCACAATGGAGAAGATGAAGTCTTGTCTGTTCTTTATGACATTTGTATGGCAATTCATAAGAAGTGATTCTCTCTTTCTGACTTGTTCCTCTTCCTAAAAACTTCCTGTTCAGCACTGAGTGGTAAATGAACACATTTTGCAGATATACTTCATTGCATTTTTTCCCTCCTTTCCTTCCTTATTTCTGAGGGAAGCAATGAGGGGGAAGAAATGGTCTGTAAATGAGACACACAAGCAGAGATTTATTGAATGATGAGAGCAGACTCAAGGGGCCTCCAGGTAAACACAGTGTAAGTAGCATAATATCATATCCCTAACCAGCTCCTGCTCCTCCCAACCACCATTACTGCTCCCATCCCAGAGCAGGGGGCAAGACCCTCACCAGCCAAGGTACCACACAGATATCTCAACCCCAGGAAGGAGGCCCAGCCAGCACCTGTGCACAATATTGGAGTAGTCATCAATTCTGGTCCTAACAACCGGGGGGCCACCAGGCCCCCCGGCCTTTGTTGTCACCACCACCATCACCCAGTGCACACCATGGGCACTTACCGGTGATGAGGAGGATCCCTCAGCCCAAATGGGCTCAGCTTGGGGTTTCTGTCCGTCCTGGTGGGGATTATAAAGGAGAGTGGGTGGGCAGGGCCAAGTGGCCACACCTGGGGTGGGAGGAGACTCCAATAGAGCCCAGGTGCTCTGCAATGTGAAGGGAAAAAGTGGGGAAATGGGGCAGGTGAGGGACATTTGGCTGTCAGGTAATGATAGGACTAGGGGGAATAGAACAAAAAAATAGAAATAGGTAGATTCAGGTTGGATGTTAGGAAGTGCTTTACCATGAGGGTGGTGAGACACCAGAACAGGTTGCCCAGGGAGGTAGTAGAAGCCTCATCCCTGGGAGTTTTTAAAGCCAGGTTGGATGCGGTTCTGGGAAACCTGTTCTAGTGTGAGGTGTCCCTGTCCATGGCAGGGGAGTTGGAACAGGATGATCCTTGAGGTGCCCTCCAACCCCAACAATTGTATGATTCTAAAACAATTTTGCAGTTTAGGCTGGATGTTAGGAAGAAATTCTTCACAGAAAGAGTGATTGGCCATTGGAATGTGCTGCCCAGGGAGGTGGTGGAGTCACCATCACTGGAGGTGTTTAGGAAGAGACTGGATGAGGCACTTAGTGCCATAGTTTAGTTGATTAGCTGGTGTTGGGTGATAGGTTGGACTTGATGATCTGGAAGGTCTTTTCCAGCCTGGTTAATTCTGTGATTATGTGTCTGTTCCACATTAATTAGATCCCCTTTCAGTCTTCTCTCCAGACTAAAAAGCCTCAGGTGCCTCTGATAGCTAACATCACCCTTTTCAGTTCTGTATTTCTTCATCATTTATGTCCATAATACTGCCTTTGGGCTGATTTTCTGCTGCACATCTAAAACTTTTGCTTATGACCATAATCCTGTTACCCTTAAATGCAGTACAGTAATCTCTACAAATAGCCAGCAACCTTAAGAGTGTAGAGATGTACCTGCACCTCCATGTCCAATCCACCTCTCTCAAGTGTTTAAGAGACACTAGCAAAATAATTGAGTTACTAACAGTAGATATATATATTAAAACTTGGAGGAAAGACTTTTCCTTGCTATTTAAACAGTGTACCCAGGTGGCCAAGAAGGCCAATGGCATCCTGGCCTGCATCAAGAATAGTGTGGCCAGCATGAGCAGGAAAGTCATTGTGCCCCTGTGCTCAGCACTGGTTAGGCCACACCTTCAGTCCTATGTCCAATTTTGGGCCCCTCAATTTAAGAAGGACATTGAGACTCTTGAATGTGTCCAGAGAAGGGCAACGAGTCTGGGGAGAGGCCTAGAGCACAAGCCCTGTGAGGAGAGGCTGAGGGAGCTGGGGTTGTTTATCCTGGAGAATAGGAGGCTCAGGGGAGACCTTATTGCTGTCTACAACTACCTGAAGGGTGGTTGTAGCCAGGAGGGGATTGGTCTCTTCTCCCAGGCAATCAGCACCAGAACAAGAGGACACAGTCTCAAACTGCACCAGGAGAAGTTAAGGCTTGAGGTGAGGAGAAAGTTCTTCAGTGAGAGAGTCGTTAGCCACTGGAATGTGCTGCCCAGGGAGGTGGTGGAGTCACCATCTCTGGAGATGTTCAAGAGGGGATTGGACGTGGCACTTGGTGCCGTGGTTTAATCATGAGGTCTGTGGTGACAGGTTGGACCTGATGATCTTTGAGGTCTCTTCCAACCTTGGTGATTCTGTGATTCTGTAAACACCTACCATGACAAAACACGACTGTATCAGGTTAGTCTTGTAGCAATTAATCTCCCTTTTTTTTTCACTCCAAATATACCCAATTTCCAAACCATTTATTTTACCAATTTCCCAGTCCCCAAATAATAAAAATTGCTGTTGCATCCTAACTTTTACCTTAGTTCTGCTCCAATGTGCATAAAACACCCTGGTCAGTGCAATTCTTCCTCTCTATTTTAACATGATCTGGTGCTAATGTGCTTCAACACAAATCATTACAAAACCCCAAATACCAGTTTTTTTTCCACTGAAGAAATTAAAACCCCTCTCTGTTTGATGCAAATGGATTAAGTAGATTTTGAAGAACAAGAAATATCAACTAAAATTAAGGGACACAAAAGCAAAAAATAGACCTCTTTCTAATGCTTGCCAAAATATTGTGGGCTTGGATAAGAGAGAGACTGAAAATTTGCATAGGACAGATCCAGTCCTCTCAAATTCAACCACAGATAGCTCTCCAGAAAGAGCTGAATGCAGAAAACACTGCAACATAGCACAATATCTTATCTGCTTTGTGATTCTTCTCTTGACAGATGCTACACAGAGCTATATATACACCATTTCAAGACTTCTTTATCCTGTGAAATGCTTATGTTTCCCTCAAAAAAAAAAACATTGTGCTGAAACTCAAGTTTAAAATAAAAGTCAGACACAATAAGTTGGGCACCAGCTGCTCTTCCCAGTGACTAAAAGCATATTGATTTTTCTCTTTATGAAGTCTGTATGAAGTTAGTCTTCATACAATTAAGCTTGATAAAACTTAATTGCCTAATAAAAACTGCCTGTGGTATTTATGGCTTGATGATTCATCAGTAGTGTTTCTGGAAAAAAAAAAAAACCCACCCCAGAACAATGTGTCAATGAATAAACTCCAATGGCTGACATCACAGAATGCATCAACACAATAGGCACAACTGAATTGTTTCTACATTAGGTTTATTTATAGGTTTTTGGTTTTTTCTTTTCCCCCTGTATGACAAATTTGCATTTCAAAATACTTGGATGTAAAATATTGTGATTTTTGATAGGAACTTTAAGTGAGTAGGAACTGCACTCCTGAATCATCATGTCCATTCTGAGTCTTATCTCAATAGTGTGAGGGACTTTGTTGAGATTTGGATCAATTCTTTGTTAAATCTTTGGTGGGTTTCACTGAGCACTTCAATTTCAGCAAACACTTCATGTCTACGACAAAACATTCAGGCAGCATGCTCCCTACTTCACATCTGTGCTTCCACTGTGTTTCATTATCCTGTGCCCAAAGCACTTCATAAACACTTTTTGTTTTGTCTTGTTCTGCTGGCTTTTCAGCTGTTTTATTACCTGAATAATCCAGAAAATGGCTGGGTCTTTGTTATCATTGGACTACACCTCATCAGTGAATTGATTGCCCATTGGAATTGGCTGCCCGTGGAGGTGGTGGAGTCACCTTCATTGGAGGTGTTCAGGAAGAGGCTTGATGGGGTGCTTGGTGCTATGGTTTAGTTGTTTAGGTGGGTTGTGTTGTATTGTATTGTATTGTATTGTATTGTATTGTATTGTATTTAGGTGGGTTGGATTGGTTGATGGGTTGGACGCGATGATCTTGAAGGTCTCTTCCAACCTGGTGGTGTATTGTATTGTATTGTATTGTATTGAACAGACAAGAACACAATGAGGAAAAGGAACACCAGGTAATGAGACAATGCTTATTAACTGGCCTAAGCAAGGTGGCTACTTCATTAGGGCAAGCTTCACACTCACAGCTGCACCTACACCATATGCATTGGCCTGATGCACCCCAACTGTCACTCCAACAAGGTGGAGCAGTCACGCTAGGAGAAATACAGCACTTTCTCCAAAGGGTCTCAGTGTTGTGCCATCTGGGTGGCAGATTTTTACTGCCCCTCCTTCCCAGCCTCTACCACTGGCTGGTTTTATAGCCAAGGGTCAACACAAGCCTACAATCAAATCAGAGCATTTAGTGACGTGAAATAGTCCTGAAAGTCATGCCTTCCTCTAGCAGCTACACAGGCTTGACTTTACAAACCCAAAACACGATGGCATTTCATTTTCTCTGCTTACAGCCCATGAAACTAATGCATGTTAGCTAATTCACAGTGCCCCTTCTCCAAGAGACAACCATTAATTTCTAACTATTAGTATCTGAAGAAGTCTTACTGTTTCAAAAGGCACTCACACTGTTATTACATTTGCATGTGCATATGCAATATGATGGGATGCAATATGCGTATGCAATCCAGGGACTGATGCAACATTCTGCTCTTGGATCACTAGAAATTTTCCTGAGAGAACTGCCTACTGCACTCAACAGATCATCTTCTGAAGGTACCCAGGTTTTTTACTTCAGGCAGGCAATATATGAAAGGAAGCTTTAGCCCATGCAAAATTGTTTTAAATGTGATTTACAGAGTGCTAGAAGGGGAAAGGAGCAACAAATATACAGAAGCAAAGGAGATAGATCAACATCCCCCGTGTTCAACGGACCGGTTGTGAGCGTGTAGGAGAGTTTGGTTCATATTTTCAACTATTTAAACTTTCATCTACAGAGGCAATGTAGAACAACACTTTAAAGCACTTAGAGGTGATGCAGCAGTTCTTGTTGATGTTGTTCAGGGTTTATGGGAAATTACATATTCATGATGGTAGGAGTACAATGCCATGCTTTATGGGAATGATCCTTTCAGGAAAAAAAGAGAACTATTCACAGTGTATTACCCTACTTTATACAGAGTAAACCAGCTGTAAATAAATGGGATTGATGAGCACTTCACTATCTCACTTCTCAGAGTAACTAATTGGCTTCACATTTTATACATTAAACCTCAAAATTAGTGCAGGCTCACAGCCTGTATAGGACACAAAACACCAAAGATTTTGTAACATTGGAGAGGGGAGGGATTAGGAAGAAAGAAATATAATTTAGTTTAGTGTTGCTGTTTGGCAACCAAACATAACATAATTATTTGTTCTACCTCCCTACTTTTATAACCCATATTTAAAAGTTTAGGTTTAAAACCACAAGATGTTTAGCACAGTCTATTACTTGTAAAGCAAACAAAACTAGGAAGGAGGCAGTTTCCTTTCTGGTTTTCCAGATGGTTTGCTTTGTTTTGACACATCAGTTTAGTTTCATGTGGTAACACCTGGAGTCCAATGTACCTTTAGGGTAAGCAAAAGGAATGCCACTTCTTGGCTGATAAACAGTTGGGCTCAATGACCTTTCTCTCTTTAGGCAACTAAGACTGGGAAGAAAAGATTTATGAAATCAACTGACAACTCACAACAGAGCCACAAAAGTCTCAGCTCCCTAAACCCACATTTGTTCAAATGGCAGTCAGTGTTGGTATGTGGGGCCCTGATAACATTGCTTTCAGAAACAAGCATACTAGTAAGACTAATCCTCCCCAGGACCCTCACCAGGCACACTGCTAGGAGAATGGTAGTTTGGCATTTTGTGTTCACATCAGCCCTAAAGACAGTCAAACCACTAGCATTAAGATGACACAGTTGAGTTGAAGGAAATGCATTTACAATACAATACAATACAATACAATACAATACACCAGGTTGAAAGAGACCTTCAAGATCATCAAGTCCAACCTATCAACCAATCCAACCCACCTAAACAACTAGATCATGGCACCAAGCACCCCATCAAGTCTCCTCCTGAACACCTCCAATGATGGTGACTCCACCACCTCCCTGGGCAGCCCATCCCAATGGGCAATCACTCTCTCTGTATAGAACTTCTTCCTAACAGCCAGTCTAAACCTCCCCTGGTGTAGCTTGAGACTGTGTCCTCTTGTTCTGGTGCTTTTGGCACGCAGCACGTCTGCTTGTCTGCAGTCACAGGTTTGATTTGACGTGAAGTTGTTGGAGAGAAGTAATTACTTAGGTTCTTTCCAAATTAGTTCATCTTTGCTGCTTAGACAAAGCAGGGGACAGGACAGGAGGGCTGGGAGCTGCCAGTTATTTTGCATTTGGAGCCTAAAGTCTACCTATGCTTGCAAGGTTGGAGCAAGAATTCTTCCTTAACTGCAGCTTCCTTATAACTCACTACATGCTGCTTTTATGGGGTCACTTGCAAAGACTTCATATTACTCACCATAACTATGACAAACTTCTGTACAGACATCAAATATTGACAGCAAATTTAAAGGGAAAATCTGGTTTAATAAACATTTTTTTCTGCCCATCTTCCCTTCAACTTTTAAATTACTCTTTTATTCTCAGCTTTTGGAGGAATTTGAGCTGTTCCAGGTAAGGATTCACAGATGACAGACAAGGGGATTCTGAGAATGAACCAAATGCAAAGAAGTTTCCTTTAAGTCTGTACTACAAATGTATCACAGGATCACTAAGGTTGGAAGAGACCTCAAAGATCATCGAGTCCAACTGTGAATGTGGGGCACTTTCAGCTTCTGCCAAGTTGCCCAGTGAAATGCAGTTCTCTCCTATATCAGTAAATTAAGTTTTTAGGCTCAGAAGGCACTATTCTATACTCAGATCGACCAATCAGAAGGAAATTGTTCTGTTTCATTAATTATTAGCTACAAGAGAGCTATATTTCAAGCTGATGTCTGATAAAACCTTCAAGGCACCATTGGTCTTCCAAAGTCAAGAATTGCAGAAAGGGTACAGGTGAGTGTCTTGTTTCTAAGAGGGAGACAGCTCTAAGGAGTTCATTTCCATTTTAGCTTTATGTGTACTTTTTTTTCCAGCTCTTACAACCTTTTGGCTTCAGTGCTGTATTCAGAAAGCTTATATACTTCCCTGGGAGATCTCTGAATAGTTCCCATCTACCAGTTTCCAAGGATATATTAAATTCTCATCCATTATCTTTCACGTTTGAGTGAGTTTTTAAAGTCCAGCATTAAGTTCACAGAGCCCAGTTGGACTGATTTTATTCTGCTATTTTCAATGGAGCCAAACCTGAAGAAATTATGATCACTGGACCTTAGGTGTTCAAAAATTGATATCTAATTTGTCATTTTCTATTGCACAGTCTGAAATAAGCTGTGAAAGTAAAGCTCTTCAACAAACATGATTCAGAGGAAAGAAAAGAAGGGGAGGGGGAAAGAGAATACTCATATAGTTCTTTGTTCTTTGGGTGTGTGTGTGTATGTGTCATAGTATCATAGTATCAGTCAGGGTTGGAAGGGACCACAAGGATCATCTAGTTCCAACACCCCTGCCATCGGCAGGGACACCTCACACTAGATCAGGCTGGCCAGAGCCTCAGCCAGCCTGGGCTTAAACACCTCCAGGGATGGGACCTCAACCGCCTCCCTGGACAACCCATTCCAGGGCTTCACCACTGTCACAGTGAAGAACTTCCTCCTCACGTCCAGCCTGGATCTCCCCACCTCCAGCTTCATTCCATTCCCCCTAGTCCTATCACTATCTGATATCCTGAGAAGTCCCTTCCCAGCCTTCTTGTAGCCCCCTTCAGATACTGGAAGGCCACAATGAGGTCACCTCAGAGCCTTCTTTTCTCCAGACTGAACAGCCCCAACTCTTTCAGTCTGTCCTCGTAGCAGAGGTGCTCCAGCCCTCTGATCATCCTTGTGGCCCTTCTCTGGACACGTTCCAGCACCTCCAGATCCCTCTTGTAATAGGGGCTCCAGAACTGGACTCAGTACTCCAGGTGGGGAGATATGTTTTATGGTATTCCTAGCAAAAAACAATCCAGTTTTCTAATTAACTGAAACTCTTCCATGACAACTGCAACATCCTCCTCTACATATTTAAGCTTTGCCCCCTAAAGCCTGTTTGCAACTTATGCTTAAGCTAGCTTTGGCAAAGCTATTTACCTTATGGAGCGTAGGGTTTTAATTAGAACAGCACGAGAAATATTTATATGAAACAGAGAAAACTAAGTGGAAAGAGAAGCATCTGGGTCCCAAGGCCTTAACAGTGAAATCTTAGCACAGAATATTGTACATAGAAAATTACTTTCTATAATGAAGCAACCTCAAAAGGGAGCTTCCTTTGCCCTATCATTTGTAGTTCTCTAATGTCAGGCAGAACCATCCGTGGCCCTGTAATCTCCTGTTAAATTGCACCCATCCTTGATGGGGGATGAAACAGGAACCCAGCACCAGGTGGACAAAAGAAACTCGATCCAGGTGGGCAGAGAGAGACATTTTCCCCCTCCCAGGAGGAGGGGTCCCCTGGCTTAAAGGTGGCCTATTCCACTCCCTTTTCCTGTCTTGCAAGCCTATAAAAAGGGAGGATATCTTTTACTTCCCTCTTCTTCCCTGCTTCATCTGCTAGAGAGGTTCTCTGCTGCTGCCTACATCGACCATGTGGTGGGGGGGCTACTTTCCAAGCTGCATCTACACTTTCTAAAGAACTGAATCCACTTATATCCAGGGAACACAAGGCTACCTGGGCTTGGTTTTGTATATTTTCCTATTTATCCTTATGCCTTATCTTTGTAAACTCTCCCTGTGGTTGATAGATAGATGTGTATATTTATTTTGTTAAAAAAATTACCTCTTTTGCTTCCAAACTGATTCCAGACTATTTCTTTAGTGAATTTCCCTCTCCTCTTCCCTACCTGATTTTGGTTTAACTTGCCTTACTTTACCAGGAAAGGGAGAGGGAGGAATCTCAATCTGCCACAATTTGGGCTTTTAGACTCCAGGTAAAGCTCAAACCAGCACAGCTTACAATATATTTTGATTTCTTTAAGTTCACAGGGCCTCTACAGTAGTCCAAATCTGGTGAGGCAGCTGTTGCCAAGTAAGTTCATCAACGGTACTTCCCTATCCTCTCCTTTTCCAGTGCTTTTGTTGAGAGTTGGAAACTGCCAAGTGCCAGGGTAGGCATCACATTTGAAGGACATGGAAGGATCATACATACAGAAAGCAGAATCCTAAGGCCCGGGGGCCTTTTTTGCAGCTACTCTCTTTACACACCAGTGGAGCAGAACTGTGAGTACCCAGGCAAATCCCTAATGTAAACAGCACAGAACAGGAAAATGAGCCCTCATTTAGAATACAATGCAATGTCTGGCTCTTTTTTTTTTTTAGCAAACATTGTCCATTTTACTTTTATAAACCCTGGAGTACAATGCTGCTGTCAATCCCAAAGATGCATTTCAAAGCTAATAGATGATCTGGTATGCTACACAGGTTTTCTGCACTTTCTCTTTGCTGTGCTCAGTTCATGCATGTGCTCTGCTGTCCACAGCCCACCAAGGAACGTACTTAACACTACCAAGGAGTGTGTACAGAAACTAGCTGCCCTCAGGGTTCCAGCAGCTGAATAGAAGATACAGATGCTCTCTATCCAGGAGCTAGGAAATTTTTATCATTAGCTTGTGCTGAGAAGGGCAAAGGCTATTTTTTTTTTTTAATGCCATAATCTGTTAGTTAATCACTCAGGTCTTGATTTTCTAATACTTTGTACAAAGATCCACTCCAGACATTTCCAGCCTGCAGGTTCCTGGTAGTCTCTCCTGGCTTATCTCCGGGGGTCTGAACAGACCATTTTTATGGCTGTCATCATTAGTATTCCAGGTAGGCTGAGCAAACACACTTTGACATCTGATATGAATGGTATGAGCCATTTAAATCTCAGGGAATTTATTTTTATGCTCTCTACAACAATTAGCCAGAAAACAGACTATGTTGTAACTCTAATAGTAATGAGACACATTTTCAGACAGCTATCAAGCACAGTCTAGGAGACTAACAGGATACTGTGCAAATTATGAACTTATAAACCTGCCCTTTTTTTTTTTTCCTTTCTTTTGTTGTTTTAATCTTAGAGAACTCTAGGTTGGCAGCAGGCAGAAATGTAGACAGCATTATATCAGACTCTTTAAACAATAGTATAACCTGTTTTCAAATGAAGCAAGATCCAACAAGGACAATCACCCCTGATTGCCATAGTCAGCACTTAAACTAATCAAGAAAACACAATACTTACTAAAATACAGTAGATTCCCAAGGCATACTTAAACTCTGAAGCAGGGATGAAGTAGGTTTGCATCCTAGCCTGCATCAGAAACAGTGTGGCCAGCAGGAGCAGGGAGGTCATTCTGCCCCCTGTACACTGCACTGGTTAGGCCGCACCTAGAGTACTGAGTCCAGTTCTGGGCCCTTCAGTTTAGGAAAGATGTTGTCTTACTGGAGCGTGTCCAGAGAAGGGCAACAAAGTTGGGGAGGGGTTTGGAACACAAGCCCTATGAGGAGAGGCTGAGGGAGCTGGGGTTGCTTAGCCTGGAGAAGAGGAGACTGAGGGGTGACCTTATTGCTCTCTACAACTACCTGAAGGGAGGTTGTAGCCAGGCAGAGGTTGGTCTCTTCTCCCAGGCAGCCAGTACCGGAACAAGAGGACACAGTCTCAGGCTGCACCAGGGCAGGTTTAGACTGGATCTTAGGAAGAAGTTCTATACCGAGAGAGTGATTGCCCACTGGAATCAGCTGCCTGTGGAGGTGGTGGAGTCACCTTCATTGGAGGTGTTCAAGAAGAGGCTTGATGGGGTGCTTGGTGCCACGGTTTAGTTGTTTAGTTGTTTAGGTGGGTTGTATTGTATGTATTGTATTTAGGTGGGTTGGATTGGTTGATGGGTTGGACGTGATGATCTTGAAGGTCTCTTCCAACCTGGTGTATTGTATTGTATTGTCAGTTATTCTGTTACATATCTGTAGCCCATCCCAGTACTGACCGAGAAGAATTGATTTAAAGCATCATCTATCTTCCAATCTTTATTTTCTACTCCATCTTGAACATACATAGTATTTATTAACTGGAAAGAGGGGCAGCATCTGTCAGGTAATCAAATCAAATAAAGCAAACTAAAAGAAGACAGAAGTAGGAACTGAATAATGAGGAAGACCTAATTTGAAAAGTGTTTAATCTCCCTCCCAAATATTCCAACAGATTGGAACAAATTAACAGATTCTGCAGTCACAAAAGAAGAGAACCCCATGCAGTGTTTGAGGAAGGCTATCATAGTCTTTAAACCAGAACCAAGTTAAAGTAGTATCATTTTAGCTGTGTCCATGCAGATATCAGAAACATTAGTTCTCCATCTTCTGCCAGAGAAGACCAGGCACTGCTAATGGTTTTTCTACAACCCTGTTATTCCTTTACATATATTTACAGTTTGAAAAATACACAGGGAACCTTCCACAGGCAAGCAATCATTCAGTTTTTGCTTGCATGGCAGTCCTTTCTATAGACCTATTTGTCTTTTCAGACATGCCTGAACCTCCTCTTGCACAAAAAAAAATGTTCTCACAAGCCCTGATGCCTCAATCCTTCCTTGAAATCACAATGTGTGAAACATTGGATAGAATAGAATTAACCAGGTTGGAAGAGACCTTCGAGATGGAGTCCAACCTATCATCCAACACCATCTAACCAACCAAACTATGACCCCAAGCACCCCATCCAGTCTCTTCCTAAACAACTCCAGTGATGGTGACTCTGCCACCTCCCTGGGTAGCCCATTCCGATGGCCATTGTCTTGTCTATGAATTTTCTAGGAAGGGCAGAAACAAGCAATGGACCAGATTTTCAACTGATGTTCCTTATTTGAGTGAAATATGTTTCATAACATTTGTCATAAAAGATGTGGAAAAAAACTGAACAAGCACCTTGACTGAATGCTAAAAATACAATTTTTACCTACAAAAACAAATATTTTGAGGCACCTGAATCTACCTGACTTCTTTTAGCTGGTCTTTCTTGCAGCTCTGAAAGACAAATTCCTGCAAACAGCTTCCCATTCAAGGGGACAAAAAATATTGGGAAAAAAAATGCAGTGCTTTTTATTGACACCAAGCTGTGTGGTGCAGCAGACACGCTGGAGGGAAGGGATGCCATCCAGAGGGACCTGGACAGGCTGCAGAGGTGGGCACAAGCCAACCTCATGACCTTCAACAAGACCAAGGGCAGGGTCCTGCATCTAGGTCAAGGCAATCCCAGGCACAAATCCAGGCTGGGCAGTGACTGGCTGGAGAGCAGCCCTGAGGAGAGGGACTTGGGGGTGCTGGTGGACAAGAAGCTCAACATGAGCTCTCAATGTGCACTTGCAGCCCGGAAAGCCAATCAGATCTGGGGCTGCATCAAGAGAAGTGTGGCCAGCAGGTCAGGGGAAATGATTCTCCCCCTCTACTCAGCTCTGGTGAGACCCCACCTGGAGTATTGCGTCCACTTCTGGAACCCCTATTACAAGAGGGATATGGATGTACTGGAAGGTGTCCAGAGAAGGGCCATGAGGATGATCAGAGGGCTGGAGCACCTCTCCTATGAGGACAGACTGAAGGAGTTGGGGCTGTTCAGTTTGGAGAAGAGAAGGCTCCGAGGTGACCTCATTGTGGCCTTCCAGTATCTGAAGGGGGCCTACAAGAAGGCTGGGGAGGGACTTCTCAGGATATCAGGTAGTGATAGGACTAGGGGGGATGGAATGAAGCTGGAGGTGGGGAGATTCAGGCTGGACGTGAGGAGGAAGTTCTTCACTGTGAGAGTGGTGAAGGCCTGGAATGGGTTGTCCAGGGAGGTGGTTGAGACCCCATCCCTGGAGATGTTTAAGCCCAGGCTGGCTGAGGCTCTGGCCAGTCTGATCTAGTGTGAGGTGTCCCTGCCCATGGCAGGGGGGTTGGAACTAGATGATCCTCGTGGTCCCTTCCAACCCTGACTGATTCAATGATCTTTGAGGTCTCTTCCAACGTTGGTGATACTGTGATACTATGACACTTAAAATGCAAGAATGAAAACACACGGACAATGCAAAAATATTGCATATTTTTTACACTCTAGTGTAGAGTGTCCCTGCCCATGGCAGGGGGGTTGGAACTAGATGATCCTCGTGGTCCCTTCCAACCCTGACTGAAACTATGAAACTATTTGAATGAAAAAAACCCACAATTACACTAAAACTCCTTGTACTTTTGAGCACCACTTCACACCTTTGTGTTTCTTCAGGGAAATAAGAACTTCCAGCAAGGTGTTGACTCAAATAAATGCTGACTTCAAGGGCATTTGTCATTTATAATTGAACTGGACTGAGATCTTGGATTTGAACTCAGAAAATCTGGCTTCATTATACAACAGGTATTTGACAGCTGCCCTTCCTATTCAATGTTTTTTGAACAGGTATAAATGTTTCACCTCTTTCAGGAATCACATTAGCAGTCAAATGTTTTACATCTCGTGAGCTTCCTTGAGGTTAAATAAATAAATTGAATCAGGAATTGAACTGAGAGTTTGACCTTGAAATTGGCTTTTCATTTCTACAGCTCTCAAAGGCACCACAGCATCAATAATGTTCTTGCTTCGATACGAGCTTAAATCAGGAATGTCTGCATGTTTATTCAGCAAAGAATCTGGCAACTCCACTTCTGAAATAATGGAATTAATGAGTTGCTGTCTCTTTTGCTAGACTCTGTCATGGACAAAACTGTCTCAGCTTGGGAAATTTTTACTTCTTGTTATTCAGCACAAACTTCTGATCCCTGGCTTGAGTGTTGGGAAGAGAGCATGAGAAAAAAAAGCCCTGGTTCCCTCAGCTGCTCCTCATAAGATCCGTTCTAGACCTTTTCACCAGCTGCACTGCCCTCCTTTGGACATGCTCCAGCTCCTCGGTGTCCTTCTTGTAGTGCAGGGCTCAAAACTGAATTCATATCACCTGATTTTATTTTATTTCCTCAGAGCATGGAGAGGGACAAGTTCCCTGAAAGACAAAATCCTCCTAGATTTATAAGGAAATTAAGATTCCACTTGATGTCTCATTTTGTTCCTTCTGTATAGATCAGCAAGATTGTCTTTGACTCATCCATTTACAGTAATGACACTGTGTGAGTGGATGCTTATTCTACATATTACACCTGCCTCCAAAATGAAAGCTAGGGGGAAAGATAACATTGCTTTAGGCCTTTTCAGCACTCTTTAAGAAAAAAGTAACCACCAAGAACACAGGAATAGATTCATCTCCACATTGTTACAAGATGGCAATTTCTACCTTCTCTGCCACTTTACTCCGCTCTGGCAAGACCTCACCTTGAGTACTGTGTCTAGCTCTGGAGCCCTCAACACAGGAAGGACATGGACCTGATAGAGAGGGTCCAGAGAACCATGAAAATGCTTCCAGGGACCTGGATAAAATGCTATCCAGGGACCTGGATAACCTCTGCTACAAGGACAGGCTGAGGGAGTTGAGGTTGTTCAACCTGGAGAACAGAAGGCACTGGTGAGCCCTAATAGCAGCTTCCCAGTACCCAAAGGGCACCTACAAGGGACCGTTTCCAAAGGCCTGCAGTGAAGGATGAGGGGCAATGGTTTGAAATGAGAGAAGAGCAGATTTAGATTGGATGTGAGGAACAAGGTTTTTCCTGTGAGGGTGGTGGTACATTGGGACAGGTTGCCCAGGGAGGTAGTTGACACTCCATCCCTGGAGGCATTCAAGGCTCTGAGCAACCTGAAGGATGTCCCTGATGACTACAGGGGGGTTGGACTGGATGACCATTGGAGGTACCTTCCAACCCAAACCGTTCTATGAGTCTGTATTAAGAGTTCAAAAGCATCTGAATCTTCTGGGCAGAACTGTAGAAGAGACTGCAAGATGACACTTGAGCAGATGCTCAGGTCCATGATTTACGTGCATTTCTTGTATGCATATTCACTTAATGGTGATCATTAAGCCTCTAGATTGAGGCTGGAATTATCCCACTCATGAAAAATTAAAATAACAATTAAAAATTAGAAATTAAGGTTTCCTAATATGTCAGTACATAAGACACATTATCAGTGTCACTGAAGGTATAACCCAGCAAGAGCTGCAGTAAGTGCAGAAGATGTCCGGAATGTGAAACATTTGAACAGCTTCAAATGCAGGGAAAAGTGCTTTTGAATTGGGAGATCAGGTTTCTAGAGATCTTGTGGAGTCTCCATCCATCCAGATATCCAAACCAGCCCTGAACAACTTACTCCAGCTGACTTTGGTCTGAGCAGGAGGTTGGACTCAAACCATTAGCAAAGCTCCCTTCCAATTCCAGCCGCTCTGGGATGTTGTAAACACTCTCAGAAAGTTATCAAGTTTCTATTAACTCTTGGAAGCTTTTATTGAATTCATCACAGCCTCTCATCAGACGAATTCAAGGGATTTTCTGTTGCCATGCACCCTCTATTTTTTTCCCATGCATGTACAGAGTTTAAAGTAGTGTTCAGAGAATACATTTCCCCCTTTCACAGAATTCAGTGCCCAGAGCCTTACTGTGAGGATTCCCAAACTCATTTCATTTTCATGTGTTGGTTCACTAAGCTGATATACTTTCACAAAAGACAAGTGAAAGGGGCTTAAGACACTTTATTAAAATTTTATTTCTACTGCAGTAGGAAATCAGGTTCTTATACAGCTTCCTTTGATGGAATTTATTGACATGAGGAGATCTACACTCGATTTCTGGATTTTTTTTTTCCACTTGTAGCCAAAAAAAGAAACAAACACAAGCCACAAGCAAACAAAAAAGAAACCTGAAGAAAACCCATCCAGAACTAGGATATGAAATGCACAATATTAAGGGGGCCTACAAGAAAGCTGGGGAGGGCCTTTTAGGGTGTCAGGTAATGATAGGACTAAGGGCAATGGAAAAGAAATAGGGTAGATTCAGATTTAGATTTAGATGTTAGGAAGAAGTTCTTCACCATGAGGGTGGTGAGGCACTGGAACAGGTTGCCCAGGGAGGTGGTGGAAGCCTCATCCCTGGAGGATTCCAAGGCAGGCTGGATGTGGCTCTGAGCAACATGATGTAGTGTGAGTGTGAGGGGTCCCTGCCTATGTCTGGGGGGTTGGAACTAGATGATTCTTGAGGTCACAGAATCACCGAATTACCAAGGTTGGAAGAGACCTCAAAGATCATCGAGTCCAATGTGTCACCACAGACCTCATGATTAAACCATGGCACAATCTGCCCAATCCCCTCTTCAACACTTCCAGGCATGATGACTCCACCACCTCCCTGGGCAGCCCATTCCAATGGCTAACAACTCTCTCTGTGTAGAACTTCCTCCTAACCTCCAGCCTAAATCTCCCCTGGTGCAGCTTGAGACTGTGTCCTCTCGTTCTGGTGCTGGGTGCCTGGGAGAAGAGACCAACCCACTCCTGGCTACAACCTCCCTTCAGTAGTTGGAGAGAGCAATAAGGTCTCCCCTGAGCCTCCTCTTCTCCAGGCTAAGCAACCCCAGCTCCCTCAGCCTCTCCTCATAGGGCTTGTGCTCAAGGCCTCTCCCCAGCCTTGTTGCCCTTCTCTGGACATGTTTAAGAGTCTCAATGTCCTTCTTAAACTGAGGCCCCAGAACTGGAAACAGGACTGAAGGTGTGGCCTAACCAGTGCTGAGTACAGGGGCACAGGTCCCTTCCAACCCTAACAATTCTATGATTCCATTACTGAGAAAGGAATTAGATACTTAAGGAAGTTAAAAAAAAAAAAAAAAGTAAAAAAAAAAAAGTAAGAAATAAACAATTTCCTGACCTAAAGGAAGCAGGATGGTTTTTCAGAAACCATTGAAAAGATCCTTGGCAGTTTTGCTCGTTTGGAGGATATGACTGTTTAGTCAACAGAGGATGCATTAAACTTCCTGAAATGTAGTAGAAGGAAGAATATTGTGGTAGTTTAGGCTGGGTGCCTTCTGCTGCTACCACACAAGATACACCTTTGGTGCCCCGAGTGTCCAGCCCAGTGGGTGGACACAGGAAACAGCATATTTCATTCCCATAATGTCCTGCTCCCTATAAATCCATCTCGCAAGGTCTCACACTTCCTCTTTCTTCCCTCACCGTTACTGTGGGAGATGCTCCCTATCTGGTAATGGAGGGGGAGTTATCTAAAAGCCTCATAGGATAGGATAGGATAGGATAGGATAGGATAGGATAGGATAGGATAGGATAGGATAGGATAGGATAGGATAGACCAAACCAGATCAGGTTGGAAGAGACCTTTGAGATCATCGTATCCAGCCTATCATCCAACACCATCTAATCAACTAAACCATGCAACCAAGCACCCTATCAAGTGTCCTTCTAAACACCTCAAGTGATGGCGACTCCACCACCTCCCCAGGCAGCCCATTCCAATTTCTTCCTAACCTCCAGCCTAAACCTCCCCTGGCACAGCTTGAGACTGTGTCCTCTTGTTCTGGTGCTGGTTGCCTGGGAGAAGAGACCAACCTCTGCCTGTCTACAACCTCCCTTCAGGTAGTTGTAGACAACAATAAGGTCTCCCCTGAGCCTCCTCTTCTCCAAGCTAACAACCCCAGTTCCCTCAGTCTCTCCTCATAGGGCTTGTGTTCCAAACCCCTCACCAACTTTGTTGCCCTTCTCTGGGCACGTTCCTAGGCCTAATGCCAGGAGGAGAAGGGGGAAGGGCAATCTCAGATATGGCCAGCTGAGATTAGCCTAACAGTGGAGACAGGGGAAGGATGAGCCCTGGGGGTTTGGGTGTACCCTCAGGTGGGGAGAGAGGCATGTGGGGATGCTTCTGGGTATGCTTTGGGATCTCCTATGTCACTGTGTTTGCAGCTCCTCTGTAAAACATTCACTGCTTTTCCATTTAAACTTTCCATCACTTCTGCAATCCGTTTGTGTGAGTCTCCGTTTTTTTCTTCCCCAGTGGGAGGCAAGGGAGGAGCTGCCTCAAACTCCCACAAATATACAGAAATGCTGGTCCTTGGTCACTTGAAAGTGATTTTCCATCAGTGACTGGCTTTACTGCAAATATAAGCCAAACACCTTCCTGTAATGGCCTGCAGTTATCGCCTATAACGGACACACTGTGTTTTAAATCAACATACAAATTTATTCCATATTATTAAAGTAATAATACTAATCTTTTCCTTCCTTCATGATGCAGCCACAATAAGTATTGCATTTGCATAATTCTTCAGAGCATTTGTCCCGGTGCACTACATTTTCCCCTATTTAAACGGACCATTGACTTTTAATAAGTCAGAAGTTTCATGTGTGTTTAATTGACTTTTGTGGCTCCCCAGATAAAAGCTCAACCAAAGACTTTCAGGCAACTTTGCCAGAGGTCTGCCTTGGCTCCATCTGGCTCTTTGTGAAAGGTTTGCAGAAAATCATGCTGTTCACGGCAAATATCGTCCTTACTCTTGAAACCTTTCATGCAAGCTAAGCAAAGATCTAACGGCTTCCAAAGAAGAGGTTCTGTGCTGGACCCAGACTGCAGATGAATGTTATTCATTCTCTTTAACAGCAATTTAAAGTAATGTGACCATGAGAGAGAAAGACTTCCTTGGGCAGAGTATTTCCAACTATTTTTAAGAGTCTCAGGGATGCTCATTTGTAACACACATCAATTGTAACAAGTGTGGGGAGAAAGATTGCAGATCCATGTAACTAGGGTTACTCATTTTAATTTCTTCAGTTTTCATTTTGGAATCACTTTTAGAAGTGTGATTTATGGAGTTGTGCTTGACATCTGAGATTTTATCAAGAATGATCCAGGGGAAGTTTAGGCTCGAGGTGAGGAGAAAGTTTTTCACTGAGAGAGTTGTTAGGCACTGGAATGGGCTGCCCAGGGAGGTGGTGGAGTCACCATCCCTGGAGGTGATCAAGAGGGGATTGGATGTGGCACTTGGTGCCATGGTTTACTCAGGAGGTCTGTGGTGACAGGTTGGACTTGATGGTCTTTGAGGTCTCTTCCAACTTTGGTGATTCTATGATATTTTTCAAGTTTTAAAGGACTCACTAAGGCAAGTGAAAGAGAAAAGCATAGTTTCATAGTTTCAGTCAGGGTTGGAAGGGACCACAAGGATCATCTAGTTCCAACCCCCTGCCATGGGCAGGGACACTCTACACTAGATCAGGCTGGCCAGAGCCATTTCATCCAGCCTGCTCTTAACACTTCCAGGGATGGGGCCTCAACCACCTCCCTGGACAACCCATTCCAGGGCTTCACCACCCTTATGGTGAAGAACTTCCTCCTCACATCTAGCCTGAATCTCCCCACCTCCAGATTCATTCCATTCCCCCTAGTCCTATCACTACCTGATAGCCTGAAAGTCCCTCCCCAGCCTTCTTGTAGGCCCCCCTCAGATACTGGAAAGCCACAATGAGGTCACCTTGGAGCCTTCTCTTCTCCAGACTGAACAGCCCCAACTCCTTCAGTCTGTCCTCATAAGAGAGGTACTCCAGCCCTCGAATTGCTTTTAACTATGATTCAGCCAAGGTCTGTGTAGTGAAAACCTGAGTGAGAAAACCCTTTGTCCAAAACAGAAAGAAAAACAAAAACAGAAAAGAAAAAAAACCCCCACCAAACAGACAAAAAACACCCCCCAAAAGAGAGAACAGGATAAAGGGACTCGACCCAAAAGAGGAACTAAGCTAAGAGCCCCAAAAAGGTGATATTGGTATAGTTGGGGTTTCTTGGGGTTGGGTTTTTTTTTGGGTTTTGGGGGAATTTTATTTAGCTTTTAAATCTCATGATTGTAGACAGATATCTGCACCTATTGTTTTCCTAGGGATAACAGTCTGCATACTCACATGGGTTTCAGGGCAGCTATCCAACTCAATACTCCCCACAAGCCTCAAAAGATAGGATACACAGAACAACCTTTATATCATTCCAAGGTTTTCCTTTGACAATTTGTTCTGTGGCAACCATGACAGACCAAGCCTTACACCACACAGCCAACACCATCATTCCATTACAGTGCTTCTACTCCCTCCCTCAGAAGAGCAAAGGTGTGCTAATTATATCTGGAGCTATATATAAACTGTGATCCTTTCCTAGAGAGCTCATCAAGCACAGTACTGAGCTGTAGCATGCTATCAAGCTCTGTGCCAAGGTTATATTTGAGATGGTTGGTAGCTCTAACCCAGGAAACAACCAAAGTCAATTAGAACATACTGATACCCTAAGAAGTCAATGATCCATTTTAAGCAAATAAAACTGGAGTGTGGACAGACAAATGAGTGTCGTGTGCTATCTGCTGCAACAGTATTATAAATGCAGGAAGGATGCTTCTATCATTAAAAAAAAATATAAATATCTCAATGGCTAGAAGGCAAAGTGCAGTGAGAATTTCACTTCTAAGTCATCTGATTGTCTTAGAGCTTTTGTATACATATCTAAGCACACACATTTCCATATATAGGGCCTACAGCCTGGAAGCTTCTTTTTTAGCCTTCAAGTCTTGTCCCACTTCCTCTGAAAAATACTCACTAAAAATGTGATCATTCCTCAAGAAGCCTCTGCTATTTTTTGTTAAATGGCAGATGGCTCTCAATGACTTAATGACATTGCTTTCATAACTGATGAGTCCTCTGCAGAGTGAATCTTCTTTTACACTGAAATGCAACAGATGTATATATAGCAGAGCGTCTTTGGAAAGGAAGTTTCATCAACTTCCTAGTGGGTTTTTTTGTCTCCTGAGAATAATTCAGGATTTTTTTTCTTGGTTTTAAAAAAAAAAAAACACAACCCAAACATTTCCAAATATCAAAATGTTGAATACCTACAAAGGTTATAGACATTAAGAGCTTCTGAAGCCCCTATTGTTTTCAGTTTAAAAGGACTGGGGGGTGTTCAGGCTGTTCAGTCTGGAGAAGAGAAGGCTCTGAGGTGACCTCATTGTGGCCTTCCAGATCTCTACAAGAAGGGGGAGGGCCTACAGATAGGCTAGGGGGAAGAATGAGTGGAGGTGGGGAGATTCAGACTGGACGTGAGGAGGAAGTTCTTCACCATGAGAGTGGTGAAGCCCTGGAATGGGTTGTCCAGGGAGGTGGTTGAGGCCCCATCCCTGGAGGTGTTTAAGACCAGGCTGGCTGAGGCTCTGGCCAGCCTGATCTAGTGTGGGGTGTCCCTGCCCATGGCAGGGGGGTTGGAACTAGATGATCCTTGTGGTCCCTTCCAACCCTGACTGATACTATGATTGCTAACATAGACTTAAGGCCATTCTATTCCTCCATTTTTAATGGAAGAGGTTTTTATTTGTTCCAGATAAACAAATCTAAGCTATCAGAACACACACTTACTCATCAATTAAAACCAACCAAGCAACCAACCAACCCCTGTGCATATTCTTCCTGTAATTTGGATGCCAACATTTTATCTGAATGCAACCACTTCATTCATTAGGTAGCATATCATTCTTTCCGTTACCCAAATATAGTCAGAATAAACCAACATCTGCTTAGAGCTCATCTGTTGGGCTCATGTCACACTCCCTTACTTTAAACTGCCACAGCACAAACCTAAATGCATTATCTTATTGCACTCTACAACTACCTGTAGGGAGGTTGTAGACAGGCAGAGGTTGGTCCCTTCTCCCAGGAAGCCAGCACCAGAACAAGAAGACACAGTCTCAGGCTGCACCAGGGGAGGCTTAGGCTGCATGTTAGGAAGAAGTTCTATACAGGGAGAGTGATTGCCCATTGGAATGGGCTGCCCATGGAGGTGGTGGAGTTACCTTCATTGGAGGTGTTCAGGAGGAGACTTGATGGGGTGCTTGGTGCCACGGTTTAGTTGTTTAGGTGGGTTGGATTGGTTGATAGGTTGGACGAGATGATCTTGAAAGTTTCTTCCAACCTGATCTATTCTATTCTATTCTATTCTATTCTATTCTATTCTATTCTATTCTATTCTATTCTATTCTATTTACTAGTTGGCATTATTAGATTCTTAATGCTGCTTCTGCAATCAGGAATAAATTTTGAATACATGCTGGATAAAACAAACAGAAAAATAGTTGCCTGAACTAAACAATGCTCTGATAGTTTTCCTATTAACACTCAAGAAGAGCTAAAGCTATGATCTTCATTAATTATTAAGACACTACAAGCCTCCCAGTTAGACTAGCCAGGGTTTCACTGCTCATGGATGACTTTCTGACTACAGCCTCATCCAATCTGGACTTAAACCCCCCCAGGGTGGAGGCATCCATCCACAACCTCCCTGGGCAACCTATTCCAGAGACTCACCACCCTTGTATTGAAGAACTTTCTAAGATTCAGTCTAAACCAACTGTCCCTCAGCTTCAAACCATTCCCCCTTGTCCTGTCTCTAGACACCCTTATGAAAAGTCCCTCTCCAGCCTTCCCGTAGGATCCCTTCAGGTAGCAAAAAGCAACTATAAAGAACTATAAAGTCACCCTGGGGTAATGACAGTACCATTCTGGCTGGTTATTTCCCATCTGTGGCGTTATCCCTGAGGTTAGATGCACTCATCCATAAGTTCATGGAAATTCACAACCTTTGAAAAATTAACACCTACTTTTCCTTTAAAAAAAAAATATATGTCAATATAGCCCCAAACAACTCTTGCAAGAGCAAATTCATACAGGAAAAGTATTACTTTAAGCAGTTACAACACACGACTCTTTACCTGTCTTTACATGTGACAGTGACACAGCATCATTAGAGAGGACAGAAAATGCTGCATGAGAATCCCAGAATCACCAAGGTTGGAAGAGGCCTCAAACATCATCAAGTCCAACCTGTCACCACAGACCTCATGACTAAAACATGGCACCGAGTGCCACATCCAATCCCCTCTTGAACACCTCCAGGAATGGTGACTCCACCACCTTCCTGGGCAGCACATTCCAATGGCTAATGACTCAGTGAAGAGCTAAACCTCCCCTGGCGTAGCCCAAAACTGTGTCATCTTGTTCTGGTGCTGGTTGCCTGGGAGAAGAGACCAACCCCCTCCTGGCTACAACCACCCTTCAGGTAGTGGTAGAGAGCAGTAAGGTCTCCCCTCAGCCTCCCCTTCTCCAGGGTAAACAATCCCAGCTCCCTCAGCCATATTGAAAGCAGAAAAGGATACAAAAAAGATCTCAGTAAATCACTAGGAAATAAATGAGAAGGAAGACCACCCCCACTTTTCTCTACCTTGTGCAATCAGTCAGCTATCTGTACAAGAAGAATTTCCATGCTTTTTAATCAGCCCAGAGTTATATTTTCAGCTGACACAAAACCCAGGAGCTGTGGCTAATATTGTTATCTATCAAGTCCATTAGTCACAGGCACGACAAAGTATTCCTCTGTTCCACAGGTTAACTTTGTCTTGAATTCTTCCTTCATTTTAATCAAGGGAATACAATGATAATAAGCATTCAGCATGAAATCCAAGATCCATTTCCCAAGTAAGTCAAGATAGAGTTTTGTCTCCATGGTATGCTCACTTCAATGAATCATATAAGTGAAAAAAAACTCCTTCCTGAGTACTGGTTCTTTTTCTATGGGATTTTGTTTATCATTACTCCTTCCAATATGCAGTGCCATCAGAAGTGGTAAAAGAAAAAGACTATTGCAATAATCTATCATCTAACTAAGATCTTTACTTAAAATTACTTGTCTGAGGAGCTCATAACTAGGGTTTCATCTCAGACTAGAAATGTAGAAAGAATAATGTTTGTCCAAGCACAGCTTCATTGCCTTTCTTCCAGCATATGAGCTATCAACCTCACATCTGACCTGTGGAGTAGTTTTTGCTGCTCTTTTTTCTTCTTCTTCTTCTTTTCTCCTCTTTTCATATAAAATTAATTCAAGCTGGGCCTTGGAGCAAGATTCAACAGAGTTGCTCCAGATGATGGACATTTTTCTCTGATTCATTTAAAACTGCAACAATAACTGCAGACTCCTCCAGAGAACAACAGCTAAAGTGTAATACCAGCATCAACAGATAAAATGAGACATCTCATTCACTCTGCTGCTCTCAACCATCCCAGAATTAATAGTTCTGGGTGAGTGGCTAAACAAGCTAATGGGAGAATAGCACTTGCAAGAAGGGAAAAAAAAACCAACAACCAAACTTATTTCCCAAAGGTATCAAAGGAAGGAGGCCACATATATTAACTGTTAACCTTACCTGAATGAAACTTTCATTTTGATTAAAAAGATGAAGTAAAATTTGGGGCATTTCTGATCCAGCAGGCATGACTCGCTTAGTTCGTTTAGCCTAGTGAAATGTATTTTCCTTCCAGAAATGGTGACAAAGCTAAACCAGGAATACTCAGCTGCCCAGTGTATGCAAATCCTAGGCTGTAAATATACTTTTGATGTACATGAATGGAGAACATTCATAGGTTTTGGAGCCAAATGAATAAAATGAAGGAGGGAGAAGAGAAGACTCCAGGGCGACCTTAGAGCTGCCTTCCAATATCTGAAGGGATCCTACAGGAAGGCTGGAGAGGGACTTTTCATAAGGGTATCTAGAGACAGGACAAGGGACAATGGTTTGAGGCTGAGGCAGAACAGGGTTGGATTGGATCTTAGGAAGAAGTTCTTCAGTACAAGGGTTGAGAGACTCTGGAACAGGTTGCCCAGGGAGGCTGTGGATGCCTACTCCCTGGGGGTGTTCAAGGCCAGATTGGATGAGGTCTTGAGCAGCTGAGTCTAGCTGAGAGGTGTCCTTGCCCATGGCAGGGAAGTTGGAGCAGATGATCTCTAAAATCCCTTCCAACATAAGCCATTCTATGATAAGCAGCTCAGAAAAAGGTCCTGAGCACCCTGAAAATACACTGAATATAGTTCTTTCTTCCCAGCAGCACTGTTCTCCCTTACTAATCCCATCCTATTTGACGGTTGGCTACCAAACTAGATTATAATGATACAAATACAACTGACACCAAGTGAAACAGGAAAGAAATAGAGAAATGGAGAAATTATTTAGAGAGGCTAACACTTCCTAAATTATGTGTTTGAAAATTTAGTTAGTCATGAGTTGTTAGGTATTAGGTAATAGGTTGGACTTGATGATCTCTGAGGTCTTTTCCAACCTGGTTGATTCTATGGGGAAAAAAAAGGATGGAACAAAGCCTGAAGAAATGTCTATGTTGATATACTAATTAATTTAACAACTTGCTATTCTATACCTAGTGTGTTATCAGTGATGGCAACTTGCCCTTAGCCCTTCCCCCAACACATAGAGAAATGTGCTCAGAACTGTTGGTTCACTTCATGTACTTTGTCTCTAGGTACTACCAGAAAACTCCTCCAAAACACATGAAACTCCAGGAAATCCCAGAGTCTTTTCATCTGCAGAAGTCACTTAGATGCAGCAGGTCTGCTTCCCTCTGGAAAAAGTTGTCCCTAAAGCACTGCATCATGAAAGCTGCCACAACTGTGTCCAGTTCTGGGCCCCTCAGTTTAGGAAAGATGTTGACTTGCTGGAATGTACCCAGAGAAGGGCAAAAAGCTGGGGAGGGGTTTGGAGCACAAGCCCTATGAGGAGAGGCTGAGGGAGCTGGGGTTGCTTAGCCTGCAGAAGAGGAGGCTCAGGGGAGACCTTATTGCTGTCTACAACTACCTGAAGGGAGGTTGTAGCCAACTGGGGTTGGTCTCTTCTCCCAGGCAACCAGCACCAGAACAAGGGGACACAGTCTCGAGCTGCACCACGGGAGGTTTAGGCTGGATGTTAGGAAGAAGTTTTTCACAGAAAGAGAGAATGGCCATTGGAATGTGCTGCCCAGGGAGGTGGTGGAGTCACCATCACTGGAGGCGTTTAGGAAGAGACTGGATGGGGTGCTTGGTGCCATGGTTTAGTTGATTAGATGGTGTTGGGTGATACATTGAACTCAATGATCTCAAAGTTCTTTTCCGACATGGTTAATTCTATTCTATTCTAACTTTAGGCATCTCCTCTAAATATTTTCCTAGTGCCCTTTAGCACAAGTGGACAAACCTGAATAGGATGTCAAAAGTGCTCTTAACTCAATTTCACACTCTTAGCCTACATTTCATTGCTTTATTGGAGGAACTTTTTTTTTCTCCCTTCAACAGTTTGTAAAAATTGTATTGCCATTTAAGTATAACCTTCTTCAAAGAGACAGAAAAGTAGTGTAGTCACACAGTACCTAGGTCATTTTGGAAATTATAGCTGAAAAGAGTAATAACAAACAATTAAAGAACATTAAGTGTGTCAAGCGCAACGGCAGGCAGGTTATAAAAGCTTTTGAGGAACTGAACACCTTTTCCTCAGCTGCATCAATATAATTTAGCAAAGCAAAGGGCTGTGCTTTTCTTGGTCCCATTCATTTAAGTGAGTAGTTGTAGTCCAGGGAAATTTCAAATCAAATTTTACCCACAGAGCTCAACCTCACCTCCATTACCAGCTACGTAAATGAGAGTAGAATTTCCTTTTTCTGCTAGAGGAGAGCAATAGAAATAGCATGCAAAATACAGAATCACCTTCTCCAGTCGTCAGCATTCATTAAACCACTGTATCACACAGCAAAAAGGTACAGTAATTCTCAGGTGGCCAAGAAGGCCAATGGCATCCTGGCATGCATCAAGAATAGTGTGGCCAGCAGGAGCAGGGAAGTCATTGTGCCCCTGTACTAAGCACTGGTTAGGCCACACCTTGAGTACTGTGTTCAGTTCTGGGCCCCTCAGTTTAAGAAGGACATTGTGACACTTGAACATGTCCAGAGAAGGGCAATGAGGCTGGGGAGAGGCCTTGAGCACAAGCCCCATGAGGAGAGGCTGAGGGAGCTGGGGTTGTTTAGCCTGGAGAAGAGGAGGCTCAGGGGAGACCTTATTGCTGTCTACCACTACCTGAAGGTTGGTTGTAGCCAGGAGGTGATTGGTCTCTTCTCTCAAGCAACCAGCACCAGAACAAGAGGACACAGTCTCAAGCTGCACCAGGGGAAGTTTCGGCTCGAGGTGAGGAGAAAGTTCTTCACTGAGAGAGTCATTAGGCACTGGAATGGGCTGCCCAGGGAGGTGGTGGAGTCACCATCCCTGGAGGTGTTCGAGAGGGGATTGGACGTGGCACTTGGTGCCATGGTTTAGTCATGAGGTCTGTGGTGACAGGTTGGACTGGATGATCTCTTCCAACCTTGGTGATTATGTGATTCCTTCAGATTCTCTTTATTATCTCCTTCTGACTTTCTTGTTTGACACTACACTGGACTTTGTTTTGTCAATATATTCTAGTTCTGAGCAGCTACACTTCTAAGAAACGAGGTAAAGAATGGCACGGAAGTTACCACAGTGCAGTTCAGGAGAGTAAAATGATTTTCTGCCTCATTGAAACAGCTTCAAATTACAGCAGTAAAAGCCAAAACTTTCCATCTGGTTCGTGTTTACTCAGCTCTATGACCACAGCTGGTAGCTGCTATTTGGTCCTACCTAGTAGATAAACAGACATGATGAGGAAGATTTTGTTATTCACAGCACTCTTGCCAGTCAGCACCTAAGCATACACATTAACTGCTTTTTCCAGGATATTCTCATTGACTTTGTACTTAGAGCATGTCCTTGGTTGAGAACAAGTTCCTCATTTCCTTCCTCCTTGTTCTAGCACCTGAGAAGAAAATTAAAAGCAAGGCAAGTGAAAGAAATAGCTGGTTATTATTTGTTACCTCTTGCCTTTTGGTATGGGTGTGTTTGGGGTTTTTTGTTTGTTTTGTTTCTTTGGTTTTGTTTTGTTTTAAAAACAAAGCAGCAGTAGGCAGGCTCCCAATTGGTTTTGCACTAAATAAATACAAATACAATACAATACAATACAATACAATACAATAAATCCAGGTTGGAAGAGACCTTCAAGATCATCGTGTCCAACCTATCAACCAATCCAACCCACCTAAACAACTAAACCATGGCACCAAGCACCCCACTAAGTCTCCTCCTGAACACCTCCAATGATGGTGACTCCATCACCTCCCTGAGCAAACCATTCCAATGGGCAATCACTCTCTCTGTATAGAACTTCCTCCTAACATCCAGTCTAAACCTCCCCTGACGCAGCCTGAGACTGTGTCCTCTTGTTCTGGTGCTGCCTGCCTGGGAAAAGAGACCAACCTCTGCCTGGCCACAATCACCCTTCAGGTAGTTGTAGAGAGCAATAAGGTCACCCCTCAGTCTCCTCTTCTCCAGGCTAAGCAACCCCAGCTCCCTCAGCCTCTCCTCATAGGGCTTGTGTTCCAAACCCCTCACCAACTTTGTTGCCCTTCTCTGGACACGCTCCAGCAAGTCAACATCCTTCCTAAACTGAGGGGCCCAGAACTGGACACAGGACTCGAGGTGTGGCCTAACCAGTGCTGTGTACAGGGGCAGAATGACCTCCCTGCTCCTGCTGGCCACACTGTTCCTGATGCAGGCCAGGATGCCATTGGCCTTCTTGGCTGCCTGGGCACACTGCAGGCTCGTGTTCAGACTACCATCAACCAGCACCCCCAGGTCTCTCTCTGCCTGGCCGCTCTCCAGCCACTCTGACCCCAGCCTGTAGCACTGCCTGGGGTTGCTGTGGCCAATATGCAGAACCCGGCACTTGGATGTGTTCAATCTCATGCCCTTGGCCTCTGCCCATCTGTCCAGCCTGTCGAGGTCCCTCTGCAAAGCCTCTCTGCCCTCCAGCAGATCAACTCCCGCCCCAAGCTTGGTGTCGTCCGCAAATTTACTGATGATGGACTCGATGCCCTCATCCAGATCATCAATAAAGATGTTGAAGAGCATGGGGCCCAGCACTGATCCTTGGGGCACACCACTACTGGCAGCCAGTCACTAGTGGTGTGCCCCAGGGATCGGTGCTGGGCCCCATGTTCTTCAACATCTTTATTGATGATCTGGATGAGGGCATCGAGTCCATAGAATCTTGTATCCAGGAAAGATATTCCAGCAGTGTCATCAATTTTCCTGACTTACTAAAAATTCTTTAATGCTTCCTGATCATTAGAACTGTTCTGACTCTTTTGCATGAGCAGTTCTAGGCAGCCTTTCCTATTATCCAGAATCATTTATATAAAAGCACAGATAAAGCATCCCTGGATTTCCAACAGAATTTCTACCTCTTATCTTCAGTGGCACACTGTCTCTTGGACTTCTTATATCGCTTAAGTAAATTATTCCCTCTCCTCCAAGAAAACAGCAGAAGTGATTTTTGGCATGATATTAACATCCTGCTAGCCACTATGTCTCTTTCCTTTCTTTGTGTTGTTTCTATTTGGAGTAGACAGATGAAGAAGCTACTACTCTGTTTTTGCACAAATGGGACTTTAATTTGACTTTGCTCTGGTCTTCATTTTAACAAGTAAGATAAAAACATTATTGCTACCTATAGAAGCAAACCCTATCAAAGTCCTCCAGTAATAACTGACATTTCTCTGTGTGTGTGTGCAGTGCTCCGAGTCTCAATACAGGCTGTGGTCACTGATTCAGTAAAAAGGGGACAGTACCAGAGCTATCTCATTCATCACTTCCCTTTCTCGTGTGTCCTATGAGCATGACAGATAAATAGCCCAAAAGTCACTCACAGTCCTTCCAGCCATTATTTTCTGGCTTTGGTGTTGGCTTTGTAATGAAGTTTCAACACTGCATGATATAAATTAGAGGCCAGCAGGTCTAAGGATGTGATTAACCCCCTCTACTTGGCACGGGTGAGGCCACACCTTGAATACTGTGTTTAATTTTGGGCCCCTCATTATAAGAAGGATATTGAGGGGCAGGAGTGTGCCCAGAGTAGAGCAACAAAGCTGAGGAAGGTCTGGAGAGCAGGTCTGGTGAGGAGCAGCTGAGGGAACTAGGGTTGCTTAGTGTGGAGAAGGAGGTTGCAGCCAGGTAAGGGTTGGTCTCTTCTCATATGCAACAAGTGACAGGATGAAAGGAAATGGGAGTTGTGCCAAGGGAGGTTCAGGTTGGACATTAAGAACAATTTTTTCACAGCAAGGGTTATCAGACATTGGAACAGGCTGCCCAGGGAGGTGGTGGGGTCACCACTACTGCAGCTATTTAAAAGATGTGTGGATGTGGTGCTGAGGGATGTGGTTTGGTGGCAGTAGCTTAGGAGTAGTGGTGGGATTGAAGAGCTCTAGGCAAACAGCTGGACTTGACCTTAAAGGTCTCTTCCAACCTGAACAGTTCTATGTTTCTATTACTAAGCCTTTTAATCTTTTCTCCCTCTCTTCTAATTTTTTAAGATTAGAAAATAAATTAAGACTGAAGTTCAGCTGAAGAACTTGCAAACAACAAATCAATTTGAGATAAAGTTTTAAAACACTGTTATTCTTATCAATTATTGACTAAACAGCAGAATATGGTCAAGGCTTTAAGTTTAGCATGCAAGACTGCTCCAGGAGAAAGCACACCTTCCTAACCACTGCAAGATGAGCCTCAGAGTCAATCTATAACCCTTTCCCCGCCCTCCCCCACCTTGTTTAGTTGTTGGCATCCAACAGCTTTCCTCCTCTGTAACTGTAGCTGCTGCATGATGAACACTACTGAACAGAGAGCGCCGTCTGAGCTCTGCGGAAAAACAGACTCTGAGAAATCTGAGCTGAGTGGAAAACACAGGGACCCTGGCACTGGTGACTAAAGTGTACCATTTTCTCATCCAAGTAATGTACAGATAAATATTTTAACCAGAAAACTGTGATGACTTGAAGCAAATCCACAGGCTTCTCCTATGCAGTTACTATCTAAAGAGTGTAAGAAATAGGAGATGCCTCAGCGTGTGCTCTGAATTCTGAAGAGAGCAGAGATAGGACTGGAGGTTCCCTGCGTCCTTCCAGCACTCAAGGCAAATTCTGTACAGTCAAGCCACTGCTGTGCTCAGAACTGAATAAGATTCATTTTAATTATGAGACTTAGTTATATCCTGATTCCCAGGCACTTGGCTTTCTTTTATTTTCTTGGGTTTGTTGCCTGTGCCTGTGACCTGCAGAAGAGCAACTTGCCTCAGAAATTAAGTGTTGTTAACCTTGGGAAAAAGGTAGTTATCTGTAAGATTTGGTTCCACAGTTTTGTTTTGCTTTGTTTGTCTGATCTCAGAATGGTAAGGTTGAAAGGGACCTCCAGAGATCACCAAGTCCAACTCCCCTGCCAGAGCAGGCAAGTCACACAGTAACACACCCAGACAGGTCTTGTCAATCTCCAGAGAAGGAGATTCTGCAACATCTCTAGGCAGCCTGTTCCAGGGCTCCAGCACCCTCACAGTAAAGAAGTTTTAATCTCAACATTTCTATAGAAAATTCTGTCATTTTTTCATTCAGTTAGTTCTTCTAATCCTCACCCTGAAGATGCCATGCAATATGTGAATAAAACCCACTTGATCACATAAATAGCAGAAAAATCTTAGAATCATAGAGTGGCTTAGGTTGGAAGGATCATCTTCTCCAACCTCTCTGCCATGCAGAGATGCCTCTCAACTAGACTCAGCTGCTCAAGGCCTCATCCAACCTGGCCTTGAACACTGTCAGGGAGGAGAGATCCACAACCTCCCTGGGCAACGTATTCCAAAGTCTCACTACCCTTGTACTGAAGAACTTCTTCCTAAGATCCAATCTAACCCTGTTCTCCCTCAGCTTCAAACCACTGTCCCTTGTCCTGTCTCTAGATTCCTTATGAAGCCCCTCTTCAGCCTTCCTGTAGGATCCCTTCAGGTATTGGAAGGCAGCCATGAGGTCCCCCCTGGAGTCCTCTCCAGGCTGAACAACCCCAGCTCTCTCAAGCCTATCCCCAGAGCAGAGGTGTTCCAGCCCTTGGGTCATCTTTGCAGCTTGCCTCTGGACTCATTCCTAACTTTCCAGGATTTTTTAGACTGGGCAGATAGATGCACGTCCTAGAGAGAGAAGTGCTCAGAATAATAAAGCATTATAGTCTGAGCACTGTAACTGTAGCACTGGGAATGCTGGTGTGCATTTCACATAGCAAAAAGGTATGTGAATAACTCTGTGAATACAAAACACCTCTTCACAGACAAGAATTGAGACTCGTTTGGGAGCATTTCAGAAGCAGCTGTAAATTTGATGAACAAAACTCTTGAACTACAGTCAGAATACTGGGAATAGACTGAAGCAAGCTACATTGATTGAAGTATTATAGGAGATGCTTAGGTATTTTAAACTACTTTTGAAAACAAACAAAAAAAAAAAGAGAAGAAAATGAATCAGTGGATTTTACAGTGAATCTTGAAGGTAGGTGTTCAGTGAAGATGACATCCAATCTCATTTTAAGACATTTGTAAGAAGGAACAATAACTTCATAAATAATTACTGTCAATACAAGAAGAATTAATTTTGAAGAACTTGTACCTACAGAACTTCATAGAATAGAATCATAGAATCAGTGAGGTTGGAAAAGACCTCAAAGATCATCAAGTCCAACCTGTCACCCAACACCTCAGGACTGACTAAACCATGGCTTCAAGAGCCATGTCCAATCCCTTTTTGAACATCTCCAGGGATGGTGACTCCACCACCTCCCTGAGCAGCACATTTCAATGGCCAACAACTCTCTGTGAAATACTTTCTCCTCACCTCAAGCCTAAACTTGCCCTGGCACAGTTTACCATAATACAATACAATACAATACAATAAACCAGGTTGGAAGAGACCTTCAAGATCATTGCATCCAACCTATCAACCAATCCAACCCACCTAAACAACTAAACCATGACACCAAGCACGCCATCAAGTCTCCTCCTGAACACTGCCAATGAAGGTGACTCCACCACCTCCCTGGGCAGCCCATTCCAATGGGCAATCACTCTCTCTGTATAGAACTTCTTCCTAACATCGAGTCTAAATCTCCCCTGGCATAGCTTGAGACTGTGTCCTCTTGTTCTGGTGCTGGTTGCCTGGGAGAAGAGACCAATCCCCTCCCAGCTACAACCTCCCTTCAGGTAGTTGTGGACAGCAATAAGGTCTTCCCTGAGCCTCCTCTTCTCCAGGCTCACACCCCAGCTCCCTCAGTCTCTCCTCACAGGACCTCTCCCCAGCCTTGTTGCCCTTCTCTGGACACGTTCAAGTGTCTCAATGTCCTTCATAAATTAAGGGGCCCAGAACTGGACACAGGACTCAAGGTGTGCCCTAACCAGAGCTGAGTACACAGGCAGAACAACCTCCCGACTCCTGCTGGCCACACTATTTCTGATGCGGCCCAGGACGCCATTTGCCTTCTTGTCCAACTGGGCACATTGCTGGCTACTTCAACTCATAGAAATCATTGTTTAGACTGCTATTGCTCTTCCTCATCCACCCATGCTGCTGGATAAAACCATTAAGTCCTAGAGAAAGAATGAATCTCAAGTGTTTTGCAAATTATTAAAATCCTCTGTTGCAATGAACAGATATGTGACAATGGACAAAAGAAGGGAGGGGAAGGTGAGGTGAGGAGAGGCAAAACACCCCCAAAATCCCTATGTGGCTGTAAAAGGTTAGAAAACAGTTTCTTTACAGGGCCTCATTAGCCTTCAGGAAAATGTTGAGCTCCTGTTCTTTTTTTCCCCTTAATTGGCATGAATTAGCTATTTTGAAGGCGTTGCAAAACGCTAGCAGCATAGTCGTACATCCAAGTGCTGCCATTCCACTCCTCTGCCAACCAACCAAACCCAAAGAAATAAATAAAAATGGAAAGGAACAAGAATCATGGAAAGGAACAAGAATCATGGAAAGGAACAAGAATCATGGAAAGGAACAAGAATCATGGAAAGGAACAAGAATCATGGAAAGGAACAAGAATCATGGAAAGGAACAAGAATCATGGAAAGGAACAAGAATCATGGAAACTCACAAGGAAATGTCTGTCACCATACAGGAGCTGAGACCAACCGCAAACCAGAGGAATAAACCCTATGTGATGAAGGCTTCAGTTCCTCTGAGTGATGCAGTGAAATGTGAGATGACAGGAAATCTTAGGAGCAGTATTTCCATTTGGCTGTGATTCTTGCTGCTGATTCACAAGCAACCTCCTAATCTGATATGTACACACACAGTGAAAGCAAAGCAACCTGCTCGAGTACAGCTGTGTGAGCTACGCAAATTATCTTTACACCTGTAAACACTCAGAACTATTTCTTCACGTTTCATGTAAATACAGACACTCATCCTTTGTGGAAATAAAGCTCTCTTCTGTTACATGTGTACCTGCAGTTTTCACTCTAGGGTGGATTTGTTTTGAGTGTAAACCACATTATGTTCAAATCCCCAATTAAACAATTCACACTAAACCTCAGGTCAGCAAAATCATAAGCACGCAGTTAATCTCCTGGAACATCCCACTTTAGTCCACGCTTTTTTTGTGCTCTTTCCAAATATCAGGGCTCTTTGCATGTAACAAGCTTGCCCTACTTCTCATCTCCCATGGAGCACATCCTGGTAAATATGACTGCTCTAATGATAGGAAAACATATACTGAAAAAAAAAAAAGACTGGCTACATCAAATAGAGGATGTGCAACTATCACAGTCAGAGGAGACGTGGTTCTGCCTTCCATCTCTATTATTTTCTATGAGCTATTTTCTTCTGCTTCCATCTCTATTATTTTCTATGAGCTATTTTCTTCTGCTTAGCTCCTTTCTCACCAACTCCAAACACATGGGTTTTTTCAAAGTCTAACTACCTTACTGAGACAAATTTATGCAATAACATATGGGCTGCACTAGTTCAGAAGTTTACTGGAAAAGCTACATTATGTTATTCAAGTAAGTTTGGTATTTTTCCCCTTCACATCAACAAATATAACTACATGCCCTGTAAGGACTTTGCAGTGTATCTTTGCAGTGGGTGTAAGGTTCTCAAATGGGTCAGCAAGTTTGCTGACAACAGCAAGCTGTGTGGTGCAGCAGACACCCTGGAGGGAAGGGATGCCATCCAGAGGGACTTTGACAGGCTGCAGAGGTGGGCCCATGACAACCTCATCACCCTGCATCTGGGTCAGGGCAATCCCAAGCACCAATACAGGCTAGGCAAGGGCTGGCTTGAGAGTAGCCCTGAAGAAAAGGACTTGGGGGTGCTGGTGGATGAGAAGCTCAACATGAGCCAGCAGTGAGCAATTGCAGCCTTGAAAGCAAATCGCATCCTGGGCTGCATCAAGAGAAGTATAGACAGCAGGTCGAGGGAGGTGATTCTCCCCCTCCACTCTGGTGAGACCCCACCTGGAGTACTGCATCCAGTTCTGGAGCTTGCCCAGAGAAGGGCCACGAGGATGACCAGAGGGCTGAAACATCTCTATTATGAGGACAGACTGAGGGAGTTGGGGCTGTTCAGTCTGGAGAAGAGAAGACTTCAAGGAGACCTAATTGTGGTGTTCCAGTATCTGAAGGGGGCTACAAAAAAGCTGGGGAGGGACTTTTTAGGGTGTCAGGTAATGATAGGACTAGGGGGAATGGAACAAAAATAGAAATTAGTAGATTCAGATTGGATGTTAGGAAGAAGTTTTTCACCATGAGGGTGGTGAGACTCTGGAAAAGGTTGCCCAGGCAGGTGGTGGAAGCCTCCATCCCTGGAGGTTTTTAAGGCCAGGCTGGATGTGGCTCTGAGCAGCCTGCTCTAGTGTGAGGTGTCCCTGCCCATGGCAGGGGGACTGGACCTAGATGATCCTTGAGGTCCCTTCCAACCCTAACAATTCTGTGATTCTACAAATTACTTCAGCCAAGAGAGATTCAAATCGCTTTAAAAGAATCAAAAGAACCCCAAACTGAACTACCCAAAAAGCAGCAAACCCCATTTAGGAAGGAATTTACAAAGAGATTGGAACAAAGACCTAAAGATAAAAAAGTCAATAACCAGCAAATAGCACTTCCAGACTGCTTGGACTTCCAGGAAATTTGCTTGGGACAGCAAGAAGCACCAACAGTGCTGAATGCTGTGCAGGAACATCAATCCAGCTCATGAACGCACACTTGGCAGTCAGTAGATGTTACATACTATAGCAAGGGCACAGAGGTGACACTGAGAAAGACAAGGCAGGCTTTGAGAAAATGCAGCTTCTGCTACACTGGGGAAGCAGCATCTCAGGAAAGGATTTCTGTTCCCTCATAAATCTATCACTCAGTGCAGCAACATGAAGAACTTGGTTATCTTCAAGTGGAAAGAGCACCGACCAGAAGGAAACACCCACAGCTAACTCAAATATTTCGCAGCACTAAACGCATCCAGGTGAGAAGTTGGGAAATAGGAATGAAAAGAATCTCATTTGCACTCCTCACAAAGAAATGAGCAAAGTGGTTAAATGATTTCAGCTCACAGGAAAAAAAATACAAAAAAGTTTTTCTGCATCAGTAATAGAATAGAATAAACCAGGTTGGAAGAGACCTCCAAGATCATCAAGTCCAACCTATCAACCAATCCAACCCATCTCAACAACTAAACCATGGCACCAAGCACCCCATCCAGTCTCCTCCTGAACACCTCCAATGAAGGTGACTCCATCACCTCCATGGGCAGCCGATTCCAATGGGCAACCACTCTCTCTGGTGCAGCCTGAGACTGTGTCCTATTGTTCTGGTACTGGTTGCCTGGGAGAAGAGAGCAACCTCTGCCTGTCTACAACCTCCCTTCAGGTAGTTGTAGAGAGCAATAAGGTCACCCCTGAGCCTCCTCTTCTCCAGGCTAAGCAACCCCAGCTCCCTCAGCCTCTCCTCATAGGGCTTGTGTTCCAAACCCCTCATCAACTTCGTTGCCTTTCTCTGGACACCTTCCAGCAACTCAACATCCTTCCTAAACTGAGGAGCCCAGAACTGGACACAGGACTCAAGGTGTGGCCTAACCAGTGCAGGGTACAGGGGGAGAATGACCTCCCTGCTCCTGCTGGCCATACTGTTCCTGATCCAGGCCAGGATGCCATTGGCCCTCTTGGCTGCCTGGGCACAGTGCCATTATTGGTAAGAGATAATATATTGATGAATATATTTTGCTAATGAACCCTCTACAATTAATAACTATGCAAGCAACGGCACAACTTAGTATGGGAAGTCAAATTAGGAAAATTCATTAAAATCAGGCAATCTGTTACAGACACCTACTGCTGAATAATTCATCAAGTGCTCAACACACTTACTAACAAAACAACTTCAATTACTTTTATCACTGGCCTAATTCTAATTCTTTTTGGTTTGTGAAGGGATTCTTTTTTTTTTCCCTCCCCTCGAACAACTCTGAAAGTTTAATTGCAATTTGATTAACAAGGAGCTTTGCTAATTAAATCAGCTGAAGGAGATTTAGGCTGACACCATGCTAGGTGCTCAAATTAAGGGACTGTCCCGTTGCATTAAATACAGTGCATTTATCATAGATAAACTAACAGGCTGTTAACTTGAGCTGACAGATAATGGAGGAGGAAAATGAGTCTTTACATTATTGTGTGTAATAGATACACAGTTCTTTTACTACTGATAGTAGCTTTACAGGCTTCTGAACAGTGAGAAAGGGTTTTAATAATGTTGCTTTCAGCTTGAAATGAGAAGAACAAAATCCCTTACTAATGCTTTGGTTATGTGACAGTATCAACACCTAAGGTCTGCACATACTTCAGTGTTCATAGGCTGACTGTTAGTAAGCAACCTTAGGAAACTACACTTTATATTTAGAAACCCTTGAGTGGAGAGTGTTAAAGGAAGAAATTGGCTGCATAGTATCTATCAGGAACAGTGTGGCCAGCAGGAGCAGGGAGGTCATTCTGCCCCTGTACTCAGCACTGGTTAGGCCACACCTTGAGTCCTGTGTCCAGTTCTGGGCTCCTCAGTTTAGGAAAGATGTTTAATTACTGGAACATGTCCAGAGAAGGGCAACAAGGCTGGGGAGAGGTTTGGAGCACAAGCCCTATGAGGAGAGGCTGAGGGAGCTGGGGTTGCTTAGCCAGGAGAAGAGGAGACTCAGGGGTGACCTTATTGCTCTCTACAACTACCTGAAGGGAGGTTGTAGCCAGGTGGGGGTTGGTCTCTTCTCCCAGGCAACCAGCACCGGAACAAGAGGACACAGTCTCAAGCTGCATCAGGGAAAGTTTAAGGCTGGATGTTAGGAAGAAGTTCTTCCCAGAAAGATAGACTGGCCGTTGGAATGTGCTGCCCAGGGAGGTGGTGGAGTCACCATCACTGGAGGTGTTCAGGAAGAGACTGGATGGGGTGCTTGGTGCCATGGTTTAGTTGATTAGATAGTGTTGGATGATAGGTTGGACTCAATGATCTCAAAGGTCTCTTCCAACCTGGTTCATTCTATTCTATTCTATTCTATTCTATTCTATTCTATTCTATTCTATTCTATTCTATTCTATGTGAAACTTTATCTCTAAATGGATCTTTACTCTCTGGGCATTACCATCTAAATGGTGGTATTCAGTTAGTGTATAAAGTAAAAATTTCATGATCTCACCTGCAAGTTCCTTTAGGTTTCAAAGATTCTTAGCACTGTTAAATGCATTTTCAAAGTTACCAATATGGAAAAATTATCAAATTAATAAACATGTGAAGGGGGAATGTCAGTAGGATGGAGCCAGGCTCTTCTCCAATAATAGGACAAGAGGCAATGGGTGCATGTTAGAATCATAGAATAGAATCACAGAATCAATAAGGTTGGAAAAGACCTCAATTATCATCAAGTCCAACCTATCACCCAAGAGCTCATGATGTTGGTACAGAGGAGGTTCCACAGGAACCTAAGGATAAACTTTTTCACTGTGAGGGTGACAGAGCCCTGGAGCAGACTGCCCAGTGAGGTTGTGGAGTCTCCTTGTCTGGAAACTTTCAAAACCTACCTGCATGTGTTCCTGTGTTACCTACTCAAAACTGCTTCAACAGTGCAGCCTGACAACATCCTTTACTGTAATTGAGCAGAGCCACCAGAGAAGTTAGTCAACATCCCACCACAAGGAAATCAGCCCAACAACATAGTTTAGCCTGGAGAAGAGGAGGCTCATGGGAGACTTTATTGCTCTCTACAATTACCAGAAAAGGGGTTGTTGCCCGGAGGGGGTTGGCCTCTTCTCCCAGGCAACCAGCACCAGAACAAGAGGACACAGTCTCAAGCTGTTTCAGGGGAAGTTTAGACTTGAGGTGAGGAGAAACTTCTTCACTGAGAGGGTCATTTGCCATTGGAATGGGCTGCATAGGGAGGTGGTGGATTCCCCAGCCCTGGAGGTGTTCAAGAGGAGATTGGGTGTGGCACTTGGTGCCACGGTTTTAGAAGTCATGAGGTCTTGGGTGACAGCTTGGACTTGATGATTTTTGTGGTCTCTTTCAACCTCATTGATTCTATGATTCTGTGATATGCAAGTGGTAGCCAACAGCACAGACCCAGTTTCAGAACATTGTCAGATGTGCACAAGTGTGAAGGGATAAGTGTAAGACTCAGGCATTATACTGCTGTGCTCAGACATTCCACATATGAACACATTAGCAGGTAGAGAAAGGAGTATTGCAATTCTTCACGAGTATGCCCCAGCAGCCACAACATACTAAAGACATCTTAAAAGTTTTTGCATCTCTTGGTTCAGATAATATATATGACAACATAGAGCATTGGAAATATATTTGGAATTGATTTGCCAGGTCCATGCATGGACCTTAATATCTAATTCGTTAGTTTAGCAAATTAAAGACAAGATGAAGAGTCGTCTTTTCCTTTCTTTCCCCCCTCCCTGTAGTAAGACTGTCACCACTTGATCCTCTCTTTGTGTTCTTGCCAGCACTAGTGACTATGTGCAATCAGTCACACAGAGAGGATCAGGGTTCAGATAAAGCTTCAGCAAGATCACTTCCCTGATACACCTTGTAAGCAAATACACTGATGTATGTATAAGGAAATGCACATCCGAAAACAGGAGAAGCATGGCACTGTTTTGGTATCAGATTAAGGGCTGGCTGGCTCAAAATAGTAGCACTGCTACAACTGAAGAATTTCAATCCTTTCACTTCAGCAATCAACCCCTCCTCTCCCCACAAATATGAAGATCAGATAACAGTCAGCTGAGAGCATATGAAAAATACTCAAGTTTTTGCATAGTAAAAATCTCTTGCTCTCCTCACTCTCCTTCTAACTGACTGGAAGGAAAAGGAGAGCAAAATCCCTGGAGTGATTTTAAGTTAAGAGTAGAGATCAGCTGGGGTATTAATATCATATAATTAGTCCAAAAATTAGTTAAGAAACTGCATCTGAAGCAAATAATACTTAACTGTTACATTTTGCCTATATTTCATGGCACTAATGCCAAGTGTAGTCTCACGATATATGTAGTCAATATCGAAAGCTTGCATTATTAAAGTCCCAGAGCTAAAGGTTAATTTTTCATTAAATAACCTCACAACTTCCACATGAGGTGCTCCAAATATGCTCCAAAAAGAGTTATCAGCAGAAAGTAAACTAATGGCACGTTCCCTCCCAAGAAAAGGTTATTTGGCTAGGAACACACTATGGATTTTCAAGAAAGGTCAGAGACCTTTGCAAGTCTACAACTACCTGAAGGGAGGTTGTAGCCAGGAGGGTATTGGTCTCTTCTCCCAGGCAACCAGCATCAGAACAAGAGGACACAGTCTCAAGCTGCACCAGGGGACATTTAGGCTGGAGGTGAGGAGAAAGTCCTTCACAAAAAAGCGATTGACTATTGGAATGTGCTGCCCAGGGAGGTGGTGGAGTCACCGTCCCTGGAGGTGTTCAAGAGGGGATTGGACATGGCACTTGGTGCCATGGTTTAATAGAATAGAATAGAATAGAATAGAATAGAATAGAATAGAATAGAATAGAATAGAATAGAATAGAATAGAATAGAATAGAATAGAATAGAATAGAACAGAACCAGACCAGACCAGACCAGGTTGGAAGAGACCTTCAAGATCATCGTCTTGGGTGACAGGTTGGACTTGATGATCTTTGAGGTCTTTTCCAACCTTATTGGTTCTATGATTCTATGATTTTATTCTAAGACCAGACTCAGGATTAAAATCAAGGTCCATTATTGTGCTAAATTGGAGAAGTCACGCTTCATGAAACCCTAATACCTCAGGACGAACCACTGCTGGCCTAGTTTCCAGGCTTTTAAATACTTACAACTATGGTTCTTGGTTAATTAACTTATCTCGCAATAATTGTTCATTATCATTGCTCTCAACTGGGCAATACTTTAAAGCCATCCTCATTATGAAAATGGCTTCTAACCAGTGCAGTCCTCTATTCCTTTCAAAGTAAACTCAAGCTACACCAGCTAAATGTTAACTGTACATGAAAGCACTCCCTGCCTTTCTCCTACACATCACCTTGACATGGCAACATCACTAAGATTTTTGTGAGCTTTGTGCACACTTGTTATAAGATGACAGGGATTCCAGCTTTCAAATGGAATAGAGACCAAACAGCAGGCACTGGGAGAATGCTATCAGCCTGAAGAAATCTCCCAAATCTTCCTCTCCCCTTTAGACTACCCACACAAAAAATAAATTCCCATGCATCATAGATGGCTGGACAGGGGGTGTAACCCTCCTCTTAGAATAACTTTTAGGGGGTGCTAAGGCAAGAAAAGATCCTCAAACATACCCTGAAATTAAATAAATTGGACCTTTGGAAGAGATCACAGTAATAGCCCACAAGTTGTGATTTGCTTACCCTGTAAGCTGTGTTTCACAGCAGGCAGGTACAGAAATGGGGCAAACCACTGGAATTTGCAGAAGTGATTAAAATGTTGTTGCTGGGTTTCACCCAGTAAGTGACCTTTTTTCAGAGACTAATATCCATTCATGCAAAAATGAAGGGTTGAGGCTTTTTCAAAGCTGATATTACATGTGCTGAAACTGATGCTATCTATGAATAGACTAGAATAGACTAGACTAGACTAAACCAGGTTGGAAGAGACCTTTGAGATCATTGAGTCCAACCTATCACCCAACACTATCTAATCAACTAAACCATGGCACCTTCAGAGATGGTGACTCCACCACCTCCCTGGGCAGCCCATTCCAATGGCCAATCACTCTTTCTGGGAAGAACTTCATCCCAACATCCAGCCTAAACCTCTCCTGCTGCAGCTTGGGACTGTGTCCTCTTGTTCTGATGCTGGTTGCCTGGGAGAAGAGACCAACCCCCACCTGGCTACAGCCTCCCTCCAGGTAGTTGTGGATGGCAATAAGGTCTTCCCTGAGCCTCCTCTTCTCCAGTCTAACCAAGCCCAGCTCCCTCAGCCTCTCCTCACAGGGCTGTGCTCCAAACCCCTCCCCAGCTTTGTTGCCCTTCTTTGGACACCTTCCAGTAACTCAACATCTTTCCTAAACTGAGGAGCCCAGAACTGGACACAGGACTCAAGGTATGGCCTAACCAGTGCCTAGATGTAATATTTTTTTTGAGCCCCTGCAGTATTTCCTTGGTGGTCTGGTATAAATTCCCTAGCACCAGCTAGGGAATAGTTAGTTACTCAGCATTTATGCTTTTATGTTTATCTCTCTCTTTGCACAATATCAATTTCCCTGATCCTTGTCTACAGAGGTGTGCAGGAAACGACAGACTTCTTCACTTTGTTTTTCCTTCTCCTCATGCTATCAACTTTAAATATGCTTAAAAAAAGTTACATTAAGCCACTGACAGTGTTAGTGTGCTACTAACTTTTGCTCAAACCTAAAAAGTCTGACTTTCACTTTTTAATCCTTCCATAGTAATTAAACTGATGCCCTCTCTTCTCCATGGTAGGTTGATGGAATTTAATTTCTCTCTAGATCCCTCTGAGAGGCCTCGAGCACAAGCCCTATGAGGAGAGGCTGAGGGAGCTGGGATTGTTTAGCCTGGAGATGAGGAGGCTCAGGGGAGACCTTATTGCTGTGTACAACTACCTGAAGGGAGGTTGTAGCCAGCTGGGGGTTGGTCTCTTCTCCCAGGCAACCAGCACCACAACAAGAGGACACAGTCTCAAGCTCTTCACTGAGAGAGTCATTTGCCATTGGAATGGGCTGCCCAGGGAGGTGGTGGAGTCACTGTCCTCGGAGATGTTCAAGAGGGATTGGATGTGGCACCTGGTGCCATGGTTTAGTCATGGGGTCTGTGGTGACAGGTTGGACTTGATGATCTTTGAGGTCTCTTCCAGCCTTGGTGATTCTGTGATTCATAGTAATTAAACTGATGCCCTCTCTGTTCCATGGTAGGTTGATGGTATATTTCCAGAAGTTTAATTTCTTTCTAGACCCCTCTTTCCGATGGCTAATGCACTTTAACTCCTGCATTTATCACTTTTGGCAACATCTTGTTCTGCATGCATTGTTTCATTATGCTCATTAATTGTTTAGTGAGCATCAGAGAACACCTCAGACTAGAGAAACCCACGTTTGCTGATGATGAAACAGCAGATTCTGAGCTCTCATCTTCACCTGTTCTTTCCAATCCTCACCTCTGTCACTCGAGAGCATTGGTCTGAACTTCCAATCTTTATTGAAGATTTCAGTGTTTCAGGCCTGTGATTCAGGAAGTGATTGCTTATCTCCTACTTATATCAGATAAAAAACTGCTGTTGCAGCTGATCTCATCAAGTCTGCCTCCCTAACAAGGCAGCAATATGAGCTAGTGATGTGGAGTTTGTGAACCTACTTGACTTATCACCCTAAACTTCTCTGCCATTTGATCTCCCTTTAAAATCCACGCTGGAAGAAATAAATAAATCCATAAAAGCCCCACACAGCAGTCTCAGCTACCTATTAAAGTCATCTTGCTCATCAATGACAAAGTATTTTCTTTGTGTAGCATGCATTTTGCTCTTCAGCTAGATTCACAACAAGCTTTCTGTTGCCTAAGGGACAGGGAGCATGGATTTAGTGTGACTGGTTTAGGCTATGCCTTTGAGAAAGAGACAGTTGGTGAACACTCTGGCTGAATGTTTTTGATATTTAAACAAAACCAAGATAGTCTAAACTAATTTCATTGGTAGATTGTAGAATGCAATTTTAAGTTTGGGTTCTGTTAGTTCAGTCTGTGTCTGGTCTGGGTTCAGGCTGGGTGCAGTCTGTGCTTCTCTGTCCTGTGGGCTGGACGGCTTCTCTCTTTCTGAAGCAGGAGTGACCTTGGTTAACAAAGCTAACCAGATAAGAAAACTAATTCTTGCATTCACTTTGAGCTAACAGAATTTTTCTTCCTTAATTGCCTTTCTCTCTCCCTCTAACCCTTTTTGGGAAAAAAGGGAGGTAGGGAGGGAGAGAGGGGGGTTCAGGGAACCCCCCTGGCCGGCTGGAGGGAAAAGGCTTTTCTGCATTACGTTCATTGCTGTGTATTTCTGTATATATTGTAAATATTGTGTATTTGTGTACATATTCATTGCATTCCATTGATGCCTGTAAATATAGCTTTCATCTGCTTTTCCGACTGAGCTAGCTGTGGTTTCTTTCTCTGTGTGTGGGGAGGGAGCTTTCTCACCCCACCACACTTAGGCTTCACTATTAGGTTATACGTACTTTGCATGTGTGTTTTCTCTCTGCCCTCACCACTTCAATAACAAAGTGACCAAAGACATTGCAGTCCCAGTGTGTTCATGCAGGAGGTGCCTAATAGTATCCTGCAGAGAGAGACAAGGAACATCGAAGCGCACCTCAGAGTAAAGAAAACCTTTGTCACCCGCTGTGTGCTTTTTTTTCAAGGGGATTTTTGTATGAATAATTTGATGCAGGCACTACAAAGTATGCAGCAGAATAAAGAGGACACAGGGCAGACCTTGACTTTCAAAAGAGTTTACAGCATAAATCCACATCATTATGCTCCTGTAGAACTGCATCTGATTTTGCAACTGTTGAGTGAATGAGTGTTATTTTAATATTTGGGACAGCACTGCCTGTAGTAACACTTCAATGTTTGGATTCTGGAAGAATAGGGGTGGCACTGAGTCAGGACAAATCCATAGAGAAGTCACATTCATTTGTAAACTATGCAAATTCTATTCAAATTTGTAACTAGGGAAGTACCACAGGAAACTATGATTACTGCCTCAGACTTACCATTTCTACAAAGCAAGTAAAAGTCTAGGAAGGTAACATGAAACACATATGTACAAACAATTTAGGAACAACACAAGGATCCCTTGAATTGTTCCCAGACACTCTGGATGATCAGGGGGCTGCTCACAACCTTGCCTCTCCCCTCTCCCTCCTTGGTACCTCACAGACACAAACACACCAGCAGAAGGTCAGGAAAGGGCTAAGGCAGCAATGCAGAAGCAGAGATTGCAGAGAGAGGAAGCAAAGAGAGAGAGAAATGTTTATGCAACTCACTTCTCACTAGGAAACCAATGACATTATAGAGACACATCATTGGTTTTCTTTTGTATCCCATGGCCAATTTTATTCACTTTCTACTCAAAGATGTCCACAAAGTACCTATTCTTTGTTTATAGTTAGGACACTAAGCTAACACCATCATTGGAAGTGGTCAGGAGGAGACTTGATGGGTTCTTGGTGCCATGGTTTAGTTGTTTAGGTGGGTTGGATTGGTTGATAGGTTGGACGCTATGATCTTGAAGGTCTCTTTCAACCTGGTCTATTCTATTCTACTCTATTCTATTCTACTCTATTGTATTCTATTCTATTCTATTCTAACCTATTCTATTCTATTCTATTCTATTCTAACCTATTCTATTCTAACCTATTCTATTCTAACCTATTCTATTCTAACCTATTCTATTCTAACCTATTCTATTCTAACCTATTCTATTCTAACCTATTCTAAGGCATCTAGCTTTAAACTGAAACAATAGGTGAGGAGTAAAGAAGGAGGAAATCCCCCTGAGCTCCTAAGATTCTGTGATTCTGTGGGAGCTGTGGAGTCTCCCTCTCTGGAGACATTCCAAACCCACCTGGATGTGTTCCTATGTAATCTGCTCTAGGTGATCCTGCTTTGGCACGGGGTTGGACTGGATGATCTTTTGAGGTGCCTTCCAACCTCTAACATTCTGTCATTCTTACCAACCCACCATCTTGTATTCAAAACAAGCACTTGCAAGAAGGAAATCAAAGTTGTCAAGATATCTTGATAATATATATGACAAGAAAACTTTCAGTATATGCTGAAAACATTTTGAACTCTTTTAATGATTTTGTATTTCATAAAGCTGAGAACAGAGCAGTTCAGCTGCAGAACAGTGCAGTACAGCTGCACCTGGCTCATCTGTGATTTAAGATAAGCAAAGTTTATGCTGTTTCAAAAGATAAGCAAAATCTAACTGGACAAATGCAGCACAATTATCAATGGAATAAGGTGTCTCTCTGATAAATGCAGTGTTACTTCCAAGCCTTAGACTTTAAAGCTATTAATTTCTGATTTTGTTTTTCCTAGATTCTAGGTTTGCAGATAAACAGGTGGAAGAGAGAATTATTTCTCATACACACAGTAAAATCAAGATACAGGCTCCATTATCATGCACTGCTAAACACTGGTAGCTCAGGTATTCTTTCTGCTAACGACTCTCTCAATGAAGAACTTTCTCCTCACCTCGAGTCTAAACTTCCCTTAGCACAGCTTGAGACTGTGTCCTCTTGTTCTGCACAATGTTCACAGAACATTGTGCTTTTATAGGCATAGACTATGCAGTCCAGGAGTAATGGATGTCCTGACAGCTGCTTCAGAGTTAACTCAAAACAGAGTCTGAAGTTTGGAGCATTTCTGAGAATGATCTTTCCTAGCCCTGGTTTCATTTCTAGCACTACCTACCTGTGCCTACCTCTGTAGTTCTGTGAATCATTATCTCCTACAAAGGTTAAAACATAAAATGAAACATGGAGGTGCAAGCATTATGTAAAAGCTTTTACATGACATTCTCTTAGCTGTGATTTGTGCTTGTAAAGGCATTTTCCTCTCTGCTTCCCTGAGCCAAGAAAAATATTAAAAGTCTTTCTCTAGTGTTTCTTCACATGGTACTTCATGTCTGTAATGCAGGGGAGACCTTATTGCTGTCTACAACTACTTGAAGGGAGGTTGTAGGGAGGTGGGGATTGGTCTCTTCTCCCAGGCAACCAACACCAGAACAAGAGGACATAGTCTCAAGCTGTGCCAGGGGAGGTTTAGTCTGGATGTTAGCAAGAAATTCTTCATAGAAAGAGTGATTGCCCATTGGAATGGTGGAGTCACCATCATTGGAAGCGTTTAGAAGGAGACTGGATGGGGTGCTTGGTGCCATGGTTTAGTTGATTAGGTGGTGTTGGGTGATGGGTTGGACTTGATGATCTTGAAGGTCTTTTCCAACCTGGTTAACTCTAATCCATGTCATTCTAATCCATGCCATTCTATCCCATGCCATTCTATCCAATAAAGAAATGTAGGTCCCTGTAGGTGAGAACAATTCCTGTAACACCAGTAAGAGAAACCTTGAGTGAAGGAAAGTAGCCAGACTATTTTTATTTCCTATTTTATTCTACCATCTAATGTATCTTCTCTACTATTGCAGGTTTATGCTTGTTAATGACACTACACACTCCTCCGTACAACTGATGAATAAAACCTCACCAAGATTATCTTTTGCTTTGAGAATGCCTGCCAGGGAACAGCAAGTTTTTCAAAACCTGAATGGCATACAAACCCAATGCAGACTTCTCTAAAATAAATTCAAAAAATGGGTATCAGCTCACACAACTATTTTTTTTTTATTTACATATAATAGTAAATATACTAAATAATAGCAAATAGAATAAATAATAGGAATTATACTAGAATTAACCAGGTTGGAAAAGACCTTCAAGATCAGGGAGTCCAACCTATCACCTACAACACCATCTAATCAAATAAACCATGGCACTAAGTGCCCCATCAGTCTCTTCCTAAACACCTCCAGTGATGGTAAATCCACCACCACCCTGAGCAGCCCATTCCAATGGCCAATCTCTCTTGCTGGGAAGAACTTCTTCCTAACATCCAGCCTAAACCTCCCCTGGAGCAGCTTGAGACTGTGTCCTCTTGTTCTGTTGGTGGTTGCCTAGGGGAAGAGACCAATCCCCACCTGTCTACAACCTTCCTTCAGGTAGTTGTAGAGAGCAATAAGGTCTCCTCTGAGCCTCCTCTTCTCCACGCTAAGCAACCCCAGCTCCCTCAGCCTCTCCTCACAGGGCTTGTGCTTGAGACCTCTCCCCAGCCTTGTTGCCCTTCTCTGGACATGTTCAAATAATAGCAAATAGAATAAAAATAGCAAATAGAATAAATAATAGTAAATATACTAGTAAATATAATTGACTAGTAAAGTGAACTACAGAAGCCATAAAGAGCTGTACCTGTGATCAAAACAGCCATCTAGTAAATGTGGTGCTAATTGAACTGCTCAACTTGGTAATGTCAGTTACTACAGTACAGTCATAGAATCAACAAGGTTGGAAAAGACCTCAAAGATCATCAAGTCCAACCTAATACCTAACAACTCATGACTAACTGAACCACGGCTTCAAGTGCTACATCCAGGGATGGTGACTCCACCGCCTCCCTGGGCAGCACATTCCAATGGCCAATTACTCTCTCTGTGAAGAACTTTATCCTCACCGCCAGCCTAAACTTCCCTTGGCACAGCTTGAGACTGTGTCCTCTTGTTCTGGTGCTGGTTGCCTGGGAGAAGAGACCAATCCCCACCTGTCTACAACCTCCTTTCAGGTAGTTGTAGATGGCAATAAGGTCTGCCCTGAGCCTCCTCTTCTCCAAGCTAAACAACTCCAGCTCCCTCACCCACTCCCCATAGGGCTGTGCTCCAGACTTCTCCGCAGCCTCATTGCCCTTCTGTTCAAGAGTCTCAATGTCCTTCTTAAATTGAAGAGCCCAGAACTGGACACAGTATTCAAGGTGTGGCCTAAGCAGTGCTGAGTACAGGATAAAATGACTTCCCTGCTCCTGCTGACCACAAGATTTCTGAATGCAACTTGATACTAAGTAGAAATTTAACAATTGGAAAAAAAATATATAATAAGGTATTTGTAGTTTTGAGGGGTCTGGGATTAGGATAGGATAGGATAGACCCGGTTGGAAGAGACTGGGATTAGGATGGGATAGGATAGGATAGGATAGGATAGGATAGGATAGGATAGGATAGGATAGGATAGGATAGGATAGGATAGGATAGACCCAGTTGGAAGAGACTGGGATTAGGATGGGATAGGATAGGATAGACCCAGTTGGAAGAGACTGGGATTAGGATGGGATAAGATAGGATAGGATAGGATAGGATAGGATAGGATAGGATAGGATAGGATAGGATAGGATAGGATAGACCCAGTTGGAAGAGACTGGGATTAGGATGGGATAGGATGGGATAGGATAGGACAGGATAGGATAGGATAGGATAGGATAGACCCGGTTGGAAGAGACCTTCAAGATCATCGCATCCAACCTATCATCCAACACCATCTAATCAACTAAACCATGCAACCAAGCACCCCATCAAGTCTCCTCCTAGCTTGCATTTGCATTAATTACTTCTGTAAGAATAAACATTCAGCAAACTACTGTGTTCTACAGGACATTTCCTCAGAACTTTTAATCATGCTAAGTACTTCCCAGCTTCACCTGCTGATGACTTGTGTCAAAAATCTCAAGTGCACATCGAGTTTCAAATATCATTGCTTCTCCATTTCTTGAAATCATAGTCAACCAAAACTTTCAAGGTGAATGTCTCTAATTTAGCATGTCTCTGACTGATCCATTTTAATTTGTTGTCATTACTCATGCCATTTGGCTTGATGTGCTCGTTCCTAAATGAAAAATTCCATTGCATTATTGATTTTAGATAGCTGGTGACTTTCTTCTCTCTGAAATTGTCAATGTCATAACTTTATGCATTTATTTTTCTTACTTCATAAAGACTCACTGCCAGGTGTTGCCACAAATCTTATTCTTACATTTGCCACCATACCTGTTTGACTCTAATACGGAATTTTTCCTGTTCAAGAAGCATTTAGGAAAATCTATTCTAGTTCATCAGGATTTCCTGCTGTCAACAGCAACAACTGAGCAAGAAGTTACTTCCACTTTGATTGCTGCACTGTCACTTATAATTAACTGGGTTTGCTATGCTTAGCGTTTTTCCTAGCATGGGGGGAATACATTATTCATATAATATATAAACTACCTAAATATCCTTCAGCTGGATGAGCTATGGAAGAAGGCTTGCAATACACTTATTTCATAGGATGGTTTGGTGACATCCATTGGTTTTGACAGAGCATCATTCCACACTTTAAATATGCATCCTGCACCTGGGTCGAGGCAATCCTAGGCACAAACACAGGCTGGGCAGTGAGTGGCTGGAAAGCAGCCCTGAGGAGAGGGACTTGGGGGTGCTGGTGGATGAGAAGCTCAACAGGAGCTCTCAATGTGCACTTGCAGCCCGGAAAGCCAATCAGATCCTGGGCTGCATCAAGAGAAGTGTGGCCAGCAGGTCAGGGGAGGTGATTCTCTCCCTCTACTCAGCTCTAGTGAGACCCCACCTGGAGTACTGAGTCCAGTTCTGGAGCCCCTATTACAAGAGGGATATGGACATGCTGGAACATGTCCAGAGAAGGGCCATGAGGATGATCAGAGGGCTGGAACACCTCTCCTATGAGGACAGACTTTAAGAGTTAGGGCTGTTCAGTCTGGAGAAGAGAAGGTTCCAAGGTGACCTCATTGTGGCCTTCCAGTATCTGAAAGGGGCCTACAAGGCGGCTGGAGAGGGACTTTTCAGGCTATCAGGGAGTGATAGGACTAGGGGGGATGGAATGAAGCTGGAGGTGGGGAGATTCAGGCTGGACGTGAGGAGGAAGTTCTTCCCCATGAGAGTGGTGAAGCCCTGGAATGGGTTGTCCAGGGAGGTGGTTGAGGCCCCGTCCCTGGAGGTGTTTAAGCCCAGGCTGGATGAGGCTCTGGCCAGCCTGATCTAGTGTGGGGTGTCCCTGCCCATGGCAGGGGTGTTGGAACTAGATGATCCTTGTGGTCTCTTCCAACCCTGATTCTATGATTTCTAACTGCTTCACCATGTAGTTGCAATAAATCACTTCCATGAAACTGAACTGGCTTGTCCAGTACCAGAAACACTTGGAAATAAGAATTTTACTGCTCAGAGTAACACAAGCGTCATCTTGAAACTCGGGACCTAGTTATTACTCTTCTGCTGCTGGTTGCCTTGATCCTTTTATCTGGCATCATTCTCTTGACCAGGTACACTTGTCGAGGAGGATGCCAAGAAAAATCCCTGCAAACACACACCAGCTATGACTGATGTGGTGTCACCCTCAGTTTGACAATGAGATTTCTTTTCAGCCAACAGCAAAGCATAAGAGATTGCCTCTTGGTTTGTTTTTTTTTTATCTATTTATTTTGGGCTCAACGCACTTCACTGGCTTCTACAATCAAAATTTTCACTCAACATGTCAGTTTTCAAACAAGCAAATCCAAGGTCTTTCTCATTTCAGGTTTTAAATTTGGATTTATCAATCTATTTCTATTCATGCAAAAAGCATGACACCAGCTGTTATGGGTAGAGTGAAATAGCATAGCATAGCATAGCATAGCATAGCATAGCATATACCAGGTTGGAAGAGACCTTCAAGATCATCACATCCAACCTTTGGGGTGCTTGGTGCCATGGTTTAGCTGATTAGGTGGGTTGGATTGGTTGATAGGTTAGACGCGATGAGCTTGAAGGTCTCTTCCAACCTGGTCTATTCTATTCTATTCTATTCTACTCTATTCTATTCTACTCTATTCTATTCTACTCTATTCTATTCTACTCTATTCTATTCTACTCTATTCTATTCTACTCTATTCTATTCTACTCTATTCTATTCTACTCTATTCTATTCTACTCTATCATCCAACACCATCTAATCAACTAAACTTATGCAACCAAGCACCCTATCAAGTCTTCTCCTAAACACCTCCAATGATGGTGACTCTTCCACCTCCCTGGGCAGCCCATTCCAATGGGAATTCACTCTCTCTATGAAGAATTTCCTCCTAACATCCAGCCTAAACCTCCCCTGGTGCAGCTTGAGACTGTGTCCTCTTGTGGTGCTGGTTCCCTGGGAGAAGAGACCAACCCCCACCTGTCTACAACTTGTGGAACCATGGATGTTTTCCTTTCCCACAGAAGTATACAATATACAGATACAAAATAAACCAACTGCACTTCTCTAAGAAAGTACAAATAATTTTATTCTCATTTAACATTCTTTATTGGGGAAAAGAAAAATAAAAGGAAAACCACACACTTTATGTTTAACCAAAATCACTTTGGGTTCCAAAGCTGAGTTTTTTCAACAGCTTGTTGAGTGCAAAATAATGACTATGCTTTAAATCTCGATATAGTGCTGAGCAATAATTCCACCTACCCAGCAAACTATTTTTATGAAGGTCTTTAAAACACATTTGTATGGAAAATATTATAGGCCCCATTTGACATAAAAACAAACAACTGCTGTAAAACAAGCTGCTTGAGTAACTGTGAGCTTTATGCAGGTGGGTAATTGTACTTGCTTCCTTCTTTCTTCATGAAGAGGACAGCTGACCATTCTGCTCAGGTGCACTGTGTTCCCAGCATTGTTTCAATCCAATCTAAAGGAATGGACTCTAGACCAGAAACTACTATTATTTTTTTCTGCAGCAGAATGCAGAGATGTCAGATTAACCCCAAATGAAAGAGCAACCTGGTTTTAGTTCTGCAATTAGCCTACTGCCTTTCAGGTAGTTTTATGGCTCAATTTTCATCTGGTCAGCTAAGCTCACATTTTACCTCTGTGACACAGATGTCCTCTCTTCTGTGAAGCACTTTGGCCAGATTATTAATACTGTTGAACCCTCAAGCACTCCTCAGAAACAGTCTAAAGGACTGGAGAGAGCAAAATTACAATAAAACCCCAAAAGTGACATTACTGGAGTCATAAGCAAGAAACAAACAAACAAACACTGCAGAACTGGGAATAAATCTCATATTGTTTGAATTGTGGTTTTGTGTACTTTCTGATATTTCTCCTGTACTGTATTATTAGTCTCAGGCTGCGCCAGGGGAGGTTTAGGCTGGAGGTTAGGAGGAAGCTTTACATAGAGAGAGTGATTGCCCATTGGAATGGGCTGCCCGGGGAGGTGGTGGAGTCGCCATCACTGGAGGTATTCAGAGGAGACTTGATAGGGTGCTTGGTTGCATGGTTTAGTTGATTAGGTGGTGTTGGATGATAGGTTGGACATGATCATCTTGAAGGTCTCTTCCAGCCTGGTCTATTCTATTCTATTCTATTCTATTCTATTCTATTCTATTCTATTCTATTCTATTCTCTCAGGAGATTAAGTGCCTGCAGTCCTTTATGTAGTTAATTCTGTCCAGGATGGTTTTCTGAAAGGAATTGCATACAGAACATAACGAGTGAAACCAAAACTGACTGGCTGGCCTTCTAACGTTGCTCATGCATGGATCGGAAAACCTAAGCACATTTACCTCAATGCAGCATACTTACAGTAAAATTAAAGCTCATTTGGAAGACATAAACAAGATGAAATGATGACCTTCACAGGACACCTCCAACCCAGACCATTCTATGAAATACAGAATAAACCAGGTTGGGAAAGACCTTTGAGATCATCAAGTCCAACCTATCACCCAACACCATCTAATCAACTAGACCACGGCACTAAGTGCCTCATCCAGTCTCTTCTTAAACAATTCCAGTGATGGTGACTCCACCACCACATGGAAAGCCAAAAGAAACAGCAGTTGCCACCAGGACATTGCAGCAGATGTACTGCTCAATAGCATCAGTACCAAAGTACCTGAACTGGTTCAACACTGTTTTCTAGCATAATTTCACCAATTCAAGGGTCAGGCTGCATAAGTTTTCAGTCTAGGCTGTAAATAAACTCTGCCTTATGTTCACTTGCAAATACACTTTTTGACAACTACATTACAGAAGGACAGAATCACAGAATTGTCATGGTTGGAAGGGACCTCAAGGATCATCTAGTTCCAAACCCTATTTCCCAACACTTTCCACTAGATCAGGTTGCCCAGAGCCACATCCAGCCTGATCTTAAAAACATCCAGGAATGGGGCTTCCACCACCTTCCTCCATTACTTCCAGAACCTGCTTGTATTACTAAAGTAAAGATAGAATATATATATACATATATATAGATATATATATATCAGCTTCTAAGGATCATTCTCTCATCATCAATCATTATATAAACAATTCCTTAGCAAAAAACAAACAAACAAACAAACAAACAACAAAAACCCCTCCAGACAGCAAGCCCTCCCTCCACACAGCAAAAATATTCCCTCCAAACAACCCCCAGAAAAAGCCAGAGCCAACACAATCTCCTCCAAAGAAAAACAATCAACCAACCAACCCAAAACCAGTCCCTGGTAAACCTGCCAAAAAGCCCCACTCGCCCACCAGAGATTAAACTTCTGCCAAGTTTTGTGGGTTTGTTTTTGTTGGGGGAGTTATTGGTTCTATTTTTTTAATTCTGAAGAGACTGCATTTTCATTCCAAGGAAGTTCATTAACCCAGAAAAAAGTTCCCTTTTTTTTTTTGTTGCTGTTTAGGGGGGGGGGGGGAGAAGGAAAATCTCAATAGTAACTAAGAAACAAGGACAAGCAACTAGGAAAAGCAGCAGGACTTACTCAACTCAAATGAATAAGCACTAAGTGGAAGGAAGGAAGAAGTCTTAGAAAAAGCTATTTATCTACACCATGCCTTCCTTGTGCCAAGTCACAATCCCCACTGAAACTTTTCTTACACCTGAAACCAGTTAATTTGATAATCAAGCCCTATTTATTGCCCTCTCTTCTCCAAAATGGGCTGATTATTTAAGAACAGAAGAATATGACCCATGCTGTTAGCAAGTCAGCCTGTCCCACAACGTAGAATCATAGAATCAATAAGGTTGGAAAAGAACTCAAAGATCATCAAGTCCAACCTATCACCCAACACCTCATGACTAACTAAACCAGAGCTTCAAGTGCTATGTCCAATCCCTTTTTGAACACCTCCAGGTAGGTTGACTCCACCACCTCCCTGGGCAGCACATTCTAATGGCCAATTACTCCTTCTATGAAGAGCTTCTTCCTAACATCCAGCCTAAACCTCCCCTGACACAGCTTGAGACTGTGTCCTTTTGTTGTGGTGCTGGTTGCCTGGGAGAAGATGCCTGGGAGAAGAGACCAACCTCCACCTGGCTACAACCTCCCTTCAGAAAGTTGTAGACAGCAATAAGGTCTCCCCTGAGCCTCCTCGTCTCCAGGCTAAGCAACCCCAGCTCCCTCAGCCTCTCCTCATAGGGCTTGTGCTCGAGACCTCTCCCCAGCCTCGTTGCCCTTCTCTGGACTCTTCTTCACTTTAATGGGAGCAAAATTTTTGCAGTGAAGGAAAGCAGCACATTTCTACACCATGGCACACATAATCTACATTACCTACCTAGGAACAACCCCAACTAATACCAAATACCCACTCAAGATTAATACTGTTCTTATTATTAATAATATAAATGCTTTTTAATGATACAAAGCTTCTGCACATCTATTATCTCTTTCAGGTCAATACCTTTACTCCCATTACAGGTAAGGGCATTAAAAAAGCCCTTATGTGAGTAGCTAATCAATACAGTTATTAACTATTCAAATACTTAAAATATTGGGGGTTTAAAATGTATTTATTCTTGACATAATTGCTTCAATCCAGGCACTTTCATAGAGAAACTTAAGCATATTTTTATTCCAAAAGAGAAGAAAAATAACTGTCTCTTAATGAAATGCACACCACTAACTCTTAATCATGTCCTGATTCTCAGATAATATTAAAGCAATTCCTAAAAGATCCTTAATGCAAAGGAGATTTATGAAGCATAAGGAATGTGTTTTTGCAGCTCACTCATTTCATCCCTCTTTAAAGTTATATTCACTTTTGAGCAGTCTGGAGGAGCAACATGTGCATGTCTCACAGCGTTCCTGCACAACAGCAGAACAGAGAACAATGCTCAAACAAAATTCAAAGTCTACAGTGACATATTTTTAGGCAAAGGGCCTAATTAATTTGATCTCAACCACAGGATATCAAGTTATGTGTCACCTGAGACCACACAAGTAGCTTGTAACACACTTTATGATTCTGGGATTATGGTTTACAAGACACCTCTGACATTTAAAAAACTGAAGGATGTTAATTTGTGCCATAGATTCCACAGAACCAAGCCTCTTACGGTGAAATTCACAACTGACTATTCAAGGTCAAGCCCAGGAAAAGAACTAAGGCATTTCATTGATGCTCTATGATCAATCGTTTTGATTAACGATTCTTTGAATTGCTTTTATGAAAACCATCTGATCTGCCAGGTGCCTTTTTCCTCTGGTTTCCAAGTGCTTATCTACACAGAATTCTGCTTGTGCCTGGACTACTGTCTTATGTGCTTTATGAGCCCTTCAGTGGAGCTGACTGAAATGTAAAATCAAGCTTCCCTCACACCACTTCACTAGTGAATAACTTCACACATGCATTGCAAGTACAGCAGATAAATGGCAGAAGAGAAAAGCTGTCAGGATTTTAGGAGGAAGGAAAGAAATAGGAAATGAAAATAACAAGAGTTTGAACAAACCTACATCTGCAGCAGCAGCAAGAGAAGACCATCATTAGACATCGGCAGGACGCCAGCACCAGTGCACCCCAGAGGTATTACAAAACCCAATCCATACTCACACCATGACTATATCTATCACAGTTTGGAATCCAAGAAATAGACTTGCATCTATCCCTACAGCATTTTTTCAGCTATTATTCTGTATTATGGGGTGGGGGGAAAAGAAAGAAAGAAAGGAAAAGAGAAAGATTTAATCATTTAATCATTATTCTTGACAACAGAAGCTTATTTGCTTGGTTTTGTGCTTCTACGTACTTTAAAGCCTGCAATATGCAGTTTAAACCTTATTACTAAAATGTGGTTGACCCACATAGATAATTTGAGAGAGTCCTAACTTCATAGGCTAGCGGAGCCTTATTCAGATCTCTTAGGATCCCTTATTGCTTTCACAATAACAACTGACAATTCTGCCCAGGGCCTCCACGGTCCTAACCATCTCTCACTTTTACCTTCTCCTCACAATCACTGACATGTGAGAGAACACTCAGAGAGAGCTGAAAGCTTGTTTCAACCATGTCCATTTACTCCTTGGAGGTAGCAGGAGCATTTATTTACCACACCACTTTTCTCTATGCAGTAAATGTACAAGTACATTTACAGATCAGAGAAGAAACTATTTTCCTATTAGGAATTCTTTCCTTTTGACCACATCAGAATAAGTCTCACTCTTACTCTCTGCTGCAAGTCTCAAGGAGAATAAATACACCTTGCATTAACTTGCTCTGTGAGTTTAGTTTTACGTGTGTGAGGAGTAAAAATAGTTCCATAAAATAATTAATAAATTTTAAACAAGGAGATCAGGAGTAACTGTCACAAAGGAAAATGAAATTAACCGTTCACAGAATGTGTGTGGTTTCGGGGCTGTGCCCATCCATAAGCGAAACCACAGAGAGTAAAAACCATATTGCACATATCTGTGTCTATCATTTCTTACTGATGTGAAGGAGAAATATTCTTTTCTAATGCATTTCAGGTGCCAGTCAAGTTTTCCTGTTGGGAGCTGGAATCTAGTTAGATCTTCCTCCCAACATTCCCCAAAGCCTACTATGAAACTTGTACAGAAATGTGCAAGGCCAAATCAGTCTCAGTGACATGACTTGGACTCCTTTGATCACAGTGTATATGACTTGACAATTGCAGTTAGCAAGAAGTCCTTTCAAATGCTTCAGCTGTCAGTGGAAGAGGCCACAGAGAATGGAGCCCTGAAAGAAAGAGAATGCAATCCTCTCTCCCTTACCTCCGTGAGCCACTAAAGCTGCTACCTGTGACTACATTCTTAAAGAGCAGACACAGAAGACTGTGGTCAGGTCCCAAACAGAAAGTTGATTTTTAAGGTCATTTATCATGGACTAAAGTTAGTCTTCCTTGAAGTCAGTGTTTTTCAGCAGATAAACCCAAGCAGAGTTTTATCTATGGGATATTTCCATCACTATCCATTTTCTAACACGACAGTCACAAGGTTTCACAGAAGTATGAAAGGCAATGAAATTGAGTTTACTCTTTGTTTTACTTGCTAGTGTTCCTGGCAATCAGGAGCAAGCCTTTTGGAACAGTCATCTGGCATACATGTATCCAACAGGGTCTTTCTAAAGAGAAGTGTGCCCATTTTAAAGATACAGGAACCATCTATGCTAGCTCTAATTGTTGCTGTTTCTTAACTCACAAGGCATTCGTATTAGACTGCTCATGGCAGAGACACACCAATTTTTGATCAGCATAGAAAAGCCACCTGCAATACCTGCCAAAATTTAGCTGTTCTTTTCAATTGGTCCAAACTCTGTGGTTTTTTTTGTTGGTTCTGAAATAAGAACACAGCTTCTGAAAAGGAGAAAACAAATTCATTCCTTTTTTTTTAGCCAATAAGTGGATATAGTAGATTTAGGCACTCGCTGTCAAGGCAACAAATACAAACAGCAAAATAAGAATGTTTTCCTATGCTGTGTATTCTATTCAATGAGAAAGGTGAAACAATAATCAAATCCTTTTCCCTGCTGTGAACTGTTGAACTGAAATCTTACCTCAGTTTGACTTCAGTTTTATAGCCAACCCCCTGCCCAATTCCTAGCTTTGTGACCGAACCGGTTTGCAACACGTTTCTTACTGCACAATAGCATTTAAGTGCCCACTGAAATGGAAAGCAGCAAGAAAGTCTGATTCATACAGGCCTTTAAATAGTATGTATATTTTTCTACTGAGCAAATATAACTCATCGATGGAAGGCCATACTGCTCAAGAAAATACAAATACATTTTCCTTAATGGTTTTTTCAAGCCAAATTTAACTGCAGCTCTGACTTAAATCTGGAAAGAGAGAGATGAAAAATAGCTTAGATGTGACATAAGAAAATAACACAGAGGGAACAAGTGACTCATGTTTAGTCATTCCTTCGTTTCCATTGGATGGACACCTATGTCATGGCTCTAAATTAGCAAGAGGAGGAATTATCCCACTCATTAGGAAAAAGATTTCCAGTTACTTGCAGCGCAGCCGTAAATCCAAAGCTAATTTGCTACCATCAAAGATCATTAAACGTAGACCAAGTCCAAACCCAAAGGGCTCCTAGTTAATGCTGAAAACCTGAGAAAGCAGGTCTGAGCTACTCTTCTGTACCACAACAGCCTGAAAAGTCACAGTGCATAATTCTGCTTTTCTCACTCAGTTTTTCCAATTACTTGTTGTAAGAGAAGCCGTTTAATGAGCACTGTTGTGTGTGCAGTAGCAATTGAACTTGAAAATACATCCTCTGATGGCTGCCTGTTTCACTGGGGTGGATCTGCATTAAAACCAACAAGGAGATTGGGTGATTTAAATGGATTCCTGACTTTAAAAGGCAGAATTTTCCATGGTATACTCACTTAAAACGCATACCCTAGCCTCAGTACTGCATGAATTCCACGCACGTTAAATGCACAGCACAAGTAATAGTTTGACTGATTTGGTAATATGTTTGTTTACCTTAGCTTGACCTTTGTAGAAGTTTCACAGGTCTAAATCCATATTGCTAATGGAAAATTGTACTGGCTCTATGCAGAAGTTTGACAAATGCCTCTGCATACTTTGTCAGTATGTTGTCAATTATATTTTTTTCCTTCTCTTGCAAACAAGAAAGTCTCCCATCAAACACTAATTGCTGAAAGAAATTTACTGTTGCTTTTTTTGAAGAATAACTTTGTTAAAAGATCTGTAGTCAAACTACAAGATGGCAGAGATTATACAGAGGAAAGGTTGGAGGAAATTCTGAACTTCTGTTAGAAGGAAGCTCTGTGTGGCCAGCAGGAGCAGGGAGGTCATTCTGCCCCTGTACTCAGCACTGGTTAGGCCACACCTCGAGTGCTGTGTCCAGCTCTGGGCCCCTCAATTCAAGAAAGATGTTGAGTTACTTGAACGTGTCCAGGGAAGGGCAACAAAGCTGGGGAGGGCTTTGGAGCACAGCCCTATAAGGAGCGGCTGAGGGAGCTAGGATTATTTAGCCTGGAGAAGAGGAGGCTCAGGGGAGACCTTATAGCAATCTACAACTACCAGAAGGGAGGTTGCAGCCAGCTGGGGGTTGGTCTCTTCTCCCAGGCAATCAACACCACAACAAGAGGACACAGTCTCAAGCTGCACCACGGGAGGTTTAGGCTGGATGTTAGGAAGAAATTGTTCACAGAAAGAGAGATTGGCCATTGGGATGTGCTGCCCAGGGAGGTGGTGGAGTCACCATCACTGGAAGTGTTTAAAAACAGACTGGATGAGGCACTTGGTGCCATGGTTTAGTTGATTAGATGGTGTTGGGTGATAGGTTGGACTTGATGATCTCAAAGGACTTTTCCAACCTGGTTGATTCTGTATTCTGTAAGGAGATATGTGTTAAGTCACAGAAGCTACACTGAGTCAACCAACCATTTAGTTATCTTTATAGTATCAATGGAAATGTTAAAAAAATGTTTTTTAAACTGTAAGTATTTTAGACAACACTTCACAGACACATTTCACATCATTCTACTACACATAGAAGTACATGTGATGGAGTTCTTGACCCCTCCAGGGTAGCACTTGGACCTCACATCGAGAGATATCAAGGCTGATGGCACCTTGCAAGTGTTTGCACTCTAGGGTCCCTCCAGGCTGCTTGAACTGCCAAGACTGGGTAGGGAAATCTTTTTAACATTCACTGAGAATGGTTGCAAATATCTTTCAGCTGGAACTCCCCAGCTCTAAGGAGGATTATCCCATCCATGCAATAAAGTTTACATTTAAACTTTCCTCATGATTGCATCAGAATGCAATTAAACCTGAATTTGGATAGCAGTGCTTCTTCCTTATGTGCTTGCTCTTCTGCTAATATCAAACATAAGCAGACACATTTGAAACTACATTTACTTGAAGGTTGCCTTAGAGATCACTTAGGTATAAATCACCAACTTCTTAGAACATCTAGATGTTAATTCACAGCAGGGAAGTTGATGGATAAGTCTAATCTCACTGTCTGAACTGTAACTCGATCATGGAAGATGGAACCTTGTTTTGTCTTTGGTAAAAAGAGAAGCAAGGTTTTATTTTGCTGTTACTCTGAAGTCTTGTCAGGAAGGACCCATCCAGTAACAAGAACAAGTTCTGCCTGCAGTCAGGTCAATGACATGGTTACTTGCTGATTACAAGCAAGACCAACATTCAGTACAGAAAATATCAACCCAAAACATTCCTGCAGTGGTGCAGTTTCAATAGTTTGGTTTGGTTTACTTATGCAAACATGGGGGCAGAGAACAAAGGCTTAAGAGTCTCTCTTAAAGCCATTAATCTGCCAGAACCAAATCATTACTTATTACCACTCTTTTCAGCTTGGGGGATTTTGATTTGCTTTGTGGTGTTGGTTGTTTGGGTTGGTTGGGTTTTTTGTTTTGGTTTGGGTTTTTTGGGGCTGGGGGTGGTGGTGTTTGTTGCTTTTTTTCTTTCCCCTCAGGAAATACAGTGTCCATTATTACCAAGTCAAGTAATCATGTAACAGAGAAGAGACAAGCGATGAAATTTTCAAAGTATGACAGTTTAATACTGCTTTACCTTCTCTTTCTGTTGTAACAACATGAAAAGAAAATTAAAAGACATTTGACACCTACAACACCTCTCTTTAAAAGCACAAACAGATCATAGAATAGAATAGAATAGACTAGAATAGACTAGAATAGAATAGAATAAACCAGGTTGGAAGAGACCTTCAAGATTGAGTCCAACCTATCATCCAACACCACCTAATCAACTAAACCATGGCACCAAGCACCCTATCAATTCTCCTCCTGAACACCTCCAGTGATGGCAACTCCACCACCAGGCAGCCTATTCCAATGGGCATTCACTCTCTCTGTGTAAAACTTCCTCCTAACCGCCAGCTTAAACCTCCCCTGGCGCAGCCTGAGACTGTGTCCTCTTGTTCTGGTGCTGGTTGCCTGGGAGAAGAGACCAACCTCTGCCTGTCTACAACCTCCCTTAAGGTAAGTGTAGAGAGCAATAAGGTCGCCCCTGAGTCTCCTCTTTCCCAGGCTAAGCAATCCCAGCTCCCTCAGCCTCTCCTCATAGGCTTGTGTTGCACGCTCGAGCAAAGTCAACATCCTTCCTATAACTGAGGGGCACAGAACTTTACACAGTACTCGAGGTGTGGCCTAACCAGTGCAGTGTACAGGGGCAGAATGACCTCCCTGTTCCTGCTGGCCACACTGCTCCTGATGCAGGCCAGGGTGCCATTGGCCCTCTTGGCTGTCTGGGCACACTGCAGGCTCATGTTCAGCCTACAATCAACCAGCACCCCCAAGTTCCTCTCTGCCTGGCTGCTCTCCAGCCACTCTGACCCCAGCCTGTAGCACTGCATGGGGTTGTTGTGGCCAATGTGCAGAACCCGGCACTTGGATGTGTTAAATCTCATGCCGTTGGATTCTGCCCATCTGTCCAGCCTGTCGAGGTCCCTCTGCAAAGCTTCTCTGCCCTCCAGCAGATCAACTCCTGCTCCCAGCTTGGTGTCATCCACAAATTTACTCATGATGGACTCAATGCCCTCATCCAGATCATCAATAAAGATGTTGAAGAGCATGGGGCTCAGCACTGATCCCTGGGGCACACCACTAGTGCCTGGCTGCCAGCCGGATGTGGCACCATTCACCACCACTCTCTGGGCTTGGCCCTCCAGACAGTTCCTAACCCATCACAGTGTTCTCCCATCCAAGCCATGGGCTGACAGCTTGGCCAGGAGTTTCATATCTAAACTATGAGGAACAAAGTCATGCTCAACACAGGATGGGGTCCCACTTTTTCCTAGGCTCCCTTAATATTGGAAACACTTTATATTTCCAATCTTCCAACACACAGCTATCTGAGACAATCCACTTTATTTAATGAAACAATGAGTTGTTAGCAATCAAGTACAGGAGCTTGACAAGAATGGGGAGTTTTTTTGACTTTCATAATAGCTTCATAACAGCTGAAGAATAGCCAAGATTTTTAAACTACAAAACTCCAGGGACAGTTTTGAAATAATGTAAGCAGCAGCTGATACATTACCAATCTCTACAAATACACCAGCTGAGGAAAAAACTGTTCTGCAATATTCACTCACCACAGGATTCTTTCTAACACAGGAGTTTTTCCCTGAAAATTAGATGCTTAATCTAAAATGTCTCTAAGATCCAACAAGAACATTTCTGACCTAATATTTCAACACAAGATAAAGTATGAGGAGATAGTAAACTGGCTCCTCTGCCATTTTACTGGAAAACTCAAGGCATTTATTCCTTCCCTATCTGAATTAGAAACACATGCACATAACTTCAAGTTTCAGTTCGTTCTCTTATTTCTACAACCCTTCCTCTAAATTTTATTGTCAGCCTTAAAGGAAACTCCAATACCATAACTCAAGTCTTCTACAAAGTCTCTTGTTTCCAGACTGCTATGTTCCTCTTCATCCTTCACTACTTATCAGTCCCTCCAGAAAGTGATACTTCACTTTGCTTCTGTTACCTGTTGGCAATAATTCCACTGCATGACGACAGCTGTATTTCTGCACGTTACATTTTCAGCACTACTTCATTCTCCAGCAACTGAGCAGAACTTTCATTGTGCAAATCTCCATGCACAAGCCTTAGACATGCTGCTCTTTTCAGAGCTTGCACAAGCCCTCAAGCTTAAACCATGGGAGAGCAACAGCCAGGACACATTCTTTCCTGTCCCCATTGTTTCAGCTGTGCATCATGTACCAAGTTCTTCAGTAATTCATGCTCCAGCTCATGCAGGAATTAAAATTCAAAGTTACAGTCTGGCCTTCAGAGAAAAACATTTGTTTCTCGCTTACTGCAGTGTACCAAACATATGTTAGCCATCTAGTGGAACCATGTGAATCTTTTCTGACATTGGTATTTAATACACATGGCATCGCCTAGTATCTGTTGGAGAAATAAATGGGATTTCAATCTCGGCCTCTCTCACTCCATTACCTGCCTTCTCTCCTCCTCTTTCCTGAAGCTGAACTGATTTTTCTATCCCTATTCCTCTCATCCTATAATGAAAGCTAAACCAGAAATATTTTCAACTCAGTTCCCTGAATGGAAGATAATTTAATGATGCAGTTCTTTCCAGTACATTTCCAAGAGCCATGGACTTGAGGTGTGCAATAATGCCTACTACTTCTGGTGGGGGCAGGGCACAGTGATATAGAACAGAGCTGGGTCGGGACTGCAACGGAGCACAAAGGCAGTACTGTCACACTAGCATTCTTAGAATGCACTACACCTCATCTACCTCCATCCTACCTTCTATTTCCCCTCAAGCATTGCATTTTATATCTACATTCCACCATCCCTGATATATCTGCCCACATTCTGACAGTGCTAAGGGAAATGTAAGAATTGTTATTTTCACATGGCAACACACCACCACGTTTTTAATTAGAAGAGTACACTCTTTCCTGACTCTCAAAGGGCAGGCACAATAACAATCACATCAAACTAAAAACTAACACAGCATCAATCATAATAACATTAACAAAAAAAACCCCAAACAAACCAACTCCAAACAGATGGCACAAGCCAATTGATAGCTGTACCTGTAAGGCATGAACAATTCACTGAAATAGCAACACACTATTAGCTCCTTTAAGCAGGAACTAAGTGAATACAAAGGATAAATGATAACAAGCCTGAAAGACACCAGTCTTAAAAGAGACCTTGTTGGTCACCAGAGGATAGGGGTACAACAGTGTGGGGTAAACCAGAACATTGCTTCAAACCATGTTCTATGCAGTGCTCTACACCCTCCTCATTTAGTCACTGTTTGATTAGCAGCAAGCATTAAGCATTGCTTGCAACCTGTAACTTCAGAAAACACTGAAGACTATGCTATAGTGTTCAATATGTTAACAATAACAGATAATCAAGTAAATTGCTTTCTCTTCTGGACTTTTCATACCACTTGCTGAAAAAACCAAAACCAGACATGGATTTCTACCCAAATCACCTTAGTGTTGTCAAGATAAATACTTGCTCCTAATGCTCTCCACCATCTTGCCCACTGATTTAGCATAAGGGAATAATAGTGACAGCCTAAGTCAGTGGTTCCAGATTTTGCAAGTACTTCAGCAGGTAAAAAACAAAAGCAAAACAAAACCCCAAAAACAAAAAAAACCCCACAACCCCAAAGCACCACTTAGAAAATTCAACTCAGCTACTGCAGTTTACATAAATTAGCTCTCTACTCTTAGCACAGTTTTTCTCTATTAGTGAAAATGAATGATTAGCAAAAGGTATATTAGCCATCGTTGTATCCTACATGAACACCCAATTTTCTCCATCTCTGTGTCTCCTGTCTGCTGCAGATGCCATACAGAATATTTTATTCAATTCTCTTCCACATGAAAGATTTTTTTTTTCAATCTAGCAGCAGCTTAGCAATGAACTCCTTAGTAAATGAAGCATAAAGCAGAGATCTTCTGACAGACCTGTCCATTCCTGATTTCCTATTGCCCAACACCTCACAAAGTAGGAATGAACTTAGAAGTGGCCTTTTGGAGCACTGGCTACCCCTTTCCATTTCCTAGTGATGCAGAATGCAGACTTAACCAGATTAGGAAAGACCTTCGAGACCATTGAATCCAGCCTATCACCCAACACCATCTAATCATCTAAACCATGGCACTAAGTGCCTCATCCAGTCTTTTCTTAAACACCCCCGGTGATGGTGACTCCACCACCTCCTTGGGCAACCCATTCCAATAGCCAATCACTCTTTCTGTGAAGAACTTCTTCCTAACATCCAGCCTAAACCTCCCCTGGCACAGATACCTTTTGGAAGCAGCTGTGCAGGTGAATAGGAAAGAAGACAGGTAGACATTAGACTGATCAATAACACACAAAGTGAGTATCATTTGGAAGGGTGGAAAACTGGACACAGACTAGAAAATATTCCTGTATGAGCAGTAGGGAGGGAGCTGTGGTTTATATGCTGCAGTTATCTCAAAGGAGGTAGTTTAGTTTTAGAAAACAGAGGTCATCTAATATCATTATTTTTCATATTTGGCTGTTCTTACAAAGCTCAGCCTAAGAATCAAGTCTTAAACATCAATTTGGACCCAAATGTTGGAAGTGCTAATTGAACTGGCAAAGATACAATGCTCACAATTAAAAGATGTCTCCATTTGGTTAGCAGCCAGATCCATAGACAGAATAAAGTTGCAGATGCCAGCTCACAATCTGAGCCAGTTCCACTCTGAAACACGGTACTGCATTTCTTTCTTACACATTGGAAAGGAATGCAGTGATCCTCACATGGCAGTGTAGTCAATGACCTCAGGTACTGGCTTCTGAAAGGGGAGTTTTGTTATCTTCTCAGCATCACAGATTCAGCCAGAATTTAAACATCAGAATATGCAGCTGCAGTTTTCAGTAGAACCATCCTTTGGGTATGATGTACAGCTTTGCCTGTTGATGTACTGTGTCCACTTGCTTACAGAAACACCTTTTACTCTTTTGACTTGCTTACTGAATTCTAAGATAAATTGAAACACAGTTTTGCCACACCTGTATTCTTCACTTTTGCACACTGAAAGTCATATGGTTAAGCTGATCATTATGAATTTGATGAGTGCTGGAACATTCAGTCATTGTTTTCCCTACTAATGCAGTGGACTAGCAATATCCTATGAACCATTCTCTGTAGCAAACATTAAGAAAACAAAAATGAAAACAACTCTTAAAGTATCAAAGGCTTAAAATTTTCAAGTGAGAGAGTTGCTAAAGATGTTTCTGGGACACTGTAGTTGTCATAAGTTTCTCAAGTACAATCAGCCAGTGGAATAATCTTCACAGGGAATTGCAAATGGCTTTCCCAATATTGGACACTTGTAAGACACAGCTGGACAGGCTGCCAGGCCATCCTGTCTAGACTCTGTCCTTGCCAAGAAAGGTTGGACCAGATGATCCTTGAGGTCCTTCCCAACCTGCTGTTCTCCCATTGACACTTCTCCTCCACACAAATAAAAATGTAAAGCCTAACACAGACCACTTCATCAATTCCAAATCATCTCAATTGAAAACAGTGCTGGAAGGTTTAGCACTGATAGTTTAAGAGTGAGCACTGATCTTTGCTCTGTTCTGCAGAAGTTAGTTCTGCTATTTTATGATACCATTTTATAGATCCCTATCTCAGTGGTTTCTCTAAGTGGATCTCCTAATTTTTGACTCAAAGCTGCCATTACTTTATTCTCTTCCTTTAAGGAACAGTTTGCTATGACATGGGCCAAAAGGCTGAAGTTATGCAGTGAGGAGACAATCATTAAAACATCCATGTGAAGACAGTGTTAAATCCTTAGCTATTGTAACTCTTCATAAATAAATTGCTTCTGTATGATTGCAGAATGCTAAGAGCAGCAACTCCCAGGAGAGTAAATAAGTAGTGAAATGCACTCTGATTTAGGGATGGGAGTTTATAACAACTCTTTTCCAAAGGAAAACAGGTTGCTTAAGTGTTACTGGCAATTTTTCCATAAGGCCATTATCTTGTCATTTAAGTAGTTCTGTGTCTTTGATCCCAAATCTCTTTATTAATTTCTCATCATCACTGCATGTAAAGTTTTATGACGACTGATATTTTCATTTATTATCAAAGGTAACACAGGGCTCTGGGCAACCTGATCTAGTGGAGGATGCCCCTGCTCACCGCAGAGGGGTTGGACTAGATGACCTTTGGTGGTCCCTTCTAACCCAAACCATTCTGTGACCCTACCTTGAAGCCCAGCTGTCCCAAGGAGGGCAAACAGGAGTTTTTATGATTTTGTTTTAATCTTTTGCCTAAGTTTATTTATTATTACTCAAAGGCAGATGCAGGATTCTGTTCATCCCACCTATTGCTCCAATCAGGCTTGAAATCAAATTTTACAAGCCTAGTAATTTTCAACAGCCCAACTAAGATTTGTAGCATGGATTGACAGGTTATATGAAGTAGTGCCCATTCATAAAAGGATTTGAGAGTGTGGTGGTTTGAGCCTTAACTGGGACTTAAGAGCTCAGATGGGGTCAAGGCTGAGAATTCCTTCCCCGCTTCCCCCCTCCTCTTTCCCAATAGAGAAGAAAAAGAAATGGAAGGAGCAAATCCACCAAGAAATAATATGGAGTCTGCCTGGAAGTAGAGAAGTAAAGAATTTTCTTTAAACAATATATATATAACAGGTAGGGATCACCAGGGTAAGGAGCAAGGATGGATGGGAGGAGCAAAAAGAATACAAAAGCAGTCTCTTTGAAGAGGTGTGGAAGTAGCAGGGAGAAGGATCACGTGGCAGAGAAGCAGGGAGCCACCAGCAGTCCTCATCCAAGCAAAGGCAGGGGCCAAGAGAGCTAATGGCTGTAGTATCCCCCTTTTTATAGCTTTGCTGGGCAGGGAGGGGGAGTGGAACAGACTAATTCAGTTTCCAAGGGGGAAAACCCCCTGCAGGGAGGGCAATACTCTCACAAGCCCTCCCCCCCTCCCCCTGCTTCCCAGATGGGTGTTAACCCAGCACATGAGAGAGAGAGAGTGATATCTTTCTCTGAAGACGATTTGAAGGGATACCTGCCATGGAAATTTTGCAATAGCTTCAGTGGCAGTTAAGAAGAGAGCATGCAAAAGCACCCACTGTTTCACACACATAAGGGAGTAGTTCAGAACAGCCCTTAGGGTGCAGCAGATGCTGCCACAGATCACACTGGAAACCCAACCTAGCTAGGAAACACCCACCAAGATAAGAGAGTGCTGAGTAAGTGTTCAGCACAACAGCAGCTTCTGAACTTACTTTTCTAGTAGCGTGCGGTGGGTTGAAATTACTCCCCAAAATGAAATTGCCAGAGCAGCTCAGTTGGAAAGCAAGTGAAGTTGTATTTACAAGCAGACTAAAATCTAGAAACATGAAATGCGATGAATATGTACAAAATGTACAATATTTGCATATATCTACAGTTTATAAACAGCACCCTCCCTGTTCCCTTCCCCCACCCTATACAAAGGAAAAGAGAAAGAGAAGAGCAGAGGGGAATTTGTTAGTACTTAGCCACAAGAACACAGTCAAGGTCAGCAACAGCCAAGCAAAAGCACCAGCTAGTATCAGCTAGAGTGAAGAAGCTGAGAGTGAGAGGTATGTTTATACAACTAACTTTATGTTGTTTTTCAGACCAAGGGGATTATTTAGACCTTGTCATTGTTTTCCCTTTACATCCAATAGTAATTTATTTACATTCTAACACTTTCTATTCAATTTGTGGAAATTTTTCCTAGGTGTCAGCCTAAAACTGCCACATAGTCTTAAGACCTATGTCACAAAAGCATTGAGCACTGGCAACTAAATGTAGTATTCTGGTGAAATACAAGGGATCTCCAGAATGCTTTTAGAGCTACAAGGATGACTGCAGGACTTTAATATCTCTCCTATGAAGAAAGACTGAGAGACCTGGGGCTGTTTAGTCTGGAGAAGAGAAGGCTGAGAGGGGACCTAATCAATGTCTATAGATATCTGAGGGGTGGATGTCAAGATGAAGGTGCCAGGCTCTTTGGGCTGGTGTCCTGTGATGGGACAAGGAACAACAGGTATAAGCTAGAGCATAGGAGATTCCACCTAAACATGAGGAAACAATTCTTTCCTGTGAACATGACCAAACACTGGAATAGGCTGCCCAGAGAGAATAGAATAGACCAGGTTGGAAAGGACCTTTGAGATCATTGAGTCCAACTTATCATCCAACACTATCTAATCAACTAAACCACGGCACCAAGCACCCCACCCAGTCTCTTCCTAAACGCCTCCAAGTGATGGTGACTCCACCACCTCCCTGGGCAGCACATTCCAATGGCCAATCAATCTTTCTAGGAAGAACTTCTTCCTAACATCCAGCCTAAACTTCCCCTGGCGGAATGTGAGACTGTGTCCTCTTGTTCTGGTGCTGGTTGCCTGGGAGAAGAGACCAACCCCAGCTGTTTACAACCTCCCTTCAGGTAGTTGTAGAGAGCAATAAGGTCTCCCCTGAGCCTCCTCTTCTCCAGGCTAATCAACCCCAGCTCCCTCAGCCTCTCCTTGTAGGGCTTGTGCTCCAAACCGCTCACCAAAGGCTGTGGAGTCTCCTTCTCTGGAGACTTTCAAAAACCTGCCTGGATTCATTCTGTGTGACCTGCCCTAGGTGATCCTGCTTTGGTAGGGGGGTTGGACTCAATTATCTCTAGAGGTCACTTCCAACCCCTACCATTCTGTGATACTGGGATCTTTTTTACGCTGAAGCGCAAGGCCTGGTCAATTGAAAATCCGCAAAGGTGGCAGCCAGCAGCAGAATTCCAGAACTTGTCAGAAACAATGTTTGTCTCCAGGATAATCTCTTGTATTCAGAGGAAGTGGCAGGACATTAAAAAATAACAAAATTAAGCCCAGTGTTACGTGTAGAAATGAGTTGATATTTTTGTCTGCTGAAGGGGTATCCAAATTTGACACTTCAGCATTAAAAATCAAAACAAAATCCAAAACAAAACAACTTGGCCATTTTGAAGCATTTATTTCTCTACAAACAGAATTATACAACTTCGCTCAAGCCACTGAGAAAAGATAGTCAAAAATCAATTTTCCACCCTTCATTATGTGCCTACAACTAGAAATCCTTTGCACAGAGGCACTATACATATTTATGTATCTTCCCTTGAGCTAAAGGGAACTTTTGCATTCAGAAAATGCATTAATGGGACTGGGTATAATTTTGCAGTCTTTAGTTTCTTTTTATCAGCACCTACAATGATGTTTTGGCATTTACTCCAGCTGAGGAGACTTCCCTCTTTCACTTTTTTTCCCATTATTAAATTACCAAGAAGCAGGTAAAAATTCTCTCCATCCTCAGTGTGTGGCAAGTAATAAGCACTGAGGAGATTTCCACACACACACTACTTAGAAAACAGTGTTATCTGTAGAATACTGAGAACTTCACCCTTAAGGTAGAATTAGAGGTATGCTATTTATAAGGTTTTAAGTATATGGAGCATGGGTATCTACAACACAGGAGAAATCTGCTCTATTCTCCTAGAACCAAGGTGGAAGTGTTTGGGTTTTTACTACTTTCTTATTAGGAGAATAGGAATAGGAATAGGAATAGGAATAGCAATAGGAATAGCAATAGGAATAGCAATAGGAATAGCAATAGACCAGACCAGGTTGGAAGAGACCTTCAAGATCATCGCATCCAACCCATCATCCAACACCATCTAATCAACTAAACCATGGACCAAGCACCCCATCAAGACTCCTCCTAAACACCCCCAATGATGGCAACTCCATTAAAGCCATATTTTAAAACCACTTTTTAAGCTAAAGCTAAAAGGATTAAGCATACACCAATACCATAATTTCTAAGTAATGAGCGCTAACAAGGAGAGCAGACCAAAACTGCTTCCCCCCAGTTTTTGCTCACACTCTACATACATCTTAATTAATTATCTTTCTTTGGAAAGAGTAGCACCTGGGTGTAGATTCATGGAATAGTTTAGGTTAGAAGGGATCTTAAAGATCATGTAGTTTCAGGTAGCTTGCCTCTGGTAATATACAGGTAAGCAGAACATCTTTGGAGTGGGATCAATAGTCCAACTTACTCATTCACCACATAGTGTCTTTTTTCATCTACCTCCTTCTAGCAGATACCAAATTAGTCTGTTTTCCCATCACCCTCCCTTTGATATCTTATCTCATTCTATTAGGCCCTACAATGGCTGTGGCAATTTCTCACTTCTGGCTTTGTGCAATAAAGTTTTATAGGGATACAGGTTCCCTGCAGATTGAGTGGTTGGGAAGGCATTGCTTGTGTTTGTTTCCAGCTCAGTCAACAAACTAACTGCTGAAAACTCCTCTACTTATTTTTCCAGATGGGTCCTTGCAAATATTTGCATGAACAAACATTGTTACCTGAATAGTCTTCTACAGGAATGGCTCCAGTTACTGTAAGGATAATTTCATGCCCTAGAATGTGAAAAGATTTAAGGCAGATGAAATTATTCCATACTGCCTCTTCCAAAGTTCTTTCACGTTCCTCTGGTAGCAACCACCCTTGGCAACAGCACTTTATTCCATAGATTTAATGCAATGTGTCAAGAGTTAGGGTGACAAAAACTTCATGTTCCTGCAATGACTAAATGTTATTGGGAAAGATTTTTTTTCATTACATATGAAAATACCTTTTGAACACATACATTTAATCCTCAGGTTTAAGCAGCAAAGGAACATATGATTGTCCCTACAGTAAAATGAAAGCTGCAATATTTAACCCTGACTGCAGTATCAACTTCTCTTTGTCACCTATTTGATGGAAAGGGGTTAAACTTTTCAGATTATATTTTATAAGCCATCCATGAAGGACTAGCCTCATAAAAAAAGGGAAGATGTATTCCTTAAACACTTAGTTCTGGTATCTGTTTCCTGTATTTTCTTCCTAGCTATTTCGGAAGCTACTTAAACGTTGTCAGTCTAGGTATGTATGAAAAAGGCATAACTGACTAACATATTAATAGGCATAACTAACACATTGAAACAGGGAGTTGTTCTGAGACTAGTTGAAGAACTGATTAGCATTTCTTTAAAACAGATTTATGTATTTTCTTACAGCAATTTAATTCTTTCTGCTTCCAGTAACAGATAACAATTTCCCCTTGAGCCTGCAGAGCTCCAGCTGAGTAGAAATTTGGGCAGGAACTAGGATGTTTGAAACAAGGGATAAAGAGAGAGATATGAGTTAAAGAAAAATACTAAATTGAATGTCTGCTTTCATAAGCTTTCCTGAGCCAAATACAGCACATCTGTGTATACTGAACAGCAGATAGTTGTTTTACAAGTAAATAAAAAACCCGCAGAGAAGTCTCTATTCACTACCCATGTACTTGAGGAGTGCATTTTTGTTTTTCCATGCATCATTCATATTCAGAGAGATTTCAAAGAAAGCAGTATTTGAGACTGATCTTTCACTGGATTAAATAGCACAGGCGGCACTGATTGCAAAGGTAGAGACGCATAATGAAGAAACAGAAGGGAAGCAGCAGTGCTAATGCAGGTTCTGACCATGGCCATAGCATTTCCAAAGTTTTGGGGAATTGAACATCAAGCAATTAGGATTTTACATTAGGCCAAATTACCTTATTCCTCAGCCGGGACTGAAACAAAGAGAGCTGCAAGGCTAGGCCTTCTAAAAGAGGCCAGGATGGATTGCTAACAATCAGGACTCTTTGGTACCCCCCCTACACATCAGCAGCTAAATAGCGGTCTCATTTTCAAAGCATACAGCTCTCGCTGATGTCCAGGTTTTCACAAGGTTAGCACAGCCAACATGCTGTCTGCTTTTGAAATTCCAAAGGCATCAGATTAGACTCATTCAGCTCATTTAGAGAAAATCCACTACAGATTATAGGTATTAAGCCTTCCTGAAATGTCTGGTCCCTTGGCAAATCTTGGCTCCCTTCACGGAAGGAAAAAGGAAACCAACCAAATCCAACAAAAAAGCCACAGTGCCTACTTTCAGAGGAGCTCATATCAGGAACTTCTGTACTCTCTGTAGAGCAGAGGGGTAGATGTGCAGCAGGGATGATGGACTCTGGCAGTCAGTAATAAGTAGTAAGGATACAATGGCTGTGTTGCATATCTTGACACAGAAAAGAAGAATTAATCATCAACTGATCGGTTTCAGCAAAGCAGCTCAAAGGTTCGGCGACTTACTCAAGGCAGACGTTTGCTCTGTGCCCTGGCTGAGCAAAAAGAGATTTCTTTACAAAAAACCTGTAAGTGGAGCAGTAGTAAAATGGATTTTATTCCTCCATTTTCAAGAGAGACATTCTCTCTTTGCACATCGAGCACACATTTCATTACAACACACTTCATCAAGGGGGAGGAAACTTCTTCAACAGGAAATCTAATGCCACCCAGCACACAGCTGCTTTTCAGTCTTGTCAGTTCATGTTTTCCACACTTTCTTTTCTTTTCCACATTTCAGTAAAATCTCTTCTCCCCACCTTCCCTACCTCATTTGCTGCCACATGCTGGCCTGAAACAAACACATGACTGGAAGATCATTCAGCTGTGATGAGCACAGCGTACACAAGGCGGACACAGTTCATTACTGGGCTCATTGTTTCTCTGTGTCCCTTGGTTCCCCAAGCAATTCTGAGGTACAAAGTCACAGCTCCTACATCTGTAGTCATTCACATCAACAAAATGAGAAACACCTGAAAAGCAGAATGAAGCTTTGGGACTCCAACAACTGTATAGTCCTAGTAAACAATCTCATTTTGTTTATCCCTTACCATGCCAGGTAATTTGACTTCCCTTCCTGTCACCTACTACCAAGCCAAGTTTTATAAAGACCCATAAGAGCTCCTGAAAATGTATTCAAGCATTATTCTACAGTGAAATTACAGAGACTGTACTCCATCACAAACCCCCATTTGCCTGTCCTTTCACAAAAGGTGTTCTGATGCTCATTAAGAGATAACATAGGAGCACAGTCAGTGACAAGACGCATCATTGGGTGAAAGTGTAGTGGCCTGGAAGTGTATTGTCTGTATAGAGGAGTTAGAAGCTGCTGCAGCTCCATCTCTAACCAGAAGGGAAAGCTGTTAGCTCTGTGAGTAGATGGGATTCAGCAAATATGTGATTGATTTTCAAAGTGCCTCAGCTTGCCCCACACTGGGGAAATCTGTTTTGCAACCAACTTCCACTTTCAGAATTGGTAAATGAAAAGGAAATCTACACAAATCTCCCAAGGAAATTGTGAGCAGAAGTTAACCAGATATGACCATTCATAAATAACAATATGTAAATGGGAGGGGGGGGTGTGGATAAAATAACCATTTAGGTAAAATACAGTAGCTGTGAGCATAGGTAAAATACAGTAGCTGGGAGCATAGTGACCTTAACCTTCCTAAGGCAGTGAGTGAAGACAAAACACACTACATTTTTTTTTTGGGCACTTCTCTCCTCCTTTCCATAGAAACTATCAATCAATATTGGCAGAGAAGATCTAGAGAAATTCTGTCCATGCTTGTTTCTTCAGCTTGTGAGAGTCATACACATTGATTTCAATCATGATTCACCCAGATATTCTTTGTTTCAACTAACGCAGCAGAGACTTCACCCGGAACGCTACAGAAAGCATTGCTAAGATAATACACAAAGTAAAGACTAAAAAACACAGGAGTGATAGGAGGTAAGAGCTAAGATGAGTGAGTAACAGCACAAGAAAGGAAGGAAGAAGACTCAATCACAGCACACAAAACCTGCCGTTTGATGCAGTGTCCTACTTATTATTCAGCATTTCTAAAATTGCCACTCTGATGTCTTTGAAATAGCAAACGCAACATTATGCATCTTAAACCCTCGCACAACATGAAGACTGAAGGATGGTTGTGAAATGTCTTTATTCTTCCTGCCAAACACATTCCTTGTCTTCCACACAGAGAATATTTGCAGATCTGACCCTTACCATGCAGCTGTGCAAAACTAAACAATGAGTGGAACAGCAGTTTTGACAAGTGCCATGAATGAGATGTATTTGTCATTAGAGGAGCGTATCAGGAGGATTACAATCGGTGAACAAGTTTCTGTTACATCTAGACAATAATATCAAACTCACAATCTCACTGAAATAGGGCTTACAAGTTGAGGTTAAGATATCCTTTTACTCTGCCCCGGCTATAAATTAATAAATGAGGAAGGAACACGAAAGAGTCAGCCTTACAATTTCTCTAAACACACAAAAATATATTAAAATGTCAAAAGTAGCTCCACAGCAAGTCTCCTGGGGAGGCAGGCATTATACAGAGCATAAAAAGCAGAATTCACGCTGTTCTATTACAGCAAAACTGGATTCTAGAGACCCTCAAGATTTACCACAGATCACATGGAACTTCTGGTACATTTTGACTGCAGATTAGATCAAACCTGAAACAGGTCTTTCCTGATGGCTACAAAAGTTATCTGTTTCTTCTCCTCCCTTATTTTTCCCCCCCTTATTCCTCCTCTTCTTCCTTCACATTCTACGTTTGCTTTTTTGTTAATTGGTTGGTTGGGTTTTGTGTGCTTTGGGGACTTTTTTTTCTCCCAGAAGGTAGAGAAGGCTTTGTTTCACCAAGAAGATCTAGACACTTGCTTATAAGTCACCAAAACAAAGCCATCATGCTAAGCATATTCCTTGAAATAACAGAGCTGTGCCACTGGTAAATTTGTGCTATTATCCTTCAACACAGACCACTACAAGGCTCATGGGTTTGTAAGTATAGTAAGGACATGAGACGTATGCTAAATGCCACTTCTGTCCTTCAAACAGAAGTCCTTACCAGTGATCAAGCAAACATGCAGCATCATCCACATGGATAGAAATCAGAAAGCTTGCACAGCCCAGGAAACTCAGAGAGCAAAAGTAAGTGTGAAAGGAATTCTAAGCATGAGTCAATGCCACTGGATTTCTCGAAGACGTTGGAAAGCGCGATACTAAGAGCGTCTCGGGTTATCCATAAACCTACAGCAAAAATGCAGCAGCTTTTTGTTTTTCTTTCCTGCTAAAAAAAATGTAGCCTACTACTGTTCTGCAGAGTTCCATCTCAGTCGTGGGGAAAAGCAAGGACTTTGCAGGACCTCAGCCTGCGATCTCAAAAGTGAGAATCACTTTTGACTTCTTGCTGGAGCATGTAGAAAAGGCGTGGTTACGGCCGAGGGCATCAGCACAGACTGAGTCTCATTCTTCCACCTTCTAGAAAGGAGCAGGGTTCCCTCCACTTTCCTATGAGTCTAAATGAAAATCAGTTACTTTCAACATCTGATTATAGTTCAAACAGTGTTTTTGAGACAAGACCTTGACAGCTAGAGACAAGGATTTTTAAATTATCTCCCCCACACCTTCTTACAATAACATCGAAGGTGTTTCCCTTCATCTTTCCTTTAGTCTCAAACGGAGTCTTTTGCACACCTTTATCTGAGGGGCTGAAAAAATAACATCATTTTCATGTTCTTGACAAACATAATTACCAAACCAAACAAATGTAAAGAAAACAGTCAACCTTGAAAATACATGCAGGGGAAAAAAAACAATCAAGCATTTAAATCTAGTTCTCACATTTAATAAGGCAAGCCAACTGTTTTTCTGTCACCTGCAACAATAGACACACACCAGATCAACACCTGTATCTTCATGAAGCAACATCCACCCTCCAGAAATGAGCACACCACTTTTATCCTGCCACAAACTGCAGAGGTGGCATTCTTCTGAAGCCAATTAACTACAGATTGCCTTTTAACACCAATGCAGTCAGACTGCCAGTAAACTGCAGTAAGGAGGAAAAAAAATAGACCAGTGGTCATTTCTCTGCCATAAAATAAGTTCTGTCTTCTGCAGCCCTGCTGTTTGCACATCCATTTAATGAGTTGCTGTGGTAGTACCATTGCTATTCTGGGCCACTCAGTTTGGGAAAGATGTTGAGTTGCTGGAACGTGTCCAGAGAATGGCAACAAAGTTGGGGAGGGGGTTAGGTCACAAGCCCTGTGAGGAGAGGCTGAGGGAGATGGGGTTGTTTAGCCTGGAGAAGAGGAGGCTCAGAGGAGACCTTATTGCTGTCTACAACTACCTGAAGGGAGGTTGCAGCCAGGTGGAGGTTGGTCTCTTCTCCCAGGCAACCAGCACCAGAACAAGAGGACGCAGTCTCAAGCTGCACCAAGGAAGTTTAGGCTGGATGTTAGGAAGAAGATTTTCACAAAAAGAGTGATTGGCCATTGGAATGTGCTGCCCAGGGAGGTGGTGGAGTCACCATCACTGGAGGTGTTTAGGAAGAGACTGGATGAGGCACTTAGTGCCATGGTTTAGTTGATTAGATGGTGTTGGATGATAGGTTGGACTCGATGATCTCAAAGGTCTCTTCCAATCTGGTTAATTCTGTTCTATTCTATTACTGAAGTGCATCTCGTATGGTTTATGATCTTGTTCTCATCTATAAAGTGTTCTGTCAGAATACTCAATGTCTTTGCATCTTTGTCATATTTCATGTACGGAAAGGAAGGGATTTGTTGATAGAGGAGGGAAAGGCAAATTTTGTATCACATCAAGCTTCTAAGGATTCAGATTTCAGTCATTTAGAAAAAAAAATAAAATTTATAAGATTATTGGTGTCCAGCTTGTCAATAGTAATGGTCAAGTAATATTCACAAAACTGCCCTTTTAACTAAAAGTAAGGAAGCCTCATTAGACAAGGCAGGCTGGACCGCAGCTCTTAGTTATTGACGCCAATGACTGACTTCATGCAAGCATTTCCTTCGATAAACAATTTCCATTCCGAATGCTTAGGTGTCTAGGGCCCCAATAACACAGGGGTGGCTGCAGGATCTGACCCTGGCACTGTGTGCACTCACTGACTCATTTCTGAAGTGGTATGGGAAAACAATAACATGGTCTTCAGCGAAGCATGACAAAAAAAGCATCATGTACACAACCATCACATTGCAGCTGCCCAAACCAAGATATCCAGAGAAAAGTAAAAGTGGACAGGAAAGCCACACACTTCAGAGTAGTTTTGTCAAGTTAGATTCACCTTCCAAAATAGTCCCCTTAACATTTTATGGGTCTGATTATAGAGCAGTAAATTTTACTTATTCCATCAATACATCTGTAGCTAACTGGACACCTCAATCTTCTTACCTCTTTGTCACTACAAGCAACTGGAAATAAGACTATGAGTGACTCAAAGCCCCACCAAAACTGCTTAAGTAATGAAGAAAAGATTGCTCATTTCCCAACCATGAACCTGCTGTAAATTGATAGGCATTTGGCTCGTGCCTGACTTTAGACCATGCTGATAAGCTACCCTCAAACAGTTCTGAAAATCAGATTCAACGACGAATGCAATATTTAAAGTGCCAGCTGCGTTATTTTCCTCTTTTTAACAATACTGTAAACCCAGAAAGGATGGCATGCTGTGGTAAGAGCTGAACTCATTAATTCCTATTTGTTTTCAATTAGGCTTGAAGACATGCTGAGATCTTTCAAACCGTCACCATGACATGATGGAAAAAGAGATGGCATCGCCGCATGACAAGGAACAAAAAGCAGCAGCTGTTCACCTCTACAGTGCCATGCTCACTGAGTCCACTACCAGTGCACAAAAAGGAGGCATTGTGCTGTACAAACTTTGAGAAAAATAAATCTTCATGATGGAAAACTTTCTGCCCTGCAAGGTTGATGCTTTGCCTTAGCTAAGCAATTTCAGGCAGCAGGATATTAGACCCTGGGTGGATTTTTTGCACACACAACTAGTCCTGCAAGCTACTCTGTTTGGGTCCAACCCATGAATTAACCATATGTTTACAAGAAATACTAACTGCCACAGGCAGAATTGCCTTCTGCTGAAGGAGATTAAAGCATAATCTCTTTCCAGTAGATGGCATATTGATAGCACCAAATCATTTTTTAAACTTCCATCATGTACTGTTGAAAAATTACTCCATGTTCTATGCAGCCAGCTAAAAATTAAGTGACTGCAAGCAACTGCTGAACAGAGTTGTCCAGGACTTTTGTAAATCTCCAACTCTACAGCAGACTTTCAGTCTCCTTTTTGACAGGATAACCAATCTGCTATCAAAAGCAAAATTTCACTTGGCAACACACATTCTACTTGGGTGGAGTTTTTCAGCTGGAAGTCCGCTCACATTGACTGTTTTCATCCCTCACGTTACCTAAGAAGGGGAATTATGTGCCACAAACTTATACTCTTGTGAAAGTCTATTTCTTCCTCAGAGTCATACTGTTCATAATGAGCATTAATGTGGCAAGTTCAGCTTCTTCATATTATTTCCAACTACTGTTTGAAAGGTGGGGAGAGACTTGTTTTTTACAGTTCATTCTTCTTACAGATAGTATTTTCTGAACAAGATGAGGACCTGCTTTTATGGCTTTACACTAGGCACCTTGTTCCAGTTTACCCCTCTGAATGTTGAGGTAGCTTGCAAGACTTCACCAAAACATCAAAATGTGAATGTTCAGTACAGTTTCCCACCTCTCTTTTCACTAGAGTTTAATCTGCACAAGCTCATGTAGGATATAAACCTGCATCTTTAAGAAGTGGTTTGATGCTTCCTCCCCTTTTTAACTCTGGCATAATTTAGCCTAGAATGCATCACTATGAAAGGAGTGTAAAATCATTAATCTGAATTGACCATAAGTTTCACACTTGACTGCTAGTGAATGTTTCCTTGGACCATTTATTAAATCAGAAGGGATAATTACTGAATCACAGTATATTACCATTTTCTTCCAGGTGTTATATTTCAAAGATCATTGGAGTGATTTGCATGGACTGGTATTACAAAGTCCCTAAATAAGAAGTATTACCCTCACCAAGACAACCCTCTCCAAGGGGCTGAAGCAACTGAACTACTTGGATAGTCTTAACTTCTCTATTTGAGGCCTTTTCTCCACTCAGAGATCTTGTTGCTACTTGTGTTTATGTAGAGATGTGCTCCTGCTGCACCTGCAGATCTTTTTTCCTTTCCTTTTATTTTCTTTTGAGTCTCAGTGTCTAAGTCTAGACACTAGACTTAGACTCAGAGTCTAAGTCTAAAAACACACAGTGCATGTGCCAAAAGCTGCTTCCATGCTGATTTTACAGGGAAGAGACACCCTGATAAATGTACACGCACACATCTGCTGATAACATGCTTTATGGACATATTACTAAGTACCCTACAAACTTCTAACACAGCAGAGAAATAGCACAGTCAAAATTCGAGCTTGGTTTTTCTGATAAGGAACTGGAAGTTAAAAAGCCTGAACTGACAGCAGCATCATTTTAACAGATCTGCTCTGTGCCAGCATTAACTTTCCATCTGTGTACATGGAGGCAATGGGATAGAGTGCCTCAGCTTTATCTTTTCTTTGCTGAACATATTCTGTCCACAACACTGAGAATATACTATCTCTGGCAGCTGAGCAGTACACATTATCTTATCAGAACACTGCCTGGTCAGAAGAGGTTTTATTTTTAAGCTGCCACAGACTTTGTTCATATTTTCTCGGTGATTGATTATAATTGCACAGAAAGGAATGCTTCTAGATTCCAGCAACTTTTTGACACATGTTTTCTGGCATTGGCATAACACTGCAACATCTCACCTGCATGTTCACAGTAAAAAAAAAACCAAAACCAAACCAAATAAACAAATAAACAAACAAAAAACCAAACAAAACTAAAAAAAATAAAATAAAAGGCAAACCCTAGGCCTATGTTCAGATATGGAAACATAAAGTGACATGAGACTGTCCAAGTGTTCATCTTGTCGCTCTGTATGAGATAAAAGATTAGCCTGGTCTCAGTTTCAGCTGTTTGGCTTCCTTCTTTCCAGTGAAACTCGATCCGGTTTTGCTGCTCTATATGTAAACCTTGTATTTGTTACTGTCTTGCTACACCACACAAGCTGTGGGTCAATTTCTACAGGAGTAGCAGTTTTACATCACAAGAGGAAAAAAAAGCCTAGAAACACCAAGAGAAGACTCAGTCTCTTTCAGAGGATCGGGAGGGGGAGGGGGCGAGATAAGAATCACAGAAGATATCTGCTCTAAACTTCCTACCCCAGCTGAAGATGAAATCTCTATCATTTCTCTTGAGAGCACTGAATCTAAGACAGAAAACAACAAATAAGCCAGCAGAACTCCAAGCAAAATAGCTCTCGGTACTCACCTAGTGCCGAAGACCAGTGCAGGAAAGAAAGGCAGCAAGTAATAAGCGGAGATTAATCTCATGCTGGAGCTCCTCCGTTCTGTTCCGTTCCTCTTCGCGCCGACTCTTTCCCCTCTCCTCGTCTCTTCCCGAGCCTCGCCTTGCCTGGGGAGCTGCCTGCCCTGCTGGGGAGGGTCCTCGCTCCGCCACAGCTGACAAACCAGCAGACTGAGTAGGGCAAGGAGCTCCGAGTGGGATTTGAGCTCAGGAGTGATGTCACGAGGCAGGGCGAGCTGCTGCTGCTGCCGCTGCAGCCCACAGCTCGCAGCCCACAGCCCGGCCGGAGGATGCGCTGGTACCCGCTGCTTAAGCGGCGGCCGGGGAGGGATGGGCACACGGGGCTGGGCACTTCTCTCTGAGGTGACAGCAGAACATAGCTGAGAAAATCCTCCTGGAAGGAAAAATAAATAAATAAACAAACAAATAAAAACCCCACAGCACATCACAACAATGAAACCAGCACTAATATTTTCCAATTAGTGTCTTATAAAGACGTTAAAGACAGATGATACAGAAACAGAAATGGTTTCAAGGAGGAGTTAAGTCTCAGATCAGCCTGCTACAACATCTGGAATGGAGTCATTTCTGTTAGTAAGAATTCACAAGTTACTATTTCAATTAGATACTCATTCACCTCGGTACAACATCAAGTTGAAGGTAAGAGCAGAAATAGCTTCCAAAGTGATATTTTGAAACATCAATGTCACCTCTAAAAACCCTTCAGCACCTGAAGCAACTAGGTGCTATTCAGAGTGTTTTCCTGCTTTCCATGTTTGTATTTACTCAGATCTTAACTTCTATTTGAATAAATGAGCATTGGATAAAGGTGCTCTCAAAGTGTTCCCTTACCTTGACACAAGTGAAGCTCACCTGATGGCAAAAACATACCAAAGTATAACATTTAAACAAGAATCACCTTTCCATGGAATCCAACAATAATAATACAATAATACAATAAACCAGGTTGGAAGAGACCTTCAGGATCATCACATCCAACCTATCAACCAATCCAACCCACCTAAACAACTAGACCAAACAAACTTGTGTCCAAGTGAACCAAGTGTGAGTGCTACAAGAGGGAGTTTCGGTCATCTGGTGCTTGTCTAAACATATGAAAGGCAGCCAGAATGGAATGGAATGGAAGAATGGAATGGAATGGAATGGAATGGAATGGAATGGAATGGAATGGAATGGAATGGAATGGAATGGAATGGAATGGAATGGAATAGAACAGAATAGACCAGAACAGAACAGAATAGACCAGACCAGGTTGGAAGAGACCTTCAAGATCATCGCGTCCAACCCATCATCCAACACCATCTAATCAACTAAACCATGGCACCAAGCACCCCACCAAGTCTCCTCCTAAAGACCTCCACTGATGGCAACTCCACCACAGCTACATTATACACCACATGCAGTTTCATTGTTTAGGCTGCTGTGCCAATTTATTTCATTGGTGATTGAGGAGACACTTTGGAACCCATCAAAGCAAATAGAAATTCACTGTTTGGAATGAATTGGAACCTTTTGGAAATAAGTATTGACCCTTAACCAGACACTCACTTGACATACAAATAGAATTAATAAATTAAATCATTTGCTACCTTCCTCGAGTATCAAAATGGGAGGGAAGGAGAGACAAGGAAAAGGCAACATGCACAGCCAGAAAGAAATAAAACTATGTTCTTCTGACTCCTTTTCCTTGTGTCCAACTCTAGTAAATTAATTTAAATTTTTTTTTCAACACATCTGGCAACAAATTCTATTCCACCCCATTAATTTAAATCAGCATCTATTGTTATTTTGATGCTACATACCAGCATGAAAGAAACAGTCATGTTGCCATGGATACTTATGATAGAATAGTAAAAAGGTCATAAAAAGTGCAGTCAGCTTGTCATTTTCTCTTCCAGAAAAAAGCCAACCATCCCAGGCTGCCAGGCGCCTCACAGCAGCTAATAGTTCTTACAGCTCCCTTTTATGTGCACACAGACAGAACATGGAGGAAGGCACTGGTGCATCAAGGGAGAAAATTATGCCTGATGATGCTGCATGAGCTTAAGAAAACTCATGAGATTTTGCAACTTGAATTATTTTTCATTGCCATTATTGCTCTGCTTTTTTAACTCCTTTTTTTTTTTTCTTTTTCAGGGTAGATTATGGTGAAGAGTAGAAGAAAGAAGCCTATTGCTACATCTTGGGTTCTTCTCAAGGTTTTACTATGCTTGCATGGGAGAATATCTCCACAAGTGGTTTAATGGCTGCTGTACAGGTAGTCTGCAGCTATAGTAGTGTTATAACACCCAGACATCACATCTTCATTCAGAACTGATTGAACTGTTAGGAAGCTTTTCTCCTTAGCAGTACTGCTTCCTTAGTCTTGTTCTGATAGGCATATCCTACCCAGGACTGTCACAGGTCAGTTTCAGCCTATGAGCACCTCAAGGACTCAGTGCAGAAGATTTGCAGCAAGCTTCCCTACCTCCTTTCAGGACATGGGTGTGGGGGGCACTCACTTGGGCACAGCCTGCACAGAGCCAGGCTGTTTGAAGATGGCAGCAGTGGCTCAGCAAGGAGTGCAGATATTGCAACCCTATAGGCTCAGATAAAATTGTGTTGCTGTGACAAGAAACTCTCAGTGCTGAATGCAGGTAGGACAAAAGCAAGAACCTGCATCTTTAGAAGGAAATTTCTATAATTAAGGGCTGGGCACTTAATCTCAAATACTACCTGACTGCGCTCAAGCAACTTGCTTGAAGCCCTATGAGGAGAGGCTGAGGGAGCTGGGGTTGCTTAGCCTGGAGAAGAGGAGGCTCAGGGAAGACCTTCTTGCTCTCTACAACTACCTGAAGGGAGGTTGCAGCCAGCTGGGGGTTGGTCTCTTCTCCCAGGCAATCAACACCAGAACAAGATGACACAGTCTCAAGCTGTGCCAGGGGAGGTTTAGGATAGATGTTAGGAAGAAGTTCTCACAGAAAGAGAGATTGGCCATTGGAATGGGCTGCCCAGGGAAGTGGTGGAGTCAGCATCACTGGAAGTGTTTAAGAAGAGACTGGATGAGGCACTTGGTTGCATGGTTTAGTTGTTTAGGTGGTGTTAGGTGATAGGTTGGACTTGATGATCTTGAAGGTCTTTTCCAGACTGGTTAATTCTATTCTATTCTATTCTATTCTATTCTATTCTATTCTATTCTATTCTATTCTATTCTATTCTTATTCTATTCCATCCTATCGCATCCTATCCTAAAAAGCATCTGTTGTTGTTTTCTCCTCCTTGTAACTAACCTTGATTTGGACCTTTCCATTGTGAAGGCTTTGATGGTTTTTGTTTTGTTTTGGGGTTTTTTTTTCCAAGGAGATTTATTTTATCCCCACAATGTGCATTTTAAGTGTATTTTTACCAAAAAAAATGTGAGAGAATTGTTTGCAGGTCTTCTTAGATGCTTCACATAGTCAATTTGCTTAGTACTGCATACACTTAAAGTGAGATCAAATATCAATGTGTAACAACTTCAAAGACCTTGGATAGAAACAATCTTATAATTAAAGGCTTTCCCTTTCTTGGCTTAAATTTATTGACAGTCTTACTAGGTAAATAATTTCTCCTAGCTTAGCAAGCAGAAGTAAGGTGCTCATGTATGCTCTTTTACAAATAAACATACACAGAAAACAGAAGCTGAAGTAAACAGTAAACCTGTTACTGCAAAATTCCAAGGGCACTTTGCCCACCAGTTGAAACCCAGGTTCTTGCAAGTTGGGTAAAACACACTGAGAGTGCAGGAACCTCATTGCCCGCTCCAGAAAGGAAAATGAAGGAAGCATCGCTCTTTGCAAAACACAGCACAAGATTATGCTTGCCAGAGCAGAAAGACATCTACTTATGCCTGTGTTTATCTAGTAACTACTCTAGCAGGGGTCCTAATTTTATTTTCATTATATGGAAAGAATGGTAATCATAAAAAAAAACCCCAGGAATCATGAAGTGATGGTGTGTGTTCTAGTCAGTTATTCCGAATGCCTATTTGCTAACAGAGAAGCTTCTATAAATATACTTAACAAAGCAAATCATTATCATATCTTGCTAAAATTCTCAGTGCTGAAGCCCTCACAAGGCTTTGTGCAAAAGATTTTCAGGAGAATAAGGGAACAATCTTTGGGGGGGGAAAGAAAACCCCACAGTGCGTTGTGTTGCAGAGTGCTTTACAAATGCAATCGGGGAATTTTTATATGAGGGAGAAAAAGATCATAAAAAACAACCAAAAAACCAACCTACAATTGAGATAAAGCTATGGGTAAGAACTCAACTATCCCAATTGCATGTCCAGTGAAGCAGGCTACATTATGATGTAGACGGCACCACTGCAGTGCAGAGGATGCCAGCTTTTTTGTCTGTTATATGTGTGTGTACACACATATGCATCCACTCATCCAAGTGTATGCATGCACAGTTTTGTTGAGCTGAAGCACCATTTTACATGGCTGAAACAGTAACCTGGTACATTTTTACACTTGATACACAGAATCACAGAATGTTAGAGGTTGGAAGGGACCTCCAGAGATCTTCCAGTTCAAGCCCCCCTGCCAAAATCAGGATCAATACAATACAATACAATACAATAAATCCAGGTTGGAAGAGACCTTCAAGATCATCATGTCCAACCTATCAACCAATCCAACCCACCTAAACAACTAGATCATGGCACCAAGCACCCCATCAAGTCTCCTCCTGAACACCTCCAATGATGGTGACTCCACCACCTCCCCGGGCAGACCATTCCAATGGGCAATCACTCTTTCTGTATAGAACTTCCTCCTAACATCCAGTCTAAACCTCCCCTGGTGCAGCCTGAGACTGTGTCCTCTTGTTCTGGTGTTGCCTGCCTGGGAAAAGAGACCAACCTCTGCCTGGCCACAATCACCCTTCAGGTAGTTGTAGAGAGCAATAAGGTCACCCCTCAGTCTCCTCTTCTCCAGGCTAAGCAACCCCAGCTCCCTCAGCCTCTCCTCATAGGGCTTAAGGTGCTCTGCACAGGAATGCATTGACAGGCTGGTTTTGAATGTCTCCAGAGAAGGAGACTCCGCAACCCCCCTGGGCAGCCTGCTCCAGTGTCACCCTCACTGTAAAGAAGTTTCTCCTCATATCGAGGTGAAACTTTCTATGTTCAAGTTTGTATCCATTGTTCCTTGTCTTATTACTGTGCACCACTGAAAATGAGGTTGGCTGCCTCCACACGACACGCACCCCTCAGATATTTATAGGCATTGATCAGATCCCCTCTCAGTCTTCTCAAGACTAAACAGCCCCATGTCTCTCAGTCTCTCTTTACAGGGAAGATGCTCAAGCCCCCTAATCATCCTCATGGCTCTCCATTGGACTCCCTCTAGCAGATCCCTGTCTCTCTTGAATTGGGGGGCCCAAAACTGGACACAATACTCCATATAATACAGCACAACACAACATATTTCACTCCTGTGTCTTACAAAGACTAGCCAGACATACTGAATTCCCATGTAATAATGGAATCTCTGAAATACAGTATGACAAACAGCATCTTAAATGATGGAGTAATTACAAAGCCACAGACACAGGTTGTCTCTTCTTAAGAATAATTATTCTGAGCTAGTTAACACTGTAGAACTCAGTGGTGCAAGATGAGTGCCAGCAGAGCTGTGACACAGCAGTACTGTTTGAGCAGGTGCAGAAGGGATGAGAGACTTACAGGAGACACTTCAACTTTTACTCTCATTTCTACCTCCCCTCATAGAAAGATTTCACCTTAAACTTGAAAACAGATGTAACATTCTTTTTACCTTTTTGTTTCCTTTCTCTTGCTTTCCCCATTCTATCTTCTCGATCCTCCCACCACCCCCCCTCCCAGTGGAGGTTTTTGCTGCCTTGGGAAATGCTCCTTGGTTTAGCTAAACTTTTAACAGATTCTCGAGCTACTGAAGGGTGAATGTTCTTACCAAAAGAAGGCAGCAAAACTGAAGCCTCAGGTTGAAGCATTTCAATACACTGGGCCTAATGTTTCATTTCCACATGTACAAACACAATCAGCACAAACACGTACATAGAGTTAATGCATGCAGCTTATTACTGCTCTTGATTGAAACCTGACACATTAACAGTACCACTTTGTGAGATAATAGGCTTGGGGTGACTGATTCCCAACTCAATCTTCAGTACACATGCTTTTATAAACACTGTGGGAATCCACTTGCTCTGAATGGTGATGCCCTGGGGACTTGCTGGCACGGCAAATGAAAGAACACGAGTGACAAATGTGTGCAAGAAACGCGGAAGAGTTTCTAGCAGTGTCTCATTCAGGAGCTTGTATTTCACTTTTGTTTAGCAGTATGTATTTCAGGTGAAACAGGACATCTCTTATGGCTTTGTACAAATATACACATAGCAGAAAAACAGTCCAAATCGCAGGCAGCTAATCCAACTTCCACAGCACCTTGAAATCTGTCATGTCACTATTTCCAGAGACCAAGGGCATGAGATTTAATACATCTAAGTGCTGGGTTCTGCACATTGGCCACAACAGCCCCATGCAGTGCTACAGGCTGGGGTCAGAGTGGCTGCAGAGCAGCCAGGCAGAAAGAGACCTGGGGGTACTGGTTGACAGTAGGCTGAACATGAGCCAGCAGTGTGCCCAGGTGGCCAACAAGGCCAATGGCATCCTGGCCTGTATCAGGAATAGTGTGGCCAGCAGGAGCAGGGAGGTCATTCTGCCCCTGTACACTGCACTGTTAGGCCACACCTCGAGTCCTGTGTCCAGTTCTGGGCCCTTCAGTTTAGGAAGGATGTTGACTTGCTGGCTACCACAGTGCTGGAATTATAGCTTAAACATCAGAGTTGAGTAAAAGCTGCCACAAAGGTCCCTTTGAAGGTCATTTGAACTTTGTAAGTGATTTTCAAGGTAACCCCCTTTAAAGCCAAGAAGCAGCCAATTCAGAAGTAAGTTCATTAAAATAACAAATAAGTGAAATGTAAGTAAATTTAACCTGGCTGTTAACCTTTCTTTTAGCAGGTTAGACTTCCAATTCAAATTGTCATTTGAAGCATTAGCAAATATATACAGTCCACACATCTTTGCAGCTGAAATAGAGAGAAATGAGCAGTTTCATGAGTATATGATTACGGGGGGGGGAGTTTTATTTCATTCTACAGAACAAGTGTTTTTTTTTCTGCTGTACAAATCAGCAATCATTATGTATTTAGCATACTGGGTTTGCCTACGTTTTATGTAGCATTATAACTTCAGTAACCCTGGCAGCAACAACGAGACTTGATCTGATCACTGCATACACAATAATAAGCAGCTCTAGGATCTCAGAAAACAGAATGAAACCAACTCCCTCCTGAATTTCTGAACCTCTTCATCCATACATTTACAATTAAAGTTGTATGTGGTAGAGGAAAGGGGGAAGGAGAAGAAAGCAGTACAAAGGAAACCAGATCCCCTGCAGCTTTCAGCATAAGTTGTGCAAGAACAAGAACTAGGAACACCCCCCAACGTACACAAATGACCTGCAAGCATTACTTGCTATTAGGAAATGTGAAACGATATTTTGCAGCAGCTTCTGAAGCAGAAGCTGTTAGAAACTTCTCTCCTTGTGCATCTGAAACAAGTCACCCCTGGTAACTTGTAGATGCTGTCACATACAGTGGTGTTTATTTAGAGTTCACTGTACCAGGCACTTCAAGCTCAAGGTTTCAGAGAGACCTCTTTCATTTTGCAGCTATAAGAGCTGAGACTTAAATCAAATACACCACCAGGTTCACCAAGTCACTGTAAAAAAAGAAAGGAGTTAGGATGATTTCAGAAACAGTGTTTCAGTCAAGCAGTCATTGACATTGAAACTTTTTTTATTAGCATCTCAGAGCCAGCAGACACTACAGGGCGAATCTGCCTTCTCATACTGAAATTCACCTCTGAAACTGGCATTCATTTAAATCTGAAGGTAGAAAAGATAGGTGCACACCAAGGTGGTTTGGCAACCCACATACAGGGCTATTAAAGAATCATTTAACTGTGGAAATAATTCATGTTTAATTTAATAGCATCAAGTTATGTAAGTTTGAATTTTATAAAGCAAAAGCAACTTGATGAACCTTCCAGGTAAAATGGAAATCAAGTCTCAGAAAATATTCCCCCCCCCCCCATTTCTGTGAGACTAATTGGTTTAAAAACCAAAAAGGCTGGGGAACAGTGTTGGAATAGCATTTTAAGCCAAACAAGGAAAGAATAACAAATTTGAGTCACATCTGAGTAGCCCTGGAGGGATCAGAAATTGTTCTCAGTGGTTTCACAATGAATGGACTCCTGGGTTTAACAGACTTCGGAGCATGCTAAAAATTGCTTTATAGATTTGGTTCCAGTTCAAATTAGGCAACTTTCAAATCAGTTTGGCATTCAAGAATGGGTTTTTCTAATTATGGTTTGTTTGTTTGTTGTTACATCAAAATGAGACTGAAGCTGTCAGAAAGCAAACAATATTTTGTACTGTGGAAGAGAAGTCTTCAAAGAATGTTCTCCTCTTAGTCAGAACGTTGAATGCTTAGCGTCAGTTCTTTTAGCACCAATTCATTAGAGGATCAAAACAAAGATTCACTTCAAAATTAAGACCCTGATTAAAGGTCACTTGAACAGTTGAGCAAGTTATTCTCTTTAAAACATTTGTACCAATTAAAAAAAATTCCTTCCTGCATCCTCTCTCCATCCCCACCCTTGATTTAACATAGTAAAGGTAAGCTGGTACCTATGCTATGGAGGGGAGATGATCTGTCCTGATCTATCTGGATCTTAACTGACCACCAGTGTTAAGGATAAAAAAAATGAATAAAGAACCAAAAAAAAAAAGTATAAAGAATACAGAAGTGTATAAAAAGAAATTAAAGGAAATTAATGTACAGAATATAAAGAGTGTAAAAAGAAATGAAATCAGCTGTAAAACATTTGGTCTGTAAAGAGACTGCATGTAACCCAAGAGATTCCAACAGGGTCATTAGCCTCTTTCAGCCTTGAGCTTCACAAACCTCCCCATCTAGATGACCCAAATGTCAGAGCTGGTACCTCTGCCACTACTCAGACTCCTACACCCAAAGTACTTGAACATCTTTGTTAAATCCATATTCAGTTTGATCACCCTGTTGGAAGCCAATAGTGTGAAATAATTTGAAACACTTGGGGGGATGTGGAAGCATCGAGAAGATACTGCTGATAAGCTCTCCGTAAGGGATCTTGATTTATAATAAGTATTTCTGCCTGGATATTAAATAACATCAGGAGCAGTCTCTCAAAAGTATAAATGGAGGCTCAGGAAACACACAATCTAACAGCAAGTAGCACGGAAGGCACACACATAAACCATACCTCCATCTTGTCAGTCTGGAATTGCTGCAGCCTTTTATGATGGTCATAAATGTTCTCCTCTTCATTCTATACCTGGTTTGCTTTACTGTGTTATTTCACAATGTATAAGTTGTTGCAGCGTTTTCATGGCCAAATAGAGGTTACTCTAAAAGAGGCTGAGCAAAGGAGAATGCTCCACAGTTATCTTTTCACAGCTACAAACAGAACATGCTGCGTGCTCTTATTGCCACCAGTGAGGCACATATGTGCTTTCCTCTCTGCAGAAAGCAGTCTGCACAGCTGAATGAAGTAGGAATGTAGCTGATAATTGGATTTCCTTGATGAAATAATGAGAATTTCCTAATATTTTGAACTGTTTGCTGTTATACCCTATTAAAAAAGTGATTTTTTTTTTTTTAAAGCTAGGAGCACAGCTTTAATTCAAAACTTATTAGATATGACATGCATTAGGATTATGCTATCAAGATCATACACAAATGTCATTAATAGAAAATTAATGGGAAGTCAGTGAAATTGCTAAATTCTATCAACAGTGAGATTATCACACTAATGTTGTGTTTTAATTGCATAGTTAAAAAAGTCTTGATGCTATCTGCATTCTAATGGATCAGTTGCACTTTTGGGGAAACAAGCAAGGCAAGTACAGGCAGAAGCAGTTGTGCCAGACCTACCATGTCACTGCTTTGACTTTTCATATTACTTGTATATAGAATCATAGCATTGTTAGGGTTGGAAGGGACCTCAAGCATCATCCAGTTCCATCCCCCCTGCTATGGGCAAGGACACCTCACACTACAGCAGATTGCTCAGAGCCACATCCAGCCTGGCCTTAAAAGCCTCCAGGGATGAGGCTTCCACCACCTCCTGGGCAACCTGTGCCAGTGTCTCACCACCCTCATGGGGAAGAACTTCTTCCTAACATCCAATCTGAATCTACTAATTTCTATATTTTTTTCCATTCCCCCTAGTCCTATCATTACCTGACACACTAAAAAGTCCTTCCCTAGCTTTCTTGTAAGCCCCCTTAAGATACTGGAATGCCACAATAAGGTCTCCTTGAAGCCTTCTCTTCTCCAGACTGAACAGCCCCAACTTCCTCAGTCTGTCCTCATAGGAAAGCATCTCCAGCCCTCTGCTCGTCCTCATGGCTGTTCTCTAGACACATTCCAGCACCTCCAGATCCTTCCTGTCATAGGGACTCCAGACATCTCAATAATGATCTAAAACACCTAGCCCACAAAAATGCTTGGTGACAAACAGAATAAACTGTCAATCAACCACAGCAAACAAGTATGAGCAGGACACTTTTGTTCTGCTTACTTCAAATGTTAACGCACTGCTTTTGTCTCTCTCTACAGGCTGGGAATCACAGTAGGAAAACAGCATCTGTACTTCTCCACAGCCATCTGTGATCCTATCTGCAGTGAAAACTCAAGCATAGGGTAAAAAGTAAGCTCAGAGCTGAGCTACTGAGCTCACAGAAGCCCTTATGATTGTTCAAACTTCAGAGAAATCACCGCTTTATATTTTCCAAAATATGGCCTAGAAAGGTTTCACAACCTTTAAGAATTATTTCCTTTGCTCTTGTCAGAGCCCACCTTGAATACTGTGTCCAGTTCTGGTGTCCCCATCATAAGAAGGGCACAGAGCTGCTGCAGTAAATCCAGAGGAGGCCACAAAGGTTGTCCAAGTGCTGGATTAGCTCTGCTGTGGGGATAGGCTGAGGGGGGGGGTTGTTCATCCTGGAGAAGAGAAGACCCTAGGAGGACCTTATAGTTGCCGTCCAATATCTGAAGGGATCCTACAGGAGGGTTAGAGAGGGGCTTTTCATAATGGTGTCTAGCAACAGGTCAAGGGGAAATGGTTTTAAGCTGAGGCTTAGACTGGATCTTAGGAAGAAGTTCTTTGGTAAAAGGGTGGTGGGACTATGCTGCCCAGAGAGGCTGTGGATGCCTCCTCCCTGGGGGTCTTCAAGGTCAGATTGGATGAGGCCTTGAGCTGCCAAGTCTGGCTGAGAGGTGTCCCTACCCATGGTGAGGAGGTTGGGGTAGATGATCTCTAAGGTCCCTTCCAAACTAAGCCCTTCCCTGAATTTATGATTATCTCATATTCTCTTTCCATATCTACAGTTTCAAATTAAAGCCATTATGTATATCAAACGAGACACTGAAGGTGATTAGAATTGGAATTAACCAGGTTGGAAAAGACCTTCAAGATCACCAAGTCCAACCTATCATCAAACATCATCTAATCAACTAAACCATGCCAACAAGTCCTTCATCCAGGCTCTTCCTAAACACCTCCAGGGATGGTGACTCCACTACCTCCCTGGGCAGCACATTCCAATGGCCAATCTCTCTTTCTGGGAAGAAATTCTTCCTAACATCCAGCCTAAACCTCCCCTGGTGCAGCCTCATTGCCCTTCTCTGGACATGTTCAAGAGAATGTCCTTCTTAAATTGAGGGGCCCTGAACTGGACACAGGACTCAAGGTGTGGCCTAACCAGAGCTGAGTACAGGGGCTCAATGACTTCCCTGCTCCTGCTGGCCGCACCATTCATTCATTTTGTTGTGTTTCTTTTTTTGTTTGGATTGGGTTGGTTGTTTGTTTGTTTTTGTAATTTCTTTTTTTAAATACATTTTCTTTCTATAGGAACATTTTGCTTCATGCCTTTCATTCAGAAATATGAGTTATCACTCCTTCATGAAGTATCCTTTCAGATTCTAGGAGGAATATCTATCCAAAGTGTCACGTGTGAATTGCTGAAGAATAAGACAAGCTTTACCTCTATAGAATTTCTGTCTATTCTCATGCCTCCTCTCTAATCTAGTTTCCTCTAGCAGAAGTAAAATGCAGATGCACCAGTTCAAATGGCTGGAGCAACAAAGAACACTGCAATGGACTGGCTAGCAGGGGACAGAGCTAGAAGTCAACCGCTATTCATTCACCTTATACTGGATGCACTGCTGCTTTTCTTTCAAGAAGTGTGGGTTCTCCTGATGAGGAATACATCTAACAGCTATTCTTGTTCAATAACCACTGGCTAGAAGGTTGGAGAAGAGAGATGATTTATTTTTTTTCATAGCAATGAACTGGGTCACAGCAAACTCATGCAAAGCAGGCTGGCATTAAAGCACAGCATGCAACACGGATGGCATCTACACACTTAACTGCTGCTTTCAAATCCCATTCTGTAACCACAATAGGTTCTGGGGAAAAGTCATTTATTTGAACTGCATGTGAGGTAGGATGATTTGGCCCTAAGTACATTTCTATAAAACCCTCCAGAAAAAAGCAGTTCACAGTGTAATCCCCCAGAAAAACACTCTCTTCATTATGTCCTAAGCTGAATAAAACTGCTGAGTACCTATCATGATATAGAGCACTATACATTAAGGGCACTTGAGACATTTAAGCCACTTCTGTTTAATAGAGAGCCCAAATGCATTCAGACAGAATCTCAAAGGTGACAGTAAGTTGCTAAACACACTGAGCTTCTTATAGGTCTGCTGAAAGACACATTTAAGCTTATGCACATGTTAGGTCCATAGTACACAGCTATGAAATCATGCATTCAGAACCACTTGCTCCTACATTTTCACTTGAATTCACCTTCTAACATAATCTTCACTAAAAAGACACCAGAGGAAACCAAGCATTTCTCTGACATTTCTAGCTCCATCTTTCTGATGTTGTATTCTGCATCTTTCTCTGAGGGCAGATCACTCTGAATTCAAGGCAGCATAAAACCATTTCATATTTTAAATAAGTTGCTGAGAGACTGTTCAAGCAAGAGGCATACTTTAAATGAGGGGTTTGTTGGGGCTTTTTTTGTAACCAATCACAGATTCACAGAATGATAGGGAGTGGAAGGGACCTCTGAGGATCATCTAGTCTACCTCACGTTCTAACCCAGGCTCACCTAAATCAGGTTGCATGGAAATACATCCAGGTGGGTTTTAAAAGTCTCCAGAGATGAACATTCCACAGCCTCTCTGGGCAGCCTGTTCCAGTGCACTCTCACCCTCAAAGTTCCTCCTGATGTTTAGATGGAACTTCTTACGTTCAAGTCTGTCACCAGTACCTCTTGTCCTGTCCCTGGGAACCACTGGAAAAAGGCTGGCCCTATCCTCCTGACACCTACCCTTTAAATATGTGTAGGCATTGATAAGTTCCCCTCTCAATTTTCATTTTTCCAGGCTAAAGAGTCCCAGGTCTCTCAGCCTTTCCTCATAAGAGAAATGCTCCAGTCCCCTATTAGTCCCTGTGGACCTCTGTTGGGCTCTTCCATGAAATGAGAAGCCCAGAATTAGACACAATACTCCAGTGCAGCCCCACTAGGGCAGAGAATAGAGGGAGGTAGTACCCAACCAAACCACCCACTGTGAGGCTGGCTTATACAAAAATGGTTGAATTGGGAAAATTAAGGAAAGCAGAAAAAATCTCCAAAAGTGAGGGACAAGTTGTTTTTCTTTAAAATGTTGGTTTAAAACTAAGGAGAAGATCACATTTCCTGCACACCTGTTCTGCCATCCTTCTGCTCATGCTGGTGGACGAGAAGCTTGCTGGTGGACGAGAAGCTCAACATGAGCTCTCAATGTGCACTTGCAGCCCAGAAAGCCAATCAGATCCTGGGCTGCATCAGGAGAAGTGTGGCCAGCAGGGCAAGGGAGGGGATTCTCCCCCTCTACTCAGCTCTGGTGAGACCCCACCTGGAGTACTGCATCCAGTTCTGGAGTCCCTATTACAAGAGGGATCTGGAGGTGCTGGAGCGTGTCCAGAGAAGGGCCACGAGGATGAGCAGAGGGCTGGAGCACCTCTCCTATGAGGACAGACTGAAGGAGTTGGGGCTGTTCAGGCTGGAGAAGAGAAGACTCCAAGGTGACCTCATTGTGGCCTTCCAGTATCTGAAGGGGGCCTACAAGAAGGCTGGGAGGGACTTTTCAGGCTATCAGGGAGTGATAGGACTAGGGGAATGGGATGAAGCTGGAGAGGGGGAGATTCAGGCTGGACATGAGGAGGAAGTTCTTCACCGTGAGGGTGGTGAAGGCCTGGAATGGGTTGTCCAGGGAGGTGGTTGAGGCCCCGTCGCTTGAGGTGTTTAAGACCAGGCTGGATGAGGCTCTGTCCAGCCTGATCTAGGGTAGAGAGTCCCTGCCCATGGCAGGGGGGTTGGAACTAGATGATCCTTGTGGTCCCTTCCAACCCTAACTGAAACTCTGAAACTCTGAAACTTTTAGCCTTGTGCTGTCTGTGCTGGAAGGTATATTGGAGTGCTTTGGGGGGGAGTTATTTGGTTGTGTCTTTAATAAAGCAGCAGTTAAGAAAGGAGATGACTGAGATTCTGGGAGAGTGAGGTTGAAGTATCATGTTACTGCAGCCTTTAAATTAAACAATGCAGTCTTTTTATCCCTTCTGGAATATCAAATGTACGCTAAATTGTCACCACGACTGATTCCTGTTTTGTGACTCTCCAAAGGGTAAGCCTATTATCAAGATCATGCAAATCAAAGTATGCAGCAATATATTAGTAGTCAATAATCCCAATAAAGGGATAGGAAGTGATGAAAGGGTTTGTTTACCATTTTTGAAGTATAAAAGAATTATCAGCATGTAATTCTCACTGCACAGAGACTTTCTTGGCGGGTGACTTTTACCCAGAACAGAGCAGGCATGACTGCAAGATTAACTCAATATATTATTTGAGCATTTCTACTGAGACTTGTTATTAATCTAGGACAAACCATGACATTGTAAATCTTCACCCTGGTTACCCTGTGAAATCTACTAAATTGCATCTTAGTTTATGAAGAATTTGTTTCTACATAATCCTTCAGCTAATCACTTCTCATTAGCTAGTGAAGGATAATGTGCAAAAGTGCTAATTTAAATATGGAAGGTTGGAAAATGCTCAGAATAACTTAAAATAAACCTAAAATGCAAATTAATTCTTTGCATTCTTCTTTAGTTTACTCATTCCCCATCAAACATTACCCCTTACAGCATTCCACTATAAGTATTTCAATCCTTTCCAAACAACTTTCCACAATTTTCTTTGAACTTTGTGTTTTTGTGCTGAAATTACCTTTAATGTTTGATGGTTCAAGGCTTTCCTGTAGTAGTTCCTTAATTTGGGGCTGATCCTGTCATCGATTTTAACAGAAAGAAGAGGTTTTCAGGTCACAAATGAGGCATATCGTTATTACGCTTTTCTTTCCACCCCCAGCTGTCTGGCAACTGCCTGTCACACAGAAATGGTAATTGCACAATCTGGTATAGCACTGTAAGTGACAAGGTGAAGCCCACCAAAAGTTAATTTGATAACAGACTACATGAGTGAGAACCATAATGCAAAGGATTTAGGGTACTTAGCTTCCATTTTGTTGCTTGCTGCCTTCTGGGAAAGATGCCTGCCTTTGCCAAAGTCTCCTCAGTATCACTGTATAGAATAGAATAGAATAGAATAGAATAGAATAGAATAGAATAGAATAGAATAGACCAGGTTGGAAGAGACCTTCAAGGTCATCGTGTCCAACCTCATCCAACACCATCTAATCAACTAAACCATGCAACCAAGGACCCCATCAAGTCTCCTCCTAAACACCTCCAATGATGGTGACTCCACCACCTCCCCGGGCAGCCCATTCCAATGGCAAATCTTTCTCTCTATGAAGAATTTCTTCGTAGCATCCAGCCTAAACAGAGTGGTGCAGCTTGAGACTCTGTCCTCTTGTTCTGGTGCAGGTTGCCTGGGAGAAGAGACCAACCCCCTCCGGGCTACAACCTCCCTTCAGGTAGTTGTAGACAGCAATAAAGTCTCCCCTGAGCCTCCTCTTCTCCAGGCTAAGCAATCCCAGCTCCCTCAGCCTCTCCTCACAGGGCTTGTGTTCCAAACCCCTCACCAACTTTGTTGCCCTTCTCTGGACACGTTTCAGCAATTCAACATCTTTCCTAAACTGAAGGGCCCAGTACTGGCCTTTAAACTCCTCAAACGCTCAGGATCTTCTCCCCGCCTCCATCCTTCCTCACAAGGAACTGCCCAGTCTGCTTGAGAAACATTAATAGTAGTGAACACCAAAGTCTTCAAACTGCATTTTAAGGCCACAGATTATCTACAATACATAATAATATGTTACTGCTCCTTCCCAACTTTGGGCAAGCCATACATTCAGGAGGCTTGACACAGCCTGGTTGCAGAAACACTCTGAAGCAAGTAAATATTTGAGAGCTTAGCTTATCACAGCAGCTGTTATATAGCAGGAGACAAAACTGGTGTACTCATTCCATTTTCCCATTCTATACTCACACCAAGGATAATTACAGTGTCTTAAAAACAAACCAGCTTAACCCTGCTATTATGTTATTCTACTTCAAAGCAGCGCTGAATTCCACTCTAAAGTGACATTTTTTTGTGCATTAAAATCAATTTTTCTTATGGAACAAATGCAAAAAAAAAAAGAATAAAACACCCAAACCCCCAAAACCACAACAACCCAACTAATGTAAAAATGCCATAAACTGAGCTCCATTGGGTAGCTCTTTGATCTCCTGAGCAGTGTCATTGTAACTTTGAAACCTACTCACAGAGACAAGCAAGCTGGCCCTTTGCAAAGAAGGTCATGCTCAGAACACAGGGAGGAACCTGGCCTCTAACAGCAATGTTTGTCATTTCTGTGTGAAATCCCTCCCTAGTTTTATCCAGGGACATACTCCTTACTGAAATCATCTCTCCACTTTGGCCAGCTTTCTATAAATGGAGGTTTTCTTAACCTTATTTTCCATCTTATACAACATAGTCCCTCGTTGGACTTCAGGTGCTCGAGCTGCATTTTAGTCCACAGCTGTTGCTAGAAGCAGATGGGGATAAACAACATCTGGAGTCTAATATCTGCTTTAGCTGCTGCACACCTACATGTTCTTAGAAAAACAGTACCACATGGCATCCATTGCACCAGCAGCCCCAATGCCCAACAAAACCATTGGCAGGACTGTGCTACATATCAGACTCGTGAAGGATTTTATCTGTATCTCTCTTATAATAATAATGTATCAGCTTTTCCACGCATAAGAAGCTACCTAATTTGGGGATTGGGGGGGTCAAAGTATCAGGAATAGTGTGGCCAGCAGGAGCAGGGAAGTCATTCTGCCTCTGTACTCAGCCCTGCTTAGGCCACGCTTGACTCCTGTGTCCAGTTCTGGGCCCCTCAGATTAGGAAAGATGTTGAGTTGCTTGAATGTGTCCAGAGAAGGGCAACAAAGGTGGTGAGGGTTAAGGGAGGGAGGCTGAGGGAGCTGGGGTTGCTTAGCCTGGAGAAGAGGAGACTCAGGGGAGACCTTATTGCTCTCTACACCTACCTAAGGGAGGTTGTAGACAGGCAGAGGTTGGTCTATTCTCCCAGGCAACCAGCACCAGAACAAGAGGACACAGTCTCAAGCTGTGCCAGGGGAGGTTTAGGCTGGATGTTATGAAGAAATTCTTCATAGAGAGAGTGATTGCCCATTGGAATGTGCTGCCCAGGGAGGTGGTGGAGTCACCATCACTGGAGGTGTTTAGGAGGAGACTTGATGGGAGCTTGGTTGCATGGTTTAGTTGATTAGGTGTTGTTGGATGATAGGTTGGACGCGATGACTTGAAGGTCTCTTCCAACCTGGTCTATTCTATTCTATTCTATTCTATTTCATTCTATTCTATTCCATTCTATTCCATTCCATTCTATTCCATTCCATTCTATTCCATTCCATTCTATTCCATTCCATTCCATTCCATTCCATTCCATTCATTCCATTCCATTCTATGATACTGATCTCAAAGGTTTCTTCCAATGTGGTTAATTCTATTCTATTCTGTTCTAAAGTCACAAAACAAGACTTGAAGAGAGGGATACATTGCTAAGCAAGGTTTAAAACCAACCCCCAAACCAAAACAAAATCAACCAAACCAAACCAAAACAAACCCACAAAGTATTACACAACAAAGAAGACCAAACAACTTACAGGAAAGGGCAACTATCTCCATGTGTAACTATTGCTCTTTATAGAAATGCAGATGGCAGAAGTTAACATCATTTTGAACAGGGTGGTACTGCTCCTATTTTCCATACAGTCTTGCAGTATGCCTTCCAAATCCATCTGACAGGTAATTCTGTTCATGAGAATTTTGTTCTTTTTTTGGTTGTGTTTCTTCCCCCCTTCTTTGGACATTCTTGGGTTTGGACATTTATTCTCCTCAGGCACATACCAGCTGTATGTCTTGTCGTTCACAAAGCAGCAGGTGGTGATGAATAAACACTGCTGTGTAACTTCCTCAGAAGAGCCATAGCTCTGTACCAGTCATCTGCACAAAAATCTCTTTGTAAATAGCATCTAAGCAAGCAACAGATGTTTCAGTGTAACCAGACTATGAGGGTAGTACACAGGGTTTGCTCCTCACCACCCCCCTTCCAATATAGCTTTTTTAGGCTGTTCAAACACAAATACCGCTCCATCAAACATCAGTGTAATTGCTTGTCAATTCTTCTCTCCTGTTTTTCACTTATTCTGCCCATGTGTGTGTCCTGTTCCACTCCTTCACCCCTTCGTATCAGTAGATAAATAATTCCCAGGCAAAGAACACATTGCCCTCATAATAGTGGAACATGTACAGAAAGCATTTGTCACTATGTAAAAACATCATGTAACCATTAATGAGACATATATATATGTATCTATAAAAGTGTATTCTATCTAAAAGGTCTAATGTTATTAGCATCTCAATTTCAGTGCTTTGCAGCAGCCAAATATGGAATGGAATGGAATGGAATGGAATGGAATGGAATGGAATAGAATAGAATAGAATAGAATAGAATAGAATAGAATAGAATAGAATAGAATAGAATAGAATAGACCAGACCAGGTTGGAAGAGACCTTTGAGATAATTGAGTCCAACCTATCATCCAACACCAGCTAATCAACTAAACCATGGCACCAAGCACCCCATCCAGTCTCTTCTTAAACACCTCCATTGATGGTGGCTCCACCACCTCCCTGGGCAGCACATTCCAATGGCCAATCTCTCTTTCTATGAAGAATTTCTTCCTAACAACCAGACTAAATTTCCCCTGGCACAGCTTGAGACTGTGTCCTCTTGTTCTGTGCTGGTTGCCTGGGAGAAGAGACCAACCCCCAGCTGGCTACAACCTCCCTTCAGGTACTTGTAGAGAGCAATAAGGTCTTCCCTGAGCCTCCTTTTCTCCAGGCTAAGCAACCCCAGCTCCCTCAGTCTCTCCTCACAGGGCTGTGCTCCAAACCCCTCCCCAGCTTTTTACCCTTCTCTGGACACGTTCCAGCAACTCAACATCTTTCCTACATGCAAGAAGAAAATCCAACAGAACAAATTATTCCAGGATTTTGCAAGCTTGAAATTGTACCAGAGTATGATTTCTCATAATGGAGATTAAAAACATAGGTGTCACTACAGCATGTATTTAGAAACATGCTTGATCTCAAACACAGACTAGTCAGAGGCAATACACTTCAGAGCTTCTTCTTTCCTATGGAGTCGCAGAGCCACAAAATAGAAGACAACAGTTCCTGACAGAGGAGCATAAAAACACAATTTAGTTAAGATTGTCATAGTCTCTGAATATCTTTGAATAATTGTTTTCTGGATTATCAGAAGAATATTCAGGAATCCCCACACAGGTTTCCTAGACAGGCGAATTTCGGTTACCAATCATAGAATTGTTAGGGTTGGAAGGGACAATCATGGAACCATGAGGATGATCAGAGGGCTGGAGCACCTCTCCTACGAGGACAGACTGAAGGAGTTGGGGCTGTTCAGTCTGGGGAAGAGAAGGCTCCGAGGTGACCTCATTGTGGCCTTCCAGTATCTGAAGGGGGCCTACAAGAAGGCTGGGGAGGGACTTCTCAGGATCTCAGGTAGTGATAGGACTAGGGGGAATGGAATGAAGCTGGAGGTGGGGAGATTCAGACTGGATGTGAGGAGGAAGTTCTTCATTGTAAGAGTGGTGAAGCCCTGGAATGGGTTGTCCAGGGAGGTGGTTGAGACCCCATCCCTGGAGGTGTTTAAGCCCAGGCTGGATGAGGCTCTGGCCAGCCTGATCTAGAGTAGAGTGTCCCTGCCCATGGCAGGGGGGTTAGAACTAGATGATCCTTGTGGTCCCTTCCAACCCTGACTGATACCATGATTCTATGAACTGTTTTGATTGGAAAAGCCCTCTAAGGTCATCCAGCCCAGCCATCAACCTAAGACCACCATGTCCCATACTACCACACCCACAGGTTTCTTGAATACCTCCAGGGATGGTGACTCCACCACCTCCCTGAGCAGCCTATTCCAATGCCTGACCACTCCTTCAGTAAATAAATGTTTCCTTCTATCCAACCTAGTGTTTATGTCTAACTAAAACAAACTTGAAAACCTGCATTGATTTTATTTTTACCTACTCTAACAACATCTACATTCATCCATGCTCAACCCCCTTTCCCCCCCTCCCCTTAATTAATTCCTTCAATTCTGACACTTTGCATAAATCAGTTCCATTATGAAAGGTTCTATAAGAAAGAAAAAAAAATCCCATTAAATGAGCATTAAAATTCATCTCCTAAACTCTTTCATTTTCAGTTTATTTGATTCACTGTTCTTATGCTACGCCAAGGAGTAGCATAGGTGGACTCCCACCATAATTCTCTTAAAGCAATTTTAATGATTTAAATGAGATGTTTTTCATTTGTTTCCATTCCTTCCTTTCTGAGGGCTGAGATGATTACCACTCTCTTACAGAAGCAGTTAAGTCCTCTTCCTGCAGTCAGTTTCTGGCCTCCCAGTTACGAGTTTATAAAATTTTATCATGCAGATTTGGCCTCTGTTTGCCAGTCCTCAATCTGCCAGACAGCTGCTCCAATCAAGTTCCTCTGGAATAGCTTCCATGTGCTTTCCAAATGGTCCTTCACCTACTGTGGCAATTTTCCTACCACCTTCCTAAATCATTAACAGATCTACCTTGGTTCCCTAAATGGTCTTCCAAAATACTTATTCCCATGCTGTAACTGTTTTGGTTGTTTTTAAGTCTTCCTCTCTAAGCTTGGTTTTGATCCATGGCAGTTACCTACCACTCACATCAAGGCAATGTGAGTTTTTTCTCCCTTTGGAACCATTTGGATCGATCTTGCCAAATGCTTGTAAGAAACCAAAATGTCATTTATCTTCTGCTTCATCTAACTTCCTTTGGGGGTTTGGTTTTTTGTTTGTTACAGTGATGTTTGCTAGATGCTGTGATTGTGCAATATACAGAACAGCACAGGACAGAAGGAGAATGACAAGATGACTTCTCCACCTACTGATCCTGAGGCTGAACAAACTTAATTTGAAGGAGCTCAAAGAGCATGGGCTGAAACAGACCCTCAAGGCCACATTCTCTGCAGCAGCTGCAAGAGGAAGAGGGAAATCTGCCACTGTCTTCAAAGAACTTCCCCTAGGGATGATCATGTATTGGATCCTCAAGGATCCAGGTTCTTGAATCACATGAAAAATAGCCCCTAATAGGTGACCTAATTTATAAGTCCCAGACTGGCTACCATGCAAAATTTCACTCTTAATTCCCAGCAAGAATTGTCATAACAGGATCCTTGAACACCAACAAATCATAGAATCACAGAATCATAGAATCAATGAGGTTGGAAAAGACCTCAGAGATTGTCAAGTCCAACCTATCACCCAACACCTCATGACTTACTAAATTATGGCTTCAAGTGCCACGTCCAATCCCCTCCTGAACACCTCCAGGGATGGTGACTCAACCACTTCCCTGGGCAGCACATTCCAGTGGCCAATAACTCTTTCTGTGAAGAACTTTCTCCTCAACTCAAGCCTAAATTTCCTCTGTGCAGCTTGACTCTGTGTTCTCTTGTTCTGTTGGTTGTTGCCTGGGAGAAGAGACCAACCCCCTCCTGGGTACAGCCTCCCTTCAGGTAGTTGTAGAGAGCAAGAAGGTCTCCCCTGAGCCTCCTCTTCTCCAGGATAAACAATCCCAGCTCCCTCAGCCTCTCCTCACAGGGCTTGTGCTCAAGGCCTCTCCCCAGCCTTGTTGCCCTTCTCTGGACATGTTCAAGAGTCTCAATGTTCTTCTTAAATCAAGGGGCCCAGAACTGGACACAGTACTCAAGATGTAGCCTAACCAGTGCTGAGTATAGGGGCACAATGACCACCTGCTCCTGATGGCCACACTATTTCTGATGCAAGCCAGGATGCCATTGGCTTTCTTGGCCTCACGGGCACACTGCTGGCTCATGTTCAGCCAGCTTTCAATCAATACCCCCAGGTCCCTTTCTGCCTGCCTCCAACCCCAGCAAAACCAAAAAAACTAATTAAAAAAAATAAATCCCTAACTTTCCAATTCTGAAACCCCCTGAAAATTAATTCAAAACACAGCTCTTGAGTTTAAGGGCATTCATGCTGGAAGCATTCCTCAGGATTTCAGGAAGCTGCAACGACTAGCAGCAGTGCTGGATATTCAGCATCATGAGATAACAGATTCCAGCAGTGTAAGCCACGTCTGTATTCATAACCCACAGCTAAAGAAAGAAGAGTAGGATGAATTCATCCCTGACATTCCTGTAACCTTGATTCTCAGTCCACCTTAAGTCATCAATAGATGGGAAATGGTATTTTCTTCATTATTCTAGCAGTCCTCAAACCCAATAATAATTTCCCCGGTCTTAGATATGGGGATAAAAGATCAGTAATGCACAGCATGTGAATTACAAGGTTAATATGGCTTATGTTTACAGAGAGAGATAGGCAGTATTTTTGAACCAGGCAGGCTTCTTCTTATTAACTTCATAGCCATTATAGAGAATTTAATTGGTTATCATTTCTGGCAGACTCCCACACGGAGGTTGTTCTCTTCTCCCAGGCAATCAGCACCAGAACAAGAGGACACAGTCTCAAGCTATGCCAGGGGAAGTTTAGGCTTGAGGTGAGGAGAAAGTTCTTCACAGAAACAGTTATTGGCCATTAGAAGGTACAGCACTTTATGGCTTCCATAGTTCACTTTACTAGTCAATTATATTTACTATTATTTATTCTATTTGCTATTATTTATTCTATTTACTATTATTTCAACGTGTCCAGAGAAGGGCAACAAGGCTGGTGAGAGGTTTTGAGCACAAGCCCTCTGAGGAGAGGCTGAGGGAGCTGGGGTAGTTTAGCCTGGAGAAAAGGAGGCTCAGGGGAGACCTTATTGCTGTCTACAAGTACCTGAAGGGAGGTTGTAGCCAGGTGGGGGTTGGTCTCTTCTCTCAGGCAACCTGTGACAGAACAAGAGGACACAGTCTCAAGATGTGCCAGAGGAGGTTTAGGCTGGATGTTAGGAAGAAGTTCTTCACAGACAGAGAGATTGGCCATTGGAATGAGCTGCCCAGGGAGGTAGTGGATTCACCATCACTGGAAGTGTTTAAAAGGATGAGGCACTTAGTGCCATGGTTTGTTTGATTAGATGGTGTTAGGTTGGACTTGATGATCTTGAAGGTCTTTTCCAACCTAGTTTGTTCTGTATTCTATGTTCTGGGGTTGCCTGTAGCTGGAGAGGGAGCCAGGCTGCTCTGTGCAGTCAGTGAATGCTTTTAAAGGAGACATTTACAATAACTGTAATTTAGGTATCTTGGACCAACAAAGCACTTGGCCTTACAAGAAACAATTTGAGGAAAATAGGTTTAGTGCTTTTTTGTTACCAGCTGATTGCACTCCATGCTGCTAATATCTCACAGTAGCCGGCTTCACACTCCCCATGAAAATTTATATCCTAGTCCAGAGCAGACTTCCTGAGGGCTTGTGTCATGATTTATGTCTGCACTAAGATACTGTTGGCACTTTATAAGAGTTGATTGCTCCAATCACACTAAAATTTAGGTTAAAGAAAGTACCTACCCTTAAAGCTCACCTAAAAATCTCAACCTCTATTTCTGCCAACAATAAAGTGCCTGAGAAAGGAGAAAAATTCTTCAAAGCTATGTTTCAGTAACTTCAGTCTCAAGCTAAAATGGTCTGTAAAGATTTTCTAAATATCATGCTCAGTATAGGCTTCCTTTTAAACATATGCTCAAGGCCAGGATCCCAAGTTTTAGGAGCACAAAGCTAACCAATGAGTCCTGTACTTCTTAGCCAAAAAGCTACCAGAAAGGAAAAGGTAGCAGAAGGCAGCCCTAAGAAGCTAAGCCTACTGAAATAAACTAAGATTTTGTGCTCAAAACCCAAAGGGAACTTGTAAGAAGGGGATGGTCTCTACTGAAAAGTAATCTTTTATCACTGCTTTTCAAATGTTTTGATTTACCTCCAATATAACTTCTGCTACCTGTTCATAAGGTTAAGCACGGAGAATATCAGACTAAGTTTGGCATTATCATTGCATCAATTTACTTCATCCTTCATTTGGATTTTCTTACAGGATTGAAAGGCTCTGTAGGTGTACTGCATCAGCTCCTCTGATACCCAGTGGAAAAGAGCTACTGAGAGCTAGAAACGTAATAAATGCAAATCTTATCATGGACTTAGTCCTTATTACTCACCTACACAGCTGAGAAGAATACAGTAACCCAACATCCACTCTACAGAGGAAATAACTGATGTGTCAAAAAACTTCTGAAACTGAGATTTCATTCCCTCTAAATTCCTGTACAGAAATCAAGTGGATTTCACAGAGGTCCATTTGGAGATGGAAAGCCATTGCAAACTTCCTGCCTTATTGGAGACTTACTTATTCCATCCCATTTTTTTTTTGTTGTTAGGTTTGTTTATTTCCCTAAAGGGATGTGGATTCTGACAGCCAGTATATTTCTTCCATGCCCACATAAACCACTGTGGGTTTGCTGTCATGCTTCAGTTTCAGTACATTAGCATTTTTGTGCTTTTGATTTCATCTTCATTAATTTTCAAATCCTTTGACACCTAGGAACTTTTTTTTCCTTTTGTCTGTATTTTATTTGCCTTAGACATCTATTTCTGGAGCCCCTATTACAAGAGGGATATGGACGTGCTAGAAGGTGTCCAGAGAAGGGCAACAAAGCTGGGGAGAGGTCTCGAGCACAGCCCTGTGAGGAGAGGCTGAGGGAGCTGGGGTTGCTTAGCCTGGAGAAGAGGAGGCTCAGGGGAGACCTTATTGCTTGCTACAACCTCCCTTCAGGTAGTTGTAGACAGGTGGGTGTTGGTCTCTTCTCCCAGGCAGGCAGCACCAGAACAAAAGGACACGGTCTCAAGCTGCACCAGGGGAAGTTTAGGCTCGAGGTGAGGAGAAAGTTCTTCACAGAAAGAGAGATTGGCCACTAGGATGTGCTGCCCAGGAAGGTGGTGGAGTCACCATCCCTGGAGGTGTTCAAAAAAGGGTTGGATGAGGCACTGGGTGCCATGGTTTAGTTGTCATGAGGTGTTGGGTGATAGGTTGGACTTGATGATCTCTGAAGTCTTTTCCAACCTTATCAATTCTATGATTCTATGTCTATTAATCCTACGAGAAAGAAATAATTTTGGGGTGATATCTGCAGATTTTTTTTCTTAATGTGTCTACATCTTTATCTATAGATAGAAATTCATGCAGATATAGATATGAATGACTGCATGGCAAGGTGCTAAAGCAGCTCTTGCTCATTGTTGGTGGATTATTAAGGAAAAACAAGAAACTTGTCTGTTACCATCTTTAACAATCCAATTTATCAGACTGTGGGCCAGAACAAACACACTCACTAACTTTTATCCAGAGAAGGAAGTTGCCTGCACCTCAGTTAATTTGAAGCAAAAGCATTCAGATACTCAGCCTCTGCAATTACTAGAACATGCACTGTGGAAAAAATTTATGGTGTTGCTCATCTCCTTGTGGAGAGGAGAGAGTAGAAGAATAACTACATGCAGTCTGCAACTGAAAGCTTCTCAGTGACAGATTTTTGAGGAGCAGCTACTCAAAACCATTTAGGTTTAGAGCACAGTAGAAGCACTCCACACCCCAGAATGAGATTTTCCAGGTGTCTGTGGGAAGTTTGACTTTTTGCAACGTACCCAAACATATCAGTTGGCACGTTCCACAGTCTCCAAAGAATTCCCCGTGTTCAGTACCAAATCGATTCTGATCCACCTGGGGAGCAATCTGGGTAAGCAAGCTATGGTTCCAAATACCTCTCTTGCTGTCTTAGCACACATCAATCTCAGAAGCTGGTCTCTCTTTGTTTTGCATCTACCTACCTGAAGCGTTCTTCTTGCCACACAGAAACATAACATAGGAATAGTGTGGCCAGGAGGAGCAGGGAGGTCATTGTGCCCCTGTACTCTGCATTGGTTAGGCCACACCTTAAGTACTGTGTCCAGTTCTGGGCCCCTCAGTTTAGGAAGGACATTGAGACACTTGAACATGTCCAGAGAAGGGCAACAAGGCTGGTGAGAGGCCTCAAGCACAAGCCCTATGAGGAGAGGCTGAGGGAGCAGGAATTGTTTATCCTGGAGAAGAGAAGGCTCAGGGGTGACCTCATTGCTCTCTACAACTACCTGAAAGGAGGTTGTAGCCAGGAAGGGGTTGGTCTCTTCTCTCTAGCAACCAGCACCAGAACAAGAGGACACAGACTCAAGCTGCAACAAGGGAAGTTTAGGCTGGAGGTGAGGAGAAAATTCTTCACTGAGAGAGTTGTTAGCCATTGGAATGTGCTGCCCAGGGAGGTGGTGGAGTCACCATCCCTGGAGGTGTTCAAGAGGGGATTGGACGTGGCACTTGGTGCCATGGTCTAGTCATGAGGTCTGTGGTGACAGGTTGGACTTGATGATCTTCAAGATCTCTTCCAACCTTAGTGATACTGTGATAACTATCACTCCCAGGGGACCTGAACATCCACATAGCATGCAACTTTTATGCAAATCATACAGCCTGAAGACTCAGGAGAAATCAAGTTCTCTGACTTGTAAAGCCAGCCAGTTTACAGATTCATTTGTGTGATGCTATAGCGTGCCTATGTAACAGAAATCTTTAGTAGATTAATGTGTAAAATTGACAGCTCCATTCCCACACAGGTAAATGTTTTGCACACATGTGTTGAAGGCTTTAAATGGAACTATGGTCATACATTTCTTTTCCCTGTGAGCACTAATACTGCAGTTAAAATAGGAAGCCTCTGTCGCTTAAATATGGATAGGATCTTCCCTGTAAAATTATATTTTAATGGGTTGTAATTGGCTTTATTTAACAGTGTATTTCACTATTGATTACTCTCAGTGCTGCTGTGCTGTTGCAGCAGAGGACATGATAAGCAGCTTCTCTCCTGAAGCAGCTTGTTCGATTTAGTGATGAATTTTTCTCATGTGCAGCGTAGAGCAGTGTAGGAACTGGCTCTCAGCTACTCCAGCAATTGTGTCTCTTGCAAACAGCTAAGACAAAAACTAAATAAGTCTCTCCAGAAAGAGCTGCTAATTTTGAATGGGTCTCCAGAAAGAACTGCTGATTTTGACTCGGTCTCCACCATCAAGGATGAATATTTGGAAGGTCAATGTCACCTCAATTACTATCCTAAAAATAAGAATCACAGAACCACCAAGGTTGGAAGAGACCACAAAGATCATCCAGTCCAACCTCTCACCACAGACCTCATGGCTAAACCATGGCACCAAGTGTACTGTATTGTATTTAGGTGGGTTGGATTGGTTGATGGGTTGGACATGATGATCTTGAGGGTCTCTTCCAGCCTGGTGTATTGTATTTTATTGTATTGCATTACTGCCACATCCAATACCCTCTTGAACACCTCCAGGGATGGTGACTCCACCACCTCCCTGGGCAGCACATTCCAATGGTTAACAACTCTCTCTGTGAAGAACTTTCTCCTCACCTCAAGCCTAAACTTCTCCCAGTGCAGCTTGAGACTGTGTCCTCTTGTTCTGGTGCTGGTTGCCTGGGAGAAGAGAACAACCCCCTCCTGGCCACAACCTCCCTTGAGGTAGTTGTAGAGAGCAATAAGGTCTTCCCTGAGCCTCCTCTTCTCTAGGTTAAACACCCCCAGCTCCCTCAGCCTCTCCTCATAGGGCTTGTGCTCAAGGCCTCTCCCCAGCCTCATTGCCCTTCTCTGGACACGTTCAAGTGTCTCAATGTCCTTCTTAAACTGAGAGCCCAGAACTGGACACAGTACTCAAGGTGTGGCCTAACCAGTGTGGAGTACAGGGGCACAATGACTTCCCTGCTACTGATTACATTATCATGTATCCACAGAGAAATTTCTTTGCTCTAGGTAAATTCTTCCTCTTTCTCCATCTACATAATCCCTCTTCTGGGGAAGCAATCCCTGTCATCAGGAAAAACCAACCAACCAACCATAAAATAAATAAAGTCACTGGACTGTAATCAGCCTAAGGAAATCACAAGTAGTTAGACACTTGAAGAAGCAGTTGTTACACAGAATATTCATATCCCAAAAGGTAAGAGATGATCTCAAGTTAAAGTGTGCTTGGATGGTTTGAAATTTATCCTTACCTTTTAAACAATGGGGTGGAGGCCATGGAGAGTTGTTCCAAAGCTTCCTTGCTTAAGCGAGCACTAGCTCCAAGCTGATACTCCCCGAGTTGTTTCTTGTTTGTTTGTTTTCAGTTGTTTCAAATCTTTTTTTTGTTTGTTTGTTTGTTAAAGTGATCATTCAGAATCAGACTGAAACAATAAAAATGCTTTGAAGCTCTGCTCATGCACTTCACCTGCTGTGGGAACTAGATCAAACTGCTGATGTCTACAAACCTGAAATCTATTTAATTTACAACAGCGTGAACCATGAGTGACAATGCTAACTCCCTGTCCAAATCTCATAAGCTTTCTGCAACTTAAAGCTCTGCCAGCTGCCATTTAAAGGTACAACAGTCAGCTTTTTAACAAGAAAAAACCAACCACCAACAACAACAAACCAAAAACAAACAAAGCAACAAAAAAGCAAAACTATTTTCTATGTGTTCTCTTTACCTCATAGCCTTGATCTCTTTACTACTTCTACAGAGAAGGAAGGGGAAAGTAGAATATTTCTCCTTCAGTTCTGGCACTTTGTACCTGTTCTTTCATGTAACTAGGTGGTAGGTCTTGAAGAAAAATCCCTGCTGACTAATCCACAAATAAAACAAGGATGAGCTTGCATTGAAAGAACTGAGATTCGTGCAAGATATTGAAAACTTTGCTTGCATAAATGTCAAGTTTCAGGAAAAGGACTGTGCTGTATCCTTGAAGACTTGCTAGAAAAAGCAGTTGTTCCAATTTTATTTTTTCCCCTCCCCTGATCCCAGTTATATATATATATATATAAAGTCAGCTAGACACGAGAAATGAAGTTCTATAAGGGGGTACAAAGATGAACTGCATGAATCATCATCAGGATGCTCAGAGATTTTGCATCGCCAAAGTTCTACAGCTGGAGGCATTCACATAAAGTCTGCCAGTGCACAATGGAGACACTCAAGTGATGTGACTAAGCCACTGAATTCATCATTCCACGTCATGTAGATGAGTCATCAGATACATAAGTGGCAAACTTGCATACAGTAGAAATTAACCATAATTCAGATTACAGGGCAGAATATTGGTGTGCTTGGAGTCCACGTGTAGAGTCAAGGCCTTCAGATAATTCAGAGGGTCGGGAGCTGTGATTTCTTCAGACTGCAAACAGCAGAAAATTTCCTTCCTGTCCATCTCTGAGCAAGCCTTGATTTACATTTTGTTTCTTTCAAAACAGATTTCTCTGTAGAGCACTGAGATCTATGCATTAAAATAAAAAGCTATAATTTTGCCACTTCAGTCACCCTCTTTCACTCACACTTCTGAGAAATATTAGTATAGCATACTTCAGCGCAGCTGGTTTGGAAACAAATTTCCCATCCCTAATATGACATTAAGAAGTTAAATGTCTTTCCTGTACTACTCCAGTCCATGACAAAAATCTTCCACTAAGCCAGAGACAAGATATGAATTTCCACTGACAATTTTTCACTGTGTTGATAGTTAATTAAGCTAATTAACCTTGATTTAATTTGAAATGCAACAAAGCTGGGGAGGGGTTTGGAACACAAGCCCTCCGAGGACAGGCTGAGGGAGCTGGGGTGGTTTAGCCTGAGGAAGAGGAGGCTCAGAGGAGACCTTCTTGCTCTCTACAACTACCTGAAGGGAGGTTGCAGCCAGGTGGGGGTTGGTCTCTTCTCCCAGGCAACCAGCACCAGAACAAGAGGACAGAGTCTCAAGCTGTGCCAGGGGAGGTTTAGGCTGGATGTTAGGAAGAAGCTCTTCATAGAAAGAGTAATTGGCCATTGGAATGTGCTGCCCAGGGAGGTGGTGGAGTCACCATCACTGGAAGTGTTTAAGAAGAGACTGGATGAGGCACTTGGTGCCATGGTTTGTTTGATTAGATGGTGTCAGGTGATAGGTTGGACTTGTTGATCTTGAAGGTCTTTTCCAACCTGGTTAACTCTGTATAATCTTTTCTATTTAGTTATACAAATAGTAAGTTTAGAGTTGTGGTTGTGGTTGTTGTTTTTTTTAGGACAGTGGATGACACCAAATCTCTGTATACAACATAAAAATACAAGTCATGAGGTTCTAGACTATGCCAGATTCTTAGTGGAATAGCTACATGGAAAAGAAAAAAAAATCCCAGCACTGACAGCTAGCAGTAATGAAAAGCTGACCCAAAAAATGAGCCATTAGACACATTAGAGGGTATCATCCTGCTACAAATACTTAGAAAAGACTGGAAGACCACATCATTTTTTACAACAACCATAAAAAAACCAAAGCAAACCAAAAAACCCCACACATACAAAGTACCAACTCATAGTCCACGCTGGGAACAAGTAGTTCTGAGATGCAGCTTGTTTAGCTGTACAACCTCTTTGGGTTTGTACAGGGGTTTCCAGTACATCACTTTAGGGTGCTCTGCCTACCCCTCTGTGAAGTGGATACAGCCCTGAGTTTTACTTTCCTCCTTAGTCTTTACTGGCTCATATTTGTTTAAGCATTGGAAAAACAATGAAGGTGGGTTTGAAGATTTCAAGAGCCATTTGATGTTGCTTGGGATATCACTTTACCTTGTGCGTTGAGTAGCTTTCTGTCACTTCTTGTTAGCGACCACATCAGCAGCATGGCTCATAAAATTCATGCATTACAGATACAGAATACAGAATTAACCAGGGTGGAAAAGACCTTCAAGATCATCAAGTCCAACTTATCATCCAACACTATCTAATCAACTAAACCATGGCACTAAGTGCCTCATACAGGCTCTTCTTAGACACTTGCAGTGATGGTGACTCCAAGACCTCCCTGGGCAGCACATTCCAACAGACAATCTCTCTTTCTGTGAAGAATTTCTTTATATCATCCAGCCTAAACCTCCCCGGCACAGCTTGAGACTGTATCCTCTTGCCAGGGAGAAGAGACCAACTCCCACCTGGATACAACCTCCTTTTAGGTAGTTGTAGAAGTCAATGAGGTCTCCCCTGAGCCTTCTTCTCCAGGCTACCCCCCCCCAATTCCCTCAGCCGCTCCTCACAGGGCTGTGCTCCAAACCCCTCCCCAGCTTTGTTGCCCTTCTCTGGACACGGTCAAGCAACTCAACATCTTTCTTAAACTGAGGGCCCCAGAACTGGTCACAGTACTCAAGGTGTGGCCCAACCTGTGCTGAGTACAGGGGCAGAATAACTTTCCTGCTCCTGCTGGCCACAGAAACATGCACAGATGCACCATGAAATAGTGGCTCTCACAAATTCCTTCCAGCTGCTTGGACTGTCCATTCTTTGTTCATTATTTTATTGATAACAGTGTTTCACCTCAAAGAAAGAAAGAAAATAAAGAAGTACTATGCATCAATCCTATATTCTTTTATATTAGCCCAGGAAGCTGAATTCTCCATTTTTGCAGCATTTTTTCACAGAATCACCAATGTTGGAAAAGACCTCAAAGATCATCAAGTCCAACCTGTCACCACAGACCTCATGTATAAACTATGGCACCAAGTGCCACGTCCAATCCCCTCTTGAGCACCTCCAGGGATGGTGACTCCACCACCTCCCTGGGCAGCAATTCTACAAGGATTCTTTTCCAAGAAGTACCAGAAATATTTTCAGGTGTACTACAAAGATTCAAGTGATAAAGTGTAGAGCTACTTTCCTTGTGTAATGTTATAGCTGTTAATACCTAGAGAATAAGCATTTATAATACCCAAGTTGCAATATGGTCATTTCCTTCAGGTACTATAAAAGCCTATAAAGGCCATTCTGCTCTACATGCAAAAACTGGCACACCCAGGTTTGGAAGTGGTTTGTGTTTGATTAGACACAGACTTCTCATGATGTCAGTATTGTATTGTATTGTATTGTATTGTATTGTATTGTATTGTATTGAGGTGGGTTGGATGGGTTGATAGGTTGGACGCGATGATCTTGAAGGTCTCTTCCAACCTGGTGTATTGTATTGTATTGTATTGTATTGTATTGTATGAGTAGTTTGCCTTGTTCAGGTACAGAGTCTTTCTAGACAGAAGCAACAGTTTTAATACTGTCCCTGGAGGTGTTCAAGAGGGGACTGGACATGGCACTTGGTGCCATGGTTTAGTAGTCATGAGGTGTTGGGTGACAGGTTGGACTTGAAGAGCTCGAAGGTCTTTTCCAACCTTATTGATTCTATGATTCTATGAATACAGAGTAATCCCATCATTACTATGTGATACTGCCTGACATCATACTGAATACTTCCCTTTCCTACAGAAATAGGATGTTCCCAGTTCATTAACATACCATAGACTGATATTAGGATATGTTTACAGTTTAGCTGAATTTTGAAACAAATTCAGATTTTCAGGTTCTGTAGCTTTGAGAATATAGAAAAACTAAATTAAATGGAATAAAATTGAATGAAATAAATGAAATGAAATGAAATAAATGAAATGAATTAAAATGAAATGGAATAAATGAAATGGAATAAAATGAAATGGAATAAAATGAAATGGAATAAAATGAAATGGAATAAAATGAAATGGAATAAAATTGAATGGAATAAAATTGAATGGAATAAAATTGAATGGAATAAAATTGAATGGAATAAACCGAAATGAAATGAAATTAAATGAAATAAAATGGAATGGAATAAACCAAAATGAAAAAATGAAATGAAATGAAATGAAATGAAATGAAATGAAATGAAATGAAATAAAATTAAATGAAATAAAATAAAATGAAACAAAATAAAACAAAATAAAACAAATAAAACAAAACAAACCAAAATAAAATAAATTAAAAGCCAAAATGAACCAAACCAAAATGAAATTAAATAAAATAAAATGAAATAAAATGAAATAGAATAAAATTAATACAACTAATAAAATTAAAGAAAACAAAATAAAACAAAACAAAATAAACCAAAACAAAATAAAAGAACACAGACAGCTGTGATAGTCCATGAAACATCTTTTAAACTGGTGCTGGTGATAGAATTCTATCATGATCCTATTTGCAACAATAATTGCATTAAACCAGAACAGTGCTCAAAAGCGTCAGCGATCTGCTTCCCAGGTGAGGCAATGAATCTCAGTTCTATAGCATTTGCTACCTTCAGCTTGCAGTTACTTCTTTAAATGCACTGGTAAACAAAAAGCAGACAAGCAAGCCCAGTCAATTCACTTCCTTACAACCTAGACAACAGTTGCTAAGTTCCTCAGAGACATTATCTATAAGGATACTAGGAGTTTACTCAGTCTGTCTGCAGCAAACATGATTCTCTTGGGGCTTTTGCCAAGTTATCACATAAATCTACCTATTCTGATGTGTGGAGAATTTGACTTTAGCAATACATTTTCCTAGTAGCACTGGCAGTATTTCAAAAGCATTATCACCATCCTATGCACAGAGGTTAACAATCCAGCTGTGAATTCAGTGTCCCCTGACAACTTAAGCCGCCCACCACTGTCACTGCAAACAAACATCTCTTTGCAATCCTGCCCTTCCTCTGTAACATCCAAAGACAGTTCCTTTTGGCATGGGTATGTGTGATATTGCAAGAAATGTCAAATTTGATGTTGACCAACTTAAGAAAATCTAACTTTGTCTTCCCAGCACATGAGTCCAGATTGTCCATGGATCAATATCCATGATGAAAATGTCTCTGGTATCCTCTGCCATCTGTATCCAGCTTGGTAAGTGTCTAATGTATGTGGCTATTTATTCAGAAGTGCATTGACTTCAGGCTAGCTTATGTTGTTGACAACTTCTGAACAAGCAGCTTTTCAGTAACATCCCACCAGAATGATCTAGCACAGAAGAGCCATGTAGCACAACTCCTTATGGACTCTATTCACAGCTCTTCCACTGGCAAACACATGCAAGTGGGCAAGAGAAGAGTTTTTCTTCTTACCTTACAATCCCCTCTGTGACACATGTTCAGCAAGCAGTCCTCCCAAACACTTGCATCTTCACTCTTTCAGTACCTAACAGTTGGGTTTTTTTCTGTTACCTACTTCAGTAACAATCTCCAAAATAAATCAGAAGCTTGATGGATAGTCATAGTTAGTGTTGGTTGAGTATAGTCCAACTGCTCAAGGAGAAGCAGTTTCAAAAGAGCAAGTCAAAAGATTGATTTCTGGACTTAACAGATAGAGCTACTGGTCCATAAATCCAACTAATGATCTGATTTTCATTAGGAAGGCACTGCATCAAAGGATAAAGAAAGTAAGATGTAGCTAAGTTTCTGAATGCAAATTAATACCTGAGGGCAACAGATCCCTTACAGTGTAAAATGTACAAGGACAGGTAAGCAACTGTCATGGTTACCCAGCATAATGTTAGGAACACAGAGAAATTATTGACTGAGATGGAAAACACAGCATTCATCTGAGACACAGAAGATTTTTCTTCTACTTCTCAAACACCCTGAAAAATAAGGTGTAGAGTATTAAGAGGAAATTAATTCAATATACTCACCCAAAACATTTATTTCCATGACAAAACTGTAAAGGGTTTTGCTAATGTTTTCTCCTTTAACAGCACACTTTTAAAAAGCCATAGCTTCAGAGAGCTGTGCGTGCCCCTGAGCATTCCTGGATTCCAGGTTAGCGTGACACAGACTTTGTGCACTCCTAACTGCAGCACTCACGCTATGAAAGGAGAGGAGAGGAGAGGTGCCATTCAGTTAATTATTCATGTCATCTTTCCTTACACAGGGAGAGACCCAGAAAATAGAAACCCAGACTGCCTGAGAGCTACTGTGGTCACCGAGGGCAGCTATCAGCACCACGTAATTAGCATTATCATAGCGGTAGAATGCAAAAGTATTCCGAGGCTACAGTTAGAGGGTTGTGGCATTTCTGTTGTTCAGCATTGAAGAACTAATAGAACAGCAAGGTAAAGAGATAGCAGTTATTTTTTATTTCTTTTTTCATAGATAATCCAAAAATCCACTATAGGCAAAACTTTCTACTCTGACAATCAAGCCTGGACTCTATGTGGTGGGTTGAAACTACCCCACCCCCCACCCCACCCCCAAACAACAAATGCCAGACTAGCTCGGAAGGTTTTGGAAGCAAATGAAGCTCTATTTACAAGCAAGCTAGCATCTAGAAATATAGAATGCAATGAATATGTACAAAATATACAATATGTATGTACTCTATATATATATGTATGCACACACACAATTTATGAACAACACAGAAACTCCTCAGACTCCCCTGGATGGATCCAGGGGACCTGTTCACCTCCTCCCCCACTCCCTCCCATTACCTCACAGAGTAGTCAAAAACAGAGATACCCAGGCAAGGCCATGGAAGAGAGAAAGGGAAAGCAGAAGCAACAGAAAGAGAGTGAGAAACTGTTTCTGCCACTACTCTGTATCTCCCATTAGCAAGCCATTGAATTATATAGACCTTATCACTATCTCCCTTTTGCATCCAATGGTGACATCTTTTGCTTTGCAGTCAGGGACTAGGCTAACGTTCCCCCTTCAAACTGTAACAACTATATTTACTGCATAATGCTTTATATGTGGAATAGAACAGAATGGAATAGACTAGACTAGACTAAGCCAGATTGGAAAAGACCTTTGAGATCATCAAGTCCATCCTATCATCCAACACCATCTAATCAACTAAACCATGGCACTAAGTGCTTCATCCAGTCTCCTCTTAAACACCTCCAGGGATGGTGACTCCACCACCTCCCTGGGCAGCCCATTCCAATAGCCAATCTCTCTTTCTGTGAAAAACTTCTTCCTAACACCCAGCCTAAAACTGTCCTGGTGCAGCTTGAGACTGTGTCCTCTTGTTCTGGTGCTGGTTGCCTGGGAGAAGAGACCAACCCCCACCTGGCTACAACCTCCTTTCAGGTAGTTGTAGACAGCAATAAGGTCTCCCCTGAGCCTCCTTTTCTGCAGGCTAAGCAATCCCAGCTCCCTCAGCCTCTCCTCATAGGGCTTGTGCTCCAAACCCTTTGCACTTACCTACAGAGAAGGGCTTTGTTGCCCTTCTCTGTAGGTAAGTGCATTATATCTACTGTTCTGTATTTTCCATAGTCATAAAAGAGATAGCCATACCTAACAGGAAAAGCAATAATAATACTACTAATAGCATATAGTCCTCAAAGTTGTACCCAGGAAACTCAAACTGTTAGACTTTTCAAGCAGCTTAAATGCCAGAAACATATAGAATGTTTCCTGCTTCTTCAGGCTGAGAGGATACACCACTGTCCACTCAAAATGTGCTGCAAATTGCCTATGGAAATGAGCTTTTGAAAGTGGCAGAACAAGGGTTAACTTTATCTCATAGGATAGCAAACAATACAGTGATGTTGATGCTTCCCCTCCATCCTGCATGAAACAAGCTAATGGTCAGAGCCCTTGACCAGGCACTGGGTTACTCCCACTCAAAGCCTTCCTCACCTCAGAAGCGTATTTGCACAACTCAGAACTCTCCAGTTTATAGAAAGCTGAATACACTTGGACTGCTCCTGTGCCATGCAGCACAAGGCAGGCAAGCTCCTCCTGAAGGCTTAGCATGAGTGTTTTGATTCCTTTGAGTTTAGACATCAGCAACGCATTGAAATGCGCAGAGCATGCACTGAGGCAGGGCTCTCAGCACCTAACCTAAAAATCATGAAACAAGAAGCAATTGAAGGAGGCAGCTTTGGACATACTTTGAACAGATACATTAATCAGGCTGAAAATCTCAATATTGACTTCATAAAAGTAGAAATATTGAATTGGAAACCTCTCCCATTAAAAGCAATGATATTCTTTCCATTAGGAATACACTGGAGCCAAAAAAACCCCACTAGTGAAGATGCAAGACCTTATCAGAGCATGTTTATAACTATCAACACACTAGTGTGGCTTATCATATTTTTACTAGCTCAGATTAAAGCTGGTTTCACTAGGCTTTTTAATTATTCAGAATCACAGAGTCACAGAAACATTCAGGTTGAAAAAGATCCTCAGGATCACCAAGTTCAACCTATAACCCTGCTCTGTAAGGTTCACCAAGCAGCACATCCAAACAACCTTTAAACTCATCCAGGGTTGGTGACTCCACCACCTCCCTGGGCAGCCTGTTCCAATGTCTGACTGCTCTTGGTGTGAAAAATTTTTTCCTAATATCCAGTCTAAACCTACCCAAACACAGCTTGAGGCTGTTGCTTCTTGTTCTATCACTAATTACCTGTGAGAAGAGACCAGCACCAGCCTCTCCACAATGACCTTTCAGGTAGTTGTAGAGAGCAATGAGGTCTCCCCTCAGACTCCTCTTTTCCAAACTGAACAGCCCCAGCTCCTTCAGTCACTCTTCCTAAGATTTATTCTCCAGGCCCTTCCCCAGCTTCCTTGCCCTGCTCTGTACTGGCTCCAGCACCTCCACATCTCTCTTGTATTGAGGTGCCCAAAACTGGACACAATACTCAAGGTGTAGCCTCACCAGAGCTGAGTACCAGGGGACAATCACCTCCCTACTCCTGCTGGACACAGCATTTCTAATCTAAGCCGGGATGCCACTGCCTTTCTTGGCCACCTGGGCACACTGCTTGCTCAAATTCAGTTGCTTGTCGATTAGAACCTCCAGGTCCCTTTCTGCCAGACAGCTTTCCAGCCACACTCTCCCACTGAAGGTTAATTTTGAATGCCTCATAGCTCTTCCTTCACTCCCCTGCTTCTCAAATGTTCTGTAGACTGTTATAATATTTATACAAAATCTAAGCATATGTATATATATGTATAAGAGGATGTTCTGCAAACTGTTATAATAGTTGTAGAACCTACATACACAGATCTGTGTGTGTTTTGTGGCTACATATTCAGCACTTCAACAGGAGTAAGACAAAAAAGTTGAAGTTCCCTGCTCTTCTTCTAACCATAGTCCAGTTCAGGGCTGCACTAAATATTTTTCAGCATTACTGGTAAAAAGGTGGTGGCTAACACCACACACAGAAAAAAAAAATCTAACAGCTTAGCTTTCTTGCAGCTTCAAGCAGAGATCAAACCAAGGAGAGAAGTCATTAAAAGGAGGTTAGCTCCCACAGCCTGTTGAAGAGCAAAGCAGCAAATGCTTTGCTTTCAATTCTGATCGTGATTTCAAAGCCTTTGATTTCAGGAAAGTGATCAACTGCAGTTATAAATTGCAAGCTTACCAGAAGCATTCTTCAAGTTTCTGGCATACTTACTTATCCACACAACAGAAAACTTATTTAAAAGGAATACTCATGTTTTGTGCCAATTTTAGCAGCTACTAACATGCGGAGGCATTTGAAATTTCCACGCCACTTGGGCTGATGGAGCTCAAAACTGATACATTAGAATAATGAAACATGACAGAAGGAAGAGAGCAATGTATGAGCTGCAAGGAGTGAAAGAAAGAATAGAATAGAATTAACCAGGTTGGAAAAGACCTTCAAGATCATCAAGTCCAACCGATCACCAACACCATCTAATCAACTAAACCATGGTACCAAGCAGCCTATCAAGTCTCCTCCTAAACACCTCCAGTGATGGTGCTGACTGGGCAGCACATTCCAATGGCCAATCTCTCTTTCTATGAAGAGCTTCTTCCTAACATCCAGCCTAAACCTCCCCTGGCACAGCTTGAGACTGGTGATGGTGACTCCACCACATCCCTGGGCAGCACATTCCAATGGCTAACAACTCTCTCTGTGAAGAACTTTCTCCTCACCTTGAGCCTAAACTTCTCCCAGTGCAGCTTGAGACTGTGTTCTCTTGTTCTGGTGCAGCTTACCTGGGAGAAGAGACCAACCCCAACCTGGCTACCTTCAGGTAGTTGTAGAGAGCAATAAGGTCTCCCCTGAGCCTCCTCTTCTCCAGGCTAAACAATCCCAGCTCCCACAGCCTCTCGTCATAGGGTTTGTGCTCCAAACCCCTCCCCAGCTTTGTTGCCCTTCTCTGGACACATTCCAGCAACTCAACATCTTTGCTAAACTGAGGGGCCCAGAACTGGACACAGGACTCATGATGTGGCCTAACCAGTGCTGAGTACAGGGCACAATGACTCCCCTTCTCCTGCTGGCCACACTATTCTTGATGGAGGCCAGGATGCCATTGGCTTTCTTGGCCTCCTGGGCACACTGCTGGCTCATGTTCAGCCAGCTGTCAATCAGTACCCCCAGGTCCCTTTCTGCCTGGCTGATCTCCAGCCACTCTGACCCCAGCCTGTAGATTCTTCAGTATAAAGACCTCATAATATATGCATGTAAAACAAAGGGAAAACCTCCAGAGTCGAGGTGAATAGTTCTTCAAGCAGACAAAGCCTTTCCTGAAGATGCACACATTCCTGTGAATGCCTGGAGAGAGTTTGCCATGAATTGCTGCTCAAACACTCCTGATTTTCCCTCATTATTGTGGGGGATGGCTCCACAAATGCTGAAGTACCTCAAAATTCCTGCAGATTTTCATTTGTGCATTAGAAAGAGAGTCAAGTTCTGCCCTCAACATGGGAAGCAACATAAAGCAGTGTGGTGGTTTTAAGCCATGCTTTAAAATTTTTCACAGATCTTGAGCAGAAAAGTAATAAAATGTAAAGAAATCACTACTGGGTGCAAAAAGGAAAATAAAGATAATTCTAAACCATTCCCTAGGAGTGATAAGGAACTTAAACTGGTTGTACCAAAACCTTTCTCTTCTCTTCTTGCTTCTTTGGTCTGGAGGGACACTAACGTGCTTCTGCTTGACCTTGGCTGCATTGTTCTGGTTAAGTCTAACAGCAACTTTCTCTGCTCCTTTCTTTTCTCCCTTTTTGGACAGGGAGTTGGGGGGTGGGGGGGACACAGAAAAGGAGAAGCTAGTAACTCCCCCTGGTCAGAGACCAGGGGGGTTCTTGTGTTGTTTATTAATTGTAAATACCTGCAAATAATACAAATCCTGTATATTTTGTACATCTTCATTGCATTCCACTGTAGATTGTAGTTTTGCCTGTAAATACAGCTTTCATTTGCTTCCACCTGGGCTGGGCTGGCAAAGCTAATGTTGGGGAGGAAATTTCAACCCACAACAAGCAGCTAGGAGAATAAAGTTACTTGGCCTTATTATAAAACAAAACAAAACAAAACCAAAACCAAACCAAACCAAGCCAAACCCAAACCCAAACAAACCAAAACAAGCAACAATCCACAACCTTGAGACTAGATTCATAATCAGGCAAAGTTAGCAAATGAAATTGACTAATGCCAAAAGTAGTCTGAGCTTTCTCAGAGAGTTGTTTCCAGCTAAAATGAATTCTAATTCCCTTCTCTCCAACTGACAGTATTGAAAAACACAGCAACAGTAAATAGTCACTGTCAGGGTCACCTCTCTGTCCTGAGGTTAGGATTAAAGACTTGGTCCCACCTTTGGGAAATTTCCATGTATTTCAGGTACCTCACATTTTATCCTTCCTCCAGCTTTCTAGGACATGCTTCAAATACATCAAACACTCTGTCATGTCTAATCCCTCTTATACATAAACCATACAAAAAAGCAGGGCTATGTGGAACAAAGAGTCCCCAAAGAACAGCACCCTGAACAATCTGCCATCCTTTTGCTAGCTATTTGAACATGACTAACATCCCTTTTATCATATTTTTGTCTTAAAAATATCACAATCTGTCCATGTACTGATAGGAGAGCCTTTGCATTTAGCTAATTAAGACAGTCTCAAAGGCAGGAAGTCTAAGGCATAACCCAGAATAGGTGTTCATTAATCAAGCAATGCCTCCTAAGCATACTGGTTTTCCTAGTCCTAGCCCGCTTGGGATAAGCCCGCTGAGAAAAGATTGTAAATCACAGAGATGCTGGAAGGCAGCACATAACAACTCTTAGATATCATTATTTTATTGTGTGGAATGAACAGCACTGCAACACTTCGCTATTGTGCAGTCCTTGGAATTTTCTGACAGAGGAAGAGCTGGAGACGTAGAGCTACAAGCCACTCAGCCAGCCAGCTGCATACTGATACAGTTTCAGTGTGAATAATATGATTAGTACAAATGAGACTGTGTCCAGTTTGGGGCCCCTCAATTGAAGAAGGACATTGAGACTTGAACATGTCCAGAGAAGGGCAATGAGGCTGGGGAGAGGCCTCAAGCACAAGACCTACAAGAAGAGGCTGAGGGAGCTGGGGGTGCTTAGCCTGGAGAAGAGGAGGCTCAGGAGAGACCTTATTGCTGTCTACAACTACCCGAAGGGAGGTTGTGGACAGGCAGATGTTGCTCTCTTCTCCCAGGCAACCAGCACCAGAACAAGAGGACACAGTCTCAAGCTGCACCAGGGGAGGTTTAGGCTGGAGGTGAGGAGAAAGTTCTTCACAGAGAGAGTTGTTAGCCATTGGAATGGGCTGCCCAGGGAGGTGGTGGAGTCACCATCCCTGGAGGTGTTCAAGAGGGGATTGGACGTGGCACTTGGTGCCATGGTTTAGTAGTCATGAGGTGTTGGGTGAGAAGCCGGACTCAATGATCTTTGAGGTCTTTTCCAACCTTGTTGATTGTATGATTCTATTAGAGTTGAAGAAAGCTCTCTAAGTTAACTGATGTTCCCAGGATTGCTTCAGGTAGTTCCAAACCTATTTCCAAAAAATATTTAAAAAAACAAAATCAATAAGCCTAATTCCAATTATTAGCTATAGTTCTCTAACAGACAGAGGTTAGATGTGGTCAGAATGAAATGCCAACAGCAAGATTTAGATTTAAATTGTGCCACCTAAATCTAGGGCTGTTTCTGAAGGTCACAGCTTGTAATCATAGTTAGACCTTCATATTTATTCTATGTATTTAGAATATATAGAGCTTTATTATATTTATATTTAGAATCTTCTCATACAATAAATAAGCTTGGAAAAGATCTCAAAGATCATCAAGTCCAACCTGTCACCCAAGACCTCATGACTACTAAACCATGGCACCAAGTGCCACATTCAATCCCCTCTTGAACACCTCCAGGGATGGCGACTCCACCACCTCCCTGGGCAGCACATTCCAATGGCTAACAGCTCTCTCTGTAAAGAACTTTCTCCTTGCCTCCAGCCTAAACCTTCCCGGCACAATTTGAGACTGTGTCCTCTTGTTCTGGTGCTGATTGCCTGGGAGAAGAGACCAACCCCCTCCTGGCTACAACCACCCTTCAGGTAGTTGTAGACAGCAAGAAGGTCTCCCCTGAGCCCCCTCTTCTCCAGGCTAAACAACCCCAGCTCGCTCAGCCGCTCCTTTTAGGGCTGTGCTCCAAACCCCTCCCCAGCTTAGTTGCCCTTCCCTGGACACATTCATTACTCTCTATAAACACTGAAGATAGACTTTTTGTCACATCCATGTGCAGATGCTGAGCACACCCTAAGCTCAAATCAATTCCTGGGAGACATTCTTCCCTTAAATGGAGATATAAGGGCAAAATCCACTATCATATACATTGAAACACCTGACTTTTATCCAGTAAGTTCTTCCCTGGCTGTTCACAGTGAATTTATCACAACACAACAGCTCCCTGGGAAACTTTTCATTTTCTTTTCTAAACTAAGTCATGTCCTTCCAGACATACTCTGGCAGCATAAATACTATTTTTAGCCCTATTTTATCCAAGATGTCAAAATAAATAGAAATGCCATATTTCAGACACTTTGAAAGACAAGCACAGCCAGTTCATACCATATAGCCTGGCCCCAGATGTTTTGAATTTTATAGATGAAGTCATCAGAGGCAGGAAAATAAATTGGGGGAAAACAACCACCACCAAAAGTACTCATTTGTCATTGAAAATAATTTGGGGGTGGAGGGGGAGAGGAAAGGGTCTTCCCCTATGGACTACCCAGAAACTTTGGACCATTTTGATGTATGGTTTCTGCAAAGTTCTCTTCTGTACTCTTTCAACGTTATCAGCTCGCAACGTGCCAATCAAAGGAGAACCAAGGCCAGTGTCTGCTAAAGAAGAAGGGGACAGAAGGGAAGGACCATTTATTAAATTAATTGAAAATATAATTGGTCATTAATCAAGGCTTGTTCCTTACCCAGCTCCAAAAAAGAAGCTGGCATGCATGTGAAGTTCCAGCACAGTGTGTTACTCGGTGGAACCTCACCAAACCATAAATCAGTACCTCCATTTTCATGTTTGGCACCACTGAACAAAAGGAGCAGCTATCACCAGCTTTAAAAGACTCTTTTATTGGATATGTTGTCCCAAGCTGGGATTTTTCCTTAATATTCCTTCCCTGCCCTTTTGCTTGCTGCCATTAAAATGTAAATTTCAGAGAGAAATGGACTTGAAGTCCCTTATTACGTAGGTAGGAAATATCATTACTGAAGACTTCAAATACAGGATTAGCTTTTAAGAAGGGAAACATTTTTATGCAAGAATACTTCTAACACTTCTGCAATGCCTTTACTGTGAAGGATATTGAGATAGTCTTTATTAAAGCTAAGGAAGTTATGCACTAATATGCTCGATGCCTGAATCAGCAAAACATTAATTATTGCAAAGTATCAGACCTTAGCAAAACTAAGCCTCACAAAAATGCTTCAAAGATGAAAATGGTAGGAGGATTGTTCTATTCATCACTGAATGCAACCACCTCTGAAAAAGCTGGGCAGCGCAGTAACCATGCACTGCATGAATAATATCCTTAGGAACCTCTGGGTGGATCACTGCTTCCTCCACAGATGAATTTCCCAGAATCACAGAATTTTAGGGGCTGAAGGGGACCTTGAAAGATCATCCACATCCAAGCCCCCTGCCAGAAGAGGATCACCTACACCAGGTTACACAGGGACGCATCCAGGCGCGTTTACATCACCGCGGCATGGATTTGGGCCACCCTTGACAACATCTATCACAGTATCACAGTATAACCAAGGTTGGAAGAGACCCCAAGGATCATCAAGTCCAACCTGTCCCAACAGACCTCACAACTAGACCATGGCACCAAGCGCCACGTCCAATCTCCCCTTGAACACCTCCAGGGACGGCGACTCCACCACCTCCCTGGGCAGCCCATTCCAATGACGAATGACTCGCTCAGTGAAGAACTTCCTCCTCACCTCGAGTCTAAACCTCCCCTGGCACAGCTTGAGACTGTGTCCCCTTGTTCTGGTGCTGGTTGCCTGGGAGAAGAGACGAACCCCCTCCTGTCTACAACCACCTTTCAGGTAGTTGTAGAGGGCAATGAGGTCACCTCTGATCCTTCTCTTCTCCAGGCTAAACAATCCCAGCTCCCTCAGCCTCTCCTCATAGGGCTTGTGCTCAAGAATCTCTTATTACTCAGCCCCCCTTGCGTGTATCCCTGGTGGCATATCACATAAAGCACTGCAAAATTACAGCTATCCTTCTAGTTCTTCTGTTTCAGCTGACATGTACCATACTTCATGTCTAATGAGTTAAGTGGCACCCATCACCTTCATTAATGAATAGAGTAAGGCAACAAATTTTGTGTTTGAATGAAGTGGTTTATTCATTGCCCCAGCAGAGCTTTGCTGTTCAGCTCAGTTATGGTTTCCTTATTTAAAACTTTTGGCAAATGTTTCACTGTCTGCTTGCTTTCAGTGGCACTAAGGATCAGGTGCTGCCAACTGGAAGCTCTCTCTAAAGGAGAGGATCACATGGGAAGTGGCTGGATGCGCAAGAGCTCTGACTGATATACAGTGTGACAGCTCCTTGGAACAGAAGCCCACAGCACTCTGGTAGTGCTGGCAGACTGTGGAGCTCAAGGTTTTTCAGACTGCAGAATGCATCAAGTGTTTGACAGACATTAGTATGTGGTAGGGGCAGCAGCTTCCCAATCAATGCCGTGAAAAGAAAATTGGAGCTACAAACTCCGCTGCCAGAACTCAAAAAAAAAAAGGTATCAGAAAACAGAGGTGGAAGAAATCTTTCTACAGGGAAAATAATGTCCCAAAGAACACTACACCACTATAAGAGCTCTTCGACAGCTGTGCAGAGAAAAAATGAAGTAATAAGTGCCGTGAACTTCCAGTTGTTCTTGGGGAAGGAAACACTGCATGATGAACTCTTCCATCTTGATGCTCAGAGGGAAACACAAGCGTTTGTTAGCTAGACAGTGGTTCCATTTATCAAACAGCAACTGAAACAGTATTGACTGCCTTCCCAACATTCTCCTGCACGGCACACATATGAATGCATTTCCTGATTTTTTTTTTGGGGGGGTTACTTAGTAGTTTTTCACTCACTAAAACACTGATCTGGGTGTTCCAGCCTCAAGAACTGAAAAAAAACCCAACTGTGGTGGTTTGAGCCTTAACTGGAAGTTAAGAGCTCAGGTGGGGGGCAAGGCTGAGAATCTCTCCCCCACTCCCCACCCCTCTTTCCCTCCCAACAGAGAGGGGAGAAAAGGAAAGAGCAAATCCACCAAATGATAATTTGGAGTCGGCTTGGAAGTAGAGAGGCAAAGAGTTGTCTTTAAGCAATATATATATAACAATAACAGGAAAAAGGTTCACAAGGGCAAGGAACAAGGATGGATGGGAGGGGAACAAAAAAAAACAAGAGAATAACACAAAACCAGCCTTTCTCTGAGGAAGCCTGGAGGCAGCAGGTCCGACCACGTGGCAGAGGAGCAGGAGGGTAGCTGCAGTAGCTCTCATCCAGCAGAGGCAGAAGCCAGAAAAGCCAGGGGCCAACAGCTATGAGGTCCTGCTTTTTATACCCTAGCTGGGCAGGAAGGGGGGAGTGGAACAGACTCAGCTTCCCAGGTGAGAAATGCCCTGCAGGGAGTGAAAAGTACCTGCAAGCCTTCCCCCCTGCTTTGTTCTTTGTTCTCAGAAAAGGGTGTTAACCCACCACACCAACAAACCAAACATTAAAACAAAGGAGGGGAGGAACAGTAGAGGCAGAAAATCAAGACAAACAAACCAAAACAAAATCCAGCATGACAAAAGAGTGAAAGAAGAAAAAACTAAAGAGGAAAATTGTTAGAAATTTAAGTGTCACTGATCATAAAAAAAAATAAGGGGAAAAAAAAATCACTTGTTTACTAATCCTTGTTGTCTGGTGTAGCCTTCCATATCTATTTAGCTATCATTAAACACTACCAGTGTGAAGTGAGGTAGCCATCAGGAAAGTCTGTTATAATGGCAAGGTCAACACTGTTCCTCTTATTCCAAAGAGAAAAAGCTATTATTCTGAGATTCATCTTAGCTCAGTGGAGAGACACCTATACTATAAACACTTGAAGGTGACTCTAACCCTCCCTGTAATAAATAGTCAGTGAAAATAAGCATCTACAGAGGATAACTCAGTTTTTTGTACATACTGCACTGACTCAGGACAAGATGTTTAATTTTGGAGAGTGTCCCTAACCCTGCATCAGGTGTAATCAGCTCCAGGTGACTGGCACAAGCACAGTTCTTCACATCACTGAGGTCAAAAGCTTAAACTCTGTGCTTTTTTGCCTTTTTTGTAAAGCACTTCACCATCAGCAAGACAGAATACCAAGTTCCCATCATGTTCCCATCAGGCTCAGCTTTCCAGCACAGGGTGGGATTTCATCCACTGAAAAGCAGCGTTTGGATTACCTAACAAAATAATAAGTAACAGGAGCCACAGTAATAGGAGCCACAATATCACAGCCAACATTGCTCAGGCCATTTAACCAAAGGCTGATGCTGTTCCTGTTATTAAAGATGAGAATTTTGACAGCTTTGTACACATATTTTATTTTCACATATAAAAACCATTTACACCTTGTAATCCTGACAGGGGTAAAACCTTGTTCAATTTGCTGCTAATGTGGATGCGTGGACTAATGATGCATGCCACACAATACAGTGTGGCATACAGACTACACAGTGATGCATTTTGAAGTGCTTCACAATACCATGAGACTGCTTTGTCTGTCTCCATTATCACAAACCATATGAAGGTCTACCCATAATTAAAATGTTCAATTAATATTCTGTGGGAAAAGGTCTTATTGCCTTATCTCAAATAAACAACTACATGGACTAGAAGTATCCTTCCCTCATCCCTCCAAATTCAGTGAAGTCATTGCTTAGTGTAGTTGCTTAAAAGAGGATGACTTGCATATTCTGTCATCAAATCCAGAGCTCCACTCACTATTAGCTTCTATTTTCTGCAAGATGGACTTCCACTGTCTATTTGATATTCCTCTATCAAAGATAAGCCACACCAAGACATTAAGGACAGGCAGATGGGTAGGTGAGGTCCATGCTTGTCCTTCACCATGCTCACCCCAGAAGATTCTGGCATGCCTCCCAAACGTTGTGCAATTTTCACTCTTAAAAAAGCCTTCCCCAATACTGACTCTTCAGTGTTCTGAGGTTTCTTCAGTTTTTTCTTCCTCGGTTTTCTGTTTGCCAAGTGCATCCCCCGTGCATTCACTTTTCTATTGTCGACCCTAAAACTATCCTTTGTGACAGTACTAGGCTTATTCAGTCTTCCACTCACTAATAAGTAGTCATTCAGGGACCAAAAACAGGGGAGGAGATAAAAATGTTCCTTCCTGCTACTCTGCTCAGGGAGATGGAGAAGACCCTGCAGAACCTCCTCTCAATGACCAGCGAGATGCTTCCTTCAGGGGAGAGGAAAATAAATACAAATAATCAAGAAAAGGCAAAAGGCTCCCTTAGCTGTGCTAAGCACAGCTCTGAGGTAGACTTACAAGCCTTAGCTGTGCAATTTAGTTAGCTCTAAGGTTCAGACTCTCTAATTTCTAGAGTACTTACTTTGGCACAGCTCCTATTTTATTCACTGCTACTCTTTGCTCTGGGGGAATTTATGACTGGTTCTGGCATCTCACTTCGCTTCTCCTTTGCAAGCACTGAAACAGAATTCATTTCATTTCTTAGCACTCTACTTTCTTTTGTCAATAAATTACTACTGTTATTGAACAGAGGCCTGGCTGTTTCCTTTGCTGACCTTTGGTTGCTTATAAATTTCTTATTATTTACCATAACCTTTTCTGCAGGCTTCCTTTCATCTTTCACCTTTGCTTTCTGTGTTTTTATTCTCCCTTTGAGTCATCTGAGTCTGTAATATTTTTAAGTCCTCTTTAGTTGCACTTTTATACCACACATTTTCTTCTTTTGAGGGCCTTTTTGATGCAGGCACATATATAATTTATTACCTGCTCTGCTCAGCTTGCAACTTCAAAGAGTGGCAATACACTGACCAAGAGTAAAGGCCAAATAAATGTTTTAATCATAACTGAAATTTGTTGCTGGGCAAGAGTGTTTTTTACACTCAATAGTTCTGTTGTATCCCAACACAGCACACATTCCAGACTACTTCAGGCCTTAAACTGTGGTCAAAGAGAAGTTTTATATGAAAGTTGAAATTCTATGAATGAGAATTGAGTCTGTTATTCAAAATATATCCTAATGCAGAAGCAGTGTAAGTGAGAGCAGAACTGGCCTTCCTCATAAATGTCAGTTCTGGTGTTGCCAGCTAAGCCACCTGTTTTTCTTGATAGCTGTTAGAATTGTTTGTAAGTGGTAGCCATCTACAAGAGAAGAGAAGCACAAAACTAGAACAGGCTGAGCTTAAACTGCCTTGAATCCCGCAGTCCCTCAGGGTTGCTGGGAGCTGTATACTTGTCAGAAGGCCCAAGAAGATCCATGAAAGCATCTAGCCATATTAAATATCCTCCAAAAGCAAGCAACAATGTAGAGTAGACTAGAATAGAATGGAATAGACCAGATCATCGCCTCCAACTCATCATCCAGCACTACCTAATCAACTTAACCATGGCACCAAATGAAACTTACCACTGCCTTTACAGTTTCAAATATTCTATTTTCTGCTCTTTAGTTTAACTTCTCACAAATAAACATGGTTAACTTCCCTTTGCCGCATCACAGGATGTTAGGGGTTGGAAGGGACCTCTGGAGATCATCAGGTCCAACCCCCCTGACAGAGCAGGACCGTAGAAGCTAGCACAGGTCACACAGGAATGCATCCAGATGGATCTTGAACGTCTCCAGAGAAGGAGACTCCACAACCTCTCTGGGCAGCCTGTTCCAGTGCTCTGTGACCCTTACAGTGAAGAAGTTCCTCCTCATGTTGAGGTGGATCTTCCTGTGCTGTAGTTTATATCCATTGCCCTATCCTATATATATATATATATATATATATATCCTATCACAGGGTGCATCTGAGCAGAGCCTGTCCCCTCCATCATGACACACAGCTCTCAGATACTTAAACATTTATTAAATCCCCTCTCAGTCTTCTCTTCTCCAGATGAAAAGCCCCAGGGCTCTCAGCCTCTCCTCATAGGGCAGTGCTCCAGTCCCTTAATCATCCTTGTAGCCCTCCACTGGACTCTATTGAGTAGATCCCTGTCCCTCTTGAACTGGGGAACCCAGAACTGGATGCAATATTCCAAGTGTGGCCACACCAGAGTAGAGGGGGAGAAGAACCTCCCTTGATCTGCTGGACACACTCCTCTTAATGCACCCCAGGATCCCATTGGCCCTCTTGGCCACAAGGCCCCATTACTGACCACATGGTTTGAGATAAGATGTTTGACTCAGACATGATGAAAGACAGGGCAAAAAACCACCAAGACTGCTACCACTGCAATACTTGTCCTCAGCTGTGTAAATCTACAGCAGCAATCAGTCACCTACCTTCACAGTATAAAGCTTTATTCTCACTCACTGGTAAGCTTTAATGTTTTGTGCTATTTGGATGCATTTCTGCTCACAAAAATATGACTCTGCAAACAGATTTTCTTTTCCAGTTACTCCTTCATTCCATGCTAGTGTATCTTTATATCCTATTTAATCTCTTACACAATGCAATTCATAGAGAAATCTGCTCTTATAGTCCCTTTTTAGTGACACATACTTCTCTCACTGCTGACTGTACATGCTAGTTCCACTGTTGGGGGTTTTGATTGTTTTTTTTTAATTTAAGCCCTGTCCCACTCAAGACTTGTCTTGCATACAAATCACTGAACAGATTCTAACCATCCAAATTTTCCAGGATCAGCTGTCAAAACAGAAAGACTTGAGAAATATTACAGAACCCCAGCTTTCAACTGCAGTCCAGCAGAACTGAGAGCCTGCAAAGATATGAAGGATCAGAACTGAGAGCCTGCAAAGATATGAAGGATCAGAACTGAGAGCCTGCAAAGATATGAAGGATCACACTTCACACCTCCCCTTTTTCTTGAAGGAGTTATCACCACCCTCATCTGTGTTAAAAAAATACCCAAACAAATCCCATACACAGATGATGCAACTTGTGAGCAGTGACCAACACCAAAGCTTTCATACTTGTGGTTGTAATGAGAAGTGTACTGACTAGTCAAAGCCAGGAGCACTTGGTCAAGCCATAGGAGTGAGAACAACAGTTTGATGCTTATTTAGGAGTTTAGTGTGCTTTGTGTTTTCACAGAGAAGATATGAGACCCCAAGAACCATACAACCAGGCAGCAGCAATTACATTAAATGTCACCATGTATGGAGCTATACCTTTATACAAGCCACCTGAATAAGAGCTACCCACTGCACAAAGACATTTCTAGGACAGATACAAAGCTTTCTATTAGAATTTCCACCTTTGCTCTGCAGCACACATTCCTTGAGTTCAGTACTGCATGATGCTGCAGCTGACCTGAATACAATCTCAGGTAACTAACACAAGCAGGACAAACCATTTTTACAACTCACACAATTACTTATAGAATCCTCCCTCAAGACCCTAAGAATCAGCACCAGTGTTTTATATGACCTTGTCCATGCATATTTGTGAATGGCTTAAGTAACACCAACGATATTTCAGAGCAACTGCATCAAGCTGGAATTTAGCATGGCCCTGTGTATTAGCATAATGGCAGCAAGACCAGTTTTAAGTCAAAATGGAACAGCTACCCCTCTACTTCCTGAAAGATAAACCTGCATTTTCTTTCCTTTGTCTCTCACACTGCTGCCCTGACAAGAATCAGTAATTCCAGCAACATACATTCAGTTACAACAAAGACAATGGCCATCCCAGCAACTGCACAAGTATTTACCTGGGAATTTTGAATGTCTTCCTTCTTGTAATTCACTCAGTGCTTTGGGATAACATCTCCTGTTTGTGGACATTAGCTGATTTTTGCAAATATGATGATATTAGGGGGTGCATAATGTAACAAAATGCATAGCTCTATTCATTGTGCTTACCAAGAGCACATGAACATCATTCCTAAAGCTATGATGAAGAGAGCTGGACAAAAGGGACCTAATCAAGGACAAAAGCTCCTGGGCTTTTAGTTTCATTTTCCTTTCCCAAACACCTTTCTGTTTACTGGATCCTTCTCACTAGCTTGAAGATCTTAAGCTAAGGAAAAGAACCTGTTAACAGGAAGGACCTGGAATTTGAAAAGCAAGAAAATAACAGTGTGGTGGGTTGAAATTATGCGCCCCCTCCCCCCATTAACTTTGCCAGACCAGTTCAATTGGAAGCAAAGGAAAGCTGTATTTACAGGCAAAACTACAATCTACAGTGGAATGCCATGAAGGTGTACAAAATATTCAGGATTTACAAGATTTACAGATATTTACAATTAATAAACAGCACAAGAATCCCCCTGATCAAAGACCAGGGGAAGCTACTAGCTTCTCCTTTTCTACATCCACCCCCCCCACTCCCCAGTACAAAAAGGGAGAAAGGAGCAGAGAAAGTTGCTGTTAGACTTCACCAAAACAGTGCAGCCAAGGTCAAGCAGAAGCAAGTCAGTATCTCTCCAGAACAAAGAAGCAAGAAGAGAAGAGAAAGGTTGTTTTGGTACAACCAGTTTAAGTTCCTCTCCTATGGAATAGTTTAGAATTACCTTTATCTTCCTTTTAACACCCCATAGTGATTTCTTTACATTTTACTACTTTTTCTGTTCAAGATCTGTGGAAAAAAAAATTAAAGGCATAGCCTAAAACTACTGCAAGTAGCAAATGTGGATTGGGTTCACAACAGTCTGCAGAGCAACTAAAGATCAGATTTTACTTGCCTGCTAAAGACACATGTCCTGATTCATATTGAATCAGGGCTTGACAGTAGTTAAAGCTTAGCATTAAGAGTAAGGAGATGCAGGCTCATATCTCTTTACAGCCTTAGCTTCACTGCAAGTTCTGAAATGCCACTGGACTTGTATGGCTTGACATTGCACATTTCTTTAACTGAGCAATGTTACTTCTTACTTAATGTTTTTGGTGAGAAATCTATTTTGAGCATGTCTGACAGAAGTGTTAACACATATGCTGCTTGTCTGTATATGGGGTAAACCATATCTCCCCCTGACATTATGCAATCAGCCCTTGGATATTAATCACACTAATTATGATCTGGCTAAATTTACTCATATCTGAAATGGATTAATCAGATACATGAGATAAAAATGCACTCTGTTTAAGTAAGGGACACCACTGAGACTGAGAGCCGTGGCAAGCTAACACTCACGTTCCTAAATGCACAAACCAGCAGCACAATTGACCTATAAACACCAAAATGAAACACAATGAGAAAATTAGTCCAAGAATTAGCCAGAGAAAGTACTTAAGTGATGCTCATTTCCATCTTCTCTTTACAGAATACCTTTCTATTGGCTGCTTAACCTTATTTCCAATTCCCCAACTGAACCCCCTGCTTCTCAGGAGGGCTCTGCAACAGAAAAAATAAGTTGTGTTCTTCCAGTCAAAAGAACCCTATCCCTTTTTTCCCCTACTATTTTCTGTTACACAGCATGTACTAATCCAAACACCCTCTTCCCTGTTGCTATCCACTCTTGGCATTTCATTAAGTTCTATCCAACTGGAAAACCTTCAATATGGTCGCACAGGAAGTATGAGAGGGAGTCCAGGAACCCTTCACAAGAGCTCAGAATAAGCTCTCCTTACACACAGTAAAAGGGTTGCTACAAAAGGAAATACAACTGTGCTAGGGGCATCTTGGTTCATATACCTCCCCCTTAATTACAACTTCTGAGAGAAGCTGCTACTTGCTCCCCACCCATTTATCTACCTCTGTCACAGGGCTCTGGATAGCTTTGCCAGCCCCAAAAAAAACCCCCACACAGTGAAGGTGAAGTTGAGGGTCAAAGCTGAAATACAGCTCTCTGTCTCTAGGCCTGTGTGAATTTGACAGCACGCTGGCCAGCTATGCCAAATAAAAGATTCCCTCATCTAAAGGATTTTACTGCATGCCCCTTGCTACCTTTAATTTTAATCTCCTTCACTCAAAATTCAAACCTCAGAATGAAACAAACTCAAAATACCCTATCACAGCTGCACTTTTGTGCTGCCATTGGGGTTTTTTCTTGTGGTTTTGTTTTGGGTTTAAGTCCAGGCTCTCCCTCAAACTTTCACAGATCTCGGATAATTTGATTTATTTTCCTGACAAATTGCATAATGAGAAATTTGCCTGGAAAATTGCTTGTCAAGCTTGGAAAATGGGAACTAATTGTATCACTGATTGGGAGGAAGAGCAGGTACTAATCGCACCGCTTAACTTTAGATGGCTTTATATTGCCCCACCAAACCAAAATGTTACATGGGACACGGAAGGACATCCTGTGATCAGAGCTCTCACAACAGCCTCTTGTTGCAGCTCTAATGGTTCATGGAGAAGTGAAGAGTGCTGAGTAATGAAAATGTCAAGGGAAGAAAAAGGCAAGAAATGAGGAAATCCAGAAGCCAGAAACGCTTTCCTAATGCAAATGAAGTGCCACTGTAATACATAAGCATGGTTAGAGAGAGCCCTTTGTTTTGATAGTGAGGCTTGGTCACTACCATAATTCCCATCAATTCCATGGATTTCTGAGTAGCTCCTGCACCATCATTCTTTCTTTACATTAAATTTGAAAGGTGAATCAATACTGAAGTAGACAACTTAATTAGCTTGTTGACTATCAAGGAAATCTGCATCCCTGTTCAGCCACAAAAGTAATTTCCTACTGAGCTGGCAACGCACAGAAAATCCAGTAGCCAGAAGCTAAACTTCTTACCAGAAGACCATGAAGCACTTCACAAACCAAGCAAGGACACTGCAAGAGCATTTTAGCATGGGTGCTTCCATGTCAGCTAAACTCCTAGGAGCCAAAGAAATACAGAACAATCTCTACTCATATCAAGATCTCAAGTAGCAGCTTCTGAGACAGAACTGTGAGGGTACACAGCACTCAGTGTCACCAGCTCAAATCTGGCTTAAAATGGTCTTCATCAGAAACTGAATTTCAAGAGTGAAGACAGACATTTCAGCCATTAGTGTCAAGGAGAACTTGCTATTCATTTGTCAGATGTACTTCAAGTACTGTTTAACAAGGCTTACAAAAAGAAGGGGGGGGGAAAGGAAGAAAAAAAGTCCAACCTGAAAAAAAGGCATCCCCAATGAACCTTTAAGATTTAAAAACTGTATTGGTCATAGTATCATAGTATCAGTCAGGGTTGGAAGGGACCACAAGGATCATCTAGTTCCAACCCCCCTGCCATGGGCAGGGACACCCTGCACTAGATCAGGCTGGCCAGAGCCTCATCCAGCCTGGGCTTAAGCACCTCCTGGGATGGGGCCTCAACCACCTCCCTCGACAACCCATTCCAGGGCTTCACCACTCTTACAATGAAGAACTTCCTCCTCACCTCCAGCCTGAATCTCCCCACCTCCAGCTTCATCCCATTCCCCCTAGTCCTATCACTACTTGATAGCCTGAGAAGTCCCTCCCTAGCCTGCTTGTAGGCCCCCTTCAGATACTGGAAGGCCACAATGAGGTCACCTCGGAGCCTTCTCTTCTCCAGACTGAACAGCCCCAACTCTTTAAGTCTGTCCTCATAGGAGAGGTGCTCCAGCCCTCTGAACATCCTCGTGACCATTCTCTGGACACCTTCCAGCACCTCCATATCCCTGTTGTAATAGGGGCTCCAGAACTGGAGGCAGTACTCCAGGTGGGGTCTCACCAGGGCTGAGTAGAGGGGGAGAATCACCTCCCTTGACCTGCTGGCCACACTTCTCTTGATGCAGCCCAGGATCTGATTGGCTTTCCGGGCTGCAAGTGCACATTGAGAGCTCCTGTTGAGCTTCTCATCCCCCAGCACCCCCAAGTCTCTCTCCTCTGGGCTGCTCCCCAGCCAGTCACTGCCCAGCCTGGATTTGTGCCTGGGATTGCCTCGACCCAGATGCAGGACCCTGCATTTGGTCTTGTTGAAGCTCATGAGGTTGGCTTGTGGCCACCTCTCCAGCCTGTCAAGGTCCCTCTGGATGGATCCCTTCCCTCCAGCGTGTCTGCTGCACCACACAGCTTGGTGTCATCAGCAAACTTGCTGAGGGTGCACTCGATGCCACTGTCCATGGCACCCACAAAGATGTTGAACAAGACTGGTCCCAGGACTGATCCCTGAGGGACTCTGCTTGTCCCTGGCCTCCACTGGGACATGGACCCATTGACAGCCACTCTTTGGGTGCGGCCATCAAGCCAGTTCTTTATCCATCTAGTGGTGCACCCATCAAACCCATGCTTCACTAGTTTGGAGACCAGGATGTGGTGCAGGACAGTGTCAAAGGCTTTGCTCAGGTCCAGGTAAATGACACCAGTCATATCTACCTCTTCTCCCACTCTCCCAATGCCAAGTCCTAACTGCTTCACTCTTGCTTCTGAGCTAGTTACTAAAATAATTTCTACAGGGAAGGGGAGGGCTCAGCCACCTAGTTCTCACCAGTCTTCAGATTTTTTCCCCAAAACTATGCATCTGCTGCAAAGAAAGTGAGTTGCTTTCTGAAATTGACCCAGTTTGGCTGCATCTTCAGGTCTTTTAAAGTAACAGATTCACAAAACCAAACTAGCAGAAAAAAAACAAATATTCCCACCCCCACTCCTGACTGAAAAGAAAAAAAGAGCCAAAAATGTATTAATAAGAACCCAAAAAGTAAATACTAAAAAAAAAACCCAGGAACAAACCAACACATAAAGTAAAACCACTAAGCAAAATGGTTTGGGAAAGGGAAAATGACTGTCCTCTCCAAGGAAAAACAGGCTATGTCTCATAAATGCTGCATCAAATCCACCTGATGCTTCATGAAAGCTTATTTCTGGTACTTCATGGCTCCATTCCATCCTGGCAGACTTTGCTCTGCAGCTGTTCCTTATCTCTTAGGAAAGGCTGTTGTGCAGCTACAGCATTTCTCTCAATGGTTTGACACTTCCAACTCCTCCTTCTTCCTCTGTACATAGGTTTTTTTTTTCCCCTGTGATATTTTAAAAGTCTTATGGCTAAATTATAAGATGGTAGCTTCTTATTCTGGTTTAGGATGAGATACTGAAAAGTTAAAGTTCCTTAAGAAAGAAAGAGGAGCCTTTCAGTCAGCTTTGCCCATGGTTTCCCCATTTCCCCCACAGACACAGCAGGGATTTATATACACAAGTGCAATTTAAATGATCTTGTTAGTGTTTGCAAATGACATTTAAATCGCATCTGTTAACCCAGTTGTCATCTGGGAACAAAAACATTTCCCTTTGCACAATAACCAAAGAGAACCCATTTGTACAGAATTAGTGTAATATCTCGACATGGAGAAAATGTCAGATTCATCCAGCTTGATGTGGAACTCTGCACGGATGCAGATTCAATCCCAAGTCTAATGAGGAGGAGGAAATAGTCTGTAAATTACCAGGAGGTACAGACTCTAGCAAGACCAAGTGCAGGGTCCTGCATCTGGGTCGAGGCAATCCCAGGCACAAATACAGGCTGGGCAGTGACTGGCTGGGGAGCAGCCCAGAGGAGAGAGACTTGGGGGTGCTGGGGGAGGAGAAGCTCAACAGGAGCTCTCAATGTGCACTTGCAGCCCAGAAAGCCAATCAGATCCTGGGCTGCATCAGGAGAAGTGTGGCCAGCAGGTCAAGGGAGGGGATTCTCCCCCTCTACTCAGCTCTGGTGAGACCCCACCTGGAGTACTGCCTCCAGTTCTGGAGCCCCTATTACAAGAGGGATCTGGAGGTGCTGGAGCGTGTCCAGAGAAGGGCCACGAGGATGATCAGAGGGCTGGAGCACCTCTCCTATGAGGACAGACTGAAGGAGTTGGGGCTGTTCAGTCTGGAGAAGAGAAGGCTCCGAGGTGACCTCATTGTGGCCTTCCAGTATCTGAAGGGGGCCTACAAGAAGGCTGGGGAGGGACTTTTCAGACTATCAGGGAGTGATAGGACTAGGGGGAATGGATGAAGCTGGAGGTGGGCAGATTCAGGCTGGACATGAGGAGGAAGTTCTTCACCGTGAGGGTGGTGAAGGCCTGGAATGGGTTGTCCAGGGAGGTGCTTGAGGCCCCGTCCCTTGAGGTGTTTAAGACCAGGCTGGCTGAGGCTCTGGCCATCCTGATCTAGTGTGAGGTGTCCCTGCCCATGGCAGGGGGGTTGGAACTAGATGATCCTTGTGGTCCCTTCCAACCCTAACTGAAACTATGAAACTATGAAACTAAGATACGTGATATCATTTCTTTCATGACAGATATAGGCAAATCCGTCCTTCTTGCCCTGTTCTGCAGGTTATGGCTACTGGGCAATTTAAGAAATGAGTTATGCCAATGAATATTAGTTCAAACAAATCATGAAGGATCAAGTTCACTTTAATGAATATGGCCCAGCCCACAACCAGTTATACCATGACAGCTGAGAAGACAAAATACAAGCTAGAAGACTGAGATTTCAATGCACATTCAGTGCTGCAGGACAAGCTGCAATCATGACCTTTAAAATTAAAAGATGAAAATGCTTCTGTCCTCCAGGGAGCTGGTGGAGTCAGCATCACTGGAAGTGTTTAAAAAGAGGCTGGATGAGGCACTTAGTGCCATGGTTTAGTTGATTAGATAGTGTTGGGTGATAGGTTGGACTTGATCAGGAAGATCAGAGGCTCAGGGGTGACCTCATTGCTGCCTACAACTACCTGAAGGGTGGTTGTAGCCAGGAAGGGGTTGGTCTCTTCTCTCTAGCAACCAGCACCAGAACAAGGGGACAGAGTCTCAAGCTGCACCAGGGGAAGTTTAGGCTTGAGGTGAGGAGAAAGTTCTTCACTGAGAGAGTCATTCATCATTGGAATGGGCTGCCCAGGGAGGGAGTGGAGTCACCATCCCTGGAGGTGTTTAAGAGGGGATTGGACATGGCACTTAGTGCCATGGTCTAGTCATGAGGTCTGTGGTTACAGGTTGGACTTGATGATCTTCAAGGAACAACTGTTTATTGGAGCAGCACTTAAACCACCAAAGCAAATTCAGCACAATGGTGCAGTTTCTCCATACACTGAGATCTGGCAGGCTGCATTCCTCAGTCATACCTGGAGAAATTGCAGAGCACACTTTCTTGGGCTGCAAAAGGAGCTCAGATTGCATAAGCCCATTTTCTTCATTAGTATCATTGGAAAATCACTGGAGAATTCAGTGATTTAAAGCACCATAAAAAAAATGTAATATGTTTTTATGATCCACGGTGCCATATTCCCTATAAAGGATACAATACAATACACCAGGTTGAAAGAGACCTTCAAGATGCCAAGGCTGCAGCAAGACCTCTCACTTCAATGGTCAAGAACACTTATTGAAAGTTCACTATAAAAATATTTTCAAATAGAAGCCAACCAGGCCTGGTTGGACACCATTTGAGTCACACAAGTGAACATAATTCACAAGCTGGTAAAACCTTTATGCATCAGAAGGTGAGCATTTCTGTTACAAGGTGAAATATGCTATTTACTTAAAGGTCCCCAAAATAGGTCAAGCAATTCAAGCTGATAACTAAATATGCAAATATTCTTTAAGCACATGAACTATGACTAATAAAGCATAGGCAAAGCATACAGAACTGACCATTTCAGCATATTCCCATTTTCAGAAGCATTTATTATGTAAGGATTAATGATACTTAAGTCTTCTGAGATTTAAATATCCTTTAAATTGAAGTTGGATATTTAAATACTTGCACCATCAGACCTGTGGTTATGTCTGATAATCCTTGCACGTGCATTAGCACACTATTCCTTGTCCTGTAGGAATATACTTGGATTCCATGGGAGGGAGAGAAAGCGCTGCAAGCCCAGGTGCTGCAAAGCAACTGCAGACAAGCAAAACTCTATCCCAAAAAAGGAAAGAATTTAAAACTGAGAGATAAAAGCAAAAAACCCAACAACTTTCAGTAAATCAGCTGCCCTACTTCTCTGCTTTCAAACCATTTCAAGGGTTGCCAACACTCTTTCTTTGGGTGTTCTTAAACACATGAATACATTTTCCAATTACCAAACCATAGAGCGGGGAGGGAAACAAGCAATGCCTGTGCTGATCACATAGAGCTGGGCTCCTGCTCATGAGCTAGTTTGAAAGCTTGCTTAATACACAACTCCAAAACAGACCCAGCTCTGCAGTATTTGTTTGAATGGTGTGATGGGTTGAAGGGCCAATTCTCCCTTCCCTCCCACCACGGGCAGAAAGAATGAGACTCAGACAAATGGATTGCAGAAGTGGTGGAAGGTTTAAATGGAAAAGCAGTGAATGTTTTTACAGAGAACCACAAGCACAGTGACAAGAGAGATCCCAAAGCATGCTCAAAAACTTCTCAACGCTTCCCTCTCCCCACCTGAGGGTACACCCAAACCCCCCAGGGCTATTTCTTCCCCCACCCTCCTCCACTGTTAGGCTAATCTCAGTTAGCCAGATCTGAGACTGCCCTTCCCCATTCTTCTCCCAGCCTTAAGCCTAGCCAGGCCCAAGAGACTGTGAGATGACTCCCCCCCCATTACCAGACAGGGACCATCTCCACAGGAGTGGTGAGGGAAGAAAGAGACAGTGCAGAACCCTGCTGATGGCTTTATAGGGAGCCGGGCATTATGGGATGAAATACGTAGCTGGGCTGGACCCTCGCGACATCGCAGGTACAGCTTGTGTGGTGGCAACAAGAGGCACTCAGCCTAAACCACCACAAACGGTTACTGAGTAGCAATGACAATTCCATACTGCAAAGTATTCCTTGGTTGATTAATCCACCAAACTCAGATCATCTGAGAGAAAATGTTAAGATATTTTAAAAGAAACTGAACTGCACATGATTTAGAGTCAGGCTGAGAAACCAGCCCAGGTCAGTCACTAAGCTCCTGATAAGGGAATGTCATTAATAAATATTAGAACTGCAGAAGAGGGGAAGTCTGAGTATTGAGCCAGTGAGAGGAGAGGCAGCCACTATGTCACAAATAAGATTTTTAGCTTCATCAGAACCAGAGAACTCCACATCCACATCTGATCATCCTCCTTCTGTTTCATTTGGATTCAGTGAGCACTGGCACATGGCTATTACAGAACACAGTCCAGACATTTGTTGGTGATTAAATGCACATTAGCAGATTTATGCTTTGCCCTAATTCATACTTGCTATTCATAAAGCAGCACTGCAGGAATCATCTGTCCTGTTATCAAATGGTTTAAACCCAACAGCATGTCTCCCCTTTATTTTTTTCCCTATCAACATTTAAGCAGAAGTCCTCAAATGAGTTTCAGTGTTGTGACAGTCACTAACATCATTTTGGCCTATACAGAAGGGAGTGGTGAGTTGAAATCACACACCCCCCAACCACCCATCCACCCCCAACTAATTTGGAGAACTACCCCCCAAAAAAAATATGCCAGAACAGTTCAGTTTGGGATGGAAGCAAATGAAGCTGTATTTATAAGCAAACTAAAATCTGGGAACATGAAATGCAATTAATATGAACAAAATATACATAGAATCATGGAATCAACAAGGTTGGAAAAGACCTCAAAGATTATCAAGTCCAACCTGTCACCCAAGACCTCATGCCTGCTAGACCATTGCACCAAGTGTGACATCCAATCCCCTCCTGAAAACCTCCAGGGACAGTGACTCCACCACCTCCCTGGCCAGCCCATTCCTGTGCCCAGGTGGCCAAGAAGGTCAATGGCATCCTGGCCTGCATCAAGAATAGTGTGACCAGCAGGAACAGGGAAGTCATTGTGACCCTGTACTCAGCACTGGTTAGGCCACACCTTGAGTACTGTGTCCAGTTCTGGGCCCCTCAATTTAAGAAGGATGTTGAGACACTTGAACATGTCCAGAGAAGGGCAACAAGGCTGGGGAGAGGCCTCGAGCACAAGCCGTAAGAGGAGAGGCTGAACTTTCTCCTCACCTCGAACCTAAACTTCCCCTGGCACAGTTTGAGCCTGTGTCCTCTCATTCTGGTGCTAGTTGCCTGGGAGAAGAGACCAACCCCCTCCTGGCTACAACCACACCATGTAGTTGTACATGTACATATATTTACAATTTACAAACTACACAAGGATCCCCCTGCACAAAACCAGGGGGCTATCAATAGCTTCCCCCTCTCTGCCCCCTGCCCCCTTGTACAAGGGTTGGGGGGGGGGAAAGACAAGAAAAAAGAGAAGAGCAGAGAGTAGCTTGTTAGGTACTTAGCCACAACAAGAACACAGCCAAGATCAGCAGCAGCCAAACATAAGCCACCAGCTAGTGTCAGCTAGAGCAAAGAGCTGAAAAAGAGAAAGAAGACTTTATACAACTAACTTTATGTTAGTTATCAGACCAACAGGATTATTCAGACCTTCTCATTATTCTCCCTTTACATCCAATGGTAACTGATTTACATTCTACCACTTTCTGCTCAAGATCTGTGGACCTCAGCAAGGCCTTTGACACCGTCGCCCACAACAAACTCCTGGCCAAGCTGGCAGCCCATGGCTTGGATGGGAGCACACTGCGTTGGGTTAGGAACTGGCTGGAGGGCTGAGCCCAGAGAGTGGTGGTGAATGGTGCCACATCCAGCTGGCGGCCTGTCACTAGTGGTGTGCCCCAAGGATCAGTGATGGGCCCCATGCTCTTTAACATCTTTATTGATGATCTGGATGAGGGCATCGAGTCCATCATCAGTAAATTTGCAGACAACACCAAGCTGGGGGCAGGAGCTGATCTGCTGGAGGGCAGAGAGGCTTTGCAGAGGGACCTCGACAGGCTGGACAGATGGGCAGAGTCCAAGGGCATGAGATTGAACACATCCAAGTGCCAGGTTCTGCACATTGGCCACAACAACCCCATGCAGTGCTACAGGCTGGGGTCAGAGTGGCTGGAGAGCAGCCAGGCAGAGAGGGACATGGGGGTGCTGGTTGATGGTAGGCTGAACATGAGCCTGCAGTGTGCCCAGGCAGCCAAGAGGGCCAATGGCATCCTGGCCTGCACCAGGAACAGTGTGGCCAGCAGGAGCAGGGAGGTCATTTTGCCCCTGTACACAGCACTGGTTAGGCCACACCTTGAGTCCTGTGTCCAGTTCTGGGCCCCTCAGTTTAGGAAGGATGTTGACTTGCTGGAACGTGTCCAGAGAAGGGCAACAAAGTTGGTGAGGGGTTTGGAACACAAGCCCTAAGAGGAGAGGCTGAGGGAGCTGGGGTTGCTTAGCCTGGAGAAGAGGAGGCTCAGGGGAGACCTTATTGCTGTCTACAACTACCTGAAGGGAGGTTGTGGACAGGCAGAGGTTGGTCTCTTCTCCCAGGCAACCAGCACCAGAACAAGAGGACACAGTCTCAGGCTGCACCAGGGGAGGTTTAGACTGGATGTTAGGAAGAAGTTCTATACTGAGAGAGTGATTGCCCATTGGAATGGGCTGCCCGGGGAGGTGGTGGAGTCACCTTCATTGGAGGTGTTCAGGAAGAGGCTTGATGGGGTGCTTGGTGCCATGGTTTAGTTGTTTAGCTGGGTTGTATTGTATTGTATTTAGGTGGGTTGGATTGGTTGATGGGTTGGACGCAATGATCTTGAAGGTCTCTTCCAACCTGGTGGTGTATTGTATTGTATCAGTGTGTTATCAGTGCTATTCTCATCCTATATCCACATCACAGCACTGTACCAGCTGAACCAAACCATTTGTGTTGTTCAAACTCCTAATGTATTCCTCACAAGTATGCTAGGCGATGTTCAAAACCAGACAGATGGAAATGTACTGTGACTGTGAAAGCTTAGAATCTGGGGACTTGATCAGACAGAAAAAAAACAAATCAACATTTCAGGCATATCAAAGGTGACATTATTGATGGTGTTTCGAACTAATGCACAGCGCACTGCATTGAAGCATCTAGTGTAAAATTAAAACCCGCAAACAAGGAACTCGAGGTCCGTGACCTGTTCTTTCTCTTCTTGTTCCTCATGAAAACACTCACTAAAGGACAATAAAAAAAAAAATAAAATCAAAAAGCTATACCTGTTCTGAAGATGCACAAAAGCCACTTGAATAAAGCAGACATCCCAAGCACAAGAGCCTCTTAAGATGACGATGTTCTATTGTTTGCTGCAGTGCTCTGCAAATGACAGCTCTGCTATGATCTGAAGAATAAGAAAGGAGGCTTGTGACAAAAAAGAAAAGGAAGTCTTCAACTCAGTAGGCTCTTTTGTACCAACCCTTGGATAGGGATGTGGAACTAAATAATAAGGCAAAAGCACATTGATTTGTAATTCTTCTGCAGATAGCCTAAAAACCACAAGCAGCTCGTGTGCAGGTTATCTTATTGACAGTATTTCTGGAGGCAGCTATTACAGAGGCTTAACAAAAGAAAATCTTTCAGAACTATTGTTAGCATACAAACATCAGCTACTATTCTACCCAGTAAGCAAGTTTTGATCACAAGAAAACTTCAGCTGTGTTTGTGTTTTGTAATCTGGGCATTTCCAACTACTTCCCTCAGAACAGAAACATATTTGTCTCCTCTCCTTTGTTATTCAAATTCAAACCACCTGGTGTCCAAATTGCTAATTTGCCTTCAATTACCATCCCAAACATTTTCAATCGATCCACTTGCAAATCCCAGGAATTTCCAGCGTGTTCAATTACTGTGTTACAATTTTGATTCAGCCTCCTGCTGTTCAACCCTAAGCAGCCTTTTTTCTTTACCTTTTTTTCCTGAAAAGACAATCACAGAATCGTTAGGGTTGGAAGGGACCTCGAGGATCATCTAGTTCCAACCCTCCTGGCCATGGGCAGGGACACCTCACACTAGAACAGGTTGCTCAGAGCCACATCCAGCCTGGCCTTAAAAACCTCTAGGGATGAGGCTATGCAAATGAGCAGGGAAAAAAACCGTGTTTCTGATTAAGTCACATCATGTGGTTTCTCCAGCAGCAGAGTACTCCCTGATCCCATACCACAGCTTTCATATAAAGGGCAATGTAAAGGAAAATAAAGGATTCAATTCCCTACAAAGACAGCTTTCTATAATCTTTCAGCACTCCTACTCCTAAAAAAAAGGATACTTAGAGGTGTGTTTTGTTTGCAAACACTAGTATATATGCTAATTGAGCTCAAGTGATGTGTCTTCAGAGTACAAGAGAAGTTGTATCATCTTTTTTTCTCCCTAGGGTATTCCTTAAAACACATTCTGCAACTGTAGTAGATTCTTCCCTCTTTTTCTCCCTTTGTCTCCAGTTTCCCACCTGAACACTCCAATTCTTCTCAGTTATTCAATCATAAGAACACCTCTAGTCATGGGGTTACATGAACTTCTGGGCCTCTCAGTTTAGGAAAGATGTTGAGTTCCTGGAACGTGTCCAGAGAAGGGCAACAAACCTGGGGAGAGGTTTGGAGCACAGGCCTGTGAGGAGAGGCTGAAGGAGCTGGGGTTGCTTAGCCTGGAGAAGAGGAGGCTCAGGGGAGACCTTCTTGCTCTCTACAACTCCCTGAAGGGAGGTTTTAGCCAGCTGGGGGTTGGTCTCTTCTCCCAGGCAACCAGCACAAGAACAAGAGGACACAGTCTCAAGCTGCACCAGGGGAGGTTTAGGCTGGATGTTAGGAAGAAGAGTGATTGGCCATTGGAATGTGCTGCCCAGGGAGGTGTTTAGGAAGAGACTGGATGGGGTGCTTGGTGCCATGGTTTAGTTGATGAGATGGTGTTGGGTGATAGGTTGGACTTTTCCAACCTGGTTAATTCTATTCTATTTTTTATTATAATCTTTGTGGATGATCATAGAATGGTTTGGGTTGGAAGAGACCTCCAAAGGTCATCCAGTCCAACCCCTCTGCAGTCAGCAGGGACATCCTCCTAATGGAGGTTGCCCAGAACCTTACTGAGCCTGATCTTGAATATCACCAGGCATAGGACTTCAGCTACCGCTATGGGCAACCTGTTTCAGTGTTCTACCAGCCACATCCAATCTAACTCTCCTCTCATTTCAAATCACTGGCCCTCATCCTATCACTCCAGGCTGCAGGAAACAGGCCCTCTGCAGCCTTCTTGTAAGCCCTTTCAGGTACTGGAAGCCTGCTCTTAGGTCTCCCTAGAGCCTTCTCTTCTGCAGGCTGAACAACCCCAACTCCCTCAGCCTTTCCTCATAGCAGATGTGTTCCAGCCCCTTCATTTTCACAGCCCTCCTCTGTACCCATGTCCTTCCTGCACTGAGGGTTCCAGAGCTGGATGCAGTACTCCAGGGGAGGTCTTACCAGAGCAAATTGGCAGCATCACCTCTCTCAATCTGCTGGACACACTCCTTGTGATGCAGCCCAAGAGGCCACTGGCACATTACATGTTGCTTACCTACTAATGTGCCCTTTGCCTGGTGTGAAATTCCTTCCTACCTTTCTCTCTGTAGTAATCTAAGATGCCTCCCAGTCAAGAGGTGCATAAAAATTATTAGAGCTCATAGCTCATTGCTGATTACCCAAGTATTTTTTTTTGGCCAATATTATTGCACTACTTCTGCACTAAATGTGATCCTCAATTATTTTATAGGGCCAAGAACTATTACAATCTGAGACAGCAAAAACACAAGTAAAGAGTTCAACTCTGCTGCTTAAATCACATCACATTCTATGACCTTTAGCATTCTTTCACTTCATTCTATTGACTATAACAAACTATCTACTCAAGCAGCTACAGGGTACTGAGAAACTACAGATAATGTATCCTGCAAACAAGTGCAACAGAAGACTTAGCAAGTAAAGATACAATCTTCACAGCCAGCATCCCATTGACTCCTTACCATGATCAGACATAAATGGTTCAACAAGTGAAACTGCCATACATGCAGAGTTCCACTTAACAACATCCTGAGTTCCATGTAATAAATTGTCTGCTAAGTTATGCTTCATAATAAAATGCCTCCAACTTGCAAAGCACACTGAGTGCTGAAATGCCACCAAAATATCTTAACACTGTTTATGTGGAAATTACATCAACAAGCTTCAACACAGCTTCCTTTAATCAGGCACAAGCTGTGCTGTCCTGTACTATTAAATGCCTACAGGAAAGGAGGGGCATCTCTACACCTAGCTGCAACTTCAGGGGAATGTAGGAGCATTGCTGCTTTGCCCACTTGCCACAGGCAGACAGCTTTCAGCTGTAACCTTCTCCTGAAGATACCTGCAGAAGCTATAAACTACAGAGGACACCACACCCAGCAAATTTCAGTTAGGTGCCAAAATGAAATGGAACAGCATTTGGAAGGCATCTTAGAATCACAGAATCATAAATAAGGTTGGAAGAGACCTCAGGGATCATCAGCTGCTTTCTTTGCTGGTATGAAACAGCATGACTTGCTGACCTCAAAACCATCTCAGTGATTTATACTGGATAAGAAACTGGTTGCTGCTGGGACCTTTTGTTTGCTGTTCCTTGTGTTTTCTTCTCATAGGTTCTCAAGTTCAGAACACCAGTGCTGAACACAGCCTTCTGCAAAAGTATTTCCTTCTTACTGAAGCAGCATTGCACCTCAGAAACTGTTTTGCTGTTTAACCATAAAGAAGGCTCCACAAATAGCAACGTTCTCATTTCCTAATCCGATTATAAGAAGTACAAAGAACTTCATCCCTATTCTGCTTCTGTATGCTGGCATTTTGATGTGTTAAATCTCTTTTCTGATGTCAGCAGTAAGAAGAAAAAAAAATTCAAGACCAGCCACAAAGAAAAAAAAAAAAAAAAAACAAACAAACACCACCAAAGAAACCAAAGCACCAAGCAAACAAATAAACAAAGCACATCACAAAAACACCCCACCCCACCTTGATGTATAGCAGAATCAGGTTACTTGATAAGCTGGGATGAAGCTGCACTGTGAGTAGTAGTTTTACTTTGTCACTAAACACTGAGAAGTGTTTAGATCAGTATTTTAACTCCTTTCAGAAGAAGAGGCACTTTCCTTGCTCAGAGGGAAGAAAACACTTTTTAGTATGTTTGAATGAAGTGCAGAGTTTTACTTAGGAGATCTAAATAAAGTACCACAGGAGACACACATCATGTCAGACTTGTAACTGCTTTTACCACACCAGTAGGAATTTAGGAAGTAACTCAGATTTAAAGCATAGGAAGCAAGATAGCTTGAGCACACAACCACTCAATCCAAACCTCCCAGTGCTATTTCTGTGTTTGAAGGAACAAGAGCTAACCCTAAATATCACACTGGACTTGGCTGCAGAGTGACATTACTACCTACAGTAACACTAACAGGTCTAGTCCATGAGAGTCTCCAGGAAAATGTACACATCCCCCATGCTCAAAGTAATAGTAACATAAAGAAATGTAGCATATACAAAGTCCTTCTGTTACAGGGATTACGTTTGGTTACTTTTCAAACGGCCACGCACAAATATCCGTGCCTCATTTTCAACCCTAAACAGCATTTCATTTCTGTTTTGATCCTTAGGTATTGACAAGTAACAATTTTGAAAGTATGAAGTTTGGTAACTCCCTCTGTTTGACCATAAGTTGCTTTTTGATATGGCTTCAGAAGGAACAGAACAGAATAGAACAGAACAGAATAGAACAGGTTGGAAAAGACCTTTGAGATCATCAAGTCCAACCTATCATCCAACACCATCTAATCAACTAAACCATGGCACCAAGCTCCTCATCAAGTCTCTTCCTAAACACCTCCAGTGATGGTGACTCCACCACCTCCCTGGGCAGCACATTCCAATGGCAAATCACTCTTTCCATGAAGAATTTCTTCCTAACATGCAGCCTAAACCTCCCCTGGAGCAGCTTGGAACTGTGTCCTCTTGTTCTGGTGCTGGTTGCCTGGGAGAAGAGACCAACCCCCACGTGGCTACGATCTCCCTTCAGGTAGTTGTAGACAGCAATATGGACTCTTCTGAGCCTCCTCTTCTCCAGGCTAAAGAACCCCAGCTCCCTCAGCCTCAACTCATAAGAGGAGCAGGGAAAGAGCTCACCAGCATCCCTTCAGAATCCCAGCTCTGCACTGTCAGTGGGTTCCTCTCAAGTGCCATCTGCTCAGGAGTCTGAGCTGAGAAAGGGGAGATGGTAATCATGACAGCCCCAGCACTGGTAAAGGGGCTTTATTCCTTCAACAAGACCACAGACGTCAAAAGCCTTAACACAAAACACAGTTCGGTACCGGCCCCAGGTCTTTTTTATCTCCCTACAGAGCTGGGAGAAGAGCACACTTTTCTCAAGCCTTTGATCAAATTTTAGGAGTTAAAATGACACTGGCTGAGCTTCTGTCCTTTTATAATTTGTGTGGTAAGTGAACATAAGTAATTCTGATAGTAGAGAAAAAAAAAGAAAGGCTCATGCACTTTCATGTTCATACCAAAACTGGCCTGCATGAGGTGTATATATATGTGTGTGTATATATCTATATATGTGTGTGTGTGTATATATATACATATATAAATCATACAGCAGTGTTGGCCATTGTTTTGCCAAGGCCAAATCAAAGTAGTGGTCAAGGAGAACCATGCATTATCTGGTCAACAAATATACACACACACAAATGTTAATTGTTATTCCCCAAATTGTATTGGCATAAACAGGAGACAAAGCAAATATGACTTACAGTTATCCTCCCACCACTACTGAAATAGTGATCAAGAGCCTTAGCTGGCACAAATGGGTTTAGCTCTAGGATTTGGACATTAAATCATAGAATCAATAAGGTTGGAAAAGACCTGAGAGATCATCAAGTCCAACTTGTCACACAACACCTCATGACTACTAAACCATGGCTTCAAGTGCCACATCCAAACCCTTTTTGATAACCACCAGGGATGGTGACTCCACCATCTCCCTGGGGAGGACATTCCAATGGCTAACGACTCTCTCAGTGAAGAACTTTCCCCTCCCTCAAGCCTAAACTTCCCCTGGTGCAGCTTGAAACTGTGTCCTCTTGTTCTGGTGCTGGTTACCTGGGAGAAGAAACCAACCCTCTCCTGGGTACCCCATTCAGGTAGTTGTAGATAGCAGTAAGGTCTTCCTTGAGCCTCCTCTTCTCCAGGCTACACACCCCAGCTCCCTCAGCCTCTCCTCATGGGGCTTGTGCTCAAGGCCTGTCACCAGCCTCGTTGCCCTTCTCTGGACACAGTATCACAGAATCACCAAAGTTGGAAGAGACCTCAAAGATCATCAAGTCCAACCTGTCACCCAACACCTCATGACCACTAAACCATGGCACCAAGTGCCACATCCAATCCCCTCTTGAACACCTCCAGGGACGGTGACGCCACCACCTCCCTGGGCAGCACATTCCAATGGTGAACAGCTCTCTCTCTGTGAAGAACTTTCTCCTCACCTCGAGCCTAAGGCTCAAGACATTCATATATTCACATATTCACATTCATGTATTGAGACATTCAAGAGTCTCAATATCCTTCTTAAATTGAGGGGCCCAGAACTAGGCACAGTACTCAAAGGGTGGCCTAACCAGTGCTGAGTACAGAGCAGAATGAATTCCCTGCTCCTGCTGGCCACACTATTCCTGATACTGGCCAGGATGCCATTGGCCTTCTTGGCATATAGCTCAGAGTAATTTTTTAATCATTCAGCAGAGGAGTTTCTACAGTTTGCTCAACTCATTGCCTGCTACTTTCAAACTAAAGCTCACCCCAGATGCACATCAAGCATAGCAACAACAAGTGACAGAAATTATTGATTTAAACTGGCATAACTGGTCATTTGCCAAACCAGAACTTAACACCCAGAACTGAATGTTATGTGCAGAGTAGAGGATGTGATATGTAACCACCACAATTTTTAAAAACTAAACTAAACTAAACTAAACTAACTCCTCTGAAGGAAAGCTGCAAAGCACTTTAGTAAAAAAATGAAAAGCCCTCTGGTATGTTTTGACTAGCTGTGTGCAGTGAGTAATTTAGTGACTGAATTACCCACTCAGACATACCGCTCAGTCATACTGGCTTGTTAAAAGCTATTCCAGGGCCCCTCAGTTTAAGAAGGACATTGAGACACTTGAACATGTCCAGAGAAGGGCAACGAGGCTGGGGAGAGGCCTCAAGGACAAGCCTTAAGAGGAGAGACTGAGGGAGCTGGGATTGTTTAGCCTGGAGAAGAGGAGGCTCAGGGGAGACCTTATAGCTGTCTACAACTACCTGAAGGGAGGTCGTGGCCAGGAGGGGGTTGGACTCTTCTCCCAGGCAACCAGCACCACAACAAGTGGACAGCGCCTCAAGCTGCACCAGGGGAAGTTTAGGCTGGAGGTGAGGAGAAAGTTCTTCACAGAGAGAGTCGTTAACCATTGGAATGTGCTGCCCAGGGTGGTGGTGGAGTCACCATCCCTGGAGGTGTTCAAGAGGGGATTGGACGTTGCACCTGGTGCCATGGTTTAGTCATGAGGTCTGTGGTGACAGGTTGGACTCGATCTTTGAGGTCTCTTCCAGCCTTGGTGATTCTGTGAAACTGAAAAAGCATTAAAATACTAAGCCACTAAATCTTCCCTTCATGACTGACTGATATTTATTCTTCTATTTATACATGTATAAACAAGAAAGCAGTATCTATGTAAAATCTTCTACATTTATTTCAGAAAAATACAGTACTCCACAGGTTCTGCAAAGCTGCTCAGAAGTCATTTTCCTCCTTCTGCTTTCTTATTAATTCATATGTCAAAAGGCAAAGGCCAGAATCTCAGCTGTAATCTGAAGTGTAAATCAGAGTAGGTTAATTCTTTTGAAGAAGTCTGACACAAGAAGCAGCCATACAGAATATAGATTGAAGGCTGGGGTTATATACTCAAGGAGTGAAAAATGAGATTACCACAGCTGAGAGGCTGGCTGGCTCAAAGGCCAACTCTAGACACTTCTGTTGTGAAGTGAAAGAGCCACTTGTGAAACCAGAATCTTCAGCAGTGTTTCTGCAGCTGTAACATAATATCCTTTAACAGCTCTTCAGTTCTTGTTTTCCCATTGCAAGCTGTCACTTGATTTACATATTTATTGTGAAAAAAATAAAGTTTGTTGAACTAATTGTGTTTTCTTTTCTGGTGTAAGAGTCCAGCACAGAGCCATGAGGATGATCAGGGGAGTGGAACATCTTCCCTACGAGAAGAGCCTGAGGGAGCTGGGGCTCTTTAGCTTAGAGAAGAGGAGACTGAGAGGTGACTTCATTCATGTTTATAAACATGTAAAGGGTGAATGCCAAGAGGATGGATCCAGGCTCTTCTCAGTGGTGCCCAATGACAGGACAAGGGGCAGTGGTGGAAGTTGAGGTGTGGGAAGTTTCACATAAATATGAGGAAAACATTTTTCATTGTGAGGGTGACAGAGCACTGGAACAGGTGCCCAGGGGGGTTGTGGAGTCTCCCTTTCTGGAGATATTCAAAGCCTTCCTGGAAGCATTCCTGTGTAATCTGGTGTAGGCAATCCTGCTCGGGGGGGGGGGGGGGGGGGGGGGGGTTGGACTGGATGATCATTTGAGGTCCCTTCCAGCCCCTGAAATTCTGTGATAGTCAACCCAAACAAAACAACAAACAACATTGAAATAATAACTAACAAACACCAAAAAAAACACAAATAACCCCCCCAAACCCAAAGTCCACTGACTATCACACCAGAAGCTGGTGGGGGTTGTTCTCTTCTCCCAGGCAACCAGCACCAGAACAAGAGGACACAGTCTCAAACTGTGCCAGGGGAGCTTTAGGCTGGAGGTGAGGAGAAAGTTCTTCCCAGAGAGAGTTGTTAGCCATTGGAATGTGCTGCCCAGGGAGGTGATGGAGTCACTGTCCCTGGAGGTGTTCAAAAAGGGATTGGATTTGGCACTTGAAGCCATGAGGTCTTGGGTGATATGTTGGTCTTGATGATCTTTGAGGTCTTTTCCAACCTTATTGATTCTATGAAAAATGGCATCTGCAGAGAGAAGCAGCACAAAGAGTAACCCGGCACTGTGAGGCAGCCCACTTTGACCCCAGCACACTATACAGGCACAGCCACCACTGTCCTTCCTATGCAGATTACCTTCCAAACCAATAACAACTGTACTGAAATCACAGCTAAACCATCAGCTTTTTATTTTTAAAGATTTTAAGGGGTGTAATTATAAGCACCAAGTAGCTTGCCACAGTGGACCTGCATGAACAGCTCACTCCCCATCCCAAACCTTATGTGCAGACACACAGCCCACACACACACTGATACCTTTTCTGCCTACAAAATGTTATTTGTTTGCAGAGAGTTGATCACCTGCAGAAGTGGATGCGGTGGAGTTGATTAGATTTGATAAATTTGCTCACTTGCTAATTAGGGGAATACATCTGCCAGCTTCAGATACACAGCTTAGCAGCCTTCCTACTTAATGGAGACTACAAGGCTGTGCCCTTAAAATGTAGCAGTTTAAATTAGCTGAGTGGAGCTAAAAGCCAGTGAAGGAATGATTAGGTGAAAGAAGTCGCTGGGGTTATTAAACTAAGCAGACTGAAAATTCACATCTGCTCTACAAAGACCTTGAAAGCTGCAAGAAAGTCTTTGATGTTCTTTATCATAGATGCAGAAGTGCCTCACTGAATAGCTACAGCCATCTACCAGAGCATTATGCCACGCAGCTCCTTTCAGAGGTCACCGTTGCAGACAAGCACTAGATTTTAGCCTTCAGAACTGTCTTTCCAAACATATTTTGAGACAGGGCTTCACTTGGGAACTGCCTTGCTTGTGACCTCCAAGTTATGTCACTGCAACATCTTCTACATGGGGACACTGTTAAATAATCTTCATATGTTCAGACTTGAGTTGCCTTTAAGACTAGGTAAAACTACTCCCAGGGCTGTTTTCATGATTACCACAATCTGCAACCTGTACTCTTTAAATAATAACCACACTAAACCACCAAGGACTACAACATCCTTGTAACCCACTGAATCCTGCCTTCCTCACATAGCTTTAGGTCACCACAGTTACAGATACTAAGCATCTTATGCTGTAACTTCTCTTTTAAAGTGTGTTTGAAGTATTTCTTCCCCCCACTGGGAGGCAAATAAATAAATAAATAAATAGAAGCCGTCTTTCTGATGTCCATATATAGAGAACTTAGGCAGCAACTCTTCCAGCCATCTCCTGCTCTTTGTTGGCTCAATTTTCTCAGTATTGCTGACAAATATCTGATTTGAAATACAGAGCAAAACACGAGAAGCCTGCAGACCCTCATTTATAGACAGATTTGCTGTTAATAATACACACTTAAAGTAGAGAATCAAATCACAGCCACCAGAGCTAGTGACCTACCTTTGCAGAAGAAATAAAGCAGAACAGCTTACTTCTTCCCCTCCCAAACATCCAGCCAGCTAATAAGCAATCCACACTAGGAACAGGCATGCCAGGTGCTTTCAATCTAAACCAGGAGTGAGCTGTATGCTTTACTTAGGGCACGCTGTAAAAGCAGCTTCTCTGTAGGATACATTCAAGAGAGGCAGTAACCCATTCAGCTACAACTGCTTCACACAGTTGTTTGCTTTCAAAGCTATTGTTTATTGCGTGTTGGAGTAGCTGATAAAAGGATTTCTTCCTCGGTGTTATTTCTTCAGTTGTTAAGACTGCGCTAAATCCTTTCCTTCTCTATTCAGAAGCAGGAAATTTAGGTGCAAGTACCAGATAAATGCAAAGCAATTCTTCTAACACAAGGGAGCCCAAGAGCACATGATGTTTGTGTGGCTCACTGAAAACTCACACATAGATTAGTTTTGTTCTGCTTTTTCTTTCAAATAAAGATTATTTTTCCTTTTATTGCAGCAAACCTTCATGTTCCACACTGCAGTCTGACTGCAGACAGACCCAACAGGATTATATGGAGACTAACAGAGCCAGCTAAACCCTGGACAGAAGCTACGCTACCTCTCAAAATGTGACCTGCAGATGTTAAAGACAGGACCACAGTAACTATGTCAGGAGTGCACTAGCAAGCTAACCCAGCATTTGCTGCAGTAGAAGAATCCTGCAATTGCAAGTTTACAAAAACAAATCAATTTTCTTAAGCCAAATGGTAACAAAGCAGAAATGGTCACCTGAGAAGCAGTTCACGCAGCAGCCCAGCACAGGCACTGCTCATCCCCTTCCCTACCTGCTTTTCCCTAATAAGAGCTTCAAGTCAGTCTCCAGAAGGCACATCCCCATTTCTCACAGGATAATTTGATTTATTTTCTTCATACTGAAGCCAGCAGCAGCATTTAAGTGAATGCAAGGAGGGAAAAATCTGTTGACTCGCTTTCCGGTATCTTTTAAATGCCATTTCAAGAACACAGTATCCAGTGCTGGGATATGCAGAGGATTAGGGACTCGATTAGCACTTTACTCCTGATGCAGTAAAGTACTTAACACATATTTAACTTTAAACACATGAAGAGTCACAGTAATTTATTCAGATCTACTGAAGTGAAATAAGCTAATGACATGCTTAAGCATCTGGTGTCACCCAGAGCTGAACTCTTCTGCTCCTGGTGGGATCAAGCTTCACATCCTCGTCTCCTGAAAGATTTCAGAGCTCTCAAAAATGGGAGAGGTGCAGGCTGCACCACTTCTATGTTGCCTGTAGCAAAGTGCTGCTTCCTAGAAAGGCAGCAAACCCCATGGTTTATTTACAAATGCAGAAACAACACGACCTAATGTTCACACAATGCGTAGCTGTAGAGAATGTGAGGATGAGAGGACTGCTAAACCATACTCTCTATAAATAGAAACTACAATATCCGTTGAGGTAAAAAACCTAAAGAACTAGTTTAACCTGGTGGAATTGCCATAATTCTAACTTCACCTAGAAGAAAACAAGACAGATCATCAGTATTTAATAGAGATCCATTAACATTTCCCCACAGAGGTTGTACTCTCAGGTAAAAATCTTTGTTTGGGAGCAAATTCATTGCTGCTGTAGCAACAGTTGGTCTCCTGTGAATCTGTGTGAGAACACAGGTGAAAAAATTGCCAGGAGCAGACACTTCTGTGTGACACAAAGGTGTGTTACAATAAGCCAGTTGAAGGATTTTAGTTACCTCATGAAGCAAACATGTTTTGAAGTCAATGCACTTCCTATTGAAACCAAAAGACAAAATGACTTCAGTTTCAGAAGTACCTTGGTTTGATCCTACAGAGCTCAGATATATATTTGCTGATAAAGATGCATTAGTGTCAATGTAATTAGGTAAACTTGATTATATAACGACTTAATGAATGCTGCTGATTTTCCTTGCTGTTTTCCCAACCACAAGCACAAAGATATCACCTTGAGATGAAGCCCACCTCTGCAGAGTTTCTGTAACGTGATTTCTGATCCGGCACTGCTATTGCTGCTGCAATACCTAAACTAGACAAAATCAATGCGTTATAAGGTCAGCTCCTAGTCCCATGACACTCTTGAAAAAAAGCTCAGATCTTAAGAATTTAAGGACCTAAAAGGAATTTAAGGTCCTAAATTTAAGAATGGAAGGACCTGAAGTGAGACCCAGAGAAACTTTATTCGTGTTCCCAAGGGTCAAAGCAAGCCAGATAGGCTGATTTCCCTAACTTGAAGGTAAATGGTAGAAAAAGCTAATGGAGCAAAAAAAACCACCCTCCTCAAGATCACTTAGCATATTACTATGAATTCATGCCAAGTTTGCAGGATTTGCAGGACAGACAATGTGAAGCTGTGTCATCTCCGGGAATTCAGATGCAGGCTTGCCTGAAAGGGGCAATTCTAACCTTATGTTCATTGCTGAAGGTGGAGGAGGAACAGGGTGGCATGTGGAGGCTTCCCATATATTAAAAATGTATGATGAGTCTTTCCCCTCAGTTCATACTGAATGGCTGAACATGAGCCAGCAGTGTGTCCAGGTAGCCAAGAAGGCCAATGGCATTCTGGCCTGCATCAAAAATAGTGTGGCCAGCAGGAGCAGGGAAGTCATTGTGCCCCTGTACTCAGCACTGGTTAGGCCACACCTGGAGTCCTGTGTCCAGTTCTGGGCCCCTCAATTTCAGAAGGACATTGAGACTCTTGAACATGTCCAGAGAAGGGCAACGAGGCTCGGGAGAGGTTTTAAGCACAAGCTCTATGAGGAGAGGCTGAGGGAGCTAGGATTGTTTAGCCTGGAGAAGAGGAGGCTTAGGAAGACCTTATTACTACCTACAACTACCTGAAGGGTGGTTGTAGCTAGGAGGTGGTTAGTCTCTTCTCCCAGGCAACCAGCGCCAGAACAAGAGGACACAGTCTCAAGCTGCACCAGGGGAAGTTTAGACTCAAGGTGAGGAGAAAGTTCTTCACAGAGAGTTGTGAGCTATTGGAATGGGCTGCCCAGGGAGGTGGTGGAATCACCATCCCTGGAGGTGTTGAAGAGGAGATTGGACATGGCACTTGGTGCCATGGTTTAGTAGTCATGAGGTGTTGGGTGACAGGTTGGACTTGATGATCTCTGAGGTCTTTTCCAACCTTATTGATTCTATGATTCTACTGGTCTCAAACCTGCTGTTATCTTTATACTGATGAGAAGAAATAAGTGACCCCTGGAATAGTGCAGTGGATCAGAATCCAGAAGGGATTAAAACACACTGGTTTTCGATAGAAAAACATCCAGCACATCATGCTGGCATGTGCTCAGTTACATATTTTAGTTTAAGTCAGGTAAAAGCATGAGTGTTCTACCAGCAACTAGTGAACATCTGGATCTTTCTGTCACAGGATGCAGGGACAGACAGTATCAGGGAATTGCAAAAGGGATTAAACAGATTCTTGGACAACAAGTTCCAAGATGGTAGTGTAACAATTGTGAATGTTGTGAAACATGAGGGGAATGAACCACATGAACCGACACTGCTTACATACCAAATATCCTCTCTCTTTCTAATGTCTGCTATTTCCACTCCTGAGACTTTCAATGGGACTAGAGGGGCCCTTTTTCTTCTTTGATAGGCAGGCAGAGAACAAGCATCATCCCAAATAGCAGTTCATTAGCATAACAGAGATTTCTGTGGGGGAGAATTTTGAAAGTCACGGGGGCAGAGGGTGTTAGGGGTTGGAAGGTACCTCAGAAGATCATTGGGTCCAACTACCCTGCCAGAGCAGGACCATAGAATCCAGCACAGGTCACACAAGAATGCATTCAGATGGGTCTTGAAAGTCTCCAGAGAAGGAGAACCCACAACCTCTCTGGGTAGCCTGTTCCAGTGCTCTGACCCTCACAGTGAAGTTCCTCCTCATGCTGAGGTGGAACCTTCCGTGCTGCAGTTCATATCCACAGTCATTCAAAATTATGCAACATACAGAAATGATTCCTTTAAAAACAGCTACAATGGCTAACCCCAAATCATTAATCATTGTGGAAAAATAACAACAGGATAGATAATTAATCAAAAGATTAACTATATTAGTATAGTCAAGAAATAGAGAAAATATGAACTTATCTCATTGACCTTGAAAACTGGAAATTGACCTTGACACTGAAGTCATATCTTCAGTATGCCTGCCTCTCATGATATGCACTTCATATGTTCTACTCACAATAGCTATTTATATTCATCCTCCTTTTATTTCCCTGTCCCTCTTTCCCTGAAATAAATAACATGCTATAACAACAAAAGAAAAGAGAGCTTATAGTGCCTCTCAATCATAGCCTCTGCAGTAATTTCACAACAAAACCGATTCCAAAACCTCCTATCCTCTGCAGAATGACAGAGTAGATAGAGGGTTTATATCCAGCCTATGAAGAGAGGCTGAGGGAGTTGGGGTTGCTTAGCCTGGAGAAAAGGAGGCTCAGGGGTGACCTTATTGCTCTCTACCTGAAGGGAGGTTGCAGACAGGTGGAGGTTGGTTTCTTCTCCCAGGCAGCCAGCACCAGAACAAGAGGACACAGTCTCAAGCTGTGCCAGGGGAGGTTTAGACTGGCTGTTAGGAAGAAGTTCTATACAGAGAGAGTGATTACCCATTGGAATGGACTGCCCAGGGAGGTGGTGGAGTCACCATCATTGGAGGTGTTCAGGAGGAGACTTGATGGGGTGCTTGGTGCCAGGATCTAGTTGTTTGGGTGGGTTGGATTGGTTGATAGGTTGGACGCGATGATCTTGAAGGTCTCTTCCAACCTAGTTTATTGTATTGCATTGTATTATTGTAAAGCTTATGAATTTCTCATTCATAAAAAGGTTCTTTTACTCTCAGTTACCTTGACCTAAGGCTTTCTTAGGTTTCAGTAATTTTAGAAACATGCTGTGGTTTTCATAAGCAAGTAATGATTCTTATTACCAAAACAGCCAGGCACCCAGTCCAGCTCTCACTGAGGTCTAGTGATACAAAGCCAAATTGATTTTTGTTTAGGAATTCTATTTCCATACTTCATTATAAAAGAAGCAAACAGGATCAACATCATTGTTTATTAATGGTGACTGGCTTTTGAGATGGCAAAGCAAACTCAGATGCCCGAAGAATAGAAAATGGAACAGGTCCTTTAGTAGTTGCTGTCCATGGAGGTATTGCTCTCGCTGCCTACTTTGCTCTGCTCAGATGACACAAAATGAATGAACTGCAGCCGCAGAGCATCTCTCTTCCTCTGGGGACTGTGCCAAAAAGTGGACTGATGCTGGAGACATCATGTCTACAGATTTCTTTAATGAGAATATTTGCCAGAGAATGAAGCCAGTTATGCTTTCACTGTATGGATTGTATGTTTTCACCTGTTAGTAGGCACCTCTATTTTCTTTCTACGAGCTTCTATGGCAAATGGGTTTACCACAGAAAGGAGCTTGCTCTCATTAGATATCAGATCTGGTTGTATATAAGATACATATATTTCTAATCTTAATATTTGCATTTCATTTTAACCTCATCAAGCAAATCTCTCCTTAAAAAGACAGTATTTTGACCTTTAAGCCTAATGTAGCAGTTTTGGAGATCAGAGGCAAATTGCCAGAGGTACTTGTTTACAGTAATTAAGAAGCTGTCTACACACTCAGAGTGATCAGCAGACTGATTAGTGCCTTGCAGGTTTGCATTCTACCAAAACTGAGTTCTTAGTCTAAGTTTGTCAGAAGTCCTCTGCATTTATCACAGTAATTGTTTTCCTTTCTGAAACAGGATCTTACCAGATGATATTATTAATAGCATTTAGGATCACTAGTTCTGAATGTCATGAGCCTTCTGTCTGTGATCAGTAGCACAGTGCTGCTTGTATGATCAGCAGCTTTATTATTATGTTTGGTTAAAAACAAACCCCCTACAACAAGCACAGGTGAACTGCAATGAATTCATAGAATCACAGAATTGTTAGGGTTGGAAGGCATCATCTAGTTCCTCAAGGATCATCTAGTTCCAACCCCACTGCCATGGGCAGGGACACCTCACACTACATCAGGTTGCACAGAGCCACATTCAGCCCGGCCTTAAAACCCTCCAGGGATGGAGGATATATGCCCAGAATACAAACTTGTGTTTCAATTCTTATATCTAACTTTAGTCTGCTCAAAGGAGAAAGCTGATTTTAAGACTTTTCAGCACCAGCCTCAGTCTGAAGTTTGCTGCATGGACAGCCATACACAAGGAAGTTATTTTCTCATTCCAGCAAATTTCCCAAGTTGTCTAGTTTTCTCCCTGCCAGGATTGGGAGAAAAAGTTGAAAATACACAAGCATGGTCTTAGATATATTCATTTTAAACACAGAAAGAGCAAGGAGTTCAGATCTTGCAGAGTACAGCAAAATAAAACTTGCTATAGCTAAGCCTAGGCTTTCAAGAGAAGTGGAAGAAGAGAAGCATACTTTGGTTAACTTCTCCCTCTTTGTGATTGCATTGTGTTGGATAAAAATCAACTAGAGAAATGAGATTATGGAAAACATGGTTTGCTTAGCAAAATATATGAGCAGTGAAGGGTGAAAGTGACTCCCACTCAGGTATTCCCCTTGCCTTCATAGTAAAGATTCATAAAAGAACGGAACTTCAGATTTTCTTTCAAAATCTAATTAGTATTGCAATAAAAATTCTTGTATGCCACTCCAGCTGAAAAATCGGTGATGCTATGAATGAGTCTTTTTAATACAGGACTGGGGAAACTATTATGATTACCTGAGATTTCACAGAATCACCAAGGGTGGAAGAGATCTCAAAGATCATCGAGTCCAACCTGTCACCACAGACCTCATGACTAAACCATGGCACCAAGTGCCTCGTCCAATCCCCTCTTGAACACCTCCAGGATGGGGACTCCACCACCTCCCTGGGCAGCACATTCCAATGGCTAACAACTCTCTCAGTGAAGAACTTTGTCCTCACCTCCAGCCTAAACTTCCCCTGGCACAGCTTGAGACTGTGTCCTCTTGTTCTGTTGCTGGTTTTCTCAGAGAAGAGACCAACCCCCTTCTGGCTACAACCACCCTTCAGGTAGTTGTAGGCAGCAATGAGGTCTCCCCTGAGCCTCCTCTTCTCCAGGCTAGACAACCCCAGCTCCCTCAGCCTGTCCTCACAGGGCTTGTGCTCAAGGCCTCTCACCATTTCATTACAAAATGAACTAGAGCATGCTCTATAAAATATAAGACAAAATAAAAATTCACCAAAAGATTTCTATTTATTCCTTTCAAGAATTCTGAGGAGAAAACCAATCATCAATATTGCCCTTTCAGATCACAGTCAGATCTGGAAGTCAAAGGGTTAAAACTAATACAGCTAACGTTCCTCTCTATTTGATGAGAGGACAGCAATACCAGAATGCTATCAGACAAAGCAAATGACCTTTTACATGGTCTACCTTGGCAAACCATCTAATAATGTAGAAAAGAACTTCTTCTGAGGTTTTGTTTGAGGTTCACCCTTATTTTAAATGCTCAAGGGTATGAATTCCCTCTGAGAAAATGTATGTGGCAAAGAGGTCGTCTGTCTTCTTTCCTAAAAGGCCCTTAGGAAGAGGCTTTCAGCCTGCAAGAGCTCTTCCCCAGAGCCTCTTCCTGGAAGAATTATTCCCTGTGGCTCCCATTTAGGACTGGTACTTCCAATCTACATTAATATTTGCCCATGTCTGAGAACATATACAGGCCTCTGAATGTCAAAGCATGATGACAGCTGAAAAAGTTGCTACTGCCAGAAATTGTGTCTGGAAGTCTACTGTAGAACTGCCATAATAACCTGTTCTGACAAAAGCATCTCACATGGTATTTTCAGGCCATTTTCAGGTTGTTTGCTTTCCCTAGGGCAATACTGGAGGTGACAGCCACATCCTTTTTGCCTATGGCATCTCATGCAATAGAGTGTCTGTGTGCACAAAACATCTGACACTTTCTAGAAAGCACTGGATACTTGAAGGCTGTCTGTGCTGAGCACACATTGTAAGCCTGGTCATATCAGAAGAGAGAGACTGGGCAGACAAAGCCCTTCTGCTGTTCAAATAAGCTCCAGATTTGGCCAAACTACACCACTCACTTATTCTAAGTGGAATGATTGGGGAAAAAATTCGGATGACAACTCCTTGGCAGTGGCATTTAGCTCATTATAAGCTACTAATACTCATCATCATGTAGAAAACACTGCCATTACTGTCACATCTGCTCTCAGCAGGGAGCTAAGATGAAACGCATGTGAAAATTGGGATGTTTCCTTTTTTTTAATCATTGCCTCCTTTTAATTATAGTATCTGAATGCTGAACAGTTGCAAAATACTGACAAGCAAGATTATCCTCCTACTACTAAAGTATACCTATTTATAGAGGGACAGAATTGTCCCAGTTAAACCGGAAAGTTTTTCAAGCGCCAGCTTTCGCTGAAATACTTCTGCTGTAAAAGCCAGCAGTAAATAACCCTCTGAAGTAGAAGTGAAAGGTAGGCATTGTGCTGTGCTAAAACTGCAGGGTGTGGAGATATAGCAGAGGGCTAGAGTTTGCAACAGGCTTACATCTGCCTGTTCTATCTGAATTCCTCCACTTTGCAGCAGGGAATTTATTCCATCAATCAGCAAATTCAATTGGTTCTTAGTAACCTATAGCCATTGGCTCTGTTTCTCGTAGTAATACTTAAATAGATCTTTTCTTAAGCTGTATGGAAAAGTGATAGGATGGTACTCAGTCTTCCAGGGGTTGCTGGTGAGCAGAAAGCAGTTTAAATTAAAATGTTACAGAAACAAGACATGAAACAGCACTGTTATGCTTTCCAGTACATAATCCAACTGATTCCAGCCAATTACTCTGTACACGTAACTGTTTGTAAGCAACAATGGAATAGAATAGAATAGAATAGAATAGAATAGAATAGAATAGAATAGAATAGAATAGACCAGACCAGACCAGACCAGACCAGGTTGAAAGAGACCTTTGAGATCATCAAGTCCAACCTATCATCCAACACCATCTAATCAACTAAACCATGGCACCAAGCACCCCATCCAGGCTCTTCCTAAACACTTCCAGTGATGGTGACTCCACCACCTCCCTGGACAGCACATTCCAATGGCAAATCACTCTTTCTATAAAGAACTTCTTCCTAACATCCAGCCTAAAGCTCTCCTGGTGCAGCTTGAGACTCTGTCCTCTTGTTCTGTTGCTGGTTGCCTGGGAGAAGAGACCAACCCCCTCCTGGATACAACCTCCCTTCAGGTAGTTGTAGAGAGCAATGAGGTGTCCTCTGAGTCTCCTCCTCTCCAGGCTAAGCAACCTCAGCTCCCTCAGTCTCTCCTCATAGGGCTTGTGCTCCAAACCCCTCCCCAGCTTTGTTGCCCTTCTCTGGACACCTTCCAGCAAGTCAACATCTTTCCTAAACTGAGGGGCCCAGAACTGGACACAGCACTCAAGGTGTGGCCTAACCAGTGCTGAGTGCAGGGACAGAACCACCTCCCTATTATAAGGACATAGAAGGAAAAACCAAAAATACAAAATTGCAAAATGCCTCCTAAAAAACTTCAGTTGGAGTTAGAGCATCAGCACTTAACTAAGCAGGGGTGCATTGGTGAATTTTTGAGACACTGGATGCTAACAGGAGGGGAGAAAAGCGGAAATATTCATGAGCAGGTTAGAAATATTGATGGGATTGCCTCCTAAGCAGAGAAAATGATCAATGGAGGGTTATGTAATGCAAATGACAACCTTGGTGGTTACTATTAAACAATTACAGGAGATGTAGCCATTGCCATACTTACCAGGTCAGATGAAAGTCTCTTCGGAGGTTTCCTCAGCCAAGTGTGTCAGGTCCATGTGCCAAACAGCTGAGCAGTTGGGAACACTGGAAAATTCTCCCTCTAGGATAAGCTCTTTCTTAGGTCCCATCACTTCGTGGTTGATTTCTATTCCTCCTGAAATGATATGTATTACTTGAAGTTAATGTAAATACAGAAGCAGGCATGCATTTCACTCTCATTTACTAAATGCAGCAGCTTAATGATATCAAATACAGGAAAGGATTGGCATTTTCACCACAGACTGGATGTTGAAACCCTTTACAGGTCTGCCTGATTTCAGAGCCTTCAGCTCCCCATAAAATCCAACTATACAGAGTGCAGTGCTGGACTGACATGTCAAGCATTATTATAGTGGTTGTATAATCACTATAAAACATGACAGAAATAATAACCCTATTATAAAGTATTCTTCTCTATGAATGGAAAGAGAGAGGTCTCAGGGGTAGCAAGGACTTAGAACAAGTGCGGTTAAAAGGCTTCTCTGTGTGTGCCTCTCCCTTACAGAAGATTCACAGATTGCACTGGGTTGGAAGGGACCCTGGAGGGCCATCTTGTCCAGTTGCACTCAGCAGGGACACCTCCAACTACATCAGGTTGCCCAGGGCCACACTGAGCCTGATTTTGAATGTCTCCAGGACAGGGACTCAACCACATACCTGGGCAACCTGTTCCTGCCATTTACCAGTCTCTTTGAGCAGAACTTCCTCCTGATGGCCAACCTAAATCCACTCTGCCCCAATTTCAAGCCATTGCCCCTCACCTCTATCTCTACAAGCCCTTCTAAACAGTCCTTCCTCAGAAGATCCTAACACCATGACAGGAGTAGATATTTTAGTGGGATGAATGCTAACCTGAGTAGATATTTTTGTGGGATGAAACCTAACCACTTTCAAAAGACACTTAAGCAAATCCTAAGTAGAACTGAATCCTAGACTTTGAAGCACCTAAGTTATTTCTGGAGGTGTAAAGGGAGCTGTTAAATATCTTAGCCATTGCAACTCAGCACAAAGCAATCCCTACAATCACAGAATCACAGAATCACCAAGGTTGGAAGAGACCTCAAAGATCATCAAGTCCAAACTGTCACTGCAGACCTCATGACTAAACCATGGCACCAAGTGCCACATCCAATACCCTCTTGAACACCTCCAGGGATGGTGACTCCACCACCTCCCTGGGCAGCACATTCCAATGGCTAACAACTCTCTCTGTGAAGAACTTTCTCCTCACCTCAAGCCTAAACTTCTCCTGGCACAGCTTGAGAACCAAAAAACCAAGCCTATACATTGCAAAAGTGGTAATGCTGTGCTTCAATCAGCCACTATAGAATCCATTTTATGAAATTAATCAGTCTATTTCAGTCCTGGAACATGTTCTTACAAAATCTTATGAAGCAGTTTGTTAGAATAATTCTAGCAGCAAAAGCACTCAAAGGTTAGTAGCATTTGGTTTGCTTTGTGACTGAATAAACTGAGAACAGATTTCTTTAAAAGAACTACAGGTTTCCTACTATCATCTTTCCCACCTCTTTGCAATGGAACAGGTGAAAACATCCTCTCTGAGGTTCAGAAAGGAATATATGAAGTCCTAGAATGGGTTGTTCAGGGAGGTGGTTGAGGCCCCGTCCCTGGAGGTGTTTAAGCCCAGGCTGGATGAGGCTCTGGCCAGCCTGATGTAGTGTGGGGTGTCCCTGCCCATGGCAGGGGGGTTGGAACTAGATGATCCTTGTGGTCCCTTCCAACCCTGACTGATACTATGATGCTATGAATATTTCTACTCCTTTGAATTTTCTATCTCTGAACCCGAGTAAAATGGCCCTGGAGCTGTTTGAGACCCCTGGAGGGCTTCATGGCTTCACATCTTACCCATCAGCTCTCTTGAGTGTTTGTTATGACGCCTCACATTTCTCACATGTTTTAAGCCTTCTATATTACTCTTTGTAGATGGGAAGGGATACAGTTAATCCTGAGCTGCTTTCTCGGTGTGTTTCCTGTGAAATACACTGATTTAAAGTACAGCTTTAAACCTTTCTGTTCTCTTCAGCATTTAATTGACTCCTTCTATACACGGATCAACTGTATGAAGGGCACTATGGCAAAATCAATAGTGTTCATTTGTCATACAAAATGCAGTTGCAATGCAATTTTTTTTGCACAATCCAATGTATTTTCTATCTGGCTGTTCTGTAAGTAGAACCTAGGAGAGAAAGGAAAGGAAGGAAGGGAGAGAGAGAGAGAGAGAGAGAGAGAAAGAGAGGGAGAGAGAGAGAGAGAGAGAGAGAAAAAGGAAAAAAGGAAGGAGAGGGGAGGAGAGAGAGGAGGGAGGGAGAGAGAAGGGAAGGAGAGAAGGAGAGGGGAGGAGAGAGAGAGAGGAGAGAGAGGAAAGGAAAGGAAGAGGGAAGGGGAGGGAGAGAGAGAGAGAGAAGGGAAAGGAGAGAAGGAGAGGGGGGAGAGAGAGAGAGAGAGAAAGGAAAGGAAGGAAGGAGAGGGGGAGAGAGAGAGAGAAAGGAAAGGGAAGGAGAGGGAGAGAGAGGAGGAGAGAGAAAGGAAGGAAGGAAGGAGAGGGGAGAGAGAGAGAGAGAGAAAGGAAAGGAAGGAAGGGAGGGAGAGAGGAGGGAGGAAAGAGGAGAGAGAGAGAGAGAGAAAGGAAAGGAAGGAAGGGAAGAAGAGAGAGAGAGAGAGAGAGAAAAGGAAAGGAAAGGAAGGAAGGAGAGAGGGGAGGGGGAGAGAGGGAAAGGGAGAGAGAGAGGAAGAAAGGAAAGGAAGGAGGAGAGAGAGAGAGAAGAGGGGAAAGGAGGAAGGAGAGAGAGAGAGAGAGAGAGGGGAAAGAAGGAAGGAAGAGAGAGAGAGAGGGAGGCAAGGAAGGAGAGAGAGAGGAGAGGAGGAGAGGAGAGAGAGAGAGGGGGAGGAAGGAAAGGAAAGGAAGGAGAGAGAGAGAGGGAAAGGGAGAGGGGAGAGAGAGAGAGAGGAGGAAGAGAGAGGGGAGAGAGGGAAGAAGGGGAGAGAGAGGAGAGAGAGAGAGAGGGGAAAGGAAGGAAGGAAGGAGAGAGAGGCAAGGAAGGAGAGGGAGAGGAAAGGAAGGAAGGAAGGAAGAAGAGAGAGAGAGGGGAAAGGAAGGAAGGAGAGAGAGAGAGAGGAGGGGAAAGGAAGGAAGGAGAGAGAGAGAGAGAGAAAGGAAAGGAAGGAAGGAGAGAGAGAGAGAGAGAAAGGAAAGGAAGGAAGGAGAGAGAGAGAGAGAGGAGAAAGGGAAAGGAAGAAGGAGAGAGAGAGAGAGAGAGGAAAGGAAGGAAGGGGGGAGAGAGAGAGAGAGGGAAAGGAAGGAAGGAAGGAGAGAGGAGAGAGAGAAAGGAAAGGAAGGAAGGAGAGAGAGAGAGAGAGGGGAAAGGAAGGAGGAAGGAGAGAGAGAGAGGGGAAGAAGGAAGGGGAGAGAGAAGAGAAGGAAAGAGGAAGGGGGAGGGAAGGAAAAGGAGGAAGGAAGGGGGGGAGAAAGGAAGGAAGGGAAGAGGGGGGGGGAAAGGAAGGAAGGAGAGAGGGGGGGGAAAGGAAGGAAGGGGAGAGAGGAGAGAAAGGAAAGGAAGGAAGGAGAGAGAGAGAGAGAGGGGGAAAGGAAGGAAGGAGAGAGAGAGAGAGAAAGGAAGGAAGGAAGGGGAGAGAGAGAGAGAGAGAGGAGGAGGAAGGCAGGAGGAGAGAGAGAGAGGAGGAAGGAAAGGAAGGCAGAAGGAGAGAGAGAAGGAGAGAAGAGGGAGAGAGAGAGGAAGGAAGGGAGGAAGGAGAAGGAGAGAGAGAGGAGAAGGGAAAGGAAGGAAGGAGAGAGAGAGGAGAAAGGAAAGGAAGGAAGGAGAGAGAGAGAGAGAGGGAAAGGAAGGAAGGGGAGAGAGAGAGAGAGAGGGGGAAAGGAAGGAAGGAGGAGAGAGAGAGAGAGGGGAAAGGAAGGAAGGAGAGAGAGAGAGAGGAGGAAAGGAAAGGAAGGAAGGAGAGAGAGAGAGAGGGGAAAGGAAGGAAGGAGAGAGAGAGAGAGAGGGGAAAGGAAGGAAGGAGAGAGAGAGAGAGAGGGGAAAGGAAGGAAGGAGAGAGAGAGAGAGAGGGGAAAGGAAGGAAGGAGAGAGAGAGAGAAAGGAAAGGAAGGAAGGAGAGAGAGAGAGAGGGAAAGGAAGGAAGGAAGGAGAGAGAGAGAGAAAAGAGTTTCATTTAATGGAATTCTTTTATTTCTTAAATAAGGTGAAGAAAAAAAAATGTTTCATCTCTAGCTGAAAAAAATATTATGCAAAATAGGAATTTCAGCATTCAGCACTGCCCCTTGGGCCTCTTCAGAGGTAGCAATTGCATAACCAACAAAGAAGAAAGCCTTAAACAGGTTTTTTAAATGAAGTTTTACAACAAAACAACAACAACAACAATAATAATAATAATAATGAACAAACAAAGCAAAAAACCCAAAACAGGTACATGGAAAAACTGAAAAATGGTTCTATGCAAAATCAGAGCATGGTCAAAGCTGATCTATATGAAGGGCAGACTGACACTGAATTTCATTTTGCACTTAAAATTGTACAGAAAAATATATTACATAATAATGCTTCATATGTGCATTAGATGTCTGTGGAAAGGCAAAGAAATCAATGCACAGACATAATAGAATTTCCATAAATATATAACTTATAGCCTGACAATCAGCCATAATTACCTGGGAAGATAAACCTGCCACAATAACACATCCCCACCCAAAAGACAAAGACAAAGCAATAACAATGAAGAGAATTCCTCAATTGGAGAGATTAAAATAAACTTTGTTGAGCAGTAAGTTAAGGGATAGATTTGTTGTAAGCAATGAAAGGAGTCTGAAATTAAATGTTTAAAACTTATAATGTTTATGCCTGGGCACAAGCCCTGTGAAGAGAGGCTGAGGGAGCTGGGGTTGCTTAGCCTGGAGAAAAGGAGGCTCAGAGGAGACCTTATTGCTGCCTACAACTACCTGAAGGGAGGTTGTAGCCAGGTGGGGGTTGGTGTCTTCTCCCAGGCAACCAGCACCAGAACAAGAGGACACAGTCTCAAGCTGCACCAGGGGAGGTTTAGGCTGGGTGTTAGGAAGAAGTTCTTTCCAGAAAGAGAGATTGGCCATTGGAATGTGCTGCCCAGGCAGGTGGTGGAGTCACCATCCCTGGAGATATTTAGGAAGAGCCTGGATGGGGTGCTTGGTGCCATGGTTTAGTTGATTAGATGGTGTTGGATGATAGGTTGGACTCAGTGATCTTTGAAGGTCTTTTCCAACCTGGTTAATTCTATTTCAGTCTATTCTATTCCAGTCCAGATACATATCCGTAGGATTGTGTGTGCATGTGTGTGTGTATATATATATTTGCATGTCTGTATGTGGATGTACACATTGTAGATACTGCCTAAATACTAGGCAAACGGGGGAAAAAATAAGGTAACTTCTAGCAGAAGTCTTTATCTTACTAGGTGTCTAGTACTACGTTTTTACCCTCGAAGAGTTCTGGTGGTGCCTTTCAGTCCTACCTCTGCAGGGAATTGGGTTTGACTGCAGAATACACTTCTCTGCCAACATGGTAATGCTATGAGGCTAACAATTGGGTTATCATTGCCCATCAGACCTTCATGGAGATGGAAATGAGGGACAATTAAGAGAGGTGATGCGTTTCCTGGAACCATCCTACAAAGCATCGCTTACAAAAGGAGAGTTCCTTAAGAGTTCCTTCTATCACCCACTATGGAATAGCGAAAAGGTGTTTCAATATGAGCCAATAGTATTGAAATGAGATGAAATTTCACACTTCTGAAGCACATACCTATTAAGTAATGCAATCTCATCCAGACATAAAAATCTGTGAGGAAAAACACAGTTCAATCAGGTGCTCAGAGTCCAAAATACCCAGCTCGACATATGATGAAAGACTGTGATTATAGATGTGAATTCCAAAGATGCATCCATTTCACTTGGGGGTTAAACCGAAAACTTAAAGTGCAGTAACATTTGAAATTTTACTGCCACCCAGAACATAACCTGAAAGATCTGGGTGAAATGAATTCTAAAATCTGTATAGTGAAATGAACATTTTGCATCACTGAGGAAGAATGTATTGAGTTTTACAAGAGGCCGAGTGCAACCCTGGAGGAGTGAAAGGCTGCGAGTACTTCACAGGAAAGAGTGCTCAGCAAAAGTCATTACATTCAATACAATACAATACAATACACCAGGTTGGAAGAGACCTTCAAGATCATCGCGTCCAACCCATCAACCAACCCAACCCACCTAAATACAATACAGTACAATACAGTACAATACAGTACAATACAATACAACCCACCTAAACAACTAAACAACTAAACCCTGGCACCAAGCACCCCATCAAGCCTCTTCTTGAACACCTCCAATGAAAGTGACTCCACCACTTCCACAGGCAGCTGATTCCAGTGGGCAATCACTCTCTCGGTATAGAACTTCTTCCTAAGATCCAGTCTAAACCTGCCCTGGTGCAGCCTGAGACTGTGTCCTCTTGTTCTGGTACTGGTTGCCTGGGAGAAGAGACCAACCTCTGCCTGGCTACAACCTCCCTTCAGGTAGTTGTAGAGAGCAATAAGGTCACCCCTGAGTCTCCTCTTCTCCAGGCTAAGCAACCCCAGCTCCCTCAGCCTCTCCTCATAGGGCTTGTCTTCCAAACCCCTCACCAACCTTGTTGCCCTTCTCTGGACACGTTCCAGCAAGACAACCTCCTTCCTAAACTGAGGGGCCCAGAACTGGACACAGTACTCAAGGTGCGGCCTAACCAGTGCAGTGTACAGGGGCAGAATGACCTCCCTGCTCCTGCTGGCCACACTGTTCCTGATGCAGGCCAGGATGCCATTGGCCTTCTTGGCTGCCTGGGCACACTGCAGGCTCATGTTCAGCCTACAATCAACCAGCACCCCCAGGTCCCTCTCTGCCTGGCCGCTCTCCAACCACTCTGACCCCAGCCTGTAGCACTGCATGGGGTTGTTGTGGCCAATGTGCACCAAAATCCCTAAGATGTTATTGTGGTGGAAGTGACCAAACCAGTTGGTAAAGGAAATTTCCACTAACAAAAAAGTTAAATTCCATGAAAAGCAGAGACAGGCCTGCAGGGAAATTAAGAAGTTATTTTACACCCCATCTATTTTTATACCAGTAGTTTAGCGTGATTAATTATTGCTTATGAAAGCAAGAATCTAAGAAGAATGGAGATTGATTTCCTTCATGAACTACTCAATAGCAAAGAGCTCTTACAGAAGTAGTCGGTCTCAAAGGTCCTGAAATAAAGAAAAGAATTAGAAATGAATCAGGCAAATGACCCAAAATGACTTCATACTTGTACCTAACATATGTAATGTGTTTCTGAGTGCACATGTCCAAATGATAGAGTTATAGATTGAATAAAGCTGCAGCTGTGAAACAGTAATTCTTTCATGAGATCCTGTGACCTTTGCTGTTGGTTTTTATGTAAACCTCCTCTCAATAAATTAAGGACTAGTCATTTCCAGTGGGAAATATCACAGCTTCCAATGACAACTGTGAAAGTATCTTACATTACTGCAGACGATAATTATAGCAATAATGATATGAAACAATCTTTTCCCTTGCAATCTCATTCCCCCTGGGCTTGCCTTGCATATTGGCTTCTTGCATAAGCTGTAGGAACAGGTCATCTGGAAATAACACAAGATGGGGGAAAGCAAAACCCATTTCATGACAGTGGGAAATTACACTCTACGTCTTTCCAGTTCCTATTAGGAAAAAAGTGTTGGTTCCCTCACAGAAAGTTTATGATGCCATCACTGTCTTCTCTCTACAAGAAGGAACACCTCTGATCTTAACCAGAGGGGCAGCCACGTCCAACTATCCAAATGTGAAGGGCAGAAAAGGAGAGGAAATGCACAAAGTCATAGATAGGACTTCTTCAAATACATAACAGAAAGGGACTTAGGGGTACTGATTGACAGCAGCTGGACATGAGCCAGCAGTGTGCCCAGGTGGCCAAGAAGGCCAATGGCATCCTGGCCTGGATCAGGAATAGTGAATTTAAGAAGGACATTGAGACACTTGAGCATGTCCAGAGAAGGGTAACGAGGATGGGGGAGAGGTCTCAAGCACAAGCCCTACAAGGAGAGGCTGAGGGAGCTGGGGTTGTCTAGCCTGGAGAAGAGGAGACTCAGGGGAGACCTTATTGCTGTTTATAACTACCTGAAAGGAGGTTGTAGCCAGGTGGGGGTTGGTCTCTTCTCCCAGGCAACCAGCAACAGAACAAGAGGACAGTCTCAAGCTGCACCAGGGGAAGTTTAGGCTCAAGGTGAGGAGAAAGTTCTTCAAAGAAAGAGTTGTTAGCCGTTGGAATGTGCTGCCCGGGTTGGTGGTGGAGTCACCATCCCTGGAGGTGTTCAAGAGGGGATTGGACGTGGCACTTGGAGCCATGGTTTAGTTGTCATGAGGTGTTGGGTGACAGGTTGGACTTGATGATCTTTGAGGTCTCTTCCAACCTTATTGATTCTATGATAAGCAAGAAATATTGATGTGTGTGCATATATATAAAAAACAAAACCAGATGAGTATTGCAGTCAAACCATCCTTTCTCCTCATTTTTGAAGGTATTGTTTGACAACACATGTGTAAGGACAGCTTCAGAGCACGGTTTCTCTCAGATCTTTCCACCCATGCAGAGCTGAGGTTGCCAAATTAGTATTTTTCCCAATACTTTGGCCTACAGCTGGGAACTGCTTTGCTTTTAGAACTGCCAACCTGCAAAAGCCATGCATGTCCACCATTACTGAAACTGCTTGTAATTAGCAGTTCACCATTAATCACACCAAGCTTAAAACACACCCTGTTGCTCAATGTCTTACAGGAAGGAGTATCACATTATCACAGTACATGAGAGGTTGGGAGGGACCTCTAGAGATCATCGAGTCCAACCCTCCTGCCAAAGAAGGATCACTTAGGGTAGTCTGCACAGGAATGCATCCAGGTGGGTTTTGAAAGTCTCCAGAGATGGAGACTCCACAACTTCTCTGGGTAGTCTGTTCCAGAGCTAAGTCACCCTCACTGTAAAGTTTCTTCTCATATTGAAGTGAAATCTTCTATGTTCAAGCTTGAACCTGTTGTTTCTTGTCTTATTATTGTGCACCACTGAAAAGAGCTTGGCCCTCTCCACTTGACACCCACCCCTCAGATATTTTTGCACATTGATGAGATCCCCTCCCAGTATTTTCTTCTCAGGACTAAACAGCCCCAGGGCTCTCAGTCTGTCTTCACAGGGGAGATACTCAAGGCCTCTAATCATCCTGTGGCTCTCCTTTGGATTCTCTCCGGCAGGTCCAAGTTCCTCTTGAAGTGGGAAGCCCAAAACCGGATGCAGTATTCCAGGTGTGGTCTCACCAGGGACAGAGTAGAGGGGTAGAAAAACCTCCCTAGACCTGCTGGAAACACTTATTATGATTAGTCCATGCTGCAGGCAGGCAGCAAACCAGTGCTACCACTATCAGGTGAAAACTGAGCACTGGGCTAGGGTAATATTGAAACTGAATTATTGGTACATCTGTTGCTCTAAATCTCACAATATAAGAAGTTAAAAAAAAACCAACACCAACAAACCTGAATGTCAAATGGTATTAGCAGAAGGAGCAATTAAAACCTGCTCAGACTGAATTATTGTATTTATTTTTCCACCTTTGACATTTTGGACAGCTTGTTTTTCATTGGCTGCTGCACAGGATGGTGAGGAAAGGTTAAGTGTGCATCATTTCACTAAAAGTCAGTTAGATAATATCGTGAGTGTTTCCAAGGATCTTCAGCCCTCCTCTTGTAAAGTGCCAGCCACCCTTCACATTAATTTCAGCTAATCTATACAGCTGCCACGAAGAGTTCTGGGTTGCACTGAGTTTTCCTATTAAATCCTTCTCTCAGTTTGGGTGTGTGGATTTTTGTGCTCTGCTGTGGAAGAACGTTGGTCTGCAGCTCATTGAAGGCTCAGTGATACCTCTTGGGGAATTAGGGGTCGTGTTTATCAGAAACCTAACATGAGCAAAAACCCATTTTGAAATGGAAAACACAAAATGGAGCTGTTTGAGCAGTGTGGTTTAGGTTCACTTAAAAGAAAAGTTTATGTCCTTCCTTCTACCCAGAAGGACAAGTCTTAAAAAAAAACCCCACAACATTTCAAAGCAGGGCACACATCCAAATCAGCCAGCTCCAGAATTATAAATGTGAAAAAGTGTTACACAAAGTGGTAATGCTAATGCTTTGCCCTACATGGGAGCAGCAATAAAAACAGAAGACAGCTGATGACCACCTCCCCCCCAAAAGCATACACAGCTCTGAATTAAGCAGTTCACAAATCTGCTTTTCTGTAAGAAGCCAAGTATCCTGAATTAAATGCCTTAGAGGAGAAAAGACTCTTCCCCCACCCCCCCTTCCTTATTTGTGTTCCTGGATTTATGTGGCTGGTTTGATTTATTAAACATGCTGCTGATTATAATCATACCTGACTTGATTTATTATTGATGGGATTAACTCATTGAAGCTATAGCTGGAGCTGAGTCCTGCTCAGTCTCTGTTGAGGGCAGTTCAGATATAATTCTGTGGCCTTGTGCTAATAAACAAGGACTAAAACTGTGATGATCCTGAAAAAAAAATATTGATTGTTCTAATTCTACTGCTTATAAAAGTACTAAGAAAGTTCTTTAGGGAAAAGCAGAGTTACTACAATGTTAAATACTCCTGAACCCCCCACTGCCCAGGTTATTTTCTGTAGTCAGTGTACATCTTTCTTGCAGAGGATCAGTAGCATAATCTTTTGGATACAAATTGCATATGACTTTTTCTTTGTCAAAAGGATAAGTTTATAAGCTGGATAAAAAACCTGTAACAGTAGAGGAGGGTACATAGCAAAAGGGTCCAAGCCCAGGGCGGGGTGGGAAGGGCACTCATATCACCACAGATGCTGCTCCAGACACTCCTGAAACCACCTTCATGTAAATTCACCCTCTGTGGTAGAGGATTCTCGCCCACATCCCCAAGCTTAGGTTATACAGAGAAAGTACTACCCATTTAGAGCTCTTCTCATGCTACCATACAGCTCCTTAACCCAAGCTGTTATGCTCAGCTCACCTGGGTACAGGGATGAGGCTGCTGGCTCCACTTGCCCCTCTCCATAAATCCAGGTTCTACAGTGCTGTTCTGTTTCTCTGAACCCTGTACCCATTTGAGGATTCACTCTGTTTTTTCCAGTCTATTATCAGTGGCTATTTCTCCATGGATGACTACTAAAGCAGTTGCTATTTGCAGTAGGCTGCTTCAGACACATTTTTCTACTCTCCAGACAGAATTCAAGCTGTCCTTTCTCTTCCTTGTCACTCCTACATATGCTCAGCTCTGTGATCTTCCTCTAAGATATTCAAGGATACAAATTTGAGTTTGTAAATTAGTGTTCCACAAAGATAAGACTCATCTATGCATAATGCACAGCCCCTGCGCTGCAGCTCACAGATCAAAGGAAAACCACTCTCTGCATGGCCCTAAGCAATGCATCAGGTCCAAAAGAGACCAAACTAAAAATAAACAAAATTCCAGGAAGGGTAGCAGGTCAAAACTACTGAAAATGACAGAAAATGAGCATAATGTTCTGACAGCACTGCTGCTAAAGCTGCGCCTGAAAAATTGTGTTCAAAAAGAAATAAAAATGCTTGGAGGCATGAACATTGCTAAATACTGTCTAAAATCATGACCATCATAGAATCACAGAATGGTTTGGGTTGGAAGGGACCTCCAAAGGTCATCTAGTCCAACCCCCCTGCACTCAGCAGGGACATCAGCTTGCTCAGAGCCTTGTTAAGCCTGACCTTGAATTTTTCCAGGCATGGGACCTCAACCGCCCTCCTGGGCAACCTGTTCCCTTGTTCCACCACCCTCACAGTACAGAATTTGTTCCTAACATCCAATCTAAATCTGCTCTGCTCCTATTTCAAACCACTGCCCCTTATCCTATCACTACAGGACTTTGGAAACAGTTTCCCTTCAGCCTTCTTGAAAGTCCCCTTCAGGTACTGTAAGGCCACTCTTAGTCTTCACAGATCATCTGTTGACCTTCTTGGGAGTTTGACCAATTTGTATGAAAGCTTACTCAGGACCTCTCCTTTTTTCTTCTCAAGAGTAACAAACCCAGAAGCAACACAAACCCAAGCCAATAAAACCAAACCAAACACACAAGCCAAATTACAATGATTAAGAGGTTTGAAGTATACTCTCCCCCACAGTGGTGTGTTTCTCTCTTGTGTGAGAGGTGAGATCAAGGAAAGTGTCAACAGTAAAAAGCAAACCATGTAAAGACAGCTCTGATGGAGGTGAGCCACCTGACTGCTTCTATTTCAATTGCACCAGGCTCTTGGTTTCCATGCTTAACTGTTTCTAGCCATACAACAACTAACCCTATATTTCAGGCTGCAATTCCCATCCATTCCCAGTTACCAAATCCCTGTCCTTGCCTCCTCCATATGTTCTTTATGAAGTAGAGAACACGGTGTACAGCCAGCCCCAGTATGTCTGTGCAACACTGAGCCTTACTGAACCAAATGGTAGAACATGAAAACATCCTACACACACAGGTGCCTTCCCTGAAATAGTGTATGAATCATAGAATAGAATCATACAATCAACAAGGTTGGAAAAGAGCTCAAAGATCATCAAGTCCAACCTGCCACCCAACACCTCATGACAACTAAACCATGGCACCAAGTGACACGTCCAATCCCTCTTGAGCACCTCCGGGGATGGTGACTCCACCACCTCCCTGGGAAGCCCATTCCAATGGCTAACAACTCTCTCTGTGAAGAACTCTCTCCTCACCTCGAGCCTAAACTTCGCCTGGTGCAGATTGAGACTGTGTCCTCTTGTTCGGTTTCTGGTTGCCTGGGAGAAGAGAGCAACCTCTGCCTGTCTACAACCTCCCTTCAGGTAGTTGTAGACAGCAATAAGGTCTCCCCTGAGTCTCCTCTTCTCCAGGCTAAGCAACCCCAGCTCCCTCAGCCTCTCCTCATAGGGCTTGTGCTCCAAACCCCTCACCAACTTCATTGCCCTTCTCTGGACATGTTCCAGCAAGTCAACATCCTTCCTGAACTGAGGGGCCCAGAACTGGACACAGCACTCAAGGTGTGGCCTAACCAGTGCTTAGTAGAGAGGCAGAATGACCTCCCTGCTCCTGCTGGCCACACTGTTCCTGATGAAGGCCAGGATGCCATTGGCCCTCTTGGCTGCCTGGGCACACTGCAAGCTCATGTTCAGCCTACCATCGACCAGTACCCCCAGGTCGCTCTGCAGCCACTCTGACCCCAGCCTGTAGCACTGCATTCACACTTTGGGTCGCTGAGGAATTCCATTTCTCTGAACAAAAAGCTTCTAGATTTGGGTTTAATTCAATCAGATCCACAGCTGGACTACCACTACAGGGACTGTTCACTGCCCTGTTGTAAAAAGAGCCGGGCAGACATTTTCTTGCCATTTAATTTATGTTGAGAAGAAGATTGAATCTGAGGACCATTTGCAATGTTACAAACGGAAGTTTGTCAATGAATACATTAAAAAAGTAAACATCCTGAAAGACACAAACAGCAGGCATTTCAGCAAAGCTTGGCTCTAATCCTCTTTGTGCATTTATGACTTTATTTTTTTCCCCCTTTAATGCATCTCAGGTGCTAGACTTTGAAGAGATAAATCTGTTTACTGGCACAGCATTTATTTGGCCTGAAAATAAAATGTCTTGTATTAATTTGTGGTGGAAACCTACTTAAACTAGGCTGCATCTAGATAACTACTGAAATCTAAAGCTCCTAAGTGACTTAAAAATGTTAGAAAACTGTGGAGGGGCTAGAGAGAAGAATGGTTAACAGGTTTGCAGTGTCATATCACATATCCACCAAATTTCTTGCCTAAAAATCTCCTAATCACTGAAAACCTCCAGTTGGAAGAGACCTCAAAGATCACTCAGTCCTAACTTCAACCCAGCACTGAAGGGTCAGTCCTAAACCATATTCAGTATCACAGTATCACAAAGGTTGGAAGAGACCTTGAAGATCATCAAGTCCAACCTGTCACCACAGACCCCATGACTAGACCATGGCACCAAGTGCCACGTCCAATGCCCTCTTGAACACCTCCAGGGATGGTGACTCCACCACCTCCCTGGGCAGCACATTCCAATGGCAAATGACTCTCTCCTCACCTCCAGCCTAAACTTCCCCTGGCCCAGAGAGAACACTCCTGCCCACTGCAGGCTTGAACTCACAACCTTCCCAGTAAGAGTCTTATGTGCTACCAACTGTGCCACATGGTCCCCCCCAATTCCTAAATGCCAGGTCCACGTGCTGCTTAAAGACCTCCAGGGATGGTGACTCCACTGCCCTGGGCAGACCATTTTAATGTTTGATAAGCCTCTCTGTACTTAATGAAAGCTTTCTTGAAAGAAGTGTCATTTAGAAAGCCAGTCTTGTTACAGAATCATCAAACAGTTTTAGTTGGAAAAGACCCTTAAGATCATCCAGTCCAACCATTCTCTAACTCTACCAAGCCTGGTGCTAAACCATGTCCCTCAGCACTGCACCTGTGCACCTCTGAAACACCTCCAGGGATGGGGATTCAGCCACCACCCAGCCTATTCTGGTATTTAGTACCTCTGTCAGTGAAGAGGTTTCTTCTAACATGCAACATAAACCTCCCCTGGTGAAACTTGAGGCCATTTCTCTCTCAACCCTTTATGGAAAAGTACCCCAAATAATTCAAAACTTCTTCAGCTCACCCAAATCCATGCCTTTCCCTACTGAGTTCTGCAAGTGTTAGTGAGAGATTAAATCTTGTCTCTCTTGATGTGACTCAACAAAGATAAAATCACCTTTGCTGCTTGCCCAGACAGTAGCTGATGTGTATTGGGCAGACACCACTGGATAACGACTCTCTGGAAGGTGCATAGATAAAGGCTGCTCACCAGACTGCAGCTGCCCTGGAAATAATGGGCAGAGGCCACTGCTATCAATACTCAACGGACAATGAAATCACCACCTGGACACATCCCTAAAAAACTGTATAAAAGATTGAGCAACTACTGGCTCGGGAGGAGGAAAAGACCAAGACAATGCTGCCCTGAAGAAAAACAAATGAATACCAGGAGAGAAAATGACAGAGACATCACCATGTAGCCTGGAAGAAACAGACCAGGAGGAACCCTCTCTCCATGTCCTAAGTTCCACCTGCTGCAACTCTTGGAGCTGAAGAGGCTGCTCAGAGAAAGGCTTGGACTTGGACTTTGGGATCTCTCCCTCCCTCCTCCACTGAAGGACAGCACAGCCAACAAGGATGACCTCTCCTCCATGCCAAAGCTGCAGCAGCCTTCCTCCACAGACCCAGACTGTCTTGGGGTGTGAGGGGTGGGGTAATATAATTCCTTTCCTCTTCTCTCTCCCTCTTTGCTCTCCTCTCTATTTTCTCGCTCTCTACCTCCCCTTCTGATCCATCCACTTGATTCTGTTAATAAATAGCCTCGCTGTTGATATTTTGGCCTCATTTGTGCCTCTAGTTTCATAACCTGGGAACATACAAAAGAATTGAGTCTCTTTCCTTTCTGGACTGAGACAGTGCTGAAGACTTGTTATTCAGTTTATATATTGAGGATTTAGAATGTGCTCCTCTGTTGCAATTTAGAAAAGAACCAAGTGTGCAACAAATTATTCTTGTGGTTAATTATTACATTTCATTAATACAGTATAGATCTTTCCAAGCATTCAACAAAGGATAGTTACTATTCTCTACAAGGCATTCTAATGGACTTTTTCCTCAGAAGGTCAAGGAAGTGCTTTCAGAATGCTAATAAACCAATTAAAATTGCAAAATTAAAGTGTAGGGGGGAAAAAAGAAAAAGAAAGAAGTTATGACACATTGCAGTGAGTCTAATGAAGGGCTGAAGCACGAGCAGGGGTTGAGGAACCTGGCTTGGTTTCACCTAGAGAAGAGCCTTGGAGTGTGTGTAAGATATGACTGAACTACCAGGTGGTTGTTAGAGAGCCAGAGGCTTCTTGGAGATGCATGGTGAATGGACTAGAAATCATAGCTGCAATTTGCAGCAAGGGAAATCCAGCTGGACACAGGGAAAACACTTTCATAATGAGGATAATCCAACAAAGGAATAGGTTGACCAGGGAAGGTGGGAAGAAATCTCTAGATTTTAAATTAAATCATCTTTTAGAACATGCCAGAAGAGTGGGAACTAAAAAACAAAACAAAACAATGTAATACAATACAATACACCAGGTTGGAAGAGACCTTCAAGATCATCACGTCCAACCCATCAACCAATCCAACCCACCTAAACAACTAAACCATGGCACCAAGCACCCCATCAAGTCTCCTCCTGAACACCTCCAATGATGGTGACTTCACCACCTCGACGGGCAGACCATTCCAATGGACAATCACACTCTCTGTGTAGAACTTCTTCCTAACATCCAGCCTAAACCTGCCCTGGCACAGCCTGAGACTGTGTCCTCTTGTTCTGGTGCTGCCTGCCTGGGAGAAGAGACCAACCTCTGCCTGGCTACAACCTCCCTTCAGGTAGTTCTAGAGAACAATAAGGTCACCCCTGAGTCTCCTCTGGGCTAAGTAACCCCAGCTCCCTCAGCCTCTCCTCATAGGGCTTGTCTTCCAAACCCCTCACCAACTTTGTTGCTCTTCTCTGGACACGTTCCAGCAAGTCAACCTCCTTCCTAAACTGAGGGGCCCAGAACTGGACACAGGACTCGAGTTGCGGCCTAACCAGTGCTGTGTACAGGGGCAAAATGACCTCCCTGCTCCTGCTGGCCACACTGTTCCTGATCCAGGCCAGGATGCCATTGGTGCTCTTGGCTGCCTGGGCACACTGCAGGCTCATGTTCAGCCTACCATCAACCAGTACCCCCAGGTGCCTTTCTGCCTGGCTGCTCTCCAGCCACTCTGACCCCAGCCTGCAGCACTGCCTGGGGTTGTTGTGGCCAATGTGCAGAGCCCGGCACTTGGATGTGTTAAATCTCATGCCCTTGGATTCAGCCCAACCAACCAAAACCCCCAAAACAAAACCTACAACGATTCCTATATTATTCTAACCAAAACACAGGTTCAAATTTAAAATTCATACTTTTTTTGGGGGGGGTGCATAATTCCAGTAGCCTCAAAAAACGATCATAATAAACACAAGATATGAATGCAAGCATACAACATCAAGTAGTTAAGGAAAAACAAAAAAAGAAAGGAAAAAAAACAAACAACACATAAAATGTACAAAAAAAACCCCAAAACCCCAACATTGTATGCAACAGATTTAGAAATTGCCTGCTTTTGGATAGCTAAATGCCTTCAGCAAGCAGGCAATTAGATTCAGGGACTTAAATAAAGAGGTAAAGTGGTGCAAGAGAATTTCCTTAGACAAAAGGAGGAGGAAAAGTTCAAAGTTTTCCAATTATACTTTGTTGTGAGAGGGTGGCTCACAAAGCAGGCTCTTTTCTTTGGTAGAGAGTTGTCCCTGCAAGCAACAATTAAAAACAGACTGAGAGAAGCTCTCCTCAGCACCTAGGACTGATTTGAATTCACTGTCTGAAACATTCTCTCCTTGACAAACAGTCCAACCTTCCTACTTTTTTCTTTCAAGTAGCACAAGATGACAACTTGTTAAAGTAATAAGGATGACTTAAAGGGCTTGAACAGTTAAGTGAAAAGTGTTTCATTTTTGCATGCTCACTTCATCATCATTACTTTGACACGTATCAAGTAATGCAAGGCACACGAGGTCAAGTTTGTCCCTGGTGTGACATTCATGACTTCACTGGATTGCCTCCAGAGTTAAATCTAGGAGTGGGAAGCAAAAAAAAGAAGGGGGGGAGAGAGGGGGAAGGAAAAAGAGAAGGAGTTCTTTTTAAAACCAAGAAAAGAATAATAATACAAAAAATACCTTTGAAGTAAAGGTTCACCTTGGCTATGAGACTGACAAAAACAAACCTGTGACAAATCAATGACAGAAAGAGGATTTAAGAAAGAGGATTACTTTGTCAGCACTCTAGGTACAGTTTTTAAATGAGGTTAGAGTACATTTTTTGCATTGATAATATTCTGCTCATTATTTAATTTGAAACAAAAAAAAAAGGGGAAAGAAAAAGGAAAAAAGAACTAATTTTTTGTCTAGAGATAATTACACTGATCAAGGTTTATGCTAATGAATGTCTGCCAGACTGCCTCTTTTATTTTAATGGAAAGGGGAAGCACTGTAACAGTTGAGCAGCAGCAGCCTCTCAGAAAATTCCTAAGTGGACACAGTCTCTTTATTGCAGCAACATGATACTTCCTGTGGTCAATTCCCAGTTCTCTCAGAAGCTACAAAGATCATCTGTCCTTCCCAAAAGTGACACAGCATGTGTACACTCCCCTGGGAAAAACAAGAACCAACACCAAAACCAAACAACAAACCAACATACAAAATCTATTTACCAATCACCCAATCGCTATTTTAATCATGAACACTTTCTCAGTCTGTCTTGGCTGAGCAGAGCAAGATGACCTTGTGAAAAGATGATGGTCCTGTGAAAAATGTGGAAAACAATGTGACTGGATCTATTTACAGACAGCTGAAAGGAGCCCAGCAACACGTTGATCTGATGGAGTTGTGAGCTCTCTAGACAAATACTGCAAGAGGGAGTAACAGCAGATAGTTCCATCTTGCATCCACGCAGCTAACACCTCAACTGCCAATATCTTGCACATTCAAGTCACTCAAGTAGGTCTAGTTAGAAGAATTGTCAGTGCCAAACAAGTGCCTTGTGAATTCTGAGGTCTCATCTGTGGAAATGGGTGGACATCTGGACTGGACTTAGGTGGCTCAGCCTAGCATCTATGCTTGCAGTGCAGACCCCAGAAGTTCTTCAACCTGCTGCTGCATTGCTGTCGTAAAAGCCCTCCTGTTAAGGCATGGCAGCAGGCAGTGTGATGCTGCATAGTCTAGTTTACAACCACCATTTCTGCATAAAAATGAGGGGGGGGAAATTATTTTTCAAGATTCAAAATATTTAAAATGTTTTCAGTCCACAGGCAGCTACTCTCAGTCACAATTTTTGGTAAAGCTGCCTTCCTCTTCACAGCCAGACTAGTAGAAAACTCAGGAAAAGGAGTAAAAGGATTTTTGTTGCTCAGTGTCTGTACTTAGCAGCAACAGTGAGTTAATACACAAAAGCTCTAAAAGAAAGAAGCATCAAGTGTCCAGACCCACTCCATGTTTGCCACTGGTATTATGCATCTTATCAGGAGAATTGGTAAATTTTAAAGAGGAACAAAGAAAAGGAAGATAACTGATTATGTCCCCCATAATTCAAGGAGACAGAGATACCTAGCATTAAAATACAGATCTTAAACCACAAAACATTTAATGGCTTCATTTTCTTGCCTATCATAGATGAAAAGGAGTGGAAATGTACATAAGATATTGCTTTTGACTTTCCTCCTCCTCACAAAGAGATTCATTCGTTTCTACAAAGCTGTGTTTCTACATTTGTTTGTAGAAAGCCCTGTTTTGACATTTGTCAGAAGTGCCTCTCAAGCTGTGCGGTGAAATGCTGGCAAGAAAAAGAAGTTTCAGACTTGCTATGACCCGAGTTCGAGTTCTGTGTTATCTTAAAGAGAATTTAGGGAGAATCTCCGCAGATATATTGGTTGCATTAGAGGAAGGACAAAGGAGATTAAGAAAATCGTAGAATCAGCCGGGTTGGAAAAGACCTCAGAGATCATCAAGTCCAACCTATTACCTAATACCTAACACCTCATGACAAGTAACCCATGGCTTCAAGTGCCACATCCAATCCTTTTTGATAACCTCCAAGGATGGTGACTCCACCACCTCCCTGGGCAGCACATCCCAATGGCTAACAACTCTCTCTGCGAAGAACTTTCTCCTCACCTCCAGCCTAAACCTCCCCTGGCACAGCTTGAGACTATGTCCCCTCGTTCTGTTGCTGGTTGCTAGGGAGAAGAGACCAACCCCCACCTGGCTACAACCTCCTTTCAGGTAGTTGTAGAGAGCAATAAGGTCTCCCCTTAGCCTCCTCTTCTCCAGGCTAAACAAGCCCATCTCCCTCAGCCTCTCCTCGTAGGGCTTGTACTCGAGACTCTCTCCCCAGCCTCGTTGCCCTTCTCTGGACATGATCAAATGTCTCAATGTCCTTCTTAAATTGAGGAGCTCAGAACTGAACACAGTACTCAAGGTGTGACCTAACCAGTGCTGAATACAGGGCAGAATGACCTCCCTGCTCCTGCTGGCCACACAGGAAACAGACCAGCACCCCCTGTTCAGAGCGAGAGGAACTCTATACTGAAATATAAATATTTGTGTGGAAGTTCACATCAATTTCAGGAAGAAAATCTGCCAGAGGGAAATGATTAGCTTGAAGCACATGTATTTTTCATCTTTAGTACTGAGTGCTATTCTCTTTTGTAAATGTAGACATGCTATGCTGCTACATGAAAAAGATAAAATCTTCACTCACTAACCCCAGTAACCAGCTCTTAGCATGAAATAATTGACAGGTTTTCCTGCAGAACACCAGAACCCTAGATTTTCCCCCCTCATTTTCTCTGAAATGCCAACATCAGTGTACACTGAATTAGAGAGGAAATTCACCTTATTGGTGTGGTTTGCTCAGTGATAAACCTGTCTAGTGCTCAGATCGATGCTTTAGTAAAATTGGGCAACTCAACGCAATAAGCGTTTTGAACCCTCCTCTCAGACTTCAGCACTAAAGTCTCTCATCCACTTGAGTGGATTTACATCAGATGTCCATAGCAGCAGCTTTACAGGATTAGGCTTTTGACAGAAAAGTTCATCACCCCTTCAGCTTGAACTGCAGAATGGAAATGCCTGGTTGGGTAGGTTCATGCAGAACAGGCCTCCAAGTGATTGGTACCAAGCTGAAATGGTCCATTGCATCAGGCCACTGAACTCACAGGCCAGCCATTTTGCAGGTAGCTTTTGCACACTTTGCAAGGTTCCCTGGACCACAATTTGTTAGACACTGAAGCCTGCCTTTAGATAATTCCCATCTGGATTCTTAGCAAATTCCTCAGCTTTAAATAGCCATAGAGCTGGTTCTATTAGTCTGTGGTGGGTTAACACCCTTTTCTGGGAACAAAAGAACAAAGCAGGGGGAGGGCTTGCAGGTACTTTTCACTCCCTGCAGGGCATTTTTCACCTGGGAAGCTGAGTCTGTTCCACTCCCCCCTTCCTGCCCAGCTAGGGTATAAAAAGCAGGACCTCATAGCTGTTGGCCCACGGCTTTTCTGGCTTCTGCCTCTGCTGGACGAGAGCTACTGCAGCTACCCTCCTGCTCCTCTGCCACGAGGTTGAACCTGCTGCCTCCACGCTCCCTCAGAGAAAGGCTGGTTTTGTATTATTCTCTTGTTTTTTTGTCCCCCTCCCATCCATCCTTGTTCCTTCCCCTTGTGAACCTTTTTCCTGTTGTTGTTATATATATATATATATATTTTGCTTAAAGACAACTCTTTGCCTCTCTACTTCCAAGCTGACTCCAAATTATTGTTTGGTGGATTTGCTCTTTCCTTTTCTCCCCTCTCTGTTGGGAGGGAAGAGGGGAGGGAGTGGGGGAGAGATTCTCAGCCTTGCCCCCCACCTGAGCTCTTAACTTCCAGTTAAGGCTCAAACCACCACACAGTCTCTGTCAGAATCTATTTCATCACCCAGAATTACAGTAACCTCTTTCAGCCTCTATCATTTGCTGCATTTAAAAACATAGTGTGAATGCCCTTCCCTGGCTGAATTCTCACATCTGAAAGGCCAAACTGGGCCTAGGAGCCAGGACTACTCTGTACAAGCTCATTTCGTGTTGACAGTGCTTTGTCCTTCTTAATCATTTTTATATGCAAATTATCTAAGATCTTGAAGTTCAGCTACTCTTGTGAGCTATTAGTATAAGAGAACAATATTCAACCAGTCCTGGTCATCAGTTATAATGGATGTTCTTATTTCAGTTTCTAAAGATTATACTAATTCAGACATGTACTTGTGTGATTTTAAGCTTGACTGACAGTTTAAGAAAACAAGGAACTGTAGGACAAGTTTCCTTTAGAGAAAGCTCAATGATAAGTTGCTACTAAAAAGTTCCAATCTTTCATTTCTAGTCTTTTCTCAAGTAACAGGGTAGTGAAGCAATAATTGAAATACAGGCAGGAGATTTTGTTATCAAATTGTTTCCATAGAGATGTGAAATGCTTTCAGGAATCATAGAATCCATAAGGTTGGAAAAGACCTCAAAGATCACCAAGTCCAACCTGTCACCCAACACCCTATGACTACTAAACCATGGCACCAAGTGCCACGTCCAATCCCCTCTTGAACACCTCCAGGGACAGTGACTTCACCACCTCCCTGGGCAGCACATTCCAATAGCTACCAACTCTCTCTGTGAAGAACTTTCTCCTCACCTCCAACCTAAACTTCATGTTTACATTGCAAAGAGATCCCCAGTGAGACACATCCAAAAGTGAATGTTTAAATCCTATTCTGAGAATATTTCCTAATTATGTTAAAACAGTATAATCCTTCAGAAATGAAGGAGGCAATCATCCCAGATGTGGCTGATTTTTTTGGCAGTCCCACAAATCTCAAGGCTTGGGATCATAGAGCCTGCTTTCTTCCTTGGGACAGTACCACTATCAAACGGGGGTCTGGGAAAAGAGCCAAAGGAGCAGAAAATCAGAGATGCCTGTGGTGAGGATAGATTGCTCTGTCTTGGTGAAAGCAACTGCTGTGTGCTAAGGTTAAAAGGAAAAGAAAAGAGAAACAACAATATAAGATCAGGATGGCTCAAAGCTTAATTTACTTAGGAACCTGTGCAGTTTAAAGCTTTTGAGTATGTATCCCAAAAACCCAAACAAAGCTTCAGAACTTTCCAAGAGCTTGTACACATAGATTTGTTGACACAAATAGCAGCAGAATGATAATGAACCCTCTCTGTAGCTAAATGTCTTTAATTAGGGTTTATGTTAGCTTCTACAAGGCTATGACTTGTATGATCCTTAGCTATGACTGATTTATCTCACATTGTGGCTGGCTCTATTTTCTCCCCTGTCTCCTCATTCTATTTACTAAGGCTTCAGGGAGCTGCTTGCCAGGCATATGAATTCTCATGAGTTAGGGTACATTTAGGAAACTACCTTTTTCTCTGCTTTTACTTTACTTCATCTCTTCTATTTGAAAAGAGCTACCAGCACTGTGCTATAATGAACACAGCAGAAGAAAATATGAAATATATATGAAATGGTGACAGATTCATAGGACTGAAGGAATATTCACAGCTATTGCAAGAAGGCTGTGATTAATCCACCAGTGTTTTACCAGTTGTTGCCTTCTTGCTTAAATGGGAGAGAAAGAAAGCATCTCCAGCTGGGCTAAAGCTCTTCCAAAACACCTAGAAATAACCTGAAACACAGAGGTAGCAAAGACCTTAAAGCTCCATCCTGCTACAGCTGAGGGAAGACACATCAGCTAGTTTTAGAAACTGCACAGTTAGAGCAAGATAAGGATTTAAATTAAACTTAATCTTGAGTTTGAAGAGCAAAAACTTATCATATGACTCTGCTGTGGCTTGGTATCAGGTTACACCCCTGACCTGTCTCTCTGCACCCTGAGCTCAATGCCAGGTGCAGGCAGGAAGCAAAGGTGCTGGAAAATGTCCATTTCACACCACTTGGAAGTGAAGTCTGTAACAACAGAGAAAAACAATTAACAAAATCTCTTCTAAGAGTATTTTGTGAATATTTAATCTCTCCCATTTTGAAAGGACAGCTGGCAAGTCCAGTAGCATTTTAAAGTGGAGACAGAAGGGGAGCAGAATCAGACTGGTGACATTACAGCCTCATCTGCTATCCTGCTAGAGCCTCCTCCTCCAGTGAATGTTTGTACACATATTCCAGATATTTGACTCCAAACCTCAAGCTCAATCATTTAAGTGCAAGTCCTCGTGGATATAAACCCTGCCCTGAGCAAGCCATCTATCACCCAGGTATCATCCCAGACTGTTTATTGCAAAGGAGGCCAGAAGCAGCACAGACACCCTTCATTCAAAAAATTATATCACCCATTTTTATGGGAAAAGCAGGAACTTCACACAAACTTCATCCACTGAAGTAAGTAGTTTTGCTTTGATTTTAAAGGGCTTTGGTACAAATATTTTAGGCTGGATGTTAGGAAGAAGCTCTATACAGAGAGAGTGATTGCCCATTGGAATGGGCTGCCCGTGGAGGTGGTGGAGTCACCATCATTGGAGGTGTTCAGGAGGAGACTTGATGGGGTGCTTGGTGCCATGGTTTAGTTGTTTAGGTGGGTTGGATTGGTTGATGGGTTGGACACAGTGATCTTGAAGGTCTCTTTCAACCTGGTGTATTGTATTGTATTAATGTAAGAGGATTCACGGAAGGCTAAGTGACTGCACAAGATCCCTGTCCTAGCCAAGAAGGAAAGGTGGAGGAGAGCTTCAGGATGATAGCCTGAAACTAATAGAAAATATTGGAAAGCAGAAGACAACACGAAAAAGGCAGTAGGAGGAATGTACTAATCATGTGCTGTCACCACTCAGCTTGGAACATGAAACATTTAAGATGAAAACAAAACCAATCTGTCCAACATGCTGTTAGTATGGCAGGATATCAGGTCGTCATTCTGCACCACTGAGATCAGTGAGGGCTTTGGTTCAGACTAAGAACAACTAAAGCTTTGATTTTACTCTGTTTCAGTGTTAAATGAGTGATGTGTACATCAGTTTATTAAGAAAGGATGTATTTATTATTTATGCCACTTAACACATGCAATAGTTCCGAGGAATCAGGACTATTCAGATGCTTAAACTTAAACATATTTAGTCCTTCCCTCAACAAAGGTTTCATAAACCACCTGAAGTATTAGAGAAGTAAATTGACCATGTAAAGAAACTTGGTACTCAGACAGCTAGAACGGAGCTGTCCTGCTATTTTGAAAGGCAGGCAGATAAGAAAAGTCACTTTTCCCTGTTAATCGTATGATCTAAGCACTAGGAATCAGCTTTGATTGCTACAGGGCAGCAGAACTCCTTCTGGCAATAAAACTGTAGGATTTCTGCTAAGGATCCTGTCCATCTGACAGTTATTTTCTAGTTAAGCTGAGCTTGTCACAGCGTGCGACAATGTTGGGGTTTTTTGGTAATTCAGTTTTCCAGAGGAGCTCCTTGGCAGAAGAGTTACTAAAGGCCATCCCAAAACTTCATGCTTCAAATCAAAATAAAGCTATGTACACATTAATCTTTTAGCCCATTCTGAGTTCAGTCACAGCAGCGCAGAACTCTGTATTTTCACATGTCACAACAAAGGCAAAGCTGTGTGCAAGGCCAGAGCAAGGGAATTAGGTCAATCAGAGATCAAACTGGCCTTCCTGGAAAACAAGATTGTGCCAAGAACAAGCTATCAATTTGAGATTAGCAAGATTTCATGCCACACCATTTCATTCACTGTTGCAATTTTGCATTGAATATCAGGATATAAAATACAATACAATAAATCCAGGTTGGAAGAGACCTTCAAGATCATCGTGTCCAACCTATCAACCAATCCAACCCACCTAAACAACTAGATCATGGCACCCAGTACCCCATCAAGTCTCCTCCTGAATACCTCCAATGATGGTGACTCCACCACCTCCCCCTGGCAGACCATTCCAATGGGCAATCACTCTCTGTATAGAACTTCCTCCTAACATCCAGTCTAAACCTCCCCTGGCGCAGCCTGAGACTGTGTCCTCTTGTTCTGGTGCTGCCTGCCTGGGAAAGGAGACCAACCTCTGCCTGTCTACAATCTCCCTTCAGGTAATTGTAGAGAGCAATAAGGTCTCCCCCTGAGTCTCCTCCTCTCCAGGCTAAGCAACCCCAGCTCCCTCAGCCTCTCCTCATAGGGCTTGTGTTCCAAACCCCTCACCAACTTTGTTGCCCTTCTCTGGACACGTTCCAGCAAGTCAACCTCCTTCCTAAACTGAGGGGCCCAGAACTGGACACAGGACTCTAGGTGTGGCCTAACCAGTGCTGTATACAAGGGCAGAATGACCTCCCTGCTCCTGCTGGCCACACTGTTCCTGATGCAGGCCAGGATGCCATTGGTGCTCTTGGCTGCCTGGGCACACTGCAGGCTCATGTTCAGCCTCCCATCAACCAGCACCCCCAGGTCCCTCTCTGCCTGGCCGCTCTCCAGCCACTCTGACCCCAGCCTGTATCTGTAATGTATCTGGAATGAAATTTCTAGACTCTGCTCACAGTTGTTTTGATGTCCAGATGTACATTAAAGTAACAGAAAGATCCCTCACAGCTCCCTCAGTTGCTGGTACTTTCGCTTTGTTTTTAATAAAGAACAATTTAGCCACTTCCCCTGCCCCTGGGAAAAGTTTTACTGTGTTTCTTCACTTCCCTTTGTCAGTCTCTCCAACACATTTATTCCCCAGAAGCCTGTTCATCTTTTATTTATTGTAGAAGCTGAACTCTATTAAAATGATATACAAGCTATGGAACTGAAGAGCAAACGTTAAGGTTTTGGATGAAATTAGATTGACCTTCTACTAAATCTTTTTGCACAAACATTGCATCCAAATTAAGTGTTTGTGGGAACCATCACTGGTTCATAATAGCCATATTGTTGGAGCTATCTGAAGGTTCCCAGATCCTAGCTGCAATTTGAAGGGTTTAACATTTGGATTAGGAGCTTGCTTAAGCAGCATCAATACTGTGGCATCATTCCTCACACACAATTGCAAACTCAAGTCTGAAGCATTAATTAGCTAGTTAAAAAAACACCCCAAATATTTTGCTTCCTGCAAAAGCACTGAGAAATAATGTGACAGGATGGTGGCTTAATATTTTTTCATCCAATTTATAGAGATTTTAGGGCTAGATCCAGCACTGTTGATACTAGCAGGAATTGTGACCAGTGAAGGCATCACAGTAGAATAGAATAGAATAGAATAGAATAGAATAGAATAGAATAGAATAGAATAGAATAGAATAGAATAGACCTTTGAGATCATCAAGTCCAACCTATCATCTGACACCATCTAATCAACTAAACCATGGCACCAAGTGCCTCATCCAGCCTTTTCCTAAACACTTCCAGTGATGGTGACTCCACCACCTCCCTGGGCAGACCATCCCAATGGTCAATCTCTCTTTCTATGAAGAACTTCTTCCCAACATCCAGCCTAAACCTCCCCTGGTGCAGATTGACACAGTGTCCTCTTGTTCTGATGCTGGTTGCCTGGGAGAAGAGGCCAACCTCTGCCTGGCCACAACCTCCCTTCAGGTAGTTGTAGACAGCATAAGGTCTCCCCTGAGCCGCTTCCTCTCCAGGCTAAGCAACCCCAGCTCCCTCAGCCTCTCCTCATAGGGCTTGTGCTCCAAACCCCTCCCCAGCTTTGTTGCCCTTCTCTGGACACATTCCAGCAAGTCAACATCTGGATGCAGTGCAGTAATTTTTCAGTTTGACTTGATGGCCCAGGCCAACACAACATAATCATTCAGATAGAACTTGAACAAGTAGAACATGCAGATCATTGATCGAAGCTTGAAGACAAAGGTGAAGAGCTCATGATGACAGTTACAGAAATGAGGAAGGAACCCTGCTTGGTGTGTCAGGTTTTAAGCCATAAGAGAAGCTTTAATGGGGGGTATTCTGCTTTAGATAGCCTGCTTCTCATCAGTGTTTAATGAGAGGCATCCATGGCAGGTAGGAGTAAAAGAAGAAACTTTGTGCTTTGCCTACAGCTCCACTTCATATGTAGCTTGTTTACCTACAACAACATAACTGTCTTCAAAAGATTGGCTGCATGATCACATATGATTACAGCAATCTGAGGCATTCTCCATTTGATCTATTTTCCTCTCTTAGCTTGAACTATCACTTTCCTGCAGCTCCTCATTACTTTCCCATAGTGTTTACCATGCAAAGAACAGAACCTGTTACAAACAGATACCACTCAATCCCATAATTTAGACAGTAAAGTAGCCTTTTAAATTGTGTAATGACTCATGCTTATAGTACAGATTTAAGGAGAGTATCAGAAGGGACAATTTCATTTATTTTTCTATCAGAGGCTCAGGTGAAGGAGGATTTCAAGAGAGAGTAATGTCTTTAGGACTCAAATATATTCAGGCATTAAAAAAAAAGGGAAAAAGAAATCTATTGAACTAAATTGCCCAGGGATATGCAAAGATTACTAAATCAAAAGTTCACAAACATCTCAGTCCTGCAAGATGTCTAAGTCAGCTTCATGCTTCTAATTCTCATTAATCCAGCTGAAATTGGGTACCTAAATATCTTACAGATCGAAGCTCAGTATTCTGACTGAATAAAGTAAAGCCTCCCACTAGCATCCATGTTATGACTAGTCCCACTGATTTTTAACCTTCTGACATTCTGATCTGTCAATATGCTTAATCTCTGTCAATATTCTCCAGGAGCAGTTGAGCTGAACCTTCACAATCTTAGCTGGAAAGTAGTTTGGTATATATCAGGGTAATTTTTTTGCCATTCATGAAGGGATTAAGCTTTCTTTGCCCATTAAAAGCAGCAAACGATGCCATGGATCGATCCAAAACAAAGCACTTTGTAAAGCACACTGAAGAGTCACTTCTTGCAAATGGGTGAAACCTAGCACATGAAAGTTCCATCTGCAAGTTGGCTGGGATTGTTTCAATTCATTGCCACAGCTCAACTGAAAGGTCTCCCTGCAGGGATCCATCATGCAAGATGCTGACCATCCAGGCTCCAGTCCACAGAAACAGGCATAAAGTTCAGCATGTTTCTAGACAGAATCCCCAATTGAAGTACCTGCTGAAGGTTTTGCCCATTTCTTAGGCTGTGCAGGTCTGACCTCCAGTAGAAGATCCTGCAGTCTGGTTACAGGAGCAGTGGTGCAGAGCCCTGTGAAGGGCTGGAGACTCTGTCTCCCCATAACCCATCAGATTTTACCTGGCAAAGATATATCTCCAGTTCCACAAAGATGAGGAGTTTGGACAGCAGCATGAGAATGGGACACCTCATGGTAGGCTCTGCAGACATTGACTTTTCATTTGAACATGACTGCACGACCAACACAAGTGAAGGCAAACACCACCAGGTAGGAGAGCTCAAGCTGCAGGCAGCACCTGTAACATTGCTGAAGTGCCTCCTTCCCTTCCTGCAGGAAATGTCTTTCTTCAGGTTGTTTTGGATGTTTTCAGTTGCTTGGTATTTTGTTGTTGTTGGGGGGAGGTACTTAAGACCAGGCTGGATGAGGCTTTGGCCAGCCTGATCTAGTGTGGGGTTTCCCTGCCCATGGCAGGGGGGTTGGAGCTAGATGATCCCTGTGGTCCCTTCCAACCCTGACTGATACTATGATACTATGATACTATGATTTGAGTGTTTATTGCTGATTCTTTGTGGGGTTTGTGTTTATTTGGGTTTTGTTGCTGTTGTTTCCACCCCCCTCCCCTCCCCCCCCCCTCCCCCCCCCCCCCCCCCGGTGTTCTCAGGTTTGGTTCATTATTATTTAGTTAGTTAGTTATGTTTTGTTTAGGTAATTTTGGGGTTTGGGGGGGTGGGGGGGTGGTTAAGAGGAAAAGTACCAATTACAAATGAGCTTGACTAGATCATGGCAATACTTATTGTTCCTACTGGCAGCAAAAATGTAGTTGTCTCTCGCAGAAGTCACGCATAAGACATTAAAGACATGAGATTTAATTATCTCTAAGTAATGTAATTGTGCATTTTCTATGTTAATTACCCCTTGGTTTACAAATTATGTTTTTGCATACAATTACTTTGGAAAGACAGGAAGTTATTTTTACTGCTCCTAAGCAGCAGTTCCAGCTCTCACAATGTATGACTCTGCTCTTGTAAGACCCTCACCTCAAATACTGCCTCCAGGTCTGGTGCCCCATCATAAGAAGGGCACAGACCATTGGAGTGAGTCCAGAGGAGGGCCACAAAGATGATCCAAGGGCTGAAACACCTCTACTATGAGGATAGGCTGAGGGAGCTGGGGTTGTTGAGCCTGGAGAAGACTCCAGGGGGCACCTTGTAGCTGCCTTCCAATAGCTAAGTGACCCTACAGGAAGGCTGGAGAGGGAATTTTCATAAGCATGTCTAGGATTAGGAAAAGGGGGAATGGTTTTAAGATGAGGGAGAGTAGGTTTCAACTGGATTTTGGGAAGAAGCTATTCAATATAAGGGTGGTGAGACTCTGGGATGGGTTGCTCAGGGAGGTTGTGGATGCCTCCTCCCTGGGGGTGTTCAAGGCCAGGATGGATGAGGCCTTGAGCAGCTTAGTCTAGCTGAGAGGCATCCCTGCCCATGGCAGGGAGGTTGGAGTAGATGATCTCTAAGGTCCCTTTCAATCTAAGACATTCCATGATTCCATGAATGCCCTTTTTATTTTAACATGCAAAGTTAAAACTCTAGTGCCTGGATATGCCCCACAATATTTCTGAGTTTTGTTTCACTTAAAAAAAAACACACTGATTTCACATGTTCTTTCCCCGTATATCATAGAATCAATAAGGTTGGAAGAGACCTCAAAGATCATCAAGTCCAACCTGTCACCCAACACCTCATGACTACTAAACCATGGCTTCAAGTGCCACATCAAATCCCCTCTTGAACACCTCCAGGGATGGTGACTCCACCACCTCCCTGGGCAGCACATCCCAATAGCTAAGGACTCTCTCTGTGAAGAACTTTCTCCTCACCTTGAGCCTAAACTTCCTCTGGTGCAGCTTGAGACTGTGTCCTCTACCTCGGCCTCTCCTTACTGAAGCATAAACCAAACTATCTCAATGACAGCCTGTGTTGTCCTCACTGAAGGAGCCCACAGAAACATACTTTCCATTGAGTAGACAATGAATGCTGAACCTGATAACATGTGGGTTTTTTTTTCCCCCTGGGAAACCTTATTTCCATGCTGCTAAGATTTGAGGGTACTGCAGCCTGCTTGCAAATATTCCCCAGCATGATAAACAGCCAAATTAGTAACCTGAATTATTCATTGCAAATTATTTGCTCGTTTTTCTGGGGTACATTGCACGCCACATGTAATTGCCATTACACATTCTCCTCAGAAGGTTGATTCTTGTGCCTAGATTCTATTTTCTTTCCTTGAGTCTTCCATTCTACCTCAGCATGACGATGCTGTTCCACTAAAATACCTTTTTCACAAGCAAATTCCAAATTGCTTCTCTGTGAAACATAATAGCCACTTTCTTCCACTGTCCAGAAACGGCTCTTTAAATTAAAGAGAGGTGACAGTCACCGTGATCTAACAGAGAAAGACGTGACAAAGGTAATAATGTTGGGCAGTTTCCATTGTGAAGGCAAAGAATCAAGACAAAAAAACTAGGCAAACAGTCCAAAAATGCAGACTGCTATGAACAGACACAATACAATAGCATCACTTCACATATTTGGAAATGCTAATGAAGCTGTGAAGAAAAAGCTGTGTGAGGGGTTCACTTTGTATAATGACAAAGCTGTAATAGCTCTATTGGAATGGGGAGAGGCAAACCTACTGACTGTTTCTGCACAGATGAGCAACAGCTTCTCTAAGTGCTTCTCAGTTTTCATTCAATTTGTTGTTTCACTCTAATTGTCTCCATCTCTGCATACAGGGTGGTTAATTGAAACTGGCCAAATAAATTCTGCCCTCACTTCCCAATTCAACAGTGGAAGTTGGAAGGGACCTCTGGAAACGAAACGAAACTAAAAGAATAGAATAGAATAGAATAGAATAGAATAGAATAGAATAGAATAGAATAGAATAGAATAGAATAGAATAGAATAGAATAGACCTTTGAGATCATTGAGTCCTACCTATCATCCAACACTATCCAATCAAGTAAACCATGGCACCAAGCACCCCATCCAGTCTCTTGCTAAACACCTCCAGTGATGGTGACTCCACTACCTCCCTGGGCAGCACATTCCAATGGCCAATCACTCTTTCTGAGAAAAACTTCTTCCTAACATCCAGCCTAAACCTCCCCTGGCCCAGCTTGAGACTGTGTCCTCTTGTTCTGGTCTAGTCCAACCCCCACTGTGAAATCAGGATCACCTAGATCATGTTGCACAGGAATGCATCCCGGTGGTTTTTGAATGACTCAGATACAGAGACTCCAGAAGCTCTGGGCAGCCTGTTCCAGTGCACTCTCACCCCTCAAAGTAAAGAAGTTTCTCTCAAGTTCAAGTGAAACATCTTGTGTTGCCCTTTGCCCTTTCACTGGTCACCACTGAGAAGAGCCCAGCCCTATCTTCATGACCTCCACCCTTTAGATACTACGCATTGATAAGATCCCCTCTCAATCTTCAGTTTCCCAGGCTAAAGATCCCCAGGTCTCTCAGCCTCTCCTTGTAAAAGAGATGCTCCTGTCCCTTCAGCATCTTTGCCACCCACCTTTGTACTCTCTAGAGTAGTTCCCCGTCCCTCTTGAACTGGGGAGCCCAGAACTGGACACAGTACTCCAGATGTGGCCTCACCAGGGCAGACTAAAGGGGAAGGAGAACCTTCCTTAGCCTTCTGGCCACAGTCTTCTCAATGCACCCCAGAATACCATTGGCCTTCTTGGCCACAAGTGCACATCTCCTGATAGCTGAACCTGCCACAACCATTTGTGCAGGCAGTGAGGCTGTCATGACCAGCTCCTGAGAGGACAAACCATAGAGAGACCACGGAGAAGATGGGGTCAGATATCTACACATGATAGGTTCACCTCTGCGCTCAGATGATGCAGCACGTTTGGGCCAATAGAAATCCTGTCCTGTAAATTAAGGTCAACGGATTTGGGTTAAAGGAAATGCCCCCCAAATATTAGCTCTAATTTCAGAATTAAGAGCTGCTGCTACAGCTTCTCTGAATTCCCTGTTCATACTTGTCCTCCCAGCTTTATCTGTTCACTGCCACAGCACCAGAAATTAGAATTTTAGACAAGGAATGGGCTGGAGGAAAGTAGCAGGAGAGTATGTAAAAGAACTCCCAAATGGAAAATATTTCTGTGATGGAAAAGATTGTATCAGCACTTACATTTCCTAGTTTCCCCCAGATTTCCTCATGTTCAATTTCTTTGATTTTTTTGTCCCTGAAAAGACCTGCTGCCTTTTAAATGAGGGAAAATGATTCTTCAGTGCCTGAAACATCATTATTCGGTGCTATTAACAGAGGGGAGGTCTATCGTGCAGAAATGTATTTCCCAACGTTTAGATTAATTGGAAAACCAGATTTACCACGTTGGTATGTCCTCTCCCTCCTTTTGCTTTATGTTACTGCTCAGATAATTACATTTGGCTCATACAGAAGCATAGAGACAATTAAGTTTGAATTCTAATTACCTCCCTCTATTTATTTAAGATAGTGAATTGTAATTATTGTTTTTTTTGGTGGTTTTTTTTTTTTGCCTGAGGCCCTATTCAAAAGGAGAAATAGTAATGCCTAGCTCCTAAGCCTTGCTGTGATGAGCAGATTCCACTCCCATAACTTTTTATGTTCCTGTCTTTGGGAGGCTTGAAATTCCACTGGTTCATACTTCTCACTCCGTGTTTTGTAGCTCTAAGCATACAAACTGAAGGAGCAAAACGATGTCACTCAGGTGACTGATCATAAAGAGATAATGATGAATAATGAGCATAATCTATAGCATGAAACCTGCTTCAACAAGCACTGTGAAGTTTTTTAGGCCATTTTTGGCTTGCTCGCAATCAGAGTGGGTCAAAGTGCACCCATGAGGTACAGAGACAAAGGCAAAAGTCCAATGTAAATTGCTTAAAGGTCTTTGCATATGGTTCTCTCATACTATATGGTGAGAATTCCAACTAATTGAAGTCAGAACTGAGCAATACAAAAGTGCAAAAGGTCATTTTGGAGATCTTATGACTGAGCTGTAAGTGTCTGAGATCACTGACTACCCAAATATTTCACTTAATGGGGAATGAAGAGTGCTTAACCCAGGTTCTAAAGTACATAAGAAGAAAAAAAGACACAAATTCCCACACAATCACATCATTGGTTCTCTGGGAGATGAATCAGGCAATGCTAACATAGACAGGGGAGAAAAGAAAATTAAAGGGAGAGGTTATTTAACTGAAGAACCCAATTTTGTGAATTTGCTGCTGGAAGCCAATCATGAGAACATGCCTAAGCTGCTTTAAATGTGGCACTGCCTTCACTGGGAATGGAGCAACCATCAACCAGCCAGTCTGAAAGAGTTACAGATCTGAGAAGAGATGTTCTTCAGAATGCTTCTCTGCTAGACATGATAGAATAGAATAGAATAGAATAGAATAGAATAGAATAGAATAGAATAGAATAGAATAGACCAGAATAGACCAGACCGGGGTTGGAAAAGACCTTCCAGACCATCGAGTCCAGCCTATCATCCAACACCATCTAATCAACTAAACCATGGCACCAAGTGCCTCAGCCAGTCTATTCCTAAATACCTCCAGGGATGGTGACTCCACCACCTCCCTGGGCAGCACATTCCAATGACCAATCACTCTTTTTATGAAGAACTTCTTCCTAAAATCCAGTCTAAACCTCCCCTGGCACAGCTTGAGACTGTGTCCTCTTGTTCTGGTGCTGGTTGCCTGGGAGAAGAGACCAACCCCCAGCTGGCTACAACCTCCCTTCAGGGAGTTGTAGACAGCAATAAGGTCTCCCCTGAGCCTCCCCTTCTCCAGGCTAAGCAACCCCAGCTCCCTCAGCCTCTCCTCATAAGGTTTGTGCTCCAAACCTCTCACCCCCATGAGCTGTGTCCTTGGTACCTCCCCCCTCAAAATTCCTTTCCTCCTCATTTTAAGCAGTGGAAGTGATCTATGCAGAAGCCCCAGAGGGTCTGGATTCATTTGTCTGGATTCAGTTTTCCTGAAACATATGCTCTAGGTCTCTATACAGAGCTCAACACTGTAGTTCATATAAAACAGATTCTTGTGCTGGATGTTTTTGTGCAAAGGGTATAGACATCCAACATCATTCATCTTTTTTATTCCCCTAAATTAAGACACTGGATAGCCTAAGAAAATAGAAAACCAGCACTTGCTAACTCTCATGGGAGGTAAAAAAGCACCACATTCTTTCTACTTAATGTTATAGTCTACTGTATTGTTTTATCTTTTCCAGAGTAATGTTCATTGCACTGGAACCTGCCTAGCAGTAAACAGGTTTCCAGTTATCAGATATCTCTGCTCTGCTCCAGCACTTAACCCACATCTAATGCCATAATGCTTTGTGTATTCAGGACCATGGAGCCCATTCCCTTCCAATTCAGAGAGTTCATAAATATCTCTGCTTTGTAAGATGTTTCCAGACAACCATTAGCATAAGTTACTATTGACAAATTATGTTTTGAGTTCTCAGTGGCTCTGTCATGCCATGTACCTGACAGACTCTTCTTTTCAGTTCCACATAGGAATATTTGAAGGGCAAGGGTTACAGGCACGTATATCCAATGTGTCAAAATGAGAGTAACAGGAGGATACCAAAGATTTTGATGTTGACTCCAATACAGGCATTTACTGTGCTCCATCACAAATAAGCTATTCTTCATGATCCTGTAGAAAGCAATGGAAAACCCCTACAATTTCTCTGGGTTTAGCACCATTTTAATGTGGTTGCTCATACAATGTAGTGCTGCTTGAAGCGAGTTGTTAGCAGAACAAGGCTCAAACAGGTCCTTCTCTCACACCCCCAGGTGATTTCATTTTAGCTTTACCTTACAGAACAGACTGTGAGAGCAGGACCTACAGATTGCCAACTCTTTCTGTCACAGTATCACAGCATCACCAAGGTTAGAAGAGACCTCAAAGATCATGGAGTCCAGGCCTGTCACCACAGACCCCATGACTAGACCATGGCAGCAAGTGTCTCAGATACACACATGTAAAAATTAATCTGAGCTTATAGAATCATAGAATCAATACAGTTGGAAAAGACCTCAAAGATCATCAAGTCCAACCTGTCATGCAACACCTCATGATTACTAAACCATGGCACCAAGTGCCATGTCCAATCCCCTCTTGAACACCTCCAGGGATGGTGACTCCACCACCTCCCTGGGCAGCACATTCCAATGGCTAACAACTCTCTCTGTGAAGAACTTTCTCCTCACCTCCAGCCTAAACTTCCCCTGGCACAGCTTGAGACTGTGTCCTCTTGTTCTGTTGCTGGTTGCCTGGGAGAAGAGACCAACCCCCACCTGGCTACAACCTCCCTTCAAGGAGTTGTAGAGAGCAATAAGTTCTCCTCTGAGCCTCCTCTTCTCCAGGCTAAACAATCTCAGCTCCCTCAGCCTCTCCTCACAGGGCTTGTGCTCGAGACCTCTACCAGTCTCACCAGCGTTGAGTTTGGCAGCTTAGCTCCCCTAGTTCAACTACTGTTTATTAATAATGATGTCTAAAAACTCAGATCAGCAACAGCTTTATTACTTGGCAAAGGGTGGCAGAATGCAGATGCATCCTCTAATATATAATTTACAAAGCAAATTACGCTGTCCTCATTAATAATGGGGGTGGTAAGCTGTTGGTGGCTACACCTGGCATCACAAGGGTTATTCAGAACACTGCCTGAGAATTCTTTCTGGTTTGGCTGGTCTCTGCAGTAATCCACACATGTCTGCTCCTCCACTTCAGAATCCAATTTCCAGATCAATCCAAAAATCTGTTAAGTCACTTCCATTTTTATTCTTTTTGCCATTTTTCATTTGTAATAAGGAGAATTTGCTGATCATCACTACACCAGTTTCTTTCCTACCATTTTAAGCAAATGATGTGCTTTATTTTGATTTCATTTTCCCCCTGGGGTAGTAAATAGATGCTCACAGCAGGGATACAGATGCAATGAATTCTGCACTTTTTCTAGCCACCCAGGAAGTTAATTTTATAGGTTTAACTGGAAGTGTTATGGTGCTGATAAAAAGCAACTTTTGAGCAGTAGCACTGAAGGGTTAGAGCCAGTGAGTGACTAATACTGATCATATTTAGCTCTCCTAAGGCAAACTGCCCAAGTGAGTGACTGCAAACTCACTTGTCTGAAATTCAGCTCTGCAAGTGCCACACAAGATAGCTCTGCAATAGGAGCTACAAAAAGCCAGGATACAGACTGTGGGAATCAGGATCTCCAGAGATCTTAACAAATGAGCAAAACTGAGTTACCTATGACCCAGGGACAGTGGCCACTGTATTTTGAAACTCAGGGCTGCAACTTCTAAGATGTACTAGGCAGTCACAAACCTGCCTAATTTACCCTGACCTTGTGAGGGGAAGGGAAAATATGCCATTGACCTCCAGGAGCTGCTTCATGAGGAGATTTCAGGCAAATCTGAGTGCAGCATAAGGTGCCCTGTAACAGAAATAGGCAGTAGAGACCTGCAGCCCTGTAGGTAATCGCTGTGACTGCAAAGCCTCATCTTCCACTCCAAATACCAGAGGCAGTAGGCAGGCATGGAGTGAGAGAATGGTAATTTGGTTTTAAAACACAGAAGAGGAACAAAAGGGAAGAGTTTCCTTTGCTTGGCTATTTAGAAGAAAGCTCATGGACACCAAGCCTCATTGAAGGACTTCAGTCTGTAAATCCAAATTTAAAGGAGCAGAAAACCTAGAGGTACTGATTCTTGACCCTTCAGAAGAGTGCCTGGGAACAGCAGAGTCTCATAGCATACTTTATAAGTTATTCTCTTTTGTTGCCCCTGATTTTGCTCTGGAAAGGGATTCAGGCATTCCAGTTATGCCTCTCCAACGCAGGCATTGCGGCAGATAACGCTTACTTGTCTAAGTTTGATTGACAACAGCTTTTGATTCTTTCCCAACCAATCTGAATCATTTACAGCCTCTCTTGACCTTCATTTAAGCACATGTAAATTTGATGCAGTATCTACCTCACCTAAATCACAGGTATAATAAATATAATAAAGATCTTAGAAGCTGGCAGGGTGCTCTGAGCTCCACCAGCCAACAGTTTCACATGGTGGGGGGGAAAGGGGGATGGAATTTATATCCAGGGCTTTAAATTGCTTCAGCAGAAGAAAGCCACATTAAATCTCAGATGCAAAGAATATCATGTGGATATGGAGAGTGTTAAAGGAAGGGATAAAGTGCCTTCTCTGGAACTGGTATTTGTACATGCATTTAGAAAGACTTCCTGTGATGTAAAGGAGGGGGGTAAGAAAGATTCCTAGAGACTATCCACTGACTCTATAGAAGTGTCAGCAATCCTTTCTACTGACATATCATTTATTTCCAGCCCATCCACACATGTCACCAGCAAGAAAAAAAGCTATGCTGCAAGCCAGACCCAAGGGAAAGCAAAGAAAGAGTAATTAATTCTCAAGAACTTCCTCAAACTGCCTCCAGTAGATCCATCAGAGCTCCCTGCTCCAGCTGTCTAAGCTCGAGGCAGAGACAGCAGAAAAGGCTCTGGCTGTACAACCTCTCTCTTAATAACAGCACTCCCTCTCAGCTGGCTAGCAAAGCATTTCTCTGGTTCTCCCCATCAATGTTATTCACAGCCACACACCAGATGGGAAGCTCTAAAGAGAAACAGAAAATTAATTCAGCTTTTTTGGATGGGGCAACAAAAAGAAAATGCTCCTGAAGGATGCAACCTTTTCTTCAGGCCCCCAGCACAAGGAAATCGTTTCCACATAGATACTACAGCGCAGATAGTGGTATAGCACATCCCCCATGCCAGGTTTTATCCTTGGGGAGCTTATGGCAGCTGAAGTGCTTGTTTCAACTGTCTGCTGCATGTTGACTTCTCCTGGACCAAAGGATTCAGCGCTTCAAGTACAAAAGTATCCCCTCTGATGTAGAAGCTTGTGCTGGGAATTTCACCAAGCAGAAGAGATTATTGATGGAGGCCTCACTAACTGGCCTGCTATGGGTTGATAGTAAAAACAAAAAAAGCACAACAAACAAGCAAGCACCCACCTCACAGAACTATTAGCCCCCGGGCTAACACACATGTGGCTTTGGCCATTCAATACCCTTTTGATTCATGACTGTCCAAGCCTGTTCAGTGCAAAGAATAAAGCAAAGAAAACAAAGATTCTGTCCTTAAGACATCAGGTCTTCTCTTTTCTATATTCATTTTCACACCACAAGTCTCCATAACTCTAAGTCCAGCTTTGTATTACTGAATCAGTGGATGAATAAACAGACAGATATATTTACCTGCTGAGAAAGGAGAGAGCTGCATAAGAGAAGTCACAAAACAGTGACAGGGGAAAGAATGAACTGTCAAGAGAGAAAATGTTCGAACCTTGAGTCTAGATTTAAAGGCAACATATTAGGGAGCAAAAGTAGACTTCATAATACTTATCAACTGACAAAACAAGAGCAAGTGGCCTGAAATTGCACAAGGGAAGGTTTAGATTGGATTTATGGAGAGCTAAGGGCAACGAGGATGGGGAGAGGCCTCAAGCACAAGCCCTATGAGGAAAGGCTAAGGGAGCTTGGATTGTTTAGCCTGGAGAAGAAGAGGCTCAGGGGAGACCTTATTGCTGTCTACAACTACCTGAAGGGAGGTTGTAGCCAGGTGGGGGTTGGTCTCTTCTCCCAGACAACCAGCACCAGAACAAGAGGACACGGTCTCAAGATGTGCCAGGGGAGGTTTAGGCTCGAGGTGAGGATAAAGTTCTTCACAGAAAGAGCGAATGGCCATTGGAATGGGCAGCCTAAGGAAGTGGTGGAGTCACCATCCCTGGAGGTGTTCAAGAGGGGATTGGACGTGGCACTTGAAGCCATAGTTTAGTTGTCATAAGGTGTTGAGCGACAGGTTGGACTTGATCATCTCTGAGGTCTTTTCCAATCTTATTGATTCTATGATAAATTTACTGAAAGTGTGGTGAGGCATTGGAACAGGGTGCCCAGGGAGGTAATGAAGTCACCATCTCTTGAGGTGTTAAAACACGCCTGTGGACTTGGCACTCTGCGACATGGTTTAATGGCCATGGTGGTGTTAGGTCAAAGGTTGAACTTGATGATCTCAGAAGGCTTTTACAACTGAAACAATAATTCTACGATTCTTTGACTAAGAGCAGCGTGTCTAGCAATGGAGGCAACACAGTCTGGGGGTCTGCATATTGAACATGTCATTAAGCAAGGTCAATTTTTAACCTATATTTACAATCCCGGGCAAGTGACCCCAACTCTCAGTATGCCAATATCCACATGTTGACCACTGTCCATACACAGAGTGCACACAGCAGGGCAGACAGGCTATAGTGAGGTTTGGGCATGACACACAGAATACAAATAATAGGTGGCAATGATAAATGGGTGAAGAAAGGGTATTCAAACTCCACAAGAGCATTGATAGAAAGAGTAAAGATGCATTGCAAGAGTATTCAGTTCAGATGGATGTTTCACGGAATGGAATGGAAAGACCAGACCAGGTTGGAAGAGACCTTCGAGATCATTGTGTCCAACCCATCAACCAATCCAACCCACCTAAACAACTAAACCATGGCACCAAGCACCCCATCAAGTCTTCTCCTAAACACCTCCAGTGATTGTGACTCCACCACCTCCCTGGGCAGCCCATTCCAATAGGCAATCACTCTCTCTATGAAGAATTTCTCCCTAACTGCTCCTGTACTCTACTAGATCAAGAAAAGTTACCTCTAGAACTTGACTGTTACGAAACAAAAAGAAAAAGAGTAGACCATGAAAAGCAAAGAAAAAGAGACTTTTGTCATCATGCAGAGCCCTCATCACAGGACTAAAATTTCTCATGCCCAATCTGTACTTCATTACCTGAGTGATTCAATAGAAAAATTCAAAAGGAAACACATGCCAGACAAGAAAGTGGAAGCTGGGAGAAAAAGCTGAAAGAAGTTTTATTTCTTCCCAACTTCCCTCCTTGGATCCTAAATGTTTACATGCAGAGAAGACTCTGAATAATAAGAATAAAGCAGAAAGACAGCACAGGGAATAAGCACACATTCCTAATTAAGAAATTGTATTTTATTCCCAAGACAGCTGACTTTTCAGTATGTTTAATAAAGGGAAATCAAGCAAAATGGTTTCAACCGGTAATGAGAGCTCCTGGGAAATTAAAAATCATAAAAGAAACAAATTCCCATATAGGGACAAAACAGAGAAGCTGTAATTATGGCTAAACAGTTGACAGAGTCTAAAGGAATACTTTGGCATAAAGTTGCAAGCGAATTTCCAGTGGTAACTCATCCTTTGGAGACTCGCTCAGAACGATTTGTCTCTGCTTACGTTCTGACTTGCACTGGAAATTTCCTCTGTTGAAATAAGGAATTTTCAGTGGTTTTTTAAAAAAATTGTGGCTCAGGATAAAAGCAAGTGTTACAATTTGACTTGCTGGAGGATTTCACAGAATCACCAAGGTTGGAAGAGACCTCAAATTTCATCGAGTCCAACCTGTCACCACAGACCTCATGACTAAACCATGGCACCAAGTGCCACGTCCAATCCCTTCTTCAACACCTTCAGGGACAGTGACTCCACCACCTCCCTGGGCAGCACATTCCAATGGCTAAGGACTCTCTCAGTGAAGAACTTTCTCCTCACCTCCAGCCTAAATTTCCCCTGGTGCAGCTTGAGTCTGTGTCCTCTTGTTCTGGTGCTGGAGGCCTGGGAGAAGAGACCAACCCCCTCCTGGCTACGACCTCCCTTCAGGTGGTTTATATTTGTTGTAAAGTTTGTTTTCAAGATTCTTGTTCCTGCTGAGCTGTTTCTTAGTCCAAAAGGGTTCTCACTGAAGGTAATGGCAGGGGAGAAAAACAAGATCTATTGTGCCAAACGTTCAGTTTCTGTGTCATCAAAGGATTTTAAAGTGATATAAAACAGCAACTCTTTGTACTATATCATTGTTTTGAGAAACAATAACTCTTCACAGAAAGAGTTGTTGGCTGTTGGAATGTGCCGCCCAGGGAGGTGTTGGAGTCACTGTCCTTGGAGGTGTTCAAAAGGGGGTTGGACCGTGGCACTTGGTGCCATGGTTTAGTAGTCATGAGGTGTTGGGTGACAGGTTGGACTTGATGATCGTTGAGGGGAGGCTTAGGCTGGATGTTAGGAAGAAGTTCTATACAGAGAGAGCGATTGCCCATTGGAATGGGCTGCCTGGGGAGGTGGTGGAGTCACCTTCATTGGAGGTGTTCAGGAGGAGACTTGATGGGGTGCTTGGTGCCATGGTTTAGTTGTTTAGGTGGGTTGGATTGGTTGATGGGTTGGACACAGTGATCTTGAAGGTCTCTTCCAACCTGGTTTATTCTGTTGTATTCTATTGTCTTTTCCAACCTTATTGGTTCTATGATTCCATGATTCTCTTGACTTGAAACCATATGGCCCCAGTCCTTTTTTCCTTGAATTGGACACCTAAAAGTGTAATCACTTGGAAACAACAAAAGAAGATCCATTCCCTTTTCTCTTGTCTCTAATGCAAAACAAGCCCTGACCTTAACAGGAGATTACAGGTTTCTTCAAATGCTTTGCTTTACCTTCTAGCGACCATTTGGGTACTTAGTATGCAGCTTCAGGGGTCTGAAATAAAACCTCAGCACATTTAACACTTTGCAAATTCAACTCAACATCTGATTAAAGATTTCTGGTGCGCTTTTGAGTGTAGCAATGTTTCTCTTTCTGCAGCTTGAAAGGCATATTTCTTCTACTGTGTTCTGCCAGCAGCCTTGCTGAAAGCACTGAGAAATATAATTAGTTTACAGAGCAAGGAAATGCTTGTCTCCACCATAGCTGTCTCTCAGAAATCTGACTGCCCTTATTTCTCTGTATATACACATGTATAAACATACATATACACTTCAGAATGGCTTCTTAATTGCCTATACTTTCACACAACTTCTGATTTCCTTCCAATTTCACAGCGATTCTCCCCTGCACAACAACTCCTCCTGAACACTTTCACTTCTTTCCCCTCTTTTCAGCCTATTGTTCAATTGCAGGATATCTCTCCAAGTCCTGGCATATCTCTTTGTCTGTGTGGCCTGGAAAATTTTTCTGTTTTCCATTATTTCCATTATTATTTCCCACCCTTACCCTGACTGAAGACCACAGAGCGCCCACCATCACTCTCAAATCTTGTTCTAAAGTTGCTCAGAGCCAACAATTAAACTTCCTCTTTATTTACAGGGCAATGAAAGCAGCTTTTTGTAGCATGGCTGAACAGCTAGTAGCAGTAACAAGTATGCCTTTCACATACCTCTTTGCTTTTTGGCCTCTCAGATTGAGATAGAAATTTAATTTCCCATCACTGGTTGCTTGTACTCACTGTTAAGTCTTGGCATGGAGTGATGAAGGAAAAACAGAATCACAGAATCAACCAGTCTGGAAGAGACCTTTGAGGTCATCAAGTCCAACTGATCACTCAACCCTAACTAGACCATGATAATAATACAATACAACAGGTTGGAAGAGACCTTCAAGATCATCACATCCAACCCATCAACCAATCCAACCCACCTAAATACAATACAGTACAATACAGTACAATACAACCCACCTAAACAACTAAAAAACTAAACCCTGGCACCAAGCACCCCATCAAGCCTCTCCTTGCACACCTCCAATGAAGGTGACTCCACCACTTCCACAGGCAGCTGATTCCAGTGGGCAATCACTCTCTCTGTATAGAACTTCTTCCTAAGATCCAGTCTAAACGTGCCCTGGCGCAGCCTGAGATACTGAGTGCCTCATCCAGTCTTTTCTTACACACCTCCAGGGATGTCGACCCGACCACCTTCCTGGGCAGCCCATTCCAATGGTCAATCTCTCTTTCTGTGAAGAACTTCTTTCTCAGATCAAGCCTAAACCTCCCCCTTCACAACTTGAGACTGTGTCCTCTTGTTCTGGTGCTACTTGCCTGGTAGAAGAGACCAACCCCCACCTGGCTGCAACCTCCCTTCAGGTAGTTGTAGACGGCCATAAGGTCTCCCCCTGAGCCTCCTCTCCTCCAGGCCAAACAACCCTCAGAAGTCAAAGTCTGAGCTCTGTCCAGATGAACTACAAAACTAGAGAGACAGATCTGCCCTTCAGCCAAACTTAATACATTCTTGCACCAGAGATTCATTCATTCACAGAATTGTTTTGGTTGGAAAAGACCTTTAAGATCATCAAGTCCAACTATAATCATCTCTCTACATCTGCCTGAGAGGAGGTTGTAATGAGGCTGCTGTTGGTCTCTTCTCCAAAAGAGGATTGGACATGGCACTTGGAGCCATGGTTTAGTTGTCAGGAGGTGTTAGGTATTAGGTTGGACTTGATGATCTCTGAGGTCTTTTCCAACCTGGCTGATTCTATGATGTTTCTACGACAAGCAGCCTCAAGCTGCTTAATGAAGAATATATTAGCATTAACTCAGGGAGTTTTGGCAGAGGTGTTTTGACCATTTGAGAGATGATCTTAACGAACACGGGGACACAGGCTCAAGCTGCGCCAGGGGAAGTTTAGGCTGGAGGTGAGGAGAAAGTTCTTCACTGAGAGAGTGATTCGTCATTGGAATGTGCTGCCCAGGTTGGTGGTGGAGTCACCGTCCCTGGAGGTGTTCAAGAGGGGATTGGATGTGGCACGTGGTGCCATGGTCTAGTCATGGGGTCTGTGGTGACAGGTTGGACTCGATGATCTTCGAGGTCTCTTCCAACCTTAGTGATACTGTGATGCTGTGAATCAGATGCCATCCCCTGGTCATACCTATACAATACCTGAAAACTATTTAAAGGCTCAAAAGGAAAAAAATATATCTATGAGTATCACACCTGACACTCATCATAGCAACAGACCTATGGATTCCTAGCCATAATACCTCTCTCATGTACATTTTAAATCAAAAGACTGCCTTTTGCACCTGGGAAGCTATCATTATCCAGATAAAATATAGAGACAAGTACATAGCAGCATGAATTTAATCGGAAAAGCTTGCAGATTTGCCTCCTGTTGTTCACAGAATCATTGGGAAACCTCAGAGAATCAGAAATAAGCCTACTTCTATTCAAAGTACAGCAAAGAGGAAATGTTCTTCTTAAGTCATATCACACAGAGAAATAATTTATCAACCCAAAGAGGTTTTGATTCTGGAAGTAGCAATTAACATATGGTTTGTTCTTCTTACCTGATCTGCTGCCTCTGTTCCATTTTAGCCCTACGTCTGCTCTGTCAGATCTTTTACAAAGCATCTGTAGGCTTGCCAGCAATTTAGGAATTAAACCAACAACCATTTCTGATCAAAAAGGGAAAAAATATGTAAAAAGAAATCTCAATTTCTTTGTCATTACAATACAATACAATACAATACAATACAATACACCAGGTTGGAAGAGACCTTCAAGATCATCACGTCCAACCCATCAACCAATCCAACCCACCTAAAATACAATACAGTACCATACAGTACAATACAGTACAAAAGAGTACAATACAGTACAATACAGTACAATACAACCCACCTAAACAACTAAAAAAAACCTAAACCCTGGCACCAAGCACCCCATCAAGCCTCTTCTTGAATACCTCCAATGAAGGTGACTCCACCACTTCCACAGGCAGCTGATTCCAGTGGGCAATCACTCTCTCAGTATAGAACTTCTTCCTAACTTCAAGTCTAAACCTGCCCTGGCGCAGCCTGAGACTGTGTCCTCTTGTTCTGGTACTGGCTGCCTGGGAGAAGAGACCAACCTCCGCCTGGCTACAACCTCCCTTCAGGTAGTTGTAGAGAGCAATAAGGTCACCCCTCAGTCTCCTCTTCTCCAGGCTAAGCAACCCCAGCTCCCTCAGCCTCTCCTCATAGGGCTTGTCTTCCAAACCCCTCACCAACTTTGTTGCCCTTCTCTGGACACGCTCCAGTAAGACAACATCTTTCTTAAACTGAGGGGCCCAGAACTGGACACAGTACTCAAGGTGCGGCCTAACCAGTGCAGTGTACAGGGGCAGAATGACCTCCCTGCTCCTGCTGGCCACACTGTTTCTGATGCAGGCTAGGATGCCATTGGCCTTCTTGGCTGCCTGGGCACACTGCAGGCTCATGTTCAACCTACAATCAACCAGCACCCCCAGGTCCCTCTCTGCCTGGCCGCTCTCCAACCACTCTGACCCCAGCCTGTAGCACTGCATGGGGTTGTTGTGGCCAATGTGCAGAACCCGGCACTTGGATGTGTTAAATCTCATGCCGTTGGACTCTGCCCATCTGTCCAGCCTGTCGAGGTCCCTCTGCAAAGCCTCTCTGCCCTCCAGCAGATCAACTACTGCCCCCAGCTTGGTGTCGTCCGCAAATTTACTGATGATGGACTCAATGCCCTCATCCAGATCATCAATAAAGATGTTGAAGAGCATGGGGCCCAGCACCGATCCCTGGGGCACACCACTAGTGACTGGCCGCCAGCCGGATGTGGCACCATTCACCACCACTCTCTGGGCTCGGCCCTCCAGCCAGTTCCTAACCCAACGCAGTGTGCTCCCATCCAAGCCATGGGCTGCCAGCTTGGCCAGGAGTTTGCTGTGGGGGACGGTGTCAAAGGCCTTGCTGAGGTCCAGGTAGACCACATCCACAGGCCTCCCCACATCAACCAGGCGGGTCACCTGATCATAGAAGGAGATCAGGTTGGTCAAGCAGGACCTGCCCTTCCTAAAGCCATGCTGGCTAGGCCTGATCCCTTGGCCATCCTGTAAGTGCTGCATGATCGCACTCAAGATGACCTGTTCCATAATCTTGCCTGGCACTGAGGTCAGGCTGACAGGCCTATAATTCCCTGGCTCATCCAACCGGCCCTTCTTGTGGATGGGCACCACGTTGGCCAGCTTCCAGTCTTCTGGGACCTCTCCAGTGAGCCAGGACTGCTGAAAAATGATGGAGAGCGGCTTGGCCAGCTCATCTGCCAGCTCTCTCAGCACCCTAGGATGGATCCCATCTGGTCCCATGGCCTTGTGGGGGTCCAAGCGGCTCAGAAGATCTCTAACTACCTCCTGGAGCAGCGGGAAACTATGCAGCTCCCTGGCTCCTTCTGCCAGCTCTGCAGGCCAGCTGTCTGGAAGATGTTCTACCATGCTAGGATAGATTGAAGCAAAGAAGGTGTTAAGTACCTCTGCCTTTTCCTCATCCTTTGTTACAACCTTCCCCTCCGTGTCAACCAAGGAGTGGAGGTTGTCCTTGCCCTTCCTCTTGCTATTGATGTATTTATAGAAGGACTTTTTGTTGTCCTTCACAGCAGAGGCCAGTCTAAGTTCTAAATGGGCTTTTGCCTCCCTAATTTTCTTTCTGCATGTCCTAGCAACATCCCTAAACATTCCGTAGGTTGCCTCCCCTTTCTTCCAGAGATGGTACACCCTCTTTTTTTCCCTTAGTTCTATTAAGAGTTCATTGACCAACCAGGCTGGCCGTCTGCCCCGGCGGCTCATCTTCCGGGACACTGGCACAGCCTGTTCCTGAACCTTCAAGAGTTCTTCTTTGAAGCAGCTCCAGCTCTCCTGGACCCTTTATTTTTAAGGGCTGCATCCCAGGGAACCTTCTGAGTTAGTTCCTTGAGTAGCCTGAAGTCTGCCCTCCTGAAGTCCAGAGTGGAGGTCTTCTTGCTGCCCCTCTTGGCTTGGCTGAATACCGAAAACTTGATTATCTCGTGGTCACTGGTGCCTAAACACCCTCCGACCACCACATCACCCACCAGCCCTTCCCTGTTGGTGAAGAGGAGGTCAAGCATGGCCTTACCCCTGGTAGGTTCACACAGCACCTGGGATAAGAAGCTGTCCTCCATACACTCCAGAAACCTTCTAGACTGCCTTCTTTCTGCTGTGTTGAGATCCCAGCAGATATCAGGCAGGTTGAAGTCGCCCATGAGAATGAGGTCAGGTGACCTTGAGACAGCCTTAAGCTGCCTATAGAATGCCTCATCTACATCTTCCTCCTGGTTGGGTGGTCTATAACAGACTCCAACCAGGATGTCTGCCCTCCCGAGCTTCCCTCTAATTCTTACCCACAAGCACTCAACCCGGTCATCCCTGATCTCCATCTCAACGGCATCTAGTGCCTCCCTGATGTACAGGGCCACCCCTCCACCCCTTCTTCCTTGCCTGTCCCTCCTGAACAGCCTGTAGCTGTCAATTGCAGCGCTCCAGTCATGTGAGTCGTCCCACCATGTCTCTGTGATGGCAACTACATCATAACTTTCCTGCTGCAACAGGGCTTCTAGCTCCTCTTGTTTGTTACCCATGCTTCGTGCATTAGTGTACATGCACTGAAGCTGGGCTGCTGGTTTCATCTCTAGCCCTAGCTTATCTCCCCCAGACTGCTGCCTGAGGTGACTGGTTCCAGCCCCTTCCCCCTTCGAAGCTAGTTTAAAGCCCTGTCAATGAGGCCTGCCAATTCTCTCCCAGAATCTTTTTCCTTTGGGGGACAGGCCATTCTCATATACTATGACCTTCCCCTCCTCTGGGACAGATGGAGTCCATCTGTTACCAGCTGACCTGGTGCAGTAAAAAGTTCTCCAAGATCGAAAAACCCAAAATTCTTTCGACTGCACCAGCCTCTAAGCCACTTGTTGACTGCAGCTGCCGTCCTGTTCCTTATCGTATTCCCTCCTGCAGTTAACGGTATCGATGTAAAAATTATTTGTGCACCTGACCCCTCAACCAGATCTCCCAGGGCCCTGAGGTCATTTTTGATAGCCCTGGGAGTTCTGGTAGCAACATCATCATTCCCTAACTGCAGAACCAATAAGGGATAGTAGTCAGAGGGCTGTACCAGACTGGGCAGCCTACTGGTAACATCCTTAACTTGTGCTCCTACTAGGCTAATAACTTCCCTATGTGATGGGTCTGGCCGACATATGGGACCTTCTGTTCCCCTCAGGAGGGAATCACCAATAACAATTACCCTCCTCTTTTTTTTGAGGGAGCAAGTCCTGATGCCAGGGGAAGGCTGTTTAACCTTAGGCTGCTTTGCCTTAGGCTGTTTAACCGTAGGCTGCTTTGCCTTGGACTGTTTAACCTTAGGCGGTTTAGCCTCAGAAAAACCCCAGCTGGTGTGTCCTCTGGCATCAGTATCACCTCACCCTCAATCTCTAGTGCCCCATACCTGTTTTCCAAGGCAGCGAGGGAGCTGGGGGGAGGCAAGGAGGTTTTGATTTGTGTTTTTTGAGAGGAACCTGCGTCCATTCCCCTCTGCCTTTTGGATAACCAGCCTCTGCTGGGGAAGCCTGCAGAGCCTGCTTTCTCTGGTTCATCTCTTCCTCCTCTGGCTCGTCTCTTTTCTACATTCCCATACATCTCTAAGACTAGCAACCTCATCATTTAGTCTGGCCACCAGGTCGAGTAGATAGCCGATCTGCTCACACCTAATGCAAGAGATGCTTCCACTACCCTGCATCTCAAGAGCAGGCTCAAGAGCCAGGCTCCAGCACTCATTACAGCCAGATACCTGGACAGCTACCTGCTTGTGTTCAACCTCGGTCTGGGTGGAAACTGATCTTTTTAAGATTTTGCTGCGAGTTACAACCATGCTGCCCCTGGCCACAGCACCCACTGGACAAAAACAAAAACAAAAACAAAAACCCCAAAAAAAAAAAAAAACCCAAACAAACAAAAAACAAATTTAGAAAAAGTGCGGCGGCGCGCGCGAGTACCAGAGAATACCAGAGAAGGTGGGCTGCTGCCGAGCGGGAGCCCCGCGAGCCGCGCTGCCTCTGTTCAAATCCCGCCGCCGAAGGCGCTGGGCTCACGAGCCGCGCGCACGTGAATTCAGGGCCGCTCCGAGCCTCGCAGCTTGTGCAGGGAACGCCGCGTTCCCAGCCGATCCCGTAGCGTGAAGAGGAGAAGCCGTGGAAGCCCCCCAAGCGGCTGCCAGTCCCGGCGCTGTACCTGTGCCTGTGCTCCTGTGCCTGCATTTCTGACGACTTCCACATAAGGTCAGATGTCAAAGAGGCAAACTAAGAAAGAGCTCCAGAGCAAGGAGGAGGAGCAGAGAAATAGATGCAGAAACATGAAAGGTGACTATCCATGATCCTGCTCATGTCTGCCTTTTGTAAACATATCTAGGCTGTCCTAGGCAAATGTTGACAAATCCCAGACTGACCTGACCCAGATTCCCTGTGTTCCTTAGCAAGTCCTCAGACTGATAGTTAGGGAAATATGGAATGGAATGGAGCTGAATGGAGCGGAATGGAATGGAAGGGCAACAAGGTTGGTGAGGGGTTTGGAAGACAAGCCCTGTGAGGAGAGGCTGAGGGAGCTGGGGTTGCTTAGCCTGAAGAGGAGGAGACTCAGGGGTGACCTTATTGCTCTCTACAACTACCTGAGGGGAGATTGTAGACAGGCAGAGGTTGGTCTCTTTTCCCAGGCAGGCAGCACCAGAACAAGAGGACACAGTCTCAGGCTGTGCCAGGGGAGGTTTAGACTGGCTGTTAGGAGGAAGTTCTTTACAGAGAGAGTGGATTGGATTGGTTGATAGGTTGGACACGATGATTTTGAAGGTCTCTTCCAACCTGGATTTATTGTATTGTATTGAATGGAGTGGAGCGGAAAACAGACCGGACCAGACCGGGTTGGAAAAAACCTTTGAGATCATCAAGTCCAACCTATCACCCAACACTATCTAATCAAGTAAACCATGGCACCAAGCACCCCATCCAGTCTCTTCCTAAACACCTCCAGTGACGGTGACTCCACCACCTCCCTGGGCAGCACATTCCAATAACCAATCTCTCTTTCTACAAAGAGCTTCTTCCTAACATCCAGCCTAGACCTCCCCTGGCATAGCTTGAGACTGCATCCTCTTGTTCTGGTTCTGGTTGTCTGGGAGAAGAGAGCAACCCCGACCTGGCTGCCACCTCCCTTCAGGTAGTTGTAGACAGCAAGAAGGTCTCCCCTGAGCCTCCTCTTCTCCAGGTGAAGCAACCCCAGCTCCCTCAGCCTGTCCTCGTAGGGCTTGTGCTCCAAACCCCTCCCCAGCTTTGTTGCCCTTCTCTGGACACGTTCCAGCAACATTCAACATAAATATATTCAAGATTGAATCTAAAATTTCTGAATCAATGCAGTCTTGGTTCTGCCATGCTAATTATGATGTTACCGGGGGAGAAGGGGAGAGACAGAGACAGACAGAGCAAGAATGAGTTAAAAATAGTAACTGCTGGTCTACTGTAACTAGCAAAGAAGCTACATTCCAGGGTTTTTTTGCAGGACTGGATGTAATGGCAGTGCCTAGATTCTCTCAGGCAATAAATGCGCAATACTTTATGCATCACGAGATGTATCTTGCACTTCTCAAAACTGTCAAGAAGCATCTAAGCAAGTTGGGAAGCACTGGATTTCTAAAGTGATAAAACGACCCAAGTTCATCTTGTGCTAGGAAAATTAAAGTGAAGCTTTAAGAAGACTTTCAGAGTAAATGAAAACTTTTGGAGCATCTAATTTTAAATCTGTTTCTCAGAAAGTTTTGCCTGTTCCTGGTTGGTGGAATAAAGAAAACTCCAAGGACTCTTCCTTTGAAAGAGACCAACGCAGATGGCCTCAAGGTGGGGAAGGGGCAGATTTAGAACGGCTCTGAGAAACACACAGGAAGATTTCTGCCAAAGCAGTATTTAGACATCAATGTGGCTTATAATTGTAAAGAGGCTTTTAGAGATTCCCTTTCCATCAGTTTAGAGTCCTGTGGCAAAACAATTACTGTCCTGACAGATCGACTCAAGACCTCAGGGTATCATTTTTTACTTCCCTTATTTTTTTGCTGTCTTCACGTGCAATTTTACTATCTAAAGCCTCTTCATAAACAAATACCAGTGAGCATGGAACTAGTGCAAGAGAAAAAGAGAGAAAGAAACAGAATTTCTTCCTCATGTACTGAAGACTTGGCAAAGCAGTTGTGCAGCAGGGTGATAAGAATGGCTGAATGCATCTCCATTTTCATTGTGCTTTAGTGTTTCCATTTCCATCCGACACTAGAAATCTGGACTCAGGCAAATGTTGAATGGAATGGTTAAAAAAAGGCAACAAAACAACAAACTTCCTTCAGAAACTAAATAAAAAGCTAAATTTGGCATGGCATGGACCAGACCAGGTTGGAAAAGACCTTTGAGATCATCAAGTCCAACCCCATCTAATCAACTACACCATGGTACCAAGTGCCTCATGCAGTATCCTCTTAACCACCTTCAGTGACAGTGACTCCACCACCTCCCTAGACAGCGCATTCCAATGGCAAATCACTCTTTCCATGAGGAACTTCTTAACATCCAGCCTAAACCTCCCCTCTAGCAGCTTGAGACTGTATCCTCTTAATATATAAGAATGAAAAGTGTTGTTTAAGGATGTGGCAATAGTCAGGAACTTTAAGAGTTAATTTTAGAAGGACCCCCTGCATTAGATTCATTAGACATCAATGCACTATTTGGAAAGCTGGATTGCAGCTAAAAACATAAGAGTTAACACACCACTTGTCAAACTATCAACTAAACTAAGCACATAAAAATAAAGCATCAACTGTGTACACATAATAATGGAATTAATCACAGCATTAAGTGTAATTACCCTCTAAATCCAATCCAAAAAAATGAAATCTGATCTTGACAGCATAATAATTGTCAATCTGAGTCCCAAATAGTCACCCAACACAGCTGGAAAGAAATGGTTTTAAGTGTCCAGAATTTAAGGAAAAACCAGAACTATCTTAGTGGAAATCACTTATGAACTTCATTCATGGTGGCACCATCTAGACAGTACTCATCACAGAATCACCAAGGTTGGAAGAGACCTCAAAGGTCATCAAGTCCAACCTGTCACCACAGACCTCATGACTAAACCATGGCACCAAGTGCCACGTCCAGTCCCCTCTTGAACACCTCCAGGGACAGTGACTCCACCAGAATATTTTCTAATAAGCTCAAGTAAAATTAATAAATATTGGCCTTTTAATTTTTGCTTTCTTAATTTCTGATAATTTCTACAGCTAGAGGAGCAAAGTCATTCAATTTCTTGACTCTGTTTAAAAGGACATGAGCAATAAACACAGTACAATAAAAGCCAGGAGCTGATCTAAGCTGCACAGCATCAAGGGCTTGGGAAACAGAGAGTATTGCCTCTGGTCACTTGTTACAGAATTATGGGATGGTTTGGCTTGGGATGGACCTTTGGTCACCTAGCCTGATCCCACTGTGGTGAACAGGAACATTGTTGACTATTTGAGGTCACCCAGAGCCCCGTCCAACCTGACCTGGAATGTTTTCAGGGAAGGGGCTTTGGCATCTACCACCTCTCTGGGCAACCTGGGCCAGCATTTCACCACCTTCATCATAAAACATTTCTTCCTTAGGTCTAGTCTAGCTAATGTTCCTGCACTGCTAACACCCTAAGACCAAAGCTGGCACTGGAGAGCCGTTGTCCCAAGCACTGTATAAATACTGAATAATACACCCAACCATAAATGAGCAAAAGATTCTGGTTATCCCTTTTCCTGGACAGAAGCTGGCATTGTCCCAGATGAGAGATTAATTCAAACTGATTTCTGTGTTTTCTTGGAGGAAAGCCATGTCTATTCATGTATGATTATTGATGATCTTACAGGAGAATTTTTAAGATGTCCTGAGCACCACTGCCTTTGAATGCTCAGCAGCTGCCTTCCCAGTAATCTGTTCTACATTGCTTTTCTCCTTCCTGCTTAGCCTCAATGATGACTGTTCTCTGTTCCCATTTTAATTACTTTTCCACATCATGCTCAGACTCCACTAGACTTTAATCATCTTAGAGGACACCTCTCTAATTGAGAGACTCCAAAGCATAAATAAATGCAATAAAATCATATTTACTGTTAATATACTGCCCTAAGACTTTAATCAATCAATTACCAATGACATAGAACATAATAGACATTGCAAGTTAATGACAGATTAATTGTTTTTGTCTGAGTACAGGAGCTGGTTTACAGGCATTGGTCTTTCAGTACTTGGGACATGTGGCATTTTTATTGATTGTGAAAAAAATATCCCTAGTGTGGTCTGCAGAGAGTCTGTAAAAGTAATTGCTAACTATATGCAATTCAGAGCAGGAAAAAACAACATAGTCAAAACAAGAAAAACAAAACTTAAGCAGGGAACAGAACAGAATAGAATAAACCAGGTTGCAAAAGACCTTTAAGATCATTGAGTCTAACCTCTCATCCAACACCATCTAACCAATTAAACCATGGCACCAAGTGCCCCATCTAGTCTCTTCCTAAGCACCTCCAATGATGGTGACTCCACCACCTCCCTGGGCAGCACATTCCAATGGCTAAGGACTCTCTCAGTGAAGAACTTTCTCCTCAACTCCAGCCTAAATTTCCCCTGGCACAGCTTGAGACTGTGTCCTCTTATTCTGGTGCTTCTTGCCTGGGAGAAGAGACCAACCCCCACTTGGCTACAACCTCCCTTCAGGTAGTTGTAGAGAGCAATAAGATGTCCCTTGAGCCACCTCTTCTTGTTGAGTTCTGTCCCAGGAAACTGAATAAAGCTGACAATGACTGAACATTTTCATGCCCCATCCATCATCCTTCCCAGGTGATTCTGCTATGGACTAAGGAAACTTGGCTGACAGAGAAGGAACTAGGGTCTATATGTTTGTGTTACCTAAATACAGAAAGCCTAAACACACTCTGAAGCCAAAAATTCATCATTAGGATAATATTCTGTCTACTCAGTTTGCAGAAAGTGGAACCACAAGTGGCAAAGGACCAGGTAGAAATTACATTACATGCCAAGAAAATTTAGAAGTGCATGGCAGCATTCCTAGATATGTACTGCCTTCAAAGAGCCAGTTTAAGTGGTATATCCCTACACACCAGCTTGCACACATATGCACTTCCTAATTTAAAAGTAACATAACCATATAACCATATAACCAGTCACTAGTGGTGTGCCCCAGGGATCAGTGCTGGGCCCCATGCTCTTCAACATCTGTATTAATGATCTAGATGAGGGCATCGAGTCCATCAGCAGTAAATTTGCGGATGACACCAAGCTGGGGGCAGGAGTTGATCTGCTGGAGGGCAGAGAGGCTTTGCAGAGGGACCTCGACAGGCTGGACAGATGGGCAGAGTCCAACGGCATGAGATTGAACACATCCAAGTGCCAGGTTCTGCACGTTGGCCACAGCAACCCCATGCAGTGCTACAGGCTGGGGTCAGAGTGGCTGGAGAGCAGCCAGGCAGAGAGGGACCTGGGGGTGCTGGTTGATTGTAGGCTGAACATGAGCCTGCAGTGTGCCCAGGTGGCCAAGAAGGCCAACGGCATCCTAGCCTGCAGCAGGAACAGTGTGGCCAGCAGGAGCAGGGAGGTCATTCTGCCCCTGTACACTGCACTGGTTAGGCCGCACCTTGAGTCCTGTGTCCAGTTCTGGGCCCCTCAGTTTAGGAAAGATGTTGTCTTGCTGGAGCGTGTCCAGAGAAAGGGCAACAAAGTTGGTGAGGGGTTTTGGAAGACAAGCCCTATGAGGAGAGGCTGAGGGAGCTGGGGTTGCTTAGCCTGGAGAGGAGGAGACTCAGGGGTGACCTTATTGCTCTCTACAACTACCTGAAGGGACGTTGTAGCCAGGCAGAGGTTGGTCTCTTCTCCCAGGCAGCCAGTACCAGAACAAGAGGACACAGTCTCAGGCTGCACCAGGGCAGGTTTAGACTGGATGTTAGGAAGAAGTTCTATACAGAGAGAGAGTGATTGCCCATTGGAATCGGCTGCCCGTGGAGGTGGTGGAGTCACCTTCATTGGAGGTGTTCAAGAAGAGGCTTGATGGGGTGCTTGGTGCCAGGGTTTAGTTTTTTAGTTGTTTAGGTGGGTTGTATTGTATTGTATTGTATTTAGGTGGGTTGGATTGGTTGATGGGTTGGATGCGATGATCTTGAAGGTCTCTTGCAACCTGGTGTATTGTATTGTATATCCTTATAGGGTAATATGTATCCTTATAGGGTACTTGGTTGCATGGTTTAGTTGATTAAGTGGTGTTGGATGATAGGTTGGACACAATGATCTCAAAGGTCTCTTCCAACCTGGTTTATTCTAGTCTATTATTTAATGCAAAGTAAGTGGCCCTCATCAATATCCATGTGCAAATCAACACACGGAAAACAGTGCTTGCAGTTGCCAGAACAGAATGTCTTTGAATCTTATCTGTGATCATTTTTGTCTGCTGTTTGGTGTTCTCATGGGGAAACCCTCAGTCCCTGGCCAGTGCTGAATGCTCCCAACAGACCACCCATGTCTTTGCAGATTCTTCTCTATGTCTGGTGCCTCAAATGTTTTCTCCTAGGGGAGACTTTTATGACATCTCCCACATCATCTCCTCAGCTGTTTGAGAAAATCTTCTCCTGTTAAGGTTTGTGAGCATTCTGATGTGCAAGACTGCACAATGTTGTAGGTCTGTTTACTTTAATTTCCTCTTTAACTGTGTGGCTGCATTAAAAGCAAACAAAAATCCAAGCCTGATTAAACCCAAAGGAAATTTCCATTTGCCTCTCCATGCTTTAGAGTGAGCTCCCCAAAGTTAATGTTAGTCTCTTTCTCAGCCTCCTTTTGGTGGCTTTTTCTTTGAAGGGCTGCTGTTGTGACTGTGTCAATTTTGAGCTCACACTGCTGCATGCCTTTTTCTCAGCTCTCATAGACTTTCATGGATGTTAAGTCAAAATTGGTTATTATTTCTTCTGTGATGACAAGGTATGCACATGACATACAAAAATCTGTGAGGCACCAAACATTGTTTACCTCTTTCCCCTAAAAGAGACCACCTTGTTCATTCAAAACAAGCCCAACAGATTTCAAGGCTGATGCCTTGAACTGAGCAGTTGATGAAATGAATGTATTTAATACTAATGGATTTAACTAACTAAGCAACCAGGGTGGTGTTTAGCCTTCTTAATGTGTTTCTATATCGGATGTCACTAATGGAATTTAGTGGATTTAATTCTCTCCTGCTTAAAAGCTTTTATTTATAATAGGGGTTTTTTGGGGGGGAATTAATGTGGTAAATTTAAGATACAGTAATTAAGGAAGTTTAACTTTATTGTCCCATGAGTTCTATTGCTGTTTTCTGGTGAAGTAACTACTTTGAAGGGGCTTGAATCTTTGTGTAACTATTAAGGCAGGAAGTAAGGTGGGAAAACAAGCTATCCAAACCCATCACAGGTCTGTTAAATACCACCAAATTTCCAAGGTTACCCAAGGCAGTGAAGAAATTGTCATCCTTTGTTTGGCAGGTGCAAACAGTCTGGGTGGCTTGATAAAAACTGGGAAAATTAAAGAGTGGAGGAATTGGCCAATGGAGAATAGCACTAGAGTAGAGAAGCTTAAGTATTAGACCACCAGGGAAATTATTTGAAAATGTCAACATTTGTTGAAATCAGGCATTTATCAAAGGTAAATACATGTGCTCTTTAGGAACATCTACCCTGTTCACAGGAAATGTTTCTGTACATTGGCCTCAGAAGGACCTACTCTTTCAAAGCAGCTTGTTGAGGACTGGCTGTCGGCAAAAATAAAGCAGACCAAACGCAGCATCATGCCCCTCCACTTGCTTATTCCTGCTCAAGCTTTTCTCAGTTTAACTGAAACACTCAATGTTCTGCTGCATACAGCCTTTAAAAAAAAAATAAACTGAAATTCATTTCCACCTTCTGATTTGTTCCAGCCTCTTAAAACAACATGGATCTCAGCACCTGTTCTTGTGTGCCTTTCACTGTCACCATCTCTATAACGCTCCTGTATGAAAGGGAGCACAGCTAACTTAATTCCTCTTAGATTTTTCCTAGAAAACAGAGTATCTCTCATTACAGGGGTTATATTTAGCAAGTGGCCCCAAAAAACCCAGCTGATGAATTCTTCTGAAATAGAATAACAAAGCAACACAGAGCTGAGCTGCATCCTTAAAACATTTCACTGTATCGAAGGGAACACCCAGAGGATTCAGTTTACAAATCCACAAAGGCAGAGGAGCAGAATTGGCTTTACCTGAGGAACATTGTCATGCAGGTATTTTAACCTTCTAATGTACTAAGAAACAACTCAGATACGTGCTTAGAGCTTTATACAAGGAACTGTAGATGACAAAGAAAGCTACCTTAATTTTGCACGACCTGTAATGGCTCACTCCTGCTTCGCAGCATCCTCCCCACCAACCATTCACAGTATCACAACCAGAACAGCTTCTCAGCCACTGCTATTCATTAACCAACCAGCTGAGGTATCTCAGTGCCAATTAGCTCAACACACCAACCTAAGAGGTCATTTTGCTGGCAGCAAAACTAGGGCTACAGCTTAGGAGCTCATTCTCTGCCGGCCCAAAAGGGATACAACTCTGATTACAGCAACCACCAACTGCAGATTCATCCCAGCACAAACTCACAGATCTCATTTTCATGTTTCATAAAGTCACATGAAGTAAAAGCAGTTGACTTACATTGGTGAGCATCTCATCATTAGTAGTACTGTATCATCGGAGTACCGTCTGTGCATTTGTTATCTCTTGCATTAGAGGCCCAGAAAAGAGATTATTAAGACTAATCTTTTGCCTATATTCTTACTCGAGGAGTGTTAGCAGCACAGGAATCTCCACACAGCTTTTCCAGCCTCTATAAGCTCTTGACACATTGAGTTCACCTGAGCATTAGCTGCTTTTGTTGGCAAGTCCCTTCAGCTGTGGGATCTGAACTCTCTTTTCATAGTGGAAAAAAGAGACACAGATTTCAACAGAGTTTCCTGACAAGGCTTTGACCCACATGGTGATTAACAAGAAATTATATGTTGTCTTTTCCCAAGTGAGAATGGATGTGAGTTCTGGTGATCAGCTTGGAGGAAGAAGCAATGCACATCCCAATTTTCTGGATTTCTAGATAATTCATCTCAAACCAGCCTAACAAAGCAATACATAGGGTACTGTGCTAGTTAACCTCATTGGCTAAATACAGTTCAGGTTTGAATAAGCTATCTTTACAGGAATGGTTTCACAAGGAGAGGCAATTACAGTGTTCCATTTTTGGAAAGGGATAAGGAATTTATAGTCTAGCAAATCTCCCTTCCCATGATTCCAGCTCCTTAATTCATTGGGAGCTTGATCTCCCTTATTGTCACTTCACAGCACTGCATTTAACACACAGGTGACACCAGTTCCTCCCTGAGGAAGTTCTAACAGCATTCACCTGCAAAACAAGCTGTCCTGCAGCCATCCAAGGAAGTGAAAAGGGAGAAGTTATGCTGCCAGGGAGCAGATCTACTCAGGGAGCTTCCAACAGGAAAGTGTAAAAGCTGATTTCTGCGTATGAAAAGAACTCTGTCGAAATTGCCTTTTAGAGAATGTGCTGCTGAATGTAATCAAGAGAATGCCACACAGAGAAGTAAAACCTACCATATGGCAACAATCAGACAATGCACAGGCTGTTCCCACATAAGAAAACAGCCTTTAGGCACAGGTAACAAAATAAACATGCAGCAAAGCCATGCAGAAGCAGAAAGGCAAAGCAGCTCCGAGTAAGTTAGAAGACGCTCCTCAAGTATGCAAGGCGAGAAATCAAAGGAGCAAAATGAGTTATCAGTCACCACAGAATAGCAGCTTTTAGCCTAGAAAAGGGGAAAAAAAAAGGCAACCAAACAAAAAAAAATTAATCACAAAGCCCACAAATAACAATTCACTGTAAAACAGAGGGCTTATTGACTTACTAAATTAAAATCGTTTTCCCTGACAGCTCAGGAGATTTAAATGAAACAAAAAGAAAGGAAGAAAGAAACAAACAATCTAACAAAACCACCCCAGGAAAAACTCTGTTTATTCAGTGTGTTTGTGGTAGCTTCTCATTTAAATGAGTTTCTTTGTCAGTTCTGTGGTAGCAAACTGGTATTCATCGAGGGAACAGTGAAAAATAGGTGCGGAGGAAAAACCTCTGTTACTGCAGGATTGCAATAGGAACCATGGTGGTGAACTACAGATACTATCCAATTACAAATGTCCCTGTAGGATTAGATGCTCAGCTCCCCTCCATCATTGCTTTCTGAAATGTTTCCACCTTCAGAAAACAATCAACATCATCTAGATGCAATCATATGCAATACACACTAGCTATGCTGCCAGGGATGAAGAAAATTTACCCAAATACAATTTATTACTGATGTGTTGATTCATATCCCAAATACCACTGGTGCACTGCAGTTAAGAGTATTAGGCAATGAATAGGTAAGTTATTGATCCTGGAAGTATGCTCCTTTTTTTTTTTCTAGTGAACACACTTAATTTTGCTGCAATATGATTGTCATGGACACCTATGAACATCACCCTGTTTAAAGAGATTCAGGCTAGATGTGAGGAGGAAGTTCTTCACCATGAGGGTGGTGAAGCCCTGGAATGGGTTGTCCAGGGGGTGGTTGAGGCCCGGTCCCTGGGGGTGTTTAAGACCAGGCTGGATGAGGCTCTGGCCAGCCTGATCTAGTGTGGGGTGTCCCTGCCCATGGCAGGGGGGTTGGAACTAGATGATCCTTGTGGTCCCTTCCAACCCTGACTGAAACTATGAAACTATGAAAGGAGAAGGCTCCAGGTAGATCTAGTAGCAGCCTTCCAGCACCTGAAAGGGGCCTACAAGAAGGCTGCAGAGGGACTGTTTACAAAGGCCTGTGGTGATAGGACAAGGGGCAATGGTTTGAAATTAGAGAAGAGGAGATTTAGATTGGATGTTAGCAACAAGTTCTGCACTATGAGGATGTTGGAACACTGCAGGAATTTGCCCAGGGAGGTGCTTGAAGGTTCATCCTTGGAGATATTCAAGGTCAGGCTCAACAAGCCTCTGAGCAGCCTGATCTAGTGGAGGATGCCCCTGCTGACTGCAGGGGTGTTGAACTAGATGACCATTGGGGATCTCTTTTTTGCAGCTCAAACCATTCTGTGATTCCATGACTGGGTTCAAAACTTAACGTTATTGCTCCAGTAAGCAGAGGCTTGGGGGTAGTTTGTTATTCACTGAGTTCATGTTGAAAGAAAAACAGAAATTCAGCTCCACTGCTCATGTGTCCTGAAACCTTAACTGAGTAAGCTGGTTGTTGAAAAGGTTACTTCTGATGATTTATGAATAATAAAGCATGCAAAGTAATATGTCAGCTTAACACTCTGCTTTGAAAAGCATTTTATTTCTGCTTTTAGTGGGGTTAATACAGTTCACCTGGAAGACTTGAAGCCTCTTTAAGACAAGTTCTTTTGGAGGGTCCAGAGCTATAAACAAGGTTTGAATTAAATTTTCCCTGCTGCCTAACTGAAAGTACTCATCTAAAGCGTTCACAACACTAGCTGATGTCTATCAATTTTTCTCTATCAGTATGCCTGGAAAAATCAAACTTATTTCTACTAGAGCATGCATAATGCCATCTTCAGAAACAAATTGGAAAGTTAATAGGAGTGTGAAAATGTTAAACTCCACGTAGTGATGGGGAAAAAAAAGCTGATAAAATGGTCAGTTTGTAGCTGGCTGGAATAAACCACAACCTCTTTATAACCCTGATGATTTTACTTGAGTATGGTATTAGAAAAATGGAATTCTTGACAATGTGCAATTCAGGCAGCATCATGCATTTCAAAAGCCCAGCAAGGCAGTATTTGAAGCTTCCCAAGTAAGAAAAGGATTACACATTCACACAGATCATACTGCCCCATTTTCATCAGTCACAATGATGAGAAAAGAAATGGTTAGACTCCTAAATATGGCCCATTACATTTTTCTTTCCATTATGCTTTGAAGTTATCTATTACAGTGCTTGCCACCCTCCCGATGAGAAATTAAGTGTATGTGCATTCATCATGCTCAGAGCTAGAAATCAAGGTAGAATAAATACTGTGCCACAAAAAAAGCAGCAAGCTGCTAGAACATAAAAGGTGTTTACATTTTTTTCACAGAAGAACAGATACTATGTGATATATATTTTTTCCCATTATCTTATAATGCAATCAAATTCATTAGCAGTGGAATATCCAGCACTGTCTACATGAAGTGTTAATAGAAAAGAGCGGTGATTAAGGAAGAGGAAACTGGTTATCAGCAGCAAATCAGGTATTTTGCAGCATGGCAGTAAACAGCACTCCAGAACTGACTTCTACTTCTGCCACAAAATCAAAACTCATGACACTGAAGGATCATAGGATCACAGAATGGCTTAGATTGGAAGGGACCCTAGAGATCATCTACTCCAACCCCACTGCCATGGGCAAGGACCTCTCTCTACTAAATTTGATTTCTCAAGGTCTCACCCAACCTGGTCTTGAACATCCTCAGGGAGGAGGCATCCACAACCTCCCTGGGCAACCCATTCCAATGTCTTACTACTCTCATACTGAAGAACTTCTTCCTAAGGTACGGTCTAAAGCTACTCTTCCTTAGCTTTCAACCATTCCCCCTTGTTCAATTGCTTTATAAAAAGTACTTCTCCATTCTTGCTGTAGGATCCATTTGGGTATTGGAAAGCAGTTCCAAGATCCCCCTGGAGTCTTGTCTAGGCTGAACAACTGAAGCTCCCTCAGCCTATCATAAAATCATAGAATCAATAAGGTTGGAAAAGACCTCAGAGATCATCAAGTCCAACCTGTCATGCAACACCTCATGACTATTAAACCATGGCACCAAGTGCCATGTCCAATCTCCTCTTGAACACCTCCAGGGATGGGGAATACTACCACCACCTCCCTGGGCAGCACATTCCAATGCCTAACAACTCTCTCAGTGAAGAACTTTCTCCTCACCTCGAGCCTAAACTTCCCCTGGTGCAGCTTGAGACTGTGTCCTCTTGTTCCGGTGCTGGTTTCCTGGGAGAAGAGACCAATCCCCACCTGGCTGCAGTGTCCCTTCAGGTAGTTGTAGACAGCAAGAAGGTCTCCCCTGAGCCTCCTCTTCTCCAAGCTAAACAAGCCCAGCTCCCTCAGCCTCTCCTCATAGGGCTTGTGCTCGAGGCCTCTCCCCAGCCTCATTGCCCTTCTCTGGATACATTCGAGAGTCTCAATGTCCTTCTTAAATTGAGGGGCCCAGAACTGGATACAGGACTCAAGGTGTTCCAGCCCTGTGTGTACAAAGTGGTTTCACCACAGGTGTCATACCCACAGGGTGCAGTGACCATGCTGCTGTTCAACTTATTGAATCAATCTACTTAGAAAAGGCTGCTTCCAGGGCTGCTGGAGACTCAGAATCAAACACAGGTCAAATTCAGATGCTGACAGTGTCTTACTTCCAAGACACAATCTGGAAGATTGTTGGAGGAAAAGAGGAGCCTGAATTTGAAGTTCCATATTTTGCTGAATTTGTTTGGCATGGACTTGTGCTGCTATATAACTTTATAGACAAAAAACTTTATTACTTCAAGGGCATAGTAAAGTTCACTAGAACTGAGGGACAAATAACAGTTTTAATATCCATTGCACTAATGGTTTTTACAGCTATGTCATTGTGTTCCATTGAGGAACACACAATGGATAATATGATCTGCAATTATTTGATGTGATTTACTCTTTCAGCCAAAAAAAAACAACCACCCACAACCACACAAAAAAAATCTAATGGGTAAAAAATGTCCTTTGATATTTCCCATCCAGTTTAAATGCAGTTATTGTTAATGCCTCATTCCATCAGCTGCATTCAGCATTTGTGTATTGCATACACAACTAGGTACCAATTTCTGGATAAGATTTGCAGGAGATGGAAATATTAATGTCTGCATCTTTATGACATTTTTATGTGTAGGAGCCCTAATAGCTTATGCTACCAGACAATCAGAAAAGAGCTGCCAAACACTGCCCTGGAGCTGCTGTAGAACAACTGGCAACAAACTGATCCACCATCAAAGACTGACCTCAAGTCACTTAAATATAAATATCAGGGTTTGAGTGGTCTCATAAATTTAATCCAAATTTTAGAATAATCATGCTAAATCCACACCACATTTGCCAATAGGCCAAAGACATCTCTGGAACAGGGAATTAATGAATTGTGTCCCTCCAGAGAGAAATAATGCCTGACCCAGTGAACTTCTCAGAGTTGCTTTTCCTCGTTGTCCACTCCCAAAACTTTAAATGTTTATTATTTTAGTAATTCCAGTTGCTCACTTCAGCAGTCTACTAAGCAGAAATTATGTTAACCACATAAAAGTAAGATGAAAGCTTTGTTTTACCAGTCTGTGGTTTTGTGGGCTGTTTTGGTTCAATTAATCAATCCCTAATACCTCCTCACTCTTTCACTCTTTTGTTATGTTAGTTTATGTGTGTTTATTTTCCACCAGCTGTATGCAACTTTGGTATGAGATTCTTTGCTAAATGATTTACAACCATATATGTTAGGCTGACCCCAGATCAGTAATGCAAGCACACTGCAAAACAGAAACGCTGCAACACTCTTCTGCACCCCTCTGAACCTTTTTCCCTTCATACAAAACAAAGTCAAGTCTGCTCAGGAGAAGGGAGAGGAGGTAAATTTAGATCTTCACGTTCCTGTTTTGCTGGCATAGCACTCTGCACAAACCTTACCTTCACCTATGGAAAATTTTCAGCTCAGAAAAATCAAACTAAAAATAACAGTGCCACAGTAAAACTGTCCTTGTTCTCACTGAGGTATACTGAGAGCCCATTGCATACATCGCTTGTAGGTCACCGCTGAGATCAATGCGATGCCTAATTTTATGCTACTTGATGTCACTGTTAGATTAATGATACGTAATAGACAAGGTCAGCTGTGGCCAAGACTTGCTTGGCTTTTTCCTCTTTGAACTGAGGGATAAAGCAGACAGCCTATCCCCAATAACCTGACATTACCACCAGAAAACAAAGGTGAAGGGACTGGGTCGTTGGTAACTTCTTGTAGTGCATGCTTGGCAAAATGGCCTCTTTGCAATGGTTTTAGGATATTATGTTAACAGGAGAGTCTCACTTTTTTCCTTTTATTAAAGCCCTCCAAACTAAAACTACCTCTCTATCCATAATTTCCTTCTTTCTTTTTTATTCCTGCCTTGCCCCATTCCCTTTTTCCTTTGGGAAGTCACAGAATCAACCAGGTTGGAAAAGACCTCAGATCATCAAGTCCAAACTATTACCTAATACCTAACACCTCCTGACAACTAAACCACGGTTCCAAGTGCCACATTCAATCCTCTTTTGAACACCCTGAAAGCAACATGTATAAGGAGGAACATCCACACCTTGGAAACAACTTTCCATAAAAGAGAAAACCAAAGTATTGCAGGCATATTGCTCAGTCTTGTATATTTTTTAAGAGAGAGAAAGAGAGAGAGAGAGAGAGAGAGAGAAGAGAGAGAGGAAAGAGAGAAAGAGAGGGGAAGGGAGAGGGGAAGGGAGAGGGGAAGGGAGAGGGGAAGGGAGAGGGGAAGGGAGAGGGGAAGGGAGAGGGGAAGGGAGAGGGGAAGGGAGAGGGGAAGGGAGAGGGGAAGGGAGAGGGGAAGGGAGAAAGGGAGAAAGGGAGAAAGGGAGAAAGGGAGAAGGAGAGAAGGAGAGAAGGAGAGAAGGAGAGAAAGAAAGAGAGAAAGAGAGAATGACAGAGACATGGAGAGTGACAGAGACATAGAGAGTGACAGAGACATAGAGAGTGACAGAGGCAGAGAATCTGTTAAATGTATGCAGTCTGTAGTTAGTCAGATATTATATCTGCCCAGCATTCAATACAAAACATTAATTATGGCACTCCCCCAAAAGAGTTGTTCACCATCACCCAGTTTAGTTACTTCACTATTGTCATCCAGTAATACATTTTAAAATGTTTTCATAATCTTATCTCTCTTCACTATTTACCATTACTTTAGCTTTTGCTGGCTTCTGCCACAAGGAGCCAGCAATAATGCCTGTAAGACAGAGGTATTAAAGATTGGGTTTGTAGCTTTTCTTTAAGCAATAAATTATGTCACCTTACAACCTGTCTATAATAAAGAGATTTGTGACCTTATTTCCCCGAATCCAAACCGCAGATAATTTCCACCGGCAACTCAAGACCACTTCGAGTTCACCCTTACTAAATTAAACATTGATTTTTTTTTCTCTTGCATCCTTACCTTCACTGCTTTTTCTTTTTTTTTTTTAAAGATTTTTCAATAGGAAGGAACTCACTTTCTACTAACCAAACAAACACAGCAGACACATATCATAGTTTTTAATGTATTTTTTTCCCAAAGCTTGGCATTTCTCGAGCTCCACGACTGCATCCCAGAACAGTCAATTATTGTTTTTGTAAGTACTTCCAGTTAAAAATATTTATAAGGACTGCCACTCAATGCCATTCCAATCAATTTTCATTTCTCATTAGAAGCCTACAGTGGTTCGTGAACCTTTATTTTGCATTCATGTCAAAAAACAGCTCCTCAGCTGTTGTAGATTTTACCTGGAGTGAAAAGATTCTGTTGATTTATATCAAGTTGAAAGATCTAGCCCTCATGTTTTAATTTAAATAACTAACTAAATAAATAACATCTTTTGGTTATACTTTTGTTCTTTGAGTGTAGCTTTCCCATACAAAATGAACTCCCTGTCTATATTGACAGAAGGGGGTTAATTTTAGGGAGGATTCAAAAGAAGATGACTTCACATTTTCAAACCAGAATGGTTGTCATACAACCAAGAGCAGCTTAGGCTGGAAAACACTTCAGAGATCTTCTACCCCAACCTCCCTGCCATGGGCAGGGACACCTCTCAACTAGACTTGACTGCTCAAGGCCTCATCCATCCTGGCCTCAAACAGCCCCCCAAGGAGGAGGCATTCACAATGGCCATGGGCAACCTGTTCCAGAGTTTCACTATCCTCATACTGAAGAACATCTTCCTAACATCCAGTCTAAACCTACTTTTCCTCAGCTTAAAACCATTCCCCCTTGTCCTACTGCTAGGCACCCTTATGAAAAGTCCCTTTCTAGGCCTTTTGTTCAGGTGGGACTCCCCTTATCTTTATATGCCAAGGGCAGGTACTTTAGTGGTTTGGGAGAATTCTTTGTGACCTGTGAATATTATATTATAATATTATCTACTCACACAGTCCAAAGCTTTCTCTTTTAAGCACAAGAAGCATGTGTGGCTCATTCATTTCCATATGCCACATAAACCCCTCTCTGACTTGGTAAATTAGGAGTACCTAAAATTGCTGTATTACTGATAGCAGAACAATAACTTAGAGACATTTGCATAGCTCATATAACACAGTTCTAACCTGTAAATTATGAGTCACTGAAATGCCTAACTCTGAAGCTGTAGGCAGGGAAGTCCATCAGTTCCAACTAGGAATCTTGGCTCCCTTGACACCAAGGATAATAATACAATAATAATACAATACACCAGGTTGGAAGAGACCTTCAAGGTCATCGTGTCCAACCCATCAACCAATCCAACCCACCTAAATACAATACAATACAATACAATACAATACAATACATACAATACAACCCACCTAAACAACTAAACAAATAAACCATGGCACCAAGCACCCCATCAAGCCTCTTCCTGAACACCTCCAATGAAGGTGACTCCACCACCTCCATGGGCAGCCAATTCCAATGGGCAATTACTCTCTCTGTACAGAACTTCTTCCTAAGATCCAGTCTAAACCTGCCCTGGCGCAGCCTGAGACTGTGTCCTCTTGTTCTGGTACTGGCTGCCTGGGAGAAGAGACCAACCTCTGCCTGGCTACCACCTCCCTTCAGGTAGTTGTAGAGAGCAAGAAGGTCACCCCTGAGTCTCCTCCTCTCCAGGCTAAGCAACCCCAGCTCCCTCAGCCTCTCCTCATAGGGCTTGTCTTCCAAACCCCTCACCAACTTTGTTGCTCTTCTCTGGACACGCTCCAGTAAGACAACATCCTTCCTAAACTGAGGGGCCCAGAACTGGACACAGGACTCAAGGTGTGGCCTAACCAGTGCAGTGTACAGGGGCAGAATGACCTCCCTGCTCCTGCTGGCCACACTGTTCCTGATGCAGCCCAGGATGCCATTGGCCTTCTTGGCTGCCTGGGCACACTGCAGGCTCATGTTCAGCCTACAATCAACCAGCACCCCCAGGTCCCTCTCTGCCTGGCCGCTCTCCAGCCACTCTGACCCCAGCCTGTAGCACTGCATGGGGTTGTTGTGGTCAATGTGCAGAACCCGGCACTTGGATGTGTTCAGTCTCATGCCCTTGGCCTCTGCCCATCTGTCCAGCCTGTCGAGGTCCCTCTGCAAAGCCTCTCTGCCCTCCAGCAGATCAACTCCTGCCCCCAGCTTGGTGTCGTCCGCAAATTTACTGATGATGGACTCAATGCCCTCATCCAGATCATCAATACAGATGTTAAAGAGCATGGGGCCCAGCACTGATCCTTGGGGCACACCACTAGTGACTGGCCGCCAGCCGGCTGTGGCACCATTCACCACCACTCTCTGGGCTCGGCCCTCCAGCCAGTTCCTAACCCAACGCAGTGTGCTCCCATCCAAGCCATGGGCTGCCAGCTTGGCCAGGAGTTTGCTGTGGGGGACGGTGTCAAAGGCCTTGCTGAGGTCCAGGTAGACCACATCCACAGGCCTCCCCACATCAACCAGGCGGGTCACCTGATCATAGAAGGAGATCTGTTACTGCATAGAAGGATGCTACATAGAAGGATGCTGTTACTGCTCTCAAATTGCCTTGCAATCAGCGGGTAACATTTGAGAATGCAGAATGCATGGATTTTGCTGCATAAAAAAGTGTATTGAGGCATTTATGACCACTGGAAGTTTTCACTAAGAGCTTCATAATATGTCTCTCCTTCTTTTGAAAGTCATAGTACATATATAGATATGCTTTTCCAGGAAAGCAGGGCTTCTCCCATAGTGGCTCTCTGGGAAGACAAGCTCCAGACGCCCAAATACTCTCATTCCTCCTCCTCCTTTTCCCAGCTTTTATGGCTGAGCACATCACATCGTATGGGATTGGGGTCAGTTGCCCTGGCTGTGTCCTACCTGAAGGGAGGCTGTGGCCAGATGGGGGTTGGTCTCTTCTCCAAGCAACCAGCACCAGAACAAGACACAGTCTCAAGCTGCGCCAGGGGAAGTTTAGGCTGGAGGTGAGGAGAATGTTCTTCACTGAGAGAGTTGTTTGCCATTGGAACATGCTGCCCAAGAGGTGGTGGAGTCGCTGTCTCTGGAGGTGCTCAAGAAGGGATTGGACACAGCAAGTGAAGCCATGGCTCAGTTAGTCACAAGGTGTTGAGTGATAGGTTGGACTTGATGATCTCTGAGGTCACAGAATCCTCGAATCAATAGGGTTGGAAAAGACCTCAAAGATCGTCTTTTCCAACCTTATTGATTCTATGACTCTATATCATATGGGATTGAGGTCAGTTGCCCTGGCTGTGACCTCTCTCAGATCTTGTGCACTCCCAGCCTATTCACTGGGGAGCAGCATGAGAAATGGAAAAGCTCTTGGTGATGTGTAAGTGCTGATCAGCAGTAACTAAACCACGTTGTATTATCAAGGCTGCACACACCGAAGCTAAACAGGCTGTGAGAAAATCTTGGTAAGAAAAAAAAGTCTCCCAGTCATTTGCAATAGTGCTCTAGCTCCATGTTCCAATAGACACAACTTCCCACTGCACGCCTGGGAGAAACCATTTCAGCTGTTACTTGCACCTTGCTGAGTGCTGCAGGTCTGCTAGCATATCCCATTAATACATTGCTTCTGTTCCAATACCTGCCTTGCTGCTTTGCAAGGGGGTCTACAATCTGTGGAATTTTTCCTTGTCAACGTGAGGAAGGATTTACTGAAACCAATATTAGAGTGTCCTTTTGTCTCTACGCAGCTTGCTTCCTTAACACAGCTAATACACAACACTGGAATACATTGACTCAATTTGCATTTGACAAAATACAAATATATATGATTATGTCTGACTGCATTAAGTTGCTAATCAGCCTACTCAAGATGGCTGCATGCATATTATAATAAACTCCCATTTGTTATGTGTGTGCATGAACTGTACTAAGTCAATACACTGCCTAATTGTGTAGGCAGGAACTAATCTTCCCTGTTATTACATGTGTTGCTACAGTTTACTATGACACAAATAGCTTTTACTTTGAATCTTGCTGTAATGGGATAGATTAACAAAGCACTACAATCCCATGAAAGACATCAGTGCACTGGGATTAATTTGCTAAACTAATATTTTTCCTCTTGTTAGAAAAAAAACCCACACAAACAAAGCAGCGTACTAACAGACAAATACCTTGTTTCATCTGCATATCAGAGTGCTGCTGTTGTCACTCACGGCTTCTGCATCTCTCAAATCTGTACTCTTAGCAAATAACAATTCATTTTTAACAAAACCCTAACTGTAGCAATTAGTGTTCTGAAGATAAGACTATTACATTCCTCAGGAGGAGCCGAGGCACATTATGTTAATTTGTTTGTCTCTGGATGGGGACACTTGCCTTTAATTAAGTAGATAAGATAAGTTTTAATGAACTCTTTCTACAATGTGAAAGTTGTGATTTTGTTTCAAAAAGAGAAAGTGTGATGCTCAGAGCATCCTCAGCAGTGTTATTTAGTTCAGATGCTGCAATGGCTTTTCATTCTAAGTGACAATCTTTATATAATCTGCTTATTTACCTTGAAACATCGGTCCATGAGAAGAATTTAATCCCTTTTCAGGAAGTGAATGCAGGCTCCACGTGTCAGCAAAGTCTCAGGGATGTACATAATTTCTGAGTTGGCTTTTGGCAGCAAAGAGAACAGAACTCATATTCTGTGCAGGCAAAAGAAAGTACTGTCATTTCTGTCCTAAAAATAACACCTCTTGAGGCTCAGCATAACTAGTTAGTTTGAATGCAGCACTAAACTAATTCCAGCTCCAGAGTGATTTAATTAGAGCTGCTAATAGAATCAGATGCCAGAATCTGTGCCACGTCGTGCTGCTGAGTATGGACATTCCTTCTCCTGCCAAACTAATACCAAAATAACCCCCAGCCCAAATGCTGAGAAAGAAAAGAAATCTGATGAAAATCATGACTGGATAAGCCTGCAGAGACAATTCAAACATCCATGGTGTAGGGTGGGGGATGTTTGAAAGAAAGGAACTGAAAACAAAACAAATGTTACTGCTGCAGTGCCACAGGTATGATGTGTCTGACACCAAAGTGCAGTCCTGGAGAACTAGAGATGTTCCTAGCAGAGGAGGGACCATCCATAAAATGCAGGCTCCTACCTCGCAAGGGGAGCTGCTGAGAAAAAGATCTCTCATTGGCATGAACAGAACACGGGCATGCAAACAAACAGCAACAACAAAAAAGAAGGCAGCAAGCCAGAAATGGAGAGAGATGAAACAAAACACAGGCACTCTGGTGCCAGTGATGCAGAGGACACAAGAAGGAAGGAAAGTACAATGACAGGCATGATTTGAATAGAGGACAAAGAGTATGTTCCAATGCTGCAGCTGCCTGAGGAAGAAACTGTAGCAACACAAAACAATATTTAGATGACAGAGACATCCAATCAAGAGAAAAACATTTACAGTAAGACTGAAGCAAATCTAATGAGTCAAAGTGCACAAACTTCAGGGACAAGCCACCTCTCCCCTTACAATGTCATCAGGGGAACAGCCAACTGCATAGAAGCTGGATTCCAGCAGCACACAGTGAACAGAAGACAGGCACTGTGACAAGTCCCCATTATCTCCAGCAAAATCAGTTGGAAGATTGTAAAACCCCCACAGTATTAATGGATAAACACTTTTTAAACTGCCAAGGGATGTCAGTGTGTATTATGACACCCTGGAGTGTCATCTTTTGTTATGCCATTGGAAAGAACAACCTAGAAATAGAGTATCACACATCAGCTTACATTTGATGGAGCAAAAGAGTGAACACTGTTAGCTTTGGCTAATGTTCTCATTGACTTCAAGGGCAGCTTTAAATCTGTAGAGTCATAGAATCCTTTTGGTCAGAAGAGACCTTTAAGATCACCAAGTCCACTCATTAACACAGTAATGCCAGGTCAGCAGTAAAGCATGTCCCTCAACACCACATCTACTCATCTTTTAAATACCACCAAGGATGGTCACTCCACCACTTCTCTGGGAAGTCTGTTCCAATGAAAAAATGTTTTCCTAACATCCAACCTAAACCTTCCCTGGCACAACTTTAGGCCATTTCCTCTTAGAATTATAGAATCAACAAGGGCTGGAAAAGACCTCAGAGATCATCAAATCCAAGCTATTACTAAACACCTCATGACAACAAAACCATGGCACCAAGTGCCATGTCCAATCCTTTTTTGAACCCCTCCAGGGACAGTGACTCCACCACCTCCCCTGGGCAGCACATTCCAATGGCCAGTTACTCTTTCTGTGAAGAACTTTCTCCTCACCTTGAGCCCAAACTTCCTCTGGTGCAGCTTGACACTGTGTCCTCTTGTTCTGGTGCTGGTTGCCTGGGAGAAGAGACCAACCCCCTCCTGGCTACAACCTCCTTTCAGGGAGTTGTAGAGAGCAATAATGTCTCCCCTGAGCTGCCTCTTCTCCTCTTCAACCCCAACTCCCTCAGCCTCTCCTCATAGGGCTTGTCTTATTGCTTGATACTTGGCAGCACAGACTGATGCCCAGCTTGCTTCAACATCCTTTCACATAGCTGTAGTTAGAGAAGGGTTATTCTCAGCCTCCTTTTCTCCAGATAAAATGACCATTTCCTTCAGTCAGCCCTCACAGGACTTGTGCTTTACAAAGTATTGTATTAAAATAGACAGCCTGATTAAATAAATATCTTCTAATACTAAAGGGATGTATGCAAATCCATAACTACTGAGAACAAAAAGAAATCACAGTGTGCTCCTGACAGCTGCAGACAGATTAGCAGCTTCAAACTGCCCCCTGTTTTGTGGTCAAGAGAGAGGCTGAATGACAAGTTCCTCCCAGAAGTTATTAGTGGCTGCAATTGTTGCAGGAAGAGCACATGACCCAGAATATATTGTAAAGGACAGCAGGATAGAAAAGAAACCAACAAACCAAGTTCCTCTTTACTGGCATGCCACCTAATTTTTGTATTGCTGATGGATCTGTTAACTTTTGCATTAGCACAGCTGTCGAAGGGGCAGGCTGACATTCTAGGCTCTGCCACAGTCTTTAAATTAACCAGCAAACAAAGCAGGGAGTCATAGGAGATGAATTCCTTTCAAGACAGTGATGTTGAAAAAGTCAATTTCCCTGAAAAGGACTGAGGAACGTGCAGCAGGTTTGTGCTGCAGCATCGTGAGAGAATGAAACTTCACATCTGAAGACAGAGAAAGGCCAGAGACAAATGAAGGTTTATATCTTTTGGCAGGTCTGATCACTTCAAAAGTGGAAGGTGTGTAATGCTTCAGAGATGCCATTTCTTTCCCACACCTCATAAATAACACAAGTATACTACTCAGCCCAGCTGTGGCTCACCTTTTCAAGATGATTTTCCCAGCAGGATGGCCGGTAAAGGTGTTTGGTAATGTGCTCTACATTTCACGGGGCTGTGAGATGCCTTCTGCCTTCCTGAATTCAGGGATCACACGTAGCCCACCTTCAAGGCTTCTGCTCAGATTCTCAAGCAGAAAGTCCAGCAGCTCAATGATAGGACAAGAACCAAGCAGTGTAAACTGAAGCAGAGGAGGTTCCATGTGAACATAAGGAAAATATTTTTCACTGAGAGGGTGACAGAGCTACCCAAAGAGGTTGTGGAGTCTCCTTCTCAGGAGACATTAAAAATCCATGCATTCCCATGTGGCCTGTTCTAAGGGATCCTACTCTGGCAAGGGGGGATTGGACTGAATGCCCTTTTGAGGTCCCTTCCAGCCCCTAACATTGTGTGATTCTGTGACCTGCAAGTGCAGGTTGTTCAGTGTTTCAGCCAAAACACATCATCAGTAAATAAAGAATTAGAAATAGGGTAGATTGCTGCTATGGAATGTAGTTATTTTATCTAACTTTTTACCAGCAAATCCGGGGCTTACGAAGCAGACATTAATAATTGATTAGGGGAATTCCAATTCATAGATAACTTCTCCCACCTACACTCAAATGAAAGGACTCGTTTCTGCATTCAGAAAACAGGCAACTACAAATGCATTACCTATTTCCTTGTGAAAACTAATCCCAAAGTAATGGAGTACTCTTAGATTTCAATTAGCTAAGCTACTGGGTTAAAAATAATTTGGCTTCATTTAACTAAACATCCCCAACCTACTCTTTGAACACTATAGCAGTTGGAAGACTTTCAAGTTCTCTGAATTTACTCAACTTAGATGTTTGATTTTAAGCAAAGCCCGAAGCTTTGTGGAGCCAGCAGGGAGGGGTTTGGAACACAAGCCCTATGAGGAGAGGCTGAGGGAGCTGGGGTTGCTTAGCCTGGAGAGAAGGAGGCTCAGGGGTGACCTTATTGCTCTCTACAACTACCTGAAGGGAGGTTGTAGACAGGAAGAGGTTGGTCTCTTCTCCCAGGCAACCAGCACCAGAACAAGAGGACATAGTCTCAGGCTGCGCCAGGGGAGGCTTAGGCTGGATGCTACGAAGAAGTTCTACACAGAGAGAGTGATTGCCCATTGGAATGGGCTGCCTGTGGAGGTGGTGGAATCACCATCATTGGAGGTGTTCAGGAGGAGACTTGATGGGGTGCTTGGTGCCATGGTTAAGTTGTTTAGGTGGGTTGGATTGGCTGATAGGTTGGATGCGATGATCTTGAAGGTCTCTTCCAACCTGGTCTATTCTATTCTATTCTATTCTATTCTATTCTATTCTATTCTATTCTATTCTATTCTATTCTATTCTATTCTATTCTATTCTATTCTATTCCATTCCATTCCATTCCATTCCATCTTATGCTCACATGTTGCAATGGTGTTCACAAATTCCCTCAGAGCAAACAAGGCAGACATCAGCGCGTTTGAAGTTTATCTTCACAGTCTTCCTGCATCTGTGAAAATCAAATATGAGAGACTTTAATTTACATTTTAATTTGTTGTTCTGAATTCTGTAGGACATTTGAGTAAGCAGAGATATCCTCTCTCTTGACATTCTCTGTATAATCAACAGAGTGACAGAACTTGAGCTGTGTGGTACTGCAGTTACATAGTTATGAGCCAATTTAAAAAACAATTTAATGTACTCTTCATTTTGTTTTCTTGTGAAGGCTTTAAAACACTGTTAAATAATTTTTGCTTTGAAAATTCCATTAGAAGTTTTAAGTAGCCTTAAATAGCTGGACATGTCAGAGGAGTTGAATGAGGTCTCTAGGGCGCACCTAGAGACTCCATTAGCCCAGTCAATGAACTTAGAATCATAGAATCAATAAGGTTGGAAAAGACCTCAGAGGTCATCTAGTCCACCTGTCACCCAACAACTCATGACTTCTAAACTATGGCACCAAGTGCCACATCCAATCCCCTCCTGAACACCTCCAGGGATGGGGACTCCACCACCTCCCTGGGCAGCACATTTCAACAACTAACAACTCTCTCTGTGAAGAACTTTCTCCTCACCTCCAGCCTAAACTTCCCCTGGCACAACTTGAGACTGTAACTTAACTCTTACCAGGTTCTTGCAGGGACTGCTACTTGAAAGAGGACCTTTAAAGCATGTTGTTTTACAAGAGACCAACACAATACTTCTGTCTTGGTTAAAAGGGACCTGTGAGTCAATAGCTCTCTTCCCAGCTTCTGCCAACGACAAGGAAAGGAGGGCACCACTTGGGACCTCACTTCTGCAAGGTACACACACAAAACATTGTGCACTTGAGTCACAAAATCACTTTGCTAGAATGTGGGGCAATGAGGGGCACTGTACGGCCTGCAAGAGGCAGAGGAGGGTGTCTGCTGGGTTTCCACAATTCTTGTGGCATTTGGAAAGCTTTTGGAAATTTCATTGCAAATTAAATACATAATGATTGCTTCACTCATTACAGAAATGTCCAGGAACAAGCATTGCTGCTGGGGTAAAGGGCAAAAGCCTTTTAGAAATGCACAGCACAACAGCTTAGGAGAAAAATAAGGAATACCTTTTCTAACTGAAACTAGTGGAGAATTTTTAAGCAGGTAGAATGCAATTAACCAATTGAAATTAAGCCATGACATTGCAGCTTTCACCTCCACCCTTGAAAAAAGTGCCATGGGATCTGTTAAATAGTTGCATGTGGTCAGGACCTCAGTTTTATATCTTATTCAGAAGCATGGTGGGAAGGGATGTCAAGTCAGCATTTAAAAATCCCATTTGTTTTACATGCAGCTTGGGAATGCTTTAAAACTTTCACTTTTTATTGATTTGTTCTTAATACTCAGGGAGAAAAAGATAGTTCCACCCCTCCCCCCCAAAAAAAGAAGAAAACCAGAAAGGTCTGCAGGTACAAAACAGAGAAACAGTCTCTCTCTGCAAGAAAAATAACACTGGCAAGAAGAATGCAAAGGTCCCCAAATATTTGTGTGCTATAATATAGGTATAAAATAATCCAGGAATACAAAAGAAATCTGAAATTGGAAACTTTGGTGAATATTCACTCACAGTGACCCTACCAATTAGCACTTTCAACTTCAGGTTTTATCTAGGTTCTGAAAGACTCTCTTACTCCTGTGATAATGACAGGGGGTAAAGGATATGGAGCAGCCTAGAGGAGAGAGACTTGGAAGCTGGAGGTGGGGAGATTCAGGCTAGATGTGAGGAGGAAGTTCTTCCCCATGAGAGTGGTGAAGCCCTGGAATGGGTTGTCCAGGGAGGTGGTTGAGGCCCCATCCCTGGAGGTGTTTAAGACCAGGCTGGATGAGGCTCTGGCCAGCCTGATCTAGTGTGGGGTGTCCCTGCCCATGGCAGGGGCGTTGGAACTAGATGATCCTTGTGGTCCCTTCCAACCCTAACTGAAACTATGAAACTATGATATACAGGACATGGGGCAATGGATATAAATTACAGCACAGGAGGTTCCCCCTCGACACGAAGAGGAACTTTACTGTAAGGGTCACAGAGCACTGGAACTGGCCTCCCCAGAGAGACTGTGGAGTCTCCTTCTCTGGAGACTTTCAAGACCTACCTGGACGTGTTCCCGTGTGACCTGCACTAGATTCTATGGTTATGTGACCCTGCAATCCTGTGATGAAGGATGGGAAGTTGAGTACTCAGAGCATGGAGCAGCATGGAGCAAAATTGCAGTCTCCTTATTAACTCTGCTCACTTCTGCTTGCATCTTACAATATTAATTCCATCAGCAGCATGAATAGCCCTAAATTAATGTAGCATACAGCAGAAATAGACTGGAACACCTTCAGGAGGCTGCAGGCTGTACTTTATAAGACACATGCAGCCTTCACTCTTGCTTTGATCTTAGCAGCAAGTCTAAGCTTGGTGTTCTGAAGCACTACTTGCTCCTGGGACTTGAAAATTGCTGTTTCCTCCAGCTACTGTGACCTGCCTGTCCAGCCCTGCTCATAAGGTGGGTCAGTCACATCACACCTTGATACAGCTCAGAATCTGGCATGCAAAATAAGGTTTTTATCTTGCCTGTTTCAAGCACTGTGTCAAAATTTGCAGTTTCCACTTTGCAATGCCTAAGACCAGTGCTTAAATAGCAGACCAAAGCTCTCTCCCACCTTCGCCACCTTGAGCCTACTGGGTACAAAAGTTTTGTAAGGGAAAAATATGGATTTGGAATTTCCTTTTTGCCCTTAAAAGTTTGAACAAACTCAAAGTGATCATAGAAGCCTTCTCCACTTTTGCTGAGGATGCAAGATCACGCAAGTGAAGCACATCAGTGGTCTCCATTAATCTTCTGCACTACTCCATGCTTTATACCATGGCTTCTGCTTCACTAATCCTTCCGTTCCCAGAGGTGATGACTCAGCCAGGTTTGCCTTCTTTTTGCAGAACTCTTCCCCTTCTGACCAACCAAGCATCAGACTCCTTTTCCAATCTTTATACACAGGAAATTTCACAGGAAATTTCATCCCATTCTCAGCAGAAATGGCTACGTTGACACAATAAATACACCTGCATCAGCATTCCAGCTCAGCTCTGGAGCTCACATGGAAGCAAATCTCTCATTTGACTTTCTTCACAGTAGATTTCTCTCTCCACAGCTCAGTCTCAGGACAGCCAGCCTTGATTCCTTTCGGATGTAGTGGAACTGGAAGGTGTGCTCCACACACAGCGTTTAGCAACTCAATACTGAAGTCATCATTTTCCTAAACTATCTTGCAGGCAGATAACACAGGAGTGGGCTTTTAAATTTCCTTTCTGTTTTTAACTCTGATAGATTTAAGTTTTTATTGCCTGATAATGCAATGAAAGTAATCTGTAATTGGTTTCCTCTCATACTGAACATAGTTTGAGTTTCTCTTTGGCCTACACTCTCCTCCTTACCTCACAGCATGATTGTGTGACGAAAACCAAAAATCATTATTTGAAATGAAATCACATCTTCCTACACTAAATCTCTCTGGAATAAGAGTGGCAAACTCATGCAGTGATTATTGCCATGAAACAACACTCTTTACAAGAAACAAAGAGTGGGATTCTGTGTGTGCATACATGCATGTATTTAAGAGAGTAACTTTAGAACAGAGTAGAAGTGCCTCCAAAAAACCTAGCACTGTCATCTTATCCAGAGAACAAGCACCCTGTTAGCAGTAATGGTATACATCTAACCTCCTGTGAGAGACTAAATCTTGTCTCTCTTGATGTGACTCAACAAAGATAAAATCACCTTTGCTTCGTGCCCAGACAATAGCTGATGTGTATTGGGCAGTTGTCCCTGGATAACGACTCTGGAAGGTGCACAGATAAAATAAAATAGCTCATCAGGCTGCAGCTCCCCTGGAAATAATGGACAGAAGCCACTGCTGGAATATACATGCCTAAAAAAAACTGTATAAAAGATCTGAGCAACTGCTGGCTCAGTAGAAGGAAAACACAGGAGAAGGAAAACACAGAAGGAAAAGACCTGGACAATGCCGCTGAGAAGGGAAAACACAAGAGAAGGAAAAGCCCAGGGCAATGCTGCTCTGAAGAGAAACAGAGAGAATACCGAGACAGAGACAGCACCATGTAGCCTGGAAGAACCCTCTCTCTGTGTCCTAAGTTCCGCCTGCTGCAACTCATGGAGTTGAAATGGCTGCTCAGAGGACAGCACAGCCAACAAGGACAACATCTCTTCTCCATCCAAAGCTGCAGCACTCTTCCTCTACAGTCTCAAACTGTCTTGGGGGGTGAGTGGTGTAGCATTATAGTTCCTTTCCTCTTCTGTCTCCCTCTTCTCTCTCTGCCTCTTTATTTTCCTCTCTCTCTCCTTCTGATCCATCTACTTTATTGTGTAGTAGCTTCACTGTTGGTATTTTGGGCTCATTTGTGCCTCTAATTTCATAACATGGATATATTCAAAGAACTGAGTCTCTTTCCCTCTGTGGATCGAGACACCTCCTTCCATGGAACTCCTCCATTCCCTGATTCCAGAAGCTGCTCTGCCACTTTGGCTTTGCCTTACCAGCTAGATAGGAAACTTGAAAGCCTTTCAAAAAGTTGGGCATGCTGTACATCTGATGGATGATGCATATACATCCACTTCAGACAGTTCCAGCTTTTGAGAGCCCAACACCCTCTTAATAAAGGTACCTGGACAGTTTCATCCATCTAAAGATAATTATATTTTAGGACAAAGCACTTTCCTCACATTTGCCTCACAAAATGCCACTTGACATTGGAGCTACCCTCCACTGAATTCAGGCACAGCACTGTTTCTGCCCTTTAAATGTACTAATTACTTACTGCTGTAATTACAGCAGACTAGTTTAAAGGTTTTATCATTACTTTGGACAGATTAACGTGCTGTTGTAAGAGCACTTCAGAGCCTTTTGTTTCACATTCCCATCATTAATCAGGCCAATGTTTCCATGAAAACTCAATATTTATGTTCCTGATAACAATGTGTGTGCTCACAGGCAGCTGTGTACATAAATGACATCAAAGAGAGGCAAACCAGTGGTCACTGAGTACACAAAACACCTTCCCTATGTACTGGGACTATTATATACTTGAGGAATCTCTTTGCCTCCTGTCATGGCATAAGGACAGTGAAGCACGTTTTGCAGTAGGGTCAGTCAATGTGTTGCTCATCCTGCTCTGACATCTGACTCCACTGTCACCAAAGCAGATGGGACAATACCCAAGAGGGCTGTGCCTATCTGGGTGCTGTGGCCCAGCACACGCTGACCTTTAAAACTCTCTGCATTTGGTATAGGGGATGTGGAGGGCACACTCCTTTGGCCACCCTAAAGAACTGCTGTTTCTGCTATCAGAAGCTGCTGAGCAGCATCACCAGCCAAAAAGAGTTCAAGGTCCATGGACCTTCTTATAGCTTTGGCTTCAATGGCCAGAAATTCTCCACAAGAATCAGGGGTGGCTTTCTTTCACTACAGAAATGAATTGGTTCTCTTTCACATTGGTTAGGTATGTCAATGAAAACAGTAGCTAAATTTGACCTATTGATTTCCCTGAGGCAATGGTCTAAATCAGGATCATGGAGCTGCTATTTGCCTGATACTTCAAAGGCCAAAATTTGGAAGAGTTTTCCTGCAAAAAAAAAGGACTAATTTTCTGTCTGAAACTCCAATTGACATTTCATTTACTTCTTTTGTTCCTCATATGTCCTGAAGTTTTAGTCACTGTAAAATGCCTCTGATGCAACAAAGATATCTAAGCTCTGAGTTGCAGAGGCTCAAAACTCTTTAAAGACTGCAGTTTAGCACAGTCACAGGTAGTGGCAGAAAATATTGATACGTGGGAAGGACCACAAGCTGGTGGCATCAAGGTAATGAATCCCTAACATGGGCAGAATGTTAGGAACAAACAGAGTCAACAGTTTCTACCCTAGCTGTTCACTCCACGAGATACAAAAACCCAGTAAATACAATAACAAGAACCTGACACTTAATGTTATAAAGGTTTTTTGTCAGGGAAGAGGAAAAAAAAAGGGCTGACAATCCAGGCATAGAGAAAATAATGATGAATATTCACAAATTAACCATCAAACCCAGTGTTTGTGGAAGTAGAATTTTGCCTTGAAAAATATTTCAGTTGACTTACACAGCACCTCTTCTGAGGGTGTCAAAGCACTTTCCAAGCACTGTCAGTATCCATCTCCAGCAACACTAATGAGGGACTGAAGTACAGTTCCACTATCAACCAGAACATTTTTCTCTTCAAAATAATGACTCAATGGTGTAAGAAACATGCTCTGGGGGTTTTAAATAGAACTGGCAGTCACACAAGTCAAGCATCAAGCAATACCTGATTTCCACCCTACCTACTTTGTTCAGCTTGGGAATTAGAATAAAACTATCTCTTGTCTAGATAAGGAAAGAAAGAAAGAAAGAAATCAGGAAAAGCAAAATTTACCACAGGATTTTCTCTTTCTCTCACTTTACCTTCAGCTATTTCTAGTTGGAAAGAGCCTAATTGAGGCAGGGCTCCGTTGCACAGAATCTGAATGTTGAATTATGTTTCATATTCAGATGGACTTGGCTAGATGTGTATATTAAGACAGTAATAGCTTTAGCAACAGAAGCATTATTGGAACCTCACATCTTAGCCTAACAGATGCCCTGTGTCTTAGAGTTGCAAAATAGCATAAGGTCAGCTGGGTGTTTGACCACATGTACTTTTTGGAATATCTCCATGTACTTATTCTGGGAAATAATCTCTTCCACTCCTGCATCTTTCCATTGAACTCTTTTTTGTCTTCTCATCCAAGAGTTCCTCCTTTTTGGCTTTGGTTATGATTCATTTGGTTTTGAAGCAATAAATGAACCTTCGGGGGATGATAAGATCTCTCAGTATCAGCAGTTACAAGGGCCAAGCCCAAACAAATTGAATCTCTTCCTAAAACTGGCAAGTGCCACTTCAGTTCAGTCATCATTCCTGGACCCAACACATATTGTCATTAAGTGCTTTTAACAGGCAATGCTGCTTTTTCTGGAAGGGGAAAAGGGAAGGGGAGCAGAGCAGTTATTAGTGTGAAGTAAAAATAAGGCTACCTCTGTAGTGGTCCACAAATCATCAGTGACAGGTACAGAGAGGCCCTTCATCTTCTCCAGCAAAAAATCTGGGGGAATAGAGTGAAAAAAAAAGTAGAAGTTGGGTTCAAATCAAGCTCAATCTTCCATGGCAGGTGGGATACCCATGACACCTCTTCCCAGTAGGGGCTATGACAGCAACGTGAGGGACTGACACAGTAACAGGACAGATGGTCATTCAACAGTCACTAAACACATCAGAAACCACATCTGACCCATCAAGTTCTCGGAGATGAAGCTAGTTGGCTGCTGGAAGATTAGTGAAGAAGCTTCCTCTTCTCTTTGCTTTCTCTTGATTCCTCAAGCCCTTTGCCATGGTAGGAGTAGCATCCACTAGTCTCACAAAGAGTTACCATGTCCAACTCCTGTGTTCTCAGTCTTCCATAAAAAAACCTTGCCTAAGCTGCCTAACAACCTTATTAAAAATGCAACTAACTAGTCACTCAAAACCATCAGATTAAGCCCCTTCCACTATTCAAAGCCACTTGTAATTATACAGCACACCGTAAGCTTCCAGACTGCAAAGAAATCAATCATCTTCCAATGGTTGCTGCTAATGACCACTTACAAAATGAGGTGTCTAAAGCACACTCTCCCTTCGAAGTCCAGCCTCTTGAAGGAAGCCAAAGGAGGAGTAATATCTAGTTCAGAAGAAATGACTAATTTAGATGAGGAACTAAAATACTGCTTATCGACAATATGAGAGACAAGCAAGGGCCATAAGATTTAATGGTGGTATTACTGCTCTGATCCCTGGTGCTCACAGCAGTAATCTATGAGTTTTAAAATTCAAGTGCCTGATTGAAACTCAGAAGGCTCAAGTGGATTGTAAAGCACAATTGGCAAAAGTAGATCTTTAATTAGACAATCACTTTACAGGAGATTCCTTTTATGAATATTAAGGAGGTTTGTAAATCTATCAGAAGCTGTTAGTAAAATGCAGGCAGCTCAGGGCATTTTTTTTCCCCAGGAAATCCCATGGGAAGGAAAAAAATGGAGTCTCTTTTTGAAAAGGCATATAGGACCTGAACATCTACCAACACACATACAAGGCTCATCAAATCACAGACACAGGGCATGCGGACAGAGTGGGTTGAAAGTAGCTGTGAAGAAAGAGACTTGGATGTATTGGCCTGCATCAGAAATAGTGTGGCCAGCAGGAGCAGGGAAGTCATTGTGCCCTGTAATCAGTACTGGTTAGGCCACACCTTGAGTACTGTGTCCAGTTCTGGGCCCCTCAATTTAAGAAGGACATTGAGACTCATGAGTGTGTCCAGAGAAGGGCAACGAGGCTGGGGAGAGGCCTCGAGCACAGCCCTACAAGGAGAGGCTGAGGGAGCTGGGGTTGCTTAGCCTGGAGAAGAGGAGGCTCAGGGGAGATCTAATTGCTGTCTACAACTACTTGAAAGGAGGTTGTAGCCAGGTGGGGGTTGGTCTCTTCTCCCAGGCAATCAGCACCAGAACAAGAGAACACAGTCTCAAACTGTGCCAGGGGAAGTTTAGGCTGGAGGTGAGGAGCAAGTTCTTCACAGAGAGAGTTGTTAGCCATTGGAATGTGCTGCCCAGGGAGGTGGTGGAGTCGCCGTCCCTGGATACGTTCAAAAGGGGATTGGACATGGAACTTGAAGCCATGGTTTAGTAGTCATGAGGTGTTGGGTGACAGGTTGGACTTGATGATCTTTGAGGTCTTTTCCAACCTTATTGATTCTATGATACTATGACTGATGAGAAGCTAACCATGAATCAGCAGTGTGCTCACACATCCCAGAAAGCAAATTGTGTCCTAGGCTGCATCAAGAGGAGTGTGGGCCGCAGAGCAAGAGAGGGGATTCTGCTCCTTTATTCTGTTCTCATAAGACCCTACCTCAAATACTGCACCCAGTTCTGGTGTTCCCAGAATAATGACACAGAGCTATTTGAGCGAGTCCAGGAGAGGGCCATGAAGGTGATCCAAGGGCTGGTGCACCTCTGCGATGAGGATAGGCTGGGGGAGCTTTGGTTATTCAGCCTAGAAAAGAGAAGGCTTGGAGGGGTACCTTAGACCTATCTTCCAATGCATGAAAGGACCCTGCAGGAAGGCTGCAGAGGGACTTCTCGCAAGGGTGTCTAGCAATAGGACGAGGGGGAATTGTTTGAAACTGAGGAAGAGTAGGTTTAGACTGGATCTTTGGAAGAAGTTCTTCAGTACAAGGGTGGTGAGACTCTGGAATAGGTTGCCCAGGGAGGCTGTGGATGTCTTCTCCTTGGGGGTGTTCATGGCCAGGCTGGATGAGGCCTTAAGCAGCTGAGTATAGTGGAAAGGTGTCCCTGCCCCTGGCAGGGAGGTTGGAATAAATGACCTCCGAGGTGACTTCAAACCTAAGCCATTCTATGATGCCATGGCATGCTCTTAAAGTGACATTGTCTGGTCAATAATTCCCACTGACCCAGAGCACCTGGAATATATGGAACACAATGTACAATTTGTCATTTAAAGGTTAACTATGTGTTTTCTTTGTCATTTCACATCAGCTTTTTTCTTCTCTGGCTCAGTATTTCAGTCCAGCACGCTGCTTTCAATGTGTCATTTGAGGCACCCCGTACCTCTCCTTTGTCTCACATCGCTCAGCACGCTCCCATCTGCTCACGATTCATTGCATGGGATAAACCTGCTGAAACACTCAGAGTTGGCAGCCAACCCCAAATTGTGGCAAACACTCCAAATACAGCCATGTTCCAGGCAAAAATAACTTGTTCCAGACAATAGATCAGCTTTCACCCTTTCCATCCCCGTTGTGTTCTGAGGGTTATTGTAAATTACTTAAATTCTTGATGAACAACAATTTATTTCTGGCTAAGAGAACAATCATCAGTTGGATTAGCTTAAAGGGATTTGCTGCTTTTCTCCCATGGCTGGGGGAAGCTGACTTGCCTCCTGAAGAGAAAAGTAAAAGACTGTCAAAATCAGCTGGAGCTGTGTTGGAACAGCCATGGGCTACCGTGCACGAGTGTCTGCATTTTATCTAATGCACTAAATGAAGCATTCAAAGAAGTTTCAGATTTTGTTTTCTGCAGGCACTATTCATTGCTGTTAAAGAAACAACAGTATTTCAGTATTTCTTCTGGAAAAAAAACACCACCCCAGGTATTTAATTTACCCAACATTCAGACTCCCTAGTTTCCCTGCATACACCCCCACTCTGCACTCCCCCAGCTCCACTCATTTAAGATCTTCCTATCTGTGAACTTGAACATTAACTCAAAAGTTACAACCCTGATTTCCCAAAGCTTATCTGCAGTTGGGAAATAAGTAATACTTTAATGGATTTCATGTATCCCTTTATTTTTTTTCTGCTAGAAATCCTATCTGCTAGAAATGTCATAAATAATACCAGCAGCAAGGGAAAATAAACTCCACATGCTGAGCTTTCACTTTGCTATATGACCAGGGCTGTGTGTCTGGCAGAGAACTGCATGCCCAAGTTATTAATTGCTCTTCTTTAGTGAGGAAAGACAGAAATAGAGAAATAGAAATGCTCCTGTTATCTGCTTCTTGTTTTATTATCCCTTTTCTACTAGTCTATACTAATGATTTGTATTTATCTCAGGTGGCATAACCTGTAACCACTGTAAGTTTTTATCCCATAACAATCTTCCTTATTTCTTTCTTTGCCAAGTCTCAGGTTTGTACTTATTTAATGGCATCTCATCTCCATTTCTCCCCTTTCTTGCTGAAAGAAATAGCTGAAGGGGACCTACAGGACGACAGGGAAAGTTCACAAGGACTTGTAGCAATAGGATGAGAAGCAATGGTTTTGAACTGGAGCAAGGTAGAGTTAGGTTGGACATAAGGAAGAACTTCTTTACAATGAGAAGGGTAAAATACTGCAACAGGCTGCCCAGACATGTGGTTGAGGCCCTGTCCCTGAAGACATTCAATCAGACTCAATGTGGCCTTGAGCAGCCTGGTGGCTGGACATGTCCAGTTGGGAGGTGTCCCTGCTGTGCTGGACGAGATGACCCTGAGGGTCCCTTCCAGTGCAATGCAATCTGTGAATCTCTGAAGTAGAGATATATTTTTTGTAGCTTTTGCTCTTCTTTTTCTTTCCCCTCTAACTTTTGGTAAATTAATTCCTAGGAAGCCAAAGGGGTAAAGGTGCATGCAAAAAAAAACCCCAATCTCCTTATTGCAATCTGTTAGTAAGCTCCTATCATTTGAGCATCAGCTTCTTCCAGTGTCTAAAAGGGATTTGCCAACTGGCTTGAGGCAGGGTGAGAGCTAACCAATCATATAGTCAGACAAAGAAATGCCCCAGAAATAAATGGCAGGCTATTTCTGGAAATGAACTTCTCAGACTACCTCCAGTGGCATTGTGGTATTTGGAAAGACTTCAGTGCCTTTCACAGCAGCTCTGGCTGTAGTCATCAAAAATGCGTATCAACCGCAATTGCGTCTATCCCTTTCTTGCTCCTACTCTGAACACTTTCTCTTTATAGCTCAGCTTTTTGCAGGTACTTGCCTGTACTGACTGCAGCTTGATGCTTTTCTTTCAAATTGCCATTCAAGTCTGGCAAGCAAGCACCATGCTGATTTCTAGCTCAGATTAAATTGCAAAACCTTTGGGTTGCAATAACCTCCAGTAGATGTTATGACAATCATCACGAGAATCCATTCATTCCTAGCCACATCATTTTGTGACAATATTCCCTTTTATCCTGATTTTACATGAGTTACCAGCCTTTCTATCCCCCCTTCCCAGAAGTGACCAGCATTTCAATTTGGTAGTCCAGAAGATTTTTCATAATGCTATGTATTTGCTAGTGCCACCAGTGTTTGTTCTGCATTCATCACAGAGCATGATGTAACCCTTACCATTCCCCATCCTTTTCTGCACAACCACTTTATTTCTGAGGTCTGTTATTGCAGACAGCTCCAGTGGCGCTCTCTGACCACCTCTATAAACACTGTCTTGGTGATCCAGAAAGCCCTTCTGCCTTCTGTAGCAGAACAGAAGAGAAACATCTAACAATGCCCTTCATCTACAGAAATACATCTCCCTTCATTTTGCTTGGATCCCCTTCAGCTTCAAACTTTGTAACTCGAGGAAGTTGAACTAGAACGAACTTATTGGCAGAGAATTCCCTTTTTCTTCCTCAATAAAGACACTGTCAGCTGCAGCTATTTCTTGATACAGTCTACTCTGTAGGAACAGAGTAAAGCTTACTGCAGCAGAAACATTTTTAACAAGCTTTCCTATGCCAAGGAGTGTTTTTGTCCCAGGCCATGGGTGCCCCTGAAATCCACATATCCATCTGCCTCCACTGCCTTGAGTGTGTCATTAGGAGCTGACTCAACTCAGGGTGTATCTGGTGCAAGACTGGCAGAGTTCACAGGGTCTGGTTCTCTAGAGCCTCGATCCTGGATCTTCACCTCCAGAACTATACCTCTACAGGTATGTTGTAAAAGAAACCAGTGCAGGCTGTGGTTGTTTTGTTTGTTTTTCCTCTAATCAAGAAATGTTTTTCTTTAAATGCTCATAAGTTAAATATCATGAGGAATGGTAGATCTCTGCCTCTCTGCATCCATTAGCACGTCTTGCACTCTTCTGCCGCATCACCCGGGAGCACTGACTCACCCCAGGGTTACAGACACAGATTGCTGTTGCAGACACTTTTTGCTCCATCTTGCTTTCTGCACATGGAAACAAAAGAAGTCTGTGTGTAAAAAAGAGAATCTGCACTTGGCATATGGAAGAAAGAATACCTGCCTTTGAAATCTAGGTTTGACTTTTCGGCGTCACTGAGGTGTAGAAAACGGTATACAGGCCACACCGTGGGGTGCAGTGCATGCTTATTCCACCTCAGGATTTGGGTATTCAGCTTTACCAGAGTTAATGTGTTACACAATGTTTAATTCAAAGTTAGAGCTGCTCTGATAATTCCAAAAGTCCTTCAGGAAGGAAAATCGTGGGTGTGAGTTTTTACAAGCATAGAAAATCCTGTCCTGAAATGAAGGTTTGGATTATCTGGAAATAGGTCTTGAAATTGAAAACTATCTCCATCTCCAAGAAGTCCAGCACAGAGCAGACATTACCTTCAAACTGAACTAATGCAATTAAGATGATGACACTTTTAATTGATACTTATGTCATAACAATTACACATAACAGGGCCAGAGAAGTTAATAAATACATTTTAATAGCCAGTGGCAATTTCTCATCACGCATCTGACAGTAGCTAACAGATGTGTCAAGAAATTTCCTTCTGTGTAAAGAGCTTCACTGTGAAGAGCTGCTGAATATGTCACTGCACCATTAATTGCTTTTCTTTCCCTCATTCTGAAACACCCTACAGGTCTGAGAACTACTGGCTAATGAATCGCAGGTACAGCAGGTTGAGCGTCTTTCAGATGTTCAGCTGAGGGGCTAGGGAGGAAATAGCTTCTATGTATTGATGTTGTCTTGGGGGGGAATTTGCCAAAATTGCAGATGCAGTGCCTTCAGCCTCTGTCTGGCACCACAGAAAAATCATCTTCCCCATCAGAGAGCAGCAGCAGGTATAATTCACGTGGTGAGTGTAGAGCCTTGCCACTACACAAACTGTTGAGTTGGTCATAGGAATTACAGTGGAGTTTTACCCCCACAAGCAAACTGAACGAATTAAGACAGACCTTTTCAGAGGACAGCTACGATTTAGCAGACAGATTTCCTCAGGAAAATGTTTACATCTAACTGGAGGTCTGTGGAACTCAGTGGGGCTCTGAACATCTCCAAGTATTGAGTTTTAGGACTGGGTAAAAAAACCCGCTCAGACACTCACCACAGGTCACTTCAGTACTCTGAGGACATCCAGCACTGTGAATTTTTTCAGCTTTGATGAGACAAAACATAAAGATGGAGCAATTCTATATACTTCTAATCTCAAGAAACCACCATGGGAACATCATGCAAGCATGGCTGGTATGTTTTGCTAGTGTATTTCACAGTATCACAGTATCACCAAGGTTGGAAGAGACCTCAAAGATCATGGAGTCCAACCTGTCACCACAGACCTCATACCTAGACCATGGCACCAAGTGCCACATCCAATCCCCTCTTGAACACCTCCAGGGATGGGGACTCCACCACCTCCCTGGGCAGCCCATTCCAATGCCAAATGACTCTCTCCATGAAGAACCTTCTCCTCACCTCGAGCCCAAACTTCCCCTGGCACAGCTTGAGACTGATGTTTGATGCGCAGCTTGAGTTTGATGCAATCCTTCAATAACCCTTCCTTAGTGGTGAGTTTTGTTGTTGAACTAAATTGTATAAGTCAGCAGAAACATTTTGATTTAGGGAAAACACTTAAAAATGCATTTTAATTTCAAACTAAACACCAAGTTTTAAAGCAACAGAGTTTCCAGGGAGAGCCAGAACAGACAGGACTCGAGTCCTTCCCTGCTCCAAGTGGAATTTGGGACTACCAGCAAATTTTCCAAAATGTTCCCTTTTGATCAACTTTTATTTTCCAGAACCTGTGTTTTCAAAGGAAAACCCTGGTCCCACCAGACCACAGCACTAAGGATGCATAATTTATCTGTGTTCTACTTCTGAGGCAAAAGGGCTGTTACAAATTGAAGTCACAAGCATCAGAAGGTTATAAGGTTGAAAGAAAGAGACAGCAGGAGAAGAGTAAAAGCAGACAGCAGTCACATTTAAAGCTGCAAATGACATAATAAATCCATAATATAGATTGCAAAGAGATGAAAATACTCGTCATATGCAGTATTGGTTTAGGATTTGTATTAAGTACAATGCCTGAAGCAAGAAAAGAAATGAAGGCATGCAGAGAGACTTTGAAAAGCTGCTGAGCTGGCAGTAACATTCCAGATTTCTTCAGATGTAGCAAATTAATGGCCACAATCATCGTGCAGATAAGATCTTTCCAGCATCATCTTAAACAAAGATGAGTCAGAGAAAAATTAAGGTTGGAAAAGATCTCTAAGATCATCAAGTCCAAGTGTCAACCCAATACTACCATGGCCACTAAACCATGTCCTGAAGTGTCGTGCCTACACCTCTTTTGAACACCTACAGAGATGGTGACTCCATTACTTTCCTGGGCAGCCTGTTCCATCACCATCACTGGAGGTGTTTAGGAAGAGACTGGATAGGGTGCTTGGTGCCATGGTTTAGTTGATTAGAAAGTGTTGGATAATAGGTTGGACTCAATGATTCCAAAGGTCTTTCCAACCTGGTTAATTCTATTCTAGTCTAGTCTATATTCTACTCTAGTCTATATCTTAGTCTAGTCTATATTCTAGTCTAATCTCTCTACAACTACCTGAAGGGAGGTTGTAGCCAGGCAGAGGTTGGTCTCTTCTCCCAGGCAGCCAGTACCAGAACAAGAGGACACAGTCTCAGGCTGCGCCAGGGCAGGTTTAGACTGGATCTTAGGAAGAAGTTCTATTACAGAGAGAGTGATTGCCCATTGGAATGGGCTGCCCGTGGAGGTGGTGGAGTCACCTTCATTGGAGGTGTTCAAGAAGAGGCTTGATGGGGTGCTTGGTGCCACGGTTTAGTTGTTTAGTTGTTTAGGTGGGTTGTATTTTATTGTATTGTATTGTATTGTATTGAGGTGGGTTGGATTGGTTGATAGGTTGGACACGATGATCTTGAAGGTCTCTTCCAACCTGGTGTATTGTATTGTATATATTGTATTGTATTGTATATATTCTATTCTATATTCTATTCTATATTCCATATTCTATTCTATTCTATATTCTATTCTATTCTATATTCTATTCTATATTCTATTCTATTCTCTCACAGTAAAGAATTTCTTCATCACATCCAATCTAAACCTACACCACTGTCCCTTGTCCTAATGCTACATGCCTTTATATACAGTTCCCAGCTTTCTTGTAGACTCCCTTCGGGTATGGCAAACTTTTGGTAGACTTTGAAGCCCTAGAAGCACCAAATGGGACCAAGAGTATGATTCTGATTTTTCTGTTGTTGTTGGGTTGGGGTTTTTTTTTGGTGTGACTCGGTTCAGTCTCTGCTTCCCTCTACATCCTTTTTTAACTGTGTTTTTAATGCAGGTTGCTTCATTCCACTGATGTCTAATTTTTCATCTGTCAAGCGTGATCTCACTTAACACTGTTACCTATTTAATTAAACTCTTTGTTTTTTATGGTTGAGGTCCTTGATCAATTGCTTTACATTCTGCCTTGTCCATGAATGAAATATAGTCCATAAATACGTGCTGGATTATTTGTCTTCTTTACAGGCACTCTGGAAGCACTAAAGAAATGCTCTATTTAGTGAGCTTCCTGATGATATTTCATACTTTCTGAATATTTAATACTCTGCATTGCTAAGCAGCAGGTGCATGCAAAATGAACTCCTTTTTTCCCTGATTAGTGAATTATCTTTATGTGTTTTCCCTTTCACAGACACCTCTATATAAATATAAAGAATCATGTCTATGATTAGTTTTGTGCCATTGGCACAACTTGAGGCCATTTCCTGTTGTTCCATCACTTGTTACTTGGCTGAACACACTGACTCCCATCTCACTGCAATGTTCTTTGAGGGAGCTGTAGAGAGCCTCCTTTTCTCCAGACTAAACAAACCCAGCTCCCTCAGATGCTCCTTGTAAGACTTGCTTTCTAGAATCTTCACTAACTTCATTCCCCTTCTTTTGACATGCTCTAGGGCCTCAATGTCTTTTGTGTAGTGAGGGGCCCAGAACTTAATCCAGCATTCGAGATGTGGCTTCATCAGTGCTGAGTAGTGGGGCAAGATCACATCCCCATTCCTACTAGTCATACCACTCCTGATACAGGCCAGGGTGCCACTGGCCCTCTTGGCCACCTGGGCACACAGAGGCTTATGTTCAGCTGCCTATCAATCAACACCCCCAGGTCTCTGCTGAGCAGCTCTCCAGCCACTCCTCCCCAGGCCTGTGGTGGTGATAGGGGTTGTTATAGCCAAAGTGCTGAACCGGGCCTTTGGCCTTACTGAAACTGATACAACTGTTCTTAACCCATTGATCCAGCCTGTCTGGACCTCTTTGCAGAGCCTCTCTACTCTCAAGCAGATCAACACTTCCAGCCACCTTGGCGTGGGCTGCAAACTTATGAAGGATGTACTCCATCCCCTCATCCAGATCATTGATAAAGATGTTACAGGACAGGAGAAGAGCACTTTATCACAGCTCTTGTTCAAGAAAACCTTGTTATTGCCAATGCAAAATAAGGCTCCTGCTTTGTTTGCTCCCAGCACAAGCTAATACATCTGGGTACTCTACCATTTTTATGCCTTAAGAATACACTTCCAAACTTGGTGATTCTGTGAATTGTTGGGGTTCCTAGAAGCATACAGTACTGACAGTCTGGAAAGATCCTTTGAGCCATTGGAATGGGCTGTCCAGGGAGGTGATGGAGTCACCATCTCTGGAGGTGCTCAAGAGGGGATTGGACATGGCACTTAGTGCCATGGTTTAGTCATGAGGTCTGTGGTGACAGGTTGGACTTAATGATCTTTGAGGTCTCTTCCAACCTTGGTGATTCTGTGATTCTGATATTAACAGAAAACTTAGTTTCACTTACTGACATATATTGACATGGATGGTCTTACTAGCAACATTTTCTCTCAATTCAGTGGCCTCACCATGCAAGCTGGGGCTTGTTCTCAAAGCCTAGTTTCACTCACACACTAATGAAGCTTTGTCTCTCCTGCAACTCACCCCAACATGTTTATTTGTGCACGCAAATACCCCATGAAGTCTTTGAGGATACAGCCTTCACAATGACCCTCCAGCAGTCAGCACTGTCTCACTGTGATCAAAAAAAAATGATGTTGCAAGTACAGGATTATGACTTCAAGGTGAGAAAGGGCAGGTAGTGGACTTTAACTTGCAGTGCTCTTTAAACAAAAAGACAAGGAAATAACTAGAGGGAGGATTGGAGACCTGGGGAGAACATAGGAAAAGCTGGTTCTGAAGGTAATGCTTCTGGGTTACCTGGGAAGCACTGGTGTGGTTTCTCTGTGTGCCTTATCAAGCCAAGCCAGGCTGTGGAAGGAACAGACCACAAAGAGCTCTGGAGGGATTATTTTCTCTTGTTTTACTCCACTTCTTTTCTCTAGGCCTTTCTGGTAGCTTTTTTTCAGGACATGCTGCATAGGAGATAAGCAATGTTTTTTCACACAGAAAGCTAGCATCCCACAGACTAGCAGCCCCAGAAACTTTAACACAGCCAGGGGTTAGGATGTTGGGGAGAGGGAAGGGCTAGCAAACACTGTGCAGGCTTCCAAGCTCAGCACAGTTCTGCCAACACACCTCAGCACTTCCTCAAATAAACCTTTTCAATCCTGCTCCCCCACAGACCCACGGTGACCAACTGCAGCGAGCTGTTGGCAATGCCAGCGAGGATGCCAGCACAGGGGCTGGCACAAACATCTCAGGCTTAGTCATCTGTGGCCTCATTAGTGTCTACCTGCATCACCTATGGAAGAGATTTCTGCAGCAGGTTCTTCTTCCCTGCTGAGAACAGCCACACTTGCAGCCCTCTCAATTACAGGTGAGAGAAACAATCACAAAAGTACCCCCACAAAGACTGGCCATTTTCCACAGTTCACCTGGTGGCAGATACAGCAGGTGCCTGCAGCTCATAAATCTCTGTTAATCTGAACACACAGCTTCACTTTCAAACAGCTGTCACTCAGACAGAAGAGGAGTGTTCTGCACATCCACATCACCAAGCTCCCAGACAGGCAAAAATAATTCCAGGCAAGATTCAGTGTTTTGCAGCTTCTGGGGTCACAGCACAGCACTAAAGCCTGCCCCTCTGCCCCTAAAGCACTGCATAAAACTCAGCCTCTACATATAAACAGCTTGAAAATAGAAACTGGTCAACCAGTTTAAGAGGTGGCTTTTCAGGTGGCACTTTGCAATACCACTGCATTGTTTGGTGATAAGCAACAGTTAATCTCTAGCATCAGTAACAGCTCACCTCCTACTGTTTGGTAATGAGAGTCTGATCCCTTAATGGGTTTTGATCAAGGTTTGTAGGACTTGAAGCTGTATTTAAATATCACCAGAGCAGTTCAGTGGTTGTTTTCCTTTAAGCAACCAGATACACCACTCTTTCTGCTTACAGAGTCACCAGTTTTCTCCAGAACTTTTCCCTCCATTGTCTTCTGGGAATAATTTTCATCCCAACACCACTGAATTTTGTCTGGCTTTGAAGTATAGCTTAGCATAAAACCGAAATGAGAATTGTATTTCACTCCTATAAAAGTGAGTTCATCAGAAGGCAGCAGCAGGACTGTGAGAGTCCAAATTGTGTACACCAGCCCTTCACTTCACTGGGGAGGCGTTTTTCTGCTGCTGAGACATCAAAACTCATGACCACTATCTGTCAGCATCCTGAAAAATGCATGTAGTTTGAAATAACTATAAATGCTGTCACGGTGCCTTATTTTGGGTCAGTCGTCATAAAAATCAATGTGCTGACAAACCCAGGGAAAATGCATAAATAAAAATGCAAATAAATACCACATCATTCAAAACAAAATCTTATGCCCAGGCACACTGCACCCTGACAGTTTGGAGCCAGCATCCAAAGCCTCTCTGATCACAACTCACAAATCCATTTTCCCCCTCTTCTTTTTAATGGATTCTAAGGCCAGAAGCAGCTGCAGAGGTAGTCCAGTCTCACTTCCCACAGAATACAAACCTCCCCACCTCTAACTGCAAACTATCAATAGACCAGACTACAATAGACTGGACCAGCATAGACCAGAACAAACCAGGTTGGAAGAGACCTTCAAGATCATCAAGTCCAACCTATCATCCAACACTATCTAATCAACTAAACCATGGCACCAAGCACCCCATTCAGTCTCTTCCTAAACATCTCCAGTGATGGTGACTCCACCACCTCCCTGGGCAGCCCATTCCAATGGCCAATCACTCTTTCTATGAAGAACTTCTTCCTCTCAACCAGCCTAAACCTCCCCTGGCACAGCTTGAGACTGTGTCTTCTTGTTCTGGTGCTGGTTGCCTGGGAGAAGAGGCCAACCCCTACCTGGCTACAACCTCTCTTCAAGTAGTGTAGACAATACAATACAATACACCAGGAGGAAAGACACCTTCAAGATCATTGTGTCCAACCCATCAACCAATCCAACCCACCTAAACAACTAAACCAGGGCACCAAGCACCCCATCAAGTCTCTTCCTGAACACCTCCAATGAAGGTGACTCCACCACCTCCACGGGTAGCCGATTCCAATGGGCAATCACTCTCTCTGTATATCCTCCCCAGCTTTGTTGCCTCCTCTGGACACCTTCCAGCAACTCAACATCTTTCCTAAACTGAGAGGCCCAGAACTGGACACAGGACTCAAGGTGTGACCTAACCAGTGCTGAGTACAGGGCAGAATGACTTCCCTGCTCCTGCTGACCCCACTGTTCCTGATGCAGGCCAGGATGCCACTGGCCGCCTGGGCACACTGCTGGCTCATGTTCAGCCTACTATCGACCAGCACCCCCAGGTCCCTTTCTACCTGGCCGCTCTCCAGCCACACTGACCCCAGCCTGTAGCACTGCATTGGGTTGTTGTGGCCAATGTGTAGAACCTGGCACTTAGATGTGTTAAATCTCATGTCCTTGGAATAATAATAATAGTAATAATAACTAATGGTAATTATCACCACAGTTGGGATGATGATGATGATAATAATAATAGTAATAATAATAATAACAACAACAACAATAACTGACAAGGCATTTGGGGTGATTTCAAGTCAACAAAATCATATTTTTCCAGGCTTTCAGAATCCCAGAGATCCCTCCAAGAGCTTTTATCTGGGGGTACAGCTTTTAGAGATACTTGTTTGCAAAACATTTAAACTCTCTATAGAATAACCCAAGCTACACACACATTGCCAAATCTGAATCTAAGTTTTCTTACAAATAAAATGCAAGGCTTAGTCTGGTTCCTTTCAAAACACGATATGAACAATGATCCATTTTGTTTTTAGACTCACCTAGAGAGGGCAAATTCAACCATCTCCTCAGGCCTCTCATTCCTTGAAAGAATTCTTCACTCAGGCATTTCCAATAGGTTTCCTTGGAGACATTAACACAAGAACATGAGCCTTCCATTTTAGTCCTGTGAGAAGAAACCAGGGAGAAATTCCTGCCCCACTCCAATCCTACCAAATGCAGAGATATGCTTTAAGGTTTCACCTCTTATATTATCACCAAGACTTCTTCCTGGTGCCTGAGATATTCCTTTTCCCATCTCACGTGTTTTATCCTCACGTGAATGTGTTGGCAGAGGCAAATACCCATAATGCAAAGGCATTAAGAAATCTTCCTCTTAATTATACTAATTACTTAAAATAATTTGGCTTATATATATATACACACACACACAAGCAAAATGCTACTCTTAAGAGTAAATTAAAGTGTATTTAATTGTCAAACTTCTGTCTGTCACCAAGCCAGGCAGAAATGTCCTTGTTAGGAAAACAAATTAGCCATGAACCTAGCTTGCATTTGTATCAAGATGGATTGCTGGCCTGACCAGAAAAGGCAGCATCAAGAATCTCATGAGGAAATTGGTTTTCAAATGGAGTTTCCCCATCCTCCCCCCCCAGAAAAGAAGCTTTGTGATAACATAAGTGAGAGTGAAAATTTCCAAGTCCTCATTAAACCCTAAAATTATTGCAATCATTATTTTTCTACATTCATAAAGGGGGAGGGGGGAGGGAAAGAACAATTAACAAAAATTAAGCCAAATTGTTTTTAAGGGATGTAGTGGCATCCATTAGTTCCTTACTGCTCTTTTTAGAGAAACTGTTAAAATGCTGTTTGGTACTTCTGAATGCATAAACATTTCTCTCATGCTGACAGCTCCCAACAATTATCCTCAATCATGCTTTTTTGCTTTGTCAGAGTGCAAATAATGTTCATTACTTATGTTTCCCAAGCCCTGCAGAGTTTAAGGAACATCCTCATTTATATGGTTGTAAACATATTTGGGGACTGCAGCTTTCATTCCCACAGTTAACAGGCCCTCTAATGCAACACTAAAAAGGTCACAATGACCTACAGGAAACCTTCAGTTTAATTTAAAAGCGTTCTCAACAGCTAGAGGGAAAAATGTTGGAGCACCTGAAGATCCCAAAGCTCAACACCCACACAAAACACAATAAAAACAAATGGAATGGAATGGAATGGAATGGAATGGAATGGAATGGAATGGAATGGAATGGAACGGAACGGAACTCGCACCTCTAGTACTGTGTCCAGTTCTGGGCCCCTCAGTTTAGGAAGGATGTTGACTTGCTGGAACGTGTCCAGAGAAGGGCAACGAAGTTGGTGAAGGGTTTAGAACACAAGCCCTATGAGGAGAGGCTGAGGGAGCTGGGGTTGCTTAGCCTGGAGAGGAGGAGACTCAGGGGTGACCTTATTGCTCTCTACAACTACCTGAAGGGAGGTTGTAGACAGGCGGAGGTTGGTCTCTTCTCCCAGGCAGCCAGCACCAGAACAAGAGGACACAGTCTCAGGCTGCGCCAGGGCAGGTTTAGGCTGGATGTTAGGAAGAAGTTCTATAAAGAGAGAGTGATTGCCCATTGGAATGGGCTGCCTGTGGAGGTGGTGGAGTCACCATCATTGGAGGTGTTCAGGAGGAGACTTGATGGGGTGCTTGGTGCCATGGTTTAGTTGTTTAGGTGGGTTGCATTGGTTGATGGGTTGGATGCGATGATATGGAAGGTCTCTTCCAACCTGGTTTATTCTATTCTGTTGTATGGAATGGAATGGAATGGAATGGAATGGAATGGAATGGAATGGAATGGAATGGAATGGAATGGAATGGAATGGAATGGAATGGAATGAACCAGGTTGGAAGAGACCTTCGAGATCATTGCATCCAACCTATTACCCAACACCACCTAACCAACTAAACCAGGCAACCAAGCACCCTATACAGTATCATCCTAAACACCTCCAATGATGGTGACTCCACCACCTCCCTGGGCAGCACATTCCAATGGGCAATCACTCTCTCTGTGTAGAATTTCTTCCCAACCTCCAACCTAACCCCACCAGCATAGCTTGAGACTGTGTCCTCTTGTTCTGGTGCTGGTTGCCCAGGAGAAGAGACCAGCCCCCTCTCTTGCAGGATAAAAAAACCCATCTCCAAAAAAGAAAGGGACAAGAAAGAAGATGACTCCATATTTGAGATGTTTGCATTTCAAACAGGGATTTGATCCTGGGAAGAGCTGAGCTAACGTGGTTTTCCCTGCCTTTTATTTTCTTGCGGCGCGGACCGAGCAACTGCAACAAGCCTGTAAGAGCAGAGAGCATAACAGCTTTATGTAAATGCTTTGCAGCTGAATGTCTGAGGAGATGGCAGGGGCAATTTATGTCCTGCTTCTTTTTAAGGAGAAGAATCAAATACAGCATGTTGCACACCTCCATTTATTTATTTATTTCCACCGCTCAGCCCGCAAACAAAAATAACACAGAAAATAATGAAGGCAATAAAGCCTAAATTCAGACTCAGAGGGGAAACACATTCTGTTCCAGTCAGCATTTTCAGGGACAAGGTGACAACGTTTTTATACTTTTGCAGCAGTTAGATTTTATTTATTTATTATTTTTTTGGTACAGCAACTAAGTTGCTGCACCAAAATGGCAAGGGAGCTGGAGAATTATTGCTCGCTCCCAGGGCTCTTCTGTTTCTCCTGGCACCTAAGTGCAATTCTCTCTGTTTTGTGTTGTGGGATGTAACTGATGTAGCTTTAAAGAAAGCAAAAGGGAGGGGAAAAAAATAAATGAAAGTGCAGACTGCATGTTAAGGCATTTGCTGGAGGTGGTTATTTATGTTTCACCGGCAGAGAAGGGGGAGGGCATGCTTCTTTTCTGTCTGCCTGACTGTCCCTTCAGGGAGATGACACTGATGAAATGGCACCAGGACTCCACCATACTGAGAGTTTCCTTTCTGTTTATGTGCAAGCATTTCAGAATTCAGATCCCCAAAGCAAGAAATGCAATATCAATAATGTCTTTTCCTTTCCCCTCCTCCTAGAGACAGGAGCAGATCAGATTGACAGCGCTTTCACAGCGCTGATTACCCTCGAAGCCTCTTTTACTGCCTCTGCAGACCTCCAAAAGGTTTCTGTGAACCATCTGTTTTCCCCTCTCACATTTTGTTTCTTTTTAGGATTCATTCCTTCATCTATTCCTGTTGACAGGACTATTCCATTAATGCAACTGGGAAGGAATAAGAAGTTTGATGACTTACCTCGAGCAGTAAAAATTGTAATGCACTGCAATTTACCATGAGGTCATTAAAAAACTAGAGACAAGGTTTCAGCTGCTTTCTTCTCACTGAACACTGTTCATCAGTCCAGAAGCTGTGGCACCAGGGGCCCAGGGAGATCCAGCTCCGTGTTTCTTTGGAGCCACTCTGTGTAGGGCACTTGTCTGAGACAATAAGCATAAAAATGTGACAGCCTTGCACTCCTGCTATCTCTAACCCAGGGAACAGTCTGCTGTGTTCCTTTCCTTAGGATACAATTTGAAGGAGGTTTTAGGCAGTTCACACTTGTTCCAGCAGTTGAAAACTTCTAGATAGCCTAGGGAAATCAAGAACAGAAAGTTCTTTCTCTCAGGTCCTATGCCTCATCTTTCACCTACCTAACATGAGGATTGCAGAAGATCCCAAGATCAATTGCCTGTACAGCAAGCTCCAGCCGTGCCACAGGAACTCTCTCAAGCAACCTAATTTTTCCTAACTGTGAATAAAGACCACTGTTAGAAAGTTACTGCTTCCTCATATTGTTAGATATGTTCCTATTTCTGCTAAATACATGGGGAACACCTTAGCATCCTTGCTGCATCATACTGGGGTAGCTCTACAGAAAAGTTCATTTTTGTTTCCTAGTGAGATCTGTTGTGTGCATTTGGGGCATCACTGTGTGTCTGTCCCTTAAAAAGGGAGCTCTTCATTGTGGAAGTTATGCTCTCTTATGAAGGGACTGTGCATGTGCACCAGAAATTTCATGTGACTTACTGCACCATAGACACACTTGAGAGGAGGAACAACTTTTCAGTTGTATCCTGATGCTTCTATCATGGCATGAACAATGGCAGAGGTTTCACAGGGAGGCAAGTAGATGTTGAGTTGCTGGAACATGTCCAGAGAACGGCAACAAAGCTGGGGAGGGGTTTGGAGCACAAGTCCTATGAGGAGAGGCTGAGGGAGTTGGGGTTGTTTAGCCTGGAGAAGGCTCAGGGGAGACCTTATTGCTGCCTACAGCTACCTGAAGGGAGGTTGTAGCCAGGTTGGGGTGGTCTCTTCTCCTGGGCAGCCAGCACCTGAACAAGAGGACACAGTCTCAAGCTGTGCCAGGGGAGGTTTAGGCTGGATGTTAGGAAGAAGTTCTTCATAGAAAGAGAGATTGGCCATTGGAATGTGCTGCCTAGGGAGGTGGTGGAGTCACCATCACTGGAGGTGTTTAGGAAGAGACTGGATGGGGTGCTTGGTGCCATGGTTTATTGATGGTGTTGAATGATAGGTTGGACTCAATGATCTCAAAGGTCCTTTCCAACCTGGTTAATTGTAATTAGTAAAGCCTTGGTGTGGCCACCCTTACTCACTCCAACCTAGTGAATCAGTTAGCACCGTATCATCACACCCCACCACCCCCTTCACTCCCTGCTGAGGGAAGTAGTAGCTTTTTATCTTTCACCCTTCCAATTCTAAAACAGAAGTAATGAAGTTTTATAGTAAGAAGAACCCACAAATCTTACTCCAAGCAATGCTTCAGCCCATGCAAAAAAAAAAAAAGAAGAAACAGATAAGAGCACAAGCATTTCATCATCCCACAGAGCCCACTTAAAAGGATTTCTATACCACAGAAGAAATGTGACATGTGAAGTGCTGGAATACATCAGAATCGTGTTGATGTTTAGGAGTGCCATGGTGTGGCAGTCACAACTTCACTGTGGCTCTAGAACAAAAATACAGTTTTTTGTTTCAAAGGGTTTAAAATGAAAACAAGTAAGACAAGTAACAAATACAAACAATCTGGTAGGGAACAAGAACAAGACAACAAAATATTTACATCAGAGGCAAACCCTGTTAATACAAGACATTTATCAGGGTTAGATAAATGTATTTGCACCTTGAAAGTTTCAACATAATTCTACATAAAAGAGAAAGTTTTCTTTCTCTCCTTCCTGGTATCTAAAAGCCTTCTGCAATTAGTTACTAAATATAACCCCAGGAAAAGCAATTAGACCCCATGTGGACTCCTGGGGGTGCAGAGAAAAAGGTAACACAGTTGTGAATCTGCATCTATTTACCTCCATTCCAAACATTCTGGCTGGATTCCAGGCAATGGATTTAGCATCACTGAAGGCTGTTAGCATGCCTTGAAAACACACTGCAATTTGTCTTTGTTCCCTTGCATAAGGACATAATTCTAGGGGAAAAAGCTCTCTAACTGGAGAAATAGGCTAAGCATAATTCTAATAATGAGTGTTGAGATTTGTACAATCCAGAGTGGCATCACATAAAAATGTAAATTGGAAAAAAAAGGGAAAGAGCCACAACACTTTCTCTAATGCAACTCACTGCTCACATTTGTAGGTAGATATACTCCAGTGAATCTACCACCTCGATTTGGTAGCACCTGATGCTTCAGCACCTGACTGCTATCAGAATTCGACTGCTCTCCCCAATTCAAAAAAACACTGCTTGAGAGACATCTGTATTTGCCAAAACAACAAAGAATTACTGATCCTTGGCAACCTAGCTGGTGTCTCCAGAGCCACTGAGCCTTTTTGTTATTATTATTATATAGAATTAACCAGGTTGGAAGAGACCTTTGAGATCATCATGTCCAACCTATCATCCAACACCATCAACGAAACCATGGCACCAAGTACCCATCCAGTCTCTTTCTAAACACTTCCACTGCTGGTGACTCCACCACCTCCCTGGGCAGCACATTCCAATGGCCAATCTCTTTCTATGAAGAACTTCTTCCTAACAGCCAGCCAAAACTTCCCCTGGCACAGCTTGAGATTGTGTCCTCTTGTTCTGGTGCTGGCTGCCCAGGGGAAGAGACCAACACCCACGTGGCTACAACCTCCCTTCAGGTAGTTGTAGAGAGCAATGAGATCTCCCCTGAGCCTCCTCCTCTCTAGGCTAAACAACTCCAGCTCCCTCAGCCTCTCCTCACAGGGCTGTGCTCCAAACCTCTCACCAACTTTGTTGCCCTTCTCTGGACACCTTCCAGCAACTCAACATCTTTCCTAAACTGAGGGGCCCAGAACTGGACACAGGACTCAAGGTGTGGCCTACCAGTGCAGTGTACAGGGGCAGAATGACCTCCCTATTCCTGCTGGCCACACTGTTCCTGATCCAGGCCAGGATGCTATTGGCCTTCTTGGCCACCTGGGCACACTGCTAGCTCCTGTTCAGCCTACTATCAACCAGTACCCCCAGGTCCCTTTCTGCCTGGCCGCTCTCCAGTCACTCTGACCCCAGCCTGTAGCACTGCATGGGGTTGTTGTGACCAATGTGTAGAACCTGGCACTTAGATCTGTTAAATCTCATACCTTTGGACTCTGCCCATCTGTCCAGTCTGTCAAGTCCCTCTGCAGATCTCTGCAACCCTCTAACAGATCAACACCTGCCCCCAGCTTGTGCCGTCTGGAACCTCTCAATAACCTGATCCAGATCATCAATAAAGATATTAAAGAGCATGGGGCCAGCTGGATGTGGCACCATTCACCACCACTATCTGGACTCAGCCCTCCAGCCAGTTCCTAATCCAGAGCAGAGTTTTGCTGTCCAAGTCATGGGCTTCAAAGTATCCTTCTGAAGAACAGCATCCAAAAGACATTGTCAAGGAACTTCACACACATTAATGTATGTGCAATGAGACCACAGTAATTTTGGCTATCAAATCACTTCATTCTGTTACCCTGAATTGAAAGGGAACTTTTCATATGTGACTTTCAAGCCTGCCAAAAACACTTTGCATGAAAATTTAAAGAGAATGCACAAGTTTTAAAGGGAGATAACCAGGGTAGATGCAGTCTTGAACAGCCGAGTCTAGCTGAGAGGTGTCCCTGCCCATGGTGAGGAGGTTAGAGTAGATGATCTCTAAGGTCCCTTCCAATCTAAGTCATTCTGTGATTCTATGAGACATAGCACTTCCTATTGGTGACATCTGTGAAGACTGAAATCTTGTCCTATACTCCACCAATAACAATTTCCCCTAGTACCCTGTCAATACATGATAATAAAATCAACTAAACCCAAAACAACAACAGAAGCCTGAAGAAACTGTAAAGGTCTCCCTGGGCAGAAGATGCTGAGCACTTTAAAACCAAACCTCACATTTCAGTAACTAATGTACAGATTCACACAACTAATGCTGCACAACTTAGCTGGTAAACACTGGAATTTATTTTCCATGAGACTCTAAATATACTACAAAGCTTTTGAAAGTGGCCTCCCAACTGAAGGAGCCATCTAAAAAGTGGGGCTGAAGTTTGTCAACAATAGATCTAATGCACCTGATTTAGAAACTACATTCACAGCAGGCAAACCCTGTCCTGTATTCATCTCTTCTCCCCCACTACTCTCAGCAGAACTTAAACCCCATTCAGGCCACCACTTCAAGCTTGGAATTTATACATAAGAGTATATGGTAATATCACTCACTGCTACACTTGATGAAAATTAAAGCTGAGTGCAATTTTTCACTGAAGTATTCAGGCTCTGGTCTGCAGCACTTTTGAATCTATGTGAGATTTAACTCAATTGAAGAACACACCAGAGCTTTCAGCCCTTCAGCATTTTAAAGATGAAAATTCAAGTCAGGTTCTAATTTAAGAAAAAACAAAACAAACCCACAACTTTGCCTGAAATATCCAAATAGAAGATAACAATATTTTCATAGAACCATAGAATCATAGACTCAGTAAGGTTGGAAAAGACCTCAAAGATCATCAAGAGCAACCTGGCACCCAACACCTCATGACTACTAAACCATGGCACCAAGTGCCACATCCAATGCCCTCTTGAACACCTTCAGGGACGGTGACTCCACTACCTCCCTGGGCAGCACATTCCAATGGCTAACAACTCCCTCTGGGAAGAACTTTCTCCTCACCTCAAGACTAAACTTCCCCTGGCACAGTTTGAGATGCTGTCCTCTTGTTCTCATGCTAGTTGCCTGGAGAAGAGACCAACACCCTCCTGTCTACAATCTCCCTTCAGGTAGTTGTAGAGAGCAATAAGGTCTCCCCTGAGCCTCCTCTTCTCCAGGCTAAACAACCCCAGCTCCCTCAGCCTCTCCTCATAGGGCTTGTGCTCCAGGCCTCTCCCCAGCCTTGTTGCCCTTCTCTGGACGTATTTGAGTCTCAGTGTCCTTCTTAAATTGCAGGGCCCAGAACTGGACACAGCTTAGGAGCTAAACAAACTATTTCTTTAAACTAGTATCATAGTTTGTTGGGTTTTTTTTTTCCTCAAAAGTTAATAACAAATAATTTTCATAGAATCAGTAAGGGTGGAAAAGACCTCAAGGATCATCAAGTCCAACCTGTCACCCAACACCTCATGACTACTAAACCATGGCACCAAGTCCCACGTCCAATCCATTTTTGAACACCTCCAGGGATGGGGACTTCACCACGTCCCTCAGAATGGTTATGTGTGGTAAATCCACAATCCATTTCCTCCACCTGGCCAAACTAAGAACCAAACAAGACCTATGCTTCTGAGTGAATCCTGGGGGTTTTGATTGTCAACAACACAATATCCACAGAAGTTTACTGACCTCTTCTTCCCTAGATGATTGTGCTCCTTGCAGTCTTTAGGACAAAGGAAGGCGAGCAGTGGTCCAAAACCAGCCATTGAGTAGAACACTGAAAGAGGACTGAAAGTCTGGATGCAGTGGCAGATCCCAGCCAGCTGTGCTTACCACACAAAGTCCTTTGAGCGTGTTCCTAAGCAAAAATAAATTAACAAATCTTTAGTTTCAGCAGGCCTTGGGGAAATCCCAGCATGCCTGTTGCAAAGAAACACTAAATGGCTGAATATTCATGCATCTCTCTCTTTAAGCCTTCCAAAAAAAAAATCAGTTAATCAACTTCCATTTTCCCTGCTACCATCAAAAATTCCAGCAATCTACTCCAGAATTTCCTTTACATTACCAGGTTGTTTTATCTTGGAAGTTCAACTTTGAGGAATAACATTCTACATGACAGGGGAGCAGATGGGGCATCACTCGTGGCGCTGTCACCATTTCGTTCAAGTCCCTGTTGCCTTCCTTATGACAGAGAATTAAAATCCAATCTGAAACCTGCCATAATAATTTTAAAAAAATATAATAATCAATCTTTTCAGGTGGGATTTTCTTCTGCAAGATTAAAAAGCAAGAGAAATGTCCAATGAGCACACCATATGTTTGTTAAAAAACCGCATTCCTAGGACGATAGCCTTAAATTCTCGCTTAATCCAGCAAAATGAAGAAGAGCAACAACGTTCCCCTTTTGCAGGTGACAGACAGTGCCATGAGCTATTAGATTGGGCAGCTCTGCCAAATGCTTTAATGGAGCTTCATTAAGCTATGGGCACGTGGAGTGAGAAGCCTGCCAGGTAATCTAAATTCAGAATCTCCGTTTCAAGAGTCACGGCTGTGTACGTCTGGAAGTCTTGAGTCGCACAGTCCCAACTCTGGATTTCTTGTCTGGTGAGCCCTGAGAACGAGTCAATCTTTCCACAAAATGGTGGGTTTGGGAATGTTAAAAGTCTGAAGAGCAAGCCTTCAAAGGACCATCACGAAGTAAATTGAGTTGGCCAAAACACAATGGTTCCATCCTGCCATTATAGCCCGATTATACTCTTGCATTTCCTCTCCGCCTCCTATACTGATGCAGCTGCTGTGAACAAAAGCCAACAAGAGTGGCAGAACTGCCTGGTCCCTCAGCACCTTTAACAAGGCTGACTTCAGCTGCCATGAAATGTACCTTTCATGTTGAGCTTTATCCTTTTGGTGTTTCTCTGCTGTATGGGGCTACTGGAGGAGGAAGGTTTGACTGCATGAATGGAGAGTAAAGCATCAAGTCCCATGCCTCCAGCACACTATCAGAAATCAGCATCTTTGTACAGCTCCTCTTTCGCTGACATCAGTAGCAGTTTTCATCAAGCCTTTGGAGAAACATAGTTTAGTAGAGCCTGCAGTGACAGGACCAGGGGTGATGGTTTTAACCTAAAAGAGAGCAGATTCACAGGGGCCCAGGTTGCCCAGAGAGGTTGCAGATGTCCCATCCCTGGAAATATTCAAAGTCAGGTTGGATGGCAGTCTAAGCAACCTGATGTTCCTGCTGACTACAGTGGAGTTGGACTACATGGCACTTAAAGAGCCCTCCCAAAACAAACCCTTCTATGATTCCATGTTTAGGCATTTACCTAGGCTAAGGTAGAGACATACTTATTGCACTTAATGTGTAAGATTAATAAATGCTTTCATAGTTGACTTCTAATCAGCTGACTCTTCCTACCCAGTGACCTGGTGTCAGAGCCCTCAGCTGGGATCACAGAGCAGTTAACTCTTGTTTCTGTAAGGAGACCACATATTGTCAATCTCAAACATCCTTCATTAAGGGGATTTCTTCTTCCTTTTTTCTTAATTTCCCCCATATTTTCCTCCTAAACATTCAGTCACAGATCTCTCAAAATATTCATTTTTCTCTTCACCTCAACCACATCACACAGCACTATCACTTAAACCATTACTGTGAGGCTGAAGTTGATGAAGAATTCTTGAGTGTTCCCTGGCATACAGATAAGCTGGATATTTTAAATCCTTTTAAATCCCCAGATGAAACACAGTGGCAAATATGGATACACTTGCTATACATGTCAATCAGAATAATCCATTTCAATGGGCTTTTGGCTTTAAGGCTGGTTTTATTTGCATCTCTTACATGTGTTTATTCCACATGAAAACAAAACAAAACAAAACAAAACCAACCCCCAAAACCCAGCAGTTTCAACTTTCCAACATCTCCAGACTAAATAACAAAAGTATTAAATGTATCTTGAATTGTTGTATTAGAAATTAAATAAATAAGGATGAAAGAGTTCACTGGAAGCAACTCTTCCCCGATGACATTTTCCTCTTCAGCAAGTTGCAACTTCAGAAAAGAAAGTTTCAGCCAGAAGCTGCTGCCCAGTGCAGTTCAGCAGCACTGAAGCCCTGTCTCCCAGGATAAAAGCAAGAGCCTAATTATCACAGCTCGTGCTACCTCAAGGCAGATTCCAAGCACCCCAAGTTCCATGAGGCTCTAAAATAGCAAGAACATGCAGGAGCTGAGCACCGAAGCACAAAGCACACTGAAAATCCTGTTCAAAAGGAGCCCAGAAATTAATTTTCCTCAAACCAGTGGTTTCTGTCACAGGCAAGGTCCTCTGTAGTCACAGAAAAGATAGCTCTGTGTTTGATTTGCTTCTGCAGAGGTCCACAGCTTTCATGAGGCTCGCTAGCTCATCAAAAATGTCTTCATCTAACACCCTTCTGAGGAGCTGCTCTGTGGACACTCCCTTCTTCTTGAACACTTTGTAGAATAAATGGTCCCTCTGCTAATGAGTTCACAAATGGAGGCAATTTGACTGAGGTAAGGAGACAGGTATGACCTGCAAAGGTATCTACCATTTTCATCCCTGCTGATTCTGGAAATCTACAGAAACACCTTCACACAGGGTAGCAAGGCTGCATTTCTGCTTTCATCAGAACTCTGCCACTGGGGAGGCCTCAGCCTTCTCCCACCTCAAGGCAGTTGAAGTCTTGCCGTTGACATCAGCTGGAGCAGATCCAGACACAACTTGAAAATACCTTGCTGGGGGTGGGCGAGCTCTGCCGGGTCTCTCTTGACAATTCCCACTTGGAGTATTTGTATGGAAAAAATTCCTCACCTCCTCTAAAACGCTGTCAGAGCTTCCCTACCTTTAGCTGACCTGAGCAAAATGAACTCTTAAGCATAGAATTATATTTCTGTGAGGGAAGAGAGGCAGATTTCTCTAAAACTAATAAAAAATGCACTCAATATAGACTTTACTTATGTCAAGTGCACCATGTGAGTTTCTGGTGCTGGATTGGTGAGGCTCTAACAGTTAAGACAGAGACCTTAATAAACAAGGTTTTCTGTGGGGTTTTTGTTTGTTTTTTTTTAAACAAGTATCAGGCATATGAAAATTGAAGGACTCTTCAGTACATCACTCAAGGGTTTATGAGGCACTAACCTAACACCTGAGAAGTTCCAATTTCTCTTCACATATTTTTGCTGTCTTTTCTCCAGTACAATCCACTGGCTGAAAACTCCATGAGGACATTACCAGATTCTTTATGGCTTTTTAACCTCAAGTTCTAAATATCAGTGGGGCCAACCTCAGGGTTCCCAAGAAAACCTCTTCTACCATCACTGTGCTTTGCACTGTATTTACTGTGGCCACAGCCCAATTCTTTGAGCTGGGAATTGTGTGATTCCCAGAAATCCCACACCAGACATGCCCAAACACATCATCATGCACAGGGCACAAAGCAAAGACAGAACCACTTCCATGACAGGCTGGACAGATGGGTAGAGTCCAAGGGCATGAGATTTAACGTATCTAAGTGCCAGGTTCTACACACCTGGCTCTGCTGTTCTACAGCACTGGAAAAGGCTGCCCAGAGAAGTTGTGGAGTCTACTCTGGAGGCATTTAAAACCCACCTAGACATGACCATGTGTGATTTACTCTAGCTGAACCTGTTAGGGGGTTGGACTAGGTGATGCAAGTGCTGGGTTCTACACATTGGCCACAACAAGCCCATGCAGTGCTACAGGCTAGGGTCAGAGTGGCTGGAGAGCGGCTAGGCAGAAAGGGACCTGGGGGCACTGGTTGATAGTAGGCTGAACAGGATGGGGTGCTTGGTGCCATGGTTTAGTTGATTAGATGGTGTCGGATGATAGGTTGGAGTCGCTCTCAAAGGTCTTTTCCAACCTGGTTTATTCTATTGTCATTGTATAGAAGAGGAGGACAGAGAGTTGCCTGCAGGTCAGCAACAAAACCAAGGAGAAAATCCTCTGCTTAGATCTTAAGCTGCCTTCCTGTTCCACACGTTTGGAAACAAGAGAGGAATTCAGAGACTTAAGACAACTGTAAACTCTACACCTGTGAATGTATGCATAGAGATGGATCTTCAGCCAGAGGAATAGATCTTTGTCTGGATATTAGCTTCCTCTCTGGTTGCTTTTCTCAAACCAGGGCAGGGGAGACAATGGTATAGATCTAGTCACAGTTGCTTTGTTTCACAGGATTTTTTATCAATCTTGAAAATCCATAATGTCTCTTCTTTAAGGGAACTTCCTGGTGGCTCTGTGCCTCCACGCAAGTAACAACTCAAAGTAGCAATGGCTCAAGTCAGCTGTATCTCAGTGAAGCATATCAGAACCCCATTTTGTACCTTCCCAACTGACAGGCTTAATTTTGCTAGCAGGCTTTCCACAGCACCTAGTCAATACCTGTATTAATACAAATTCTTTTTGAAGTACTCTGGTTCCTGCCTCCTTTGGGTTATCCCAGTTCCCTGATTAAAAAGCAATCTTCTTCCCACAGGAACAATCTCTGCCCAGTAGTGACGAGAGCAAGCAAAAGTTTTCTTCCAAGACAGAAGGTGCTAAGAGGGAACCAGCAGCAAACAACACCCTGAGAAAGGCAGAACACATTTCTGCTGGGACCAAAGCAGCTGAGAGGACCTCTGTGGGACATCACATGTTTCTCATGTCAGGTGGCTACACAGCAGCCACCCTGCCCTGCTCTACCTTCCTACTGGGAGCACCCACTGCTCCTCCAGGAGCACTCCTGAGGAATGGGTGGCAGTTTGAAATACAAAGTACTTTTAATAAACAGGAGGCAATTACTTAGTGGGTAAAGCAGGAAGCCCTTCTGAGCAGAAGCTCAGCCTTCAATTTATAACAAAAGTCCTCTACAGCTATGTGGAGGCCTCACTGTTCTCCTAATCCCTAGGGAAATAGTAGAAATGTCTGACATTTTTAACTTAAATATCCCTAGTTCTCTGCTGCACATCTAAGACTCAGTCCTCTCTTCCTTTTTTTTTTTTTCCTTCTCTCATTTCTCTTGTGTTAAGTAATAGAATAGAATAAACCAGGTTGGAAGAGACCTTCCAGATCATCACGTCCAACCTATTATCCAACACCACCTAAACCATGCAACCAAGCACCCTATCAAGTCTCCTCCTAAACACCTACAAAGATAGTGACTCCACCAACTCCCCAGGCAGCCCATTCCAATGGGCAATCACTCTCTCTGTGTAGAATTTCTTCCTAGCATTCAGCCTAAACCTCCCCTGGCACAGCTTGAGACTGTGTCCTCTTGTTCTGGTGCTGGTTGCCTGGGAGAAGAGACCAACCCCCGCCTGGCTGCAATCTCCCTTCAGGTAGTTGAAGACAGCAATAAGGGCTCCCTTGAGCATCCTTTTCTCCAGGCTAAGCAACCCCAGCTCCCTCAGCCTCTCCTCATAGGGCTGTGCTCCAAACCCCTCCCAGCTTTTTGCCTTCTCTGGGTACATTCCAGCAAGTCAACATCCTCCCTAAACTGAGGGGCCCAGAAGTGGACACAATCAGCACATTTTTAATTCCTATCATTTTAAAAAGTGACTTTGCCTTCTAGAGGTTTCCCCCCCCCCCCACTCCCAAGTGTCAAAGGTCTTTTAAAAGCAGAATCCCAGAGTTAGCAGCACGAAGGAAAAAGCAGCTTACGTTAGTTAGTGATGACAGCAAGAAATTTAAGACATGCTACCCAGAACTGAGAAACATAATCCAGATTTAGTCACATAAATAAAAAGGATATTAACTGCCAGAGGTGCTAAGCAGGAAAGCTTCATTTCTGCTCCAGCCTTCCTCATAGCTTACTGTATAAACTAAGCTGACTTTTTCCACTGCTTGAATCCCGCCTGGTCTGCTCCTCACAGCATAGTCACGTTGCATCTTCTCTCAGAAGTGTTTGCCCAGGGATAACAAAAGCCCTCTGCTGAGATAAATGATGATTTCCTAAGCTGTGTGTTTCCATTAGCTACTGCACTTTAGCTCAGCCAGAAATATCTTTTCAAACTTTTAAAATGTTGTCATCTCGAACAACAAAATAAAGAACTGGGTGACCCAGGTGCCTCCTCTGAACAAGATGCGGCACTGGCTGCTCTAAAGGCTTCTGCAATAGTAACTTCTGCTCTCTGAAAGTAATTGAGGTTTGGACACAAAAGGCAGGAAGCCTGGACTCACCAGGAAAGGACAGATGTGGTAGGAATTGCACACAACCTGCAGCAGCAAGTCAGACCTTTATAAATAGCCTGGAAATGTCAGGTCTGTAAATAAATCCACCTGGGCAGATAAGACAAGACTACCACAGAGGTGAACTCCTGCTTCCCCCTCTGCTGCTTTTGTTGCCTGGAGGAGAAGAAACCAAAGTGCTCTGGGGCTGCTCACTGCTGTCTGCCAATTAAGACAGACAATATTTAGCCGTGGCAAGGAAGCAGTGTTGGGGCCATCCAGCAGCATTGAATATTGTCTAATTGTGGTGTGTATGTTACACAGAGTCGCCTTTGTGAATGCAGCGAATCTCAGTAGTGGCTTGAACACAGCCTTAACTAATACATATGGAGCCAGACTTCTCAGCCGTGTCCAGTGACAGGACGAGGGACAACAGCACAAACTGGAACACAAAAGGGTCCAAGTAAATACAAGAAGAAAAATAAAGGGTTCACTTTAGGGGTGGCAGAGCACTGGAAAAGGCTGCCCAGAGAAGTTGTGGAGTCTACTCCAGAGGCATTTAAAACCCACCTGGACATGACCATGTGTGATTCACTCTAGCTGATCCTGCTCCAGGAGAGGGTTGGAGTGGGTGATGCAAGTGCCAGGTTCTACACATTGGTCACAACAACCCCATGCAGTGCTACAGGCTGGGGTCAGAGTGACTGGAGAGCAGCCAGGCAGAAAGGGACCTGGGGGGACTGGTTGATAGTAGGCTGAACAGGAGCCAGCAGTGTGCCCAGGTGGCCAAGAAGGCCAATGGCATCCTGGCCTGCATCAGGAACAGTGTGGCCAGCAGGAATAGGGAGGTCATTCTGCCCCTGTACACTGCACTGGTTAGGCCACACCTTGAGTCCTGTGTCCAGTTCTGGGCCCCTCAGTTTAGGAAAGATGTTGAGTTGCTGGAACATGTCCAGAGAAGGGCAACAAAGTTGGTGAGGGGTTTGGAACACAAACCCTATGAGGAGAGGCTGAGGGAGCTGGGGTTGCTTAGCCTGGAGAAGAGGAGGCTCAGGGGAGACTTATTGCTCTCTACAACTACCTGAAGGGAGGTTGTAGACAGGCAGAGGTTGGTCTCTTCTCCCAAGCAAGCAGCACCAGAACAAGAGGACACAGTCTCAAGCTGCACCAGGGGAGGTTTAGACTGGATGTTAGGAAGAAATTCTTCACAGAGAGAGTGATTGCCCATTGGAATGGGTTGCTGGGGGAGATGGTGGAGTCACCATCATTGAATGTGTTTAGGAGGAGACTTGATAGGGTGCTTGGTTGCATGGTTTAGGTGATTAGGTGGTGTTGGGTGATGGCTTGGACACGATGATCTTGAAGGTCTCTTCCAACCTGGTTTATTCTATTCTATTCTACTTTATTTTCTTCTCTGGAGTGGACAATGAGCATCTGTGTTGACATTTATTTATCTATTTATTGTGGATCAAAGCATCATCAAGTACAGATTTAAAGCCTGAAGTAGTTGCCCGATGATTAATTTAGGCTCCTCGCATTGCTGATTAAGGATTCATTTGACTTAAGAAGGATTCTCTGAAGTTAAGTAGATGCAGACCTCCTCAGAGAAGAAGATTTTCCACATCTTTAACTATCTAATTAAAAGAAGCAAATGGTTTCATTTAATATTTTTCTTGAAAGAATTTACCTACTGCTTATTTTTACTTAGAGCAAATGAAAGTGTCAGAGTGGTCCTTTGTGCTCTCGAGAACATCAGCAAACGAGGCTTCTCCTACTTATTAACATTAACCCTCTTCATTTTTCTGAGGCATTAAGCACATTAATCCAATTTTATCCTGCACAATCACACCACCCAAAATAATAATAAATAAATAAATAAATAAATGAAAGCTTTTTTGATGTGGTTAATCCTTGCTGGTCTGCATTTGGGTTCGGTTGGTTTGGGTTCGTTTGGTTTGTGTTGTTTTTCCTTTCCTACGCATCGTATTTTTCCTGGCAGGACCATGTCACTCACTTTGGGTAGCCATGTCTCTGACTACATGCTAGGAGATGACAGTCTCCTGTGAGCCAGGCTCATGAGAGGCATTGGCATCTGAAATGCAGGCTTGGCACAGCAGGAACAGAAGCAAAGTGTGATGTTCCTGTGTGACCTGCCCTAGGTGACCCTGCTTTGGTGGGGGTTGGACTTGATGATCTCCAGAGGTCCCTTCCAACCCCTACTGTTCTGTGATTCTCTGAAATAAGATGCTGGGTTTGCCAGGGAAGACCCAATCTTTTCACAAGCTGCTGTTGGAGGCAGGCTCCACTTTCCCATGGTATTTGTCCATCCTGCTCTGCTGCTCGTGACCACTGCAGAGCTACCCCCTCACCACCTCACTCCCTCCACATTAGAATCATAGAATCAGTAAGGTTGGAAAAGACCTCAGAGATCATCAAGTCCAACCTCTCACCCAACACCTCATGACTAACTAAACCATAGCTCCAAGTGCCACATCCAATCCCTTTTCTGAGCACCTCCAGTGATGGTGACTCCACCACCTCCCTGGGCAGCACATTCCAATGGCCATTCTCACCTGCCAGCTCTCTGAACTATTGCCACACCTTTGCTATGCAAACCAGCCTAACTCCATAAGACCCTTCAATATTCTTCTGTCTAGTATGAATTTAATGCCAAGGAAATTTCCTTGCAAAAGATTTCTTTCCCCTCTATGATGTGGTTATTCTCAGTGGGTTCCAAGAGGTCCCCAGGTATTTGTCAAACAAGAGCAGGTAAGGAACCCAGGTGTCCTTGTACTGAAAGAGCTGCATTCTGGCTGGCATGTGGGGCTATGGGTTAAACTCAAAGCTGGATTGTGTGCTTGTCTTTTCATTTTTTTCTCTCAATTCTGCCAATAAATTGAAGAGTCTCCTTTGTCAAACAAGTTTATTAGTAGCATGGGAATAAAAATGCTTAGCTTGCTGCTGCAGAAATACCTGCTCCAGATAAGCAGCACATTCTTATTCTCATTACAACTGCAAGCTCTATGCTGTGAGCAGGATGTGATGAATGTGAGAGTGTTGAAACCATGACTGGCCAAATAATAGGATGAACCCAGAGAGAAGAAGGAACACAACCACAAAACCTCCACAAAGATGAAGTGCTAAGACTGCCAAATCAGGTTTTATAAACAAGCATTGAATGAGAAAAAAGAAGATGGATCATGGGCATTTAAACTTGAAACTGCTACTAGCATTCCAGTTTGGTATTTTGCCTCTGTTATGGTATTATTTCAGAAAGCACAGGGCATCTATTTTAAGAAATGAAATGTATTTATGGTATTTTGGAAGTTAAGGAGAGGGAAAAAAATAAGTCTATTGATCTTAACTTCAAACAGAAACTCAAAACCAAATCAGGGTGAAGTGACAATGTTAATAAGAGGGCAAGCCATCACAGGAAAGTACAACAGAGCAATTTACTCCAGTCCTTGAAGCAGCCCATTGCAATGAGGCCATGCTGCACAGTCAGCAGCATTTGAGGGTTTTTTCTCCAGTTAAACTAGCACAAGGTGAACAAAAGCTTACCCTTGTAGTCAGACACCTCAAGAGCCATGAACTGAATTTCTGTCTACGGATTTTGCTAAATCCAGTGATAAAACCTGATCCCAATCCTGATATATCCAGCAGAGAAATTCTACCTACTTTCAGAATGTCAGGCCCCTGAAGCATTATGTCAGAAAATCACTCCCAGTTCTTTGTGTATCCAGCTCCCCTTTTGCAGAACTGAGAACCAAGATTGTATCCTCTGGTGCTGGTGGAGATCACAAATATTACTAATTTCAAAAGTTTTGGAAACATATCCTAAGGGATGTGCCCTGCATTTGTCTTAAGAAACTGCAAATTCTGCATAGTTTCCTAGCAGGCTTAACAAGAATCACTGCTCATGAACAGGTGGCTGAGTGGCTCACAGAGGAGAACGATCTTTGTTTTCAGGAAAGAGGAGGCAGAGGAGAGTACCTGCACAAAAAGAACTCAGCTCTCCCGACTCACAGTCCACTAATTTTAACACCTACACAGGTTTTTCCCTTTGATCACTGCTTTTGGGAACAAGCCAACGCTTCAAAAGGGTAGCAAGGTGTGGCCCCCTGCTGAAAAACAACTGCAAAGAATCATCCAACACATTAAACAGTGTGGACTTGATCCAACCCATCTGATGCCCACATCATCTGTCTCCCATACAAAGTGATAACAGCTGCAAATAGTATCATAAAACATTCTCACACACCTCTGCTCAACAAAATAACTCAGCCCCAAGTCAAATCAATAATTTAACTACCAGCACCAGCTCAGGCACAGGCTCCTCTGCTTTTCTGGATCAGGATCATTTCAGCTGCTCCTCTGGAGCATTTGTATCAAATTGTAATGAATATGCTTGCAAAAAGCACATCTTAAACAGGGGTGAAAACCTCATTCTAGAGTCACATCAATGAACCAAGAATCAGACAAATTTTGCAAGTAACCTGGAAGAAAACAATCCTCACTTCAAAGTAAAACAACACAAAACAACTAAACAAACAAGCCAAACAAAAATCCTCCATAAACATGGACTGTAAGCAATATGTGGACAGAAAGACACATGGATAGATACATGAATCTGTTATTCATTACAAGTTCTCTCTGTACTTCTGCTGTAATTGCCTTTTTTTATAGGAAACAGCAAAATGAGCTCTTCCTGCTGTCTGCTCTGCAGAGCCAGACTGGCTGAAGGAGGAGGAGCTGGCCTCCTTTCTTTTTAACAGGGTTATCAGAATTACCAATGCTTCTGCCACAGTCCTTATCATCATTGTTAATAATGCATACTGCCAAAAAGTCTGGGGACTGATTCCCAGAGTCAGGTGAAGCTCACAGTTGAAACACAATGTCGTATTTTTTTATACTGTAATTCAATAGATTTTGTCTGGGAATCGGTGAGGGAGAATAAATGTGAAAGGCTGAAGCGATGCTTCCCTTCAGAGACTCACTCTTCAGACAAGTTGTACATGCAGAAGGGTTTTCATTTATCATGTTGAAAAATGGCAGATCATTAACATTAACACATCTCTAAAAACTCAAGGTGCACACTCCAGTAGTGATGTGATGAATTAATGGCCCAGTTGCTTGCCCTAGGACGGCTTCTTGGCTGCTCAGCCAGCAAACTGAATGAGCAGCTCATTTAACCAGCTGGCTGTGCATGGGTACTTCTCTGGATAGCCTAAGGGGTACTTCAGTGAGCCCCAAACCTGAACAGGTAGAAGCACAACTACCCCAAGTAGAAACTTCTCTTTTCTACAGCAAATGGGCCTAGGATTGGCATTCCTATGGAAGATCCTTTACCCATCCCCCACTTAATGTCTTTTTTCCACTCATTTCAGGCAGAGCCAAACATTTACCCTACTCAGTCCACTTGACTCTGATTTGATTTGCCCATTTTTGTAAGTGATATACCACAGAAAGCGTTGTGCAATTCCTCCATAAAATTCACTCAAACACAAAATCACAGAAGGCACTAGGTTGGAAAGGACCTTTAGAGGTCATCTAGTCCAACACCCCTGCAGTAGCAGGGACACCCCCAATTACAGCAGGTTGCTCAGAGCCCCATCAAGCCTGACCTTGAATGTCTCCAGAGATGGGGCCTCCACCAACTCCCTGGACAGCCTGTCCAATGTCTCACCACCCTCATAGTAAAGAAATTCTTCCTGAAGTCTAACCTAAATCTACCTTTTCCTAATTTAAAACCACTGCCCCTTATCCTACTGCTACAAACTCTTGTAAACAGTCCCTCTCCAGCTTCCTTGTAGGAGCCCTTCAGATACTGGAAGGCCACTGTAAAGTCTCCCTCGAGCCTTCTCTTCTCCAGGCTGAACAGCCCCAAGTCTCTTAGCCTGTCTTCGTAGGATAGGTGCTCCAACCCTCTGACACATGCAGTGTCCCTTTTGCAGAAGCACAGTCAGAAATATTGTCCATTAAATTAATGCAGGAGGAAGCATTCCAAAGGCTGCTCTCAATCCCCAGAACTGTTCATTCATAATGAAAATCCACGCTGCTTTCAATGGAAGTCTGAAGTAGCAAATTGGAAATGGAAGGCTGAGTCTAGAAGCCCTAGGGAGGAGGGAGCAGGGGAATACAATAGAAAACCTTTTAAATCTGCTAAATTTCAGACCCATCAGACCAACACATTACTTGAATGCTTGCCTGCAAATCCATGGATGATTTGAACCATCAGTCACGTTTGTCTGGAGTGCTCCCACGTGTGCGCCAATGTCTCAGATGCCACAGGGATCTGTGAGCTAAGACAGCAACAATTCATTCACAGTTCTGCTACACACCTCCTGTGCAACACCACAAAGGATGCCTCACCTGCCTCTGCCTTGCTCTTCCCACCAGCTAAATGCTGCTTCTAATCATCCTCCAGCTCCCTGCAGAGAATACCAACTGTTTGCAAAGTTGTCAGAGAAGCACAAATAAATACGTCGGTGGTGCACAAATGGGTCCTTTATATCATTGGAGGTGGGTGAAGAGGCTGTTTCCTTCTGATGGATGAATATAAGAGATATAGAGAAAATTAAAGTGTATATTGAGTTCATGTCTTCCATGTCTGATAGTAATCACATAAACAGAACTGTTTTTCTGGAGATGCCAACCCATTTAGACTCATTTTTCAGGTCCTGGTTATTTCTGAACAGCGGCTCCCAAGCACTTGCCATGATAGTAATGCCAAATTTGAGAAAGCTGTTAGAGGTATTCTGAAACACCTAGCTTGTCCCCTTACCTCCAATTTATGTATTGCTTTCGTCTCAAAACCTGCAAAGCTGAATTGTTCTCTGTAAAGCATTTATTAGGTGTTCAAGAGGGGACTGGATGTGGCACTTGGTGCCATGGTCTAGTCATGGGGTCTGTGGTGACAGGTTGGACTCTATGATCTTTGAGGTCTCTTCCAACCTCAGTGACACTGTGATATTACAATGATTTATTCAAGCTTGCAAGGCTAGATGACTGACAATTTCTTATTTGCTCCCCCTCCTCCAGGTATTTTATTGTCCCAGCCCCCAGAAGTACAGTTGTACCCAGGATAGTTGGGAAAACGTGGTCTTTGACTTCATGGACCTGGCTCCAGACACAACACAGCACAAGTGCATGCCTGCCTCCTCCCACCCACTCTCCTCCAGGCAAGGGCTCCAGTGACACCCCAAACTACCTTGCAACAGCCTTAGGAGTCGATTTCCTTTCTCCTGTAGATTCTGCATTTCACCCTGCCACGACCTCCGCTGCCTCTCTAAGCTTTCACGCCAGCGTGCTGAGACAAACACCAACACAGAATGCTCCTTCTGCAGAGAGGTCAATGCCGAGCAGCCCACTGCTGCTCCCAGCAGTGCCTCTCCAGTCTTCTCAGCAATGCCCTGCACAAGCTTTACATTAATTTCTCAGCAGTTCTCAGTGTGCTGTAATCATAGCTGCACTTCAGGTTTTAGGAGGCCAGCACAGCTGTTGCTCCAGTTCTTGCCTGCCTGCTTGTCACAAGGGAGGAAACTTTTTCAAGCCAAGTGTTTGAAGATTAAACAGTTTCAAGACAAGAAGAAATGGCTCTTTTGCTTGTGCTTTCCCACAGATATCAAACCTTTTCTCTCTTCTTTTTGGTTTTTTTAAATAGACACAGAAATATCTCCATTTTCTTTCATTGCCAGAGTAATAAAGGACTCTGATCACTGCATGTTTTGCATACATTCCATGTTCAGTTTCTCCTCAATTTAGTTCAGAGCATTCCTTCATTTTCTCTCCAGTTCTGGGTCCCTCAGTTTAAGAAGGACATTGGGACACTTGAACGTGTCCAGAGAAGGGCAACGAGGCTGGGGAGAGGCCTTGAGCACAAGCCCTATGAGGAGAGGCTGAGGGAGCTGGGGTTGTTTAGCCTGGAGAAGAGGAGGCTCAGGGGAGACCTTATTGCTCCCTACAACTACCTGAAGGGTGGTTGTAGCCAGGAGGGGACTGGTCTCTTCTCCCAGGCAACCAGCACCAGAACAAGAGGACACAGTCTCAAACTGCACCAGGGGAAGTTTAGGCTTGAGGTGAAGAGAAAGTTCTTCACAGAGAGAGTTGTTAGCCATTGGAGTGTGCTGCCCAGGGAGGTGATGCAGTCACCGTCCCTGGAGGTGTTCAAGAGGGGATTGGACATGGCACTTGGTGCCATGGTTTAGTCATGAGGTCTGTGGTGACAGGTTGGACTTGATGACCTTTGAGGTCTCTTCCAACTTTGGTGGCTCTGTGATTCTCTTATCTTCTGGAGTGCGTTAGGAAAAGTGTGCCCAGAAGGTCTAGGGAGGTTCTCTACCCCTCTACTCTGCCCTGGTGAGACCACACCTGGAATACTGTGTGGAGTTTTGGGCTCCTCAATTCAAAAAAGAGAGGGATCTGCTGGAAGAGTCCAACAGAGGGCTACAAGGATGACTGGGGGACTTGAACATCTCTCCTATGAAGAAAGGCAGAAACCTGAGGAAGCCTAGTCTTGAGAGGAGAAGGCTGAGAGGGGATCTGATCAATTTCTATAAGTATCTGAGGGGTGGGTGTCAAGATGAAGGTACCAGGATCTGCTCAGTGATGCCCAGTGACAGGATAAGGAACAATGATCACAAGCTGGAACACAGCAGGAAGGGTGACAGAGCACTGGAACAGGCTGCCCAGAGAGGTTGTGGAGTCTCCTTCTCTGGAGACTTTCAAAACCCACCTGGAAGCATTGCTGTGTGACCGGCTCTAGGTGATCCTGCTTTGGCAGGGGGGGTTTAGACTTGGTGATCTCTGAAGGTCCCATCCAAACCCTAAATTTGTGTGATTCTGTGTCCATCCTAAATAACCATTAACCCTCTGTCATTTCTATTCCTGACAGCATGTACAAAGTAATGCAGCAGTATATGTGAACAGTAATTGAATGTTTCATCTGACAAAATAGCTGTGTATGCTACAAGTCTGAGTAGTTCTGTAAACAGCAAATCTACTATCAGATAATTTGCTTTAATATCATCTAGAAAGGCAAATCCCCAGTATTAAGAGAGTTATGATGTGACTTTTGAATATTCATAAATAGTTTTGCAACATTTTGCCAGAAACAGGGCTGACCTTTACTTGCCTCTATTTCTCCGAGTGCTCCAATTAATAAAAGGTTTGCTGTTTCTGCAATCAGTTTTCCAGGAGTGTCTAAACACAGCCTAATTAATGTTTAGATGTCCCCAAAATTGCAAAAATATTGCTGCTTTTTTGACACAGCAGAGACAGAAATCTCATCTCCAGTGTTCAAATTATCTACACAGTCTCAAGCTGCGCCAGGGGAGGTTCAGACTGGATGTTAGGAAGAAGTTCTATACAGAGAGAGTGATTGCCCACTGGAATGTGCTGCCCAGGGAGGTGGTGGAGTCACCATCGTTGGAGGTGTTTAGGAGGAGACTTGATAGGGTGCTTGGTTGCATGGTTTAGTTGATTAGAATAGAATAGACCAGACCAGGTTGGAAGAGACCTTCAAGATCATAGAGTCCAACCCATCATCCAATACCACCTAATCAACTAAACCATGCAACCAAGCACCCCATTCAGTCTCCTCCTGAACATCTCCAAGGATGGTAACTCCACCACTTCCCCAGGCAGCCAATTGTGGGCAATCACTCTCTCTGTATAGAACTTCTTCCTAACATCTAGTCTAAACCTCCCCTGGTGCAGCTTGAGACTGTGTCCTCTTGTTCTGGTGCTGGCTGCCTGGGAGAAGAGACCAACATCTGCCTGTCTACAACCTCCCTTCAGGTAGTTGTAGAGAGCAATAAGGTCTCCCCTGAGCCTCCTCTTCTCCAGGCTAAGCAACCCCAGCTCCCTCAGCCTCTCCTCACAGGGCTTGTGCTCCAAACCCTTCACCAACTTTGTTGCCCTTCTCTGGATATGTTCCAGCAACTCAACATCTTTCCTAAACTGAGGGGCCCAGAACTGGACACAGGACTCAAGGGGTGGCCTAACCAGTGCGGACTACAGGGGCACAATGACTTCCCTGCTCCTGCTGGCCACACTATTCTTGATGCATGCCACGGTGCCATTGGCCTTCTTGGCCACCTAGGCACACTGCTGGCTCATGTTCAGCCTACCATCGACCAGTACCCCCAGGTCCCTTTCTGCCTGGCTGCTCTGTCCAGCCTGTTGTAGTCTCTCGAGGTGGTGTTGGATGATGGGTTGGACGCGATGATCTCGAAGGTCTCTTCCACCCTGGTTTATTCTATTTTATTCTATTCTACTTGGTTTTTAAAACTGCCCAGGTGCTCACAATTTCTCACAAGAAAGCATCTCTTGTTCCTAAAAACATATTTGAGGCAGGACAAATTCTAAACCTGCTGTGAACTAGTCCTTCCATGAGGGTTTTGCTCCCAAGACACTTTCTTTGTTGATCTGCTTTGGTTTGCTTACAACTATTTTCTTTCAAAGCAATAGTAGAAAGAAATAGGTGGGATGAAAAAAGGTTGCTCATAAACCAAGACAGCTCATGCCACCTCTATTCTACAAGGAGATTAGTCCACCTAACTTCATTTGCTGTGGTCCTAACTCACTTCACATTTGTTTTGCAGGTCACAGAAGTTGAAGCTCTTGAATCACCGTGTAAAGAATTTTGATGCAAAAATTAGGAGGCAACAGAACTCATTTGGATACTTCTGCTAGAAACTATGCTAGAGAGAGGGTAAAATTCCAGAACAAGGAAAGTACATCTTGTTCTTCCTCTGATTATAACAGCATATTTAATTGAATTTCAATCATTTCAAAGTAGATGAAGCTGACCTTTATGTTCAGCACAATGTGTTTCAAAAAAGTCATGAATAAAGATTAGGTGACTACGAGAATTTCTCCATCTTAAGAGAACAGAACACTGGTGCCAATTCATCATAAACAAGGCTATCATCATCCAATATGGTTCAACCAAAAGTTAAGTCTGTTCACTGAAACTTCCTCCAAAGGACAAATTCATCATTGCAGCGTCTTCTAAACATAATGAATTCTGCTGGGTTTGTTACTTAGCTTCCCAAAGTAATTTTACTGAGGGTTTTCAGCTTGAAATACGATTACAAGCACACCTGCTCTCACTTTGTGCTTTGGTAAAGTTGCACTTTACTACAATTTAATAGTGCAGATGCTGTAATGCTTTAAATAGGTGAATCATAGAATCAGTAAGGTTGGAAAAGACCTCAGAGATCATCAAGTCCAACCTATCACCCAACACCTCATGACTAACTAAACCATGGCTCCAAGTGCCACGTCCAATCCATTTTTGAACACCTCCAGGGATGGTGACTCCACCACCTCCCTGGGCAGCACATTCCAATGGCCAATTACTCTTTCTGGGAAGAACTTTCTCCTCACCTCCAGGCTAAACTTCCCCTGGCACAGCTTGAGACTGTGTCCTCTTGTTCTGGTGCTGGTTGCCTGGTGAAGGGAGTTGTATTTTACTTTCTTAGCATCAGCAGCTCAGTAGCCTGCTTCAAAGAGTGCCAATGACTGTGCCAGATGTTGTAGTGCTTTAAATTGGTGAAGGAAGTTGTATTTTACTTTCTTAGCATCAGCAGCTCAGTAGCCTGCTTCAAAGAGTGCCAATGACTATGCATAAGGAAAAAAGAAAATAAACACTATTTTAATTAAAAAAAGAATATTGAAAGCTGCATTTTGTTTTCTTGGGAAAATCCTGCAATGATATCAAAGTGTCACACTCTTGAATAGAAACAGAAGGCATTTTTGAAGCCTTTGTGGTATGAGTGACCTGTCATACTTCCCTATTCTTTAAAGAAAATATAGCATTTGAGTCATATTATTACTAATGCATAATGAAATTGAGCATAGATTTATATCCCAACGCAGCTTCTGGAGCTCCCAAGACCACACACCAAGTGGAGGCCAGCATCTGGAGAGCGAAATGTAGAGTCCAAGAGCCTGGAGAAGGCTCCAGGGAGACCTAGTGGCACTGTGCCAGTACCTGAAGGGGTCTACAAGAAGGCTGCAAAGGGACTGTTTGCAAAGGCCTGCAGTGATAGGATGAAGGACAATGATTTGAAATTAGAGAAGAGGAGATTTAGATTGGATGTTAACAACAAGGGTGGTGGAACACTGGAACAGGTTGCCCAGTGAGGTTGTGGATGCCCCCTCCTTGGAGGAATTCAAGGCCAGGTTGGATGAGGCCTTGAGCAACCAGGGCTGGTGGGAGGTGTCTTTGCATATGGCAGGGTGGTTGGAACTGGATGATCTTGAAGGTCCCTCCCAATCTAAATCATTCTATGAATCAAGCATATGGAAACCAAACCAAGCATTGGCATGCCAACACGTGAACTAAACCAAAAAGTGTCCAAATTCTGTTTTTATTATGCATGTATCCTGCTCACTCTTATCTTTTCTTTACCCATTGCAGAAAACATCCTTAAACAGAAAGCTGAAAAGAAATTGCACTCATGTTTTTTCCATTATGAGACATCTCCTGATAGGAATGTCCCAATCCCTCCTGGCTAGACAGATGGTGACACATTAAAACAAAGAGCTTTTCTTGTTAAACAAAGCTGATTTTTTATTCTTTCTAAACTAAGTGTGGTTGAAGAAATTATTTTGCTGAGCAAGTAACCTAAATGGAAGAATATTTCATAATGTAATATTATTTCAGCTAATTAATATAAGTGGGATTAAAGCCATAAATGAAGTTTGATTCTCAGCAGAGCTAATTAAGAAGAGGACATTCTAATCTACTTTCACCTCCAATCACTGGAAATGTCATTGTTCTTATCCTGGAAGAAATAAGCTTTGAAGCAAGTCACTTAGCTTCCAAGGGTTGTTTCAATCAATAAGGAATACCTGCTCAGCCTTAATTTCAAAGCTGCTCTCAGTCAGAATTAGTGTTTATCGTGGAGATGTGCACCTTAAATGTGTTCACAAATCTCTCCCTGTACAACAATTATTTTTGCAGTGTAATAAATGCTGTCTGGAATTGTTATTATTACATGCATTAATAAGCAGCTAATGGACAGCTTAACCAAAAAAAAGGCAAGTGGAAAATTGTTTAAGTATAATTGAGTCAAAGCCGTTGTAAAGAAAGTCCCTCAGAAATCTCTTCTGGTAACAGTGCTTGCATTATCTCTACAAATGCTAGAGAGAAGGGTAGAAATGCATTTGCTGTAAGCTTTGGAGGTGATGCAAAGTAACTAGACAATTATTTCCCAAGAAATCTCACATTGCACAATATGTTCAGCTTTGGTAAAAACAAAAAAATGATGTGAAATGCAGTTCAATGCCAGTCGGTGTGAGGAACCAAGAATACATATCACAGGTAAGCTTCAGAATTCACAACCCATGAGATAAAGAATAGCCAAGTACGAAAGAAAGGCTAGGACAAAGCAAAATGCAATCCTTCAAGGAGCTCCAGCAGAATATCCAACAAAAGCAACCTGTTAGTGCTATGACATCTCATTACTGAGACATTCTCAGGGCGCTGCTTGCAATTCCTAACAACTTCAGACTCATCCAATCTGAAATCAATTGCAGATTTCTTAAAAAAAAAAAATAATAAAAAATGTTGAATGTAAAGAAATTGGGCAGCACCTTCTTAGTGCTCCACAGTTGTGACAAGATGTGGGCTGTTTTTATAAAGCATAGGGTAAATCAGGTAAAATAGTTTGCCTGACAGTGCGGCAAAATTAGATCTCCTGCATTCTTCAGCTCAGCCCTTCTCAGATGTTTGTCTCCACAGGCAATGCAACACTTCAATACCTCTAAGAATTTCAGTTCACCCAGTTTATTAGGGACCACAGGCTGCTAAGGGCTTGCTTATGTCAAGTGAGCTGCATGGTTGAAGCCTCGTGTTAATTGCTTATCTTTATGAGTACTGCTCCACAGAAATTATTCTGTTGGATATAGCGAAACAAACAACCCACCTGGCCCAAAAATTGAAGAGAACTGAGCTGGTTTTGACCAAGCTTAGACTCCTCTGATAAATCCTCTTTGTATAAGTTACTAGTGAATTTGGTCCTTGGCTGTTAACCTCAAAGGCACACAGCCACACCTCTGCTACAAGGACAGGCTGAGGGAGCTGGTGTTGTTCAGCCTGAAGAAGAGAAGACTCTGGGGAGACCTAATAGCAGCCTTCCAGTACCTGAAGGCAGCTACAAGAAGGCCTGCAGTGACAGAATGAGGGGCAATGGTTTGAAATTAAAGAGGAGATTTAGATTGGATGTTAGGAATAAGTTCTACACCATGAGGGTGCTGGAACACTGGCACAGGTTACCCAGGGAGGTAGTTGAAGCCCCATCCTTGGACATATTCCAGGTCAGGCTCGACAGAGCTCTGGGCAGCCTGATCTAATAGAGGACGTCCCTGCTCACTGCAGGGGTGTTGGACTAGGTAACTTTTGGAGGTCCCTTCCAACCCAAACAGTTCTATGATTCCATTCCACAGGTTGGACTCTATGATCTTCGAGGTCTCTTCCAGCCTTGGCGATACTGTGATTCTACAATTCTATGGTTTCGAAGAGCCAGCTGCAGTAGTGCCCATTAGTTACCAAAGAAGCACCACCTAGAGTGCCATGTGATGCCTTGGTGCCACATAACCAGGTGAGCATTTCTTCAGGAACAGCAGGGTGGGGACAGAAAGCAAATGATGAGGCTGCCTTCCTTTCCTTCTGTGCCTGGTGTTGCTGGTACACCCCAGCCACCTCTTTTAAAAGAGGTATACACACACATATAGACACAGAGAGAAAGAGAAATACAGAAAGCAGATGCAGAGACAATCACATACTGCCTTTACATTAATCTTTTAAAAGAATTAATAATTTAAAAGAATAAATTATTACAGAAACATTTGGTCTTTTTAAGGGTATAACAGATGGCAGGGAGGGAAAGAAGCAGCCACGCAACAACAGAAGCCTCAAGTAGAAGGCTTCACCTAGAGAGCATCTCAAGCAGAGAAGGAAAATGTGATACATATCATTCAGGGGCAGCATTAAGAGCTGCAGCTTAAAGGAAACCAGACTAGGAGAGTTCAAGCTATTTGGAGACAAAGACTACAGGGATGAGTGACAGTCAGTCTGGGGCTCGATGTGCCCTGAATGACTCAGTTTCAAAGCTGACTGGAAATGAGGGATATTTAGAAATATTTCCTCCAGGCACTTCATGTGTTTAACCTCAGCCTGAGTTACAGCACATCTCTTCTTACCACTGCTCTGTGAGGAAAAAAAGAAGTTCAAATGTGCTTATGGTATATTCTTTCAGCCTTGAACTACAAAGGAAGATGGCCTCTCAATTGCCAAACCTTTAGCTTCTCAAAAAGTCACAGGAGTTGGTTTTATTCTCAGTTTAATTTGATTGGAAATGGTTGCTGCTTCCAAATGAAAGGATTAGAAAGATCAGTGGAGGCCAGGAGCTAAATAAAGCCAAACAAACTTAGAAACGTAGAAGTCACAAACACAAAGAAAGAGACAAAGGAGAACAAGAAGTTGGGTGGGGAGGAGGGGAAGTGGTCCTAATAAGATAAATTTAAGCAATAAAAAAAAGCAGCAAACCAAATACTGTGCCTCTAGATACTTTCTGAATTTTTGCAGCCTGATAGGTATCTAGCAGAGCTGGCAGGAGGGATTTGAATATTTAAAGGCTGGAGATACAAGAGTTAAGATGGCATGTAGGTGAGAATTCAAGGAAGCTTCAGATGAGGCTCGTACCAATGAGCAGACAGAGAGAGAAAGAAAGATGATAAAGAGAGCCTTCAAACAAGTTATAAATGCTACAAAGGATGGAAAAGAAATATCTGGAAACCTTTTCTCTCTGAGGGTGACAGAGCACTGGGGCAGGCTACCCAGAGAGTTTATGGCGCCTCTTTTTCAGGAGACATTCAAAACTCATCTTGAATGCATTCCTGTGTGACCTGCCCTAGGTGATCCTGCTCTGGCAGGGGCAGCTGGACTTAGATGGTCTTTCAAAGCCCCTTCTAACCCCTAACATTCTGTGATTCCCAGAAATAACTATTTTCTTAAGTTGCCTTCAGACAATGTTCTTAATTTATGTCTTTCAAGCATAGGCTGTCTTCGAAATAAAGGGCATCAGACATTCTGAATCCCAGCAAAACACATGAATCCTAGAACTTCACCCACTCCTTTTTGCAGCATGCCATAATTCCTGATCAAATGATTGCATTTCATCATTCATGTGCCTTAGCTCTTCATTAGAAATGATGAGAACTGGAGAGGCCAGGATTCCAGCAGTCTCTATACAAGCTATCATTTATATTAAATCCATCAGTGTTTCCTTAGCTGATCTTCCAAGCTGAAAACCAGTCGTGGTGCTAGTACAGGGATCAGCAAACCTGGGAGACCACACACACAACACAAGCCCCATTTCTTAGCAGGCAGACGTCTGCATTTTCATTTGATAAACATTTCTGATAAACCAAATAAGAACTTATTTGGCAGGTATTATTTCTCTGCACAGTATATTTCCTCCCCTCCTCCTGTCAGTTGCCTTCTATTCTTGGTCTTCAGAAGAAAAACCCAAACACAACAACCTGTCATTGTAACAGAGTGCACCAAAATTCCCAGCTCTTTCAGACATGATCCATATGAAAAGAAAGGAGAAGATGCTGGGAAATTGTGTGCTCCTTCTGAGCCATGCCAGAGAGATAAATGTGCTGCAGCCTGTTTCAAGAACTTTTTATGACTGTGATACCTCTGGGTCAGGGTCTGTTTTTGTAGAGCAAAGCAGATTTTGACAGAACTGTATCTCTTTGTGGCTGTAATAGAGTAATGTATCAAACTGGTGAACAAGACAAAATAGGATGCCATTTTCTCCAAGTTCACTGAAAACTGTAGGGGTGACTCATTACACAAATGGAAAACCCAGAACTAAAGAACACAAACAAGGCAAAACCATTCCAAAGTAACCTTGAAGCATCCTTCACTGGTTTACAACAAAGACACAAAGGGAAGCTTCAAACACCAAGCATGACTTGACCCCCTATTAGATATAAGTGAATTTCTCAGTTGTTAGGCAATAAACAATTTGGTGATTACCATTTCATTTACATGTAGGAGTAGTTTGCAGAACTCAGAAGGGCAGAAAGATGTGTCTGAAAAACACAGTGACAAAAAGAAAGGATTTTGTACTCTGCATGAATAAAGCCCACTAATGTGAGGAAGACTGGGGCCCTGGTCATGAATATTTTCACAAGGCTGCAGAAAAATAGAGAAGTGACTTGCTGTGATGTTTCACCAGTGGGCTCTAGCCTGTGCTATTATTCACTTTCAAACTCCCTTGACTTCCAAGAAAGTGCTGTGGCATGTAATATACATGAATTTGCATGACTAGGGAACAAACAAACAAACTAGAGTTTATATTTCAGGTAGGTTTCAAGAAAATATCGATCTGTTTCTATTATTCCAAAGACTAATTAAAAGTCCCTGCTCACCCCCACGTAGAGAGCAATATGTGCTCAAGAGGAAGTTAGTGCAGCTGATTGAGGGGCTGGAGCCTGTGAAAAGAAGAGCAACTAAGCTGGGAAGAGCCTGGAGAATGAGTCTGATGAAGAGTGGCTGAGGGAACTGTTTAGTTTAAGAGGAAACTGAGGGGGAGACCTTATCACCCTCTACAACTACCCGAAAAGACAATAGAGAGAGGTTGATGCTGGTGTCCTCTCACAGGTCATTAGCTATAGAATAAGAGGGAACAGCCTCAAGCTACCCCACAAGGAAATGTTCATTCATTCTTTCAGGGGAGGTTTAGGCTGGAGGCGAGGAGAAAGCTCTTCCCAGAAAGAGTAATTGGCCATTGGGATGTGCTGCCCAGGTTGGTGGTGGAGTCACCATCCCTGCAGGTGTTCAAAGAGGGATTGGACGTGGCACTTGGTGCCATGGTTTAGTTAGTCATGAGGTGTTGGGTGATAGGTTGGACTTGATGATCTCTGAGGTCTTTTCCAACCTTATTGATTCTATGATTCTATGCACCAGAGGAGGTTTAGGCTGGATATTAGGAAAAAAATTTTCACTGAAAGAGTGGTCAAGCATTGGAACACACTGCCCAGGGAGGTGACTGAGTCACCATCCCTGGATGTGTTTAAAGGTCGTTTGAATGATGGTGCTTAGAGACATGTTTTGGTGGTGAACTTGGTAGAGTGGGGTTAATAGTTGGACCTGATGATCTCAAGGGTCTTTTCCAAGCTGAATGATTCTATGACTCTATGCACATTTCCAATATTTTTCAGAACAGGTATGTAATGTCTTCCAGAGATTCTCCTGAAGGAAAGGACATGTGGATGCCAACAACCCACCTTCATGGAAAGGTCTGAACATTTATGTACTATATCTTTTTACACAAGGATTTACAGAAGGTTATATGGTAAAAACATCACATCTCAGGCTTTTCACAGAATCACCAAGGTTGGAAGATACCTCAAAGGTCATCAAGTCCAACCTGTCACCACAGACCCTATGACAACTAAACCATGGCACCAAGTGCCATGTCCAATCGTCTCTTGAACACTTCCAGGGATGGTGGCTCCACCATCTTCCTGGGCAGCACATTCCAGTGGCTAAGGACTCACTCTGTGAAGAACTTTCTCCTCACCTCCAGCCTAAACTTCCCCTGGTGCAGTTTGAGACTGTGTCCTCTTGTTCTTGTGCTGGCTGCCTGGGAGAAGAGAGCAACCCCCTCCTGGCCACAGCCACCCTTCAGGGAGTTGTAGAGAGCAATGAGGTCTCCCCTAAGCCTCCTCTTCTCCAGGCTAAACAACCTCAGCTCCCTCAGCCTCTCTTCATAGGGCTTGTGCTCGAGGCCTCTCCCCAGCCTCGCTGCCCTTCTCTGGACACGTTCAAGTGTCTCAATATCCTTCTTAAACTGAGAGGCCCAGAACTGAGCACAGGACTCAAGGTGTGGCCTAACCAGTGCTGAGTACAGGGGCACAATGACTTCCCTGCCCCTGCTGACCACACTATTCTTGATGCATGCTAGGATGCCATTGGCCTTCTTGGCCACTTGGGCACACTGCTGGCTCCTGTTCAGCCAGCTGTCAATATGAGATCATGCCAGAGACAGAAAGGTAACCCAGAAAGCCTAATGAGCTGGTACCAGAAGCCAACATAAAAGCATAAGAATATCACAAATTTTAAAGACCTTCCAGTGAGATATTTTTGCTAATGCCTCACAGTTCAGTTCCAGGGCTCCAGCATCATTTATTTTCTTGCCTTGAGCAGGGAAATTAGAGCACTGCAAACACCAGGAATGGATGTTTATCTCTGGTCTGATTCACTTCTGAATCAAAGCTCTCTGCAAACCAGCCTGCAGAAGTGTGAATTAGTGGAAACATAGATACAAAGCTGCCACTTTTGAGAAAAGGTTTACACAGGAATATATGGGAATTGGAACTACTTAAACTGCTTATGGCAGTATTTGAGATAAAGCTTCCAACTTTATTTTTCAGAATCCAAGTTACATACTGCATGCTCTCTACCGTCTGCATTGTCCACTTGCATCATTAAAGAACATGAAGCCCCATGCTGACACTGACAAAGCCTTAAAACAGCTATTTAATTGCTAGACCAAAGGAATGGAATGGAATGGAATGGAATGGAATGGAACGGACCAGACCAGACCAGGTTGGAAGAGATCTTCAAGATCATCGCATCCAACCTATCATCCAACACTACCTAATCAACTAAACCATGCAACCAAGCACCCCATCAAGTCTCCCCCTAAACACCTCCAATGATGGAGACTCCACCACCACACCAGGCAGCACATTCCAACAGGCAATCACACTCTCTGTGAAGAATTTCTTCCTAACATCCAGCCTAAACCTCCCTGCACAGCTTGAGACTGTGTCCTCTTGTTCTGGTGCTGGTTGCCTGGCCCAGGGATGTGATGGAGTCACTTTCACTGGAGGTGTTTAAGAGGGGACTGGATGAGGCACTTGGTGCCATGGTTTAATGGATTAGATGGTGATGGGTTGGACTTGATGATCTCAAAGGTCTTTTCCAAACTGGTTAATTCTATTCTATTCTCCCTGTAGCCTCCTCTTCTCCAGGCTAAGCAACCCCAGCTCCCTCAGCCTCTCTTCATAGGGCTTGTGTTCCAAACCCCTCACCAACTTTTTTGCCCTTCTGGCTCAGTGAAATCACTGCTGTGCAGTCTCTCATCTAGGGAACAGGGAGAGCAACGCTACTCAAAACCTCCCCAGCTCTGCTGCCGCTGTCTTACAGTGGCTTTTGGAGGAGTGGGATGTGGAATGGAGTACACTGTATTGTTTTCTGGAGGGAAGCTTCTGAACGTGGGATCAGGCAGAGAAGAATTTAGGTGCCTGCCACTCCAGATCTCCAAGCAGCACTTTCCTGCAGAGTGATGTTGTCATTCCTTCCTCGCGTGCACTAGATGTAAAGCAGTGATTCAGATTAACTTTTCATAGGGCAAAAAACCAACTCATCATATCCCAGCCAGCTGGGTTCTAAACCTAACTGGAAATAAATAAAACATTTAAAAGGTAGTGAGGGATTCCACTTTTGCCTTACTTCCAAGATGATTGTTGTGTTTTTATATGCACAAACAGCACCTGCTTGACAGCTCTTACCATACAACAGACACTTCAGCACAGTGTTGCTATCCTGAAATGTGCACAAGCATTCATGAAATAATCACAAGACCAATGTTTAGTATGAGTTTTTTTTTCCAGGTGGGTTACATCCTGTAACTTTACAGCTGCAAAACAGAATCTGAATGATAGACCTTGCACACTTCAGGTAACTACAAACTGTATTAATGCTTCTCAGCTCTGAAAGCCATGCTGGAACAGCTACACGACAAATGCTGAAGGACAGTACATTGAACACTCTTCCCACTGAGATAAATGGGGTTTGTCAAGATATGGCAGATTGCAGAGTCATGCAAGGCACTAGCAGTGGGGAAGCAAAGCAAAGTCTAATGGGAATTCCTGGTGGGCAAAGTACCAGTTTGTCCTTTCTGGATTTTCCTCTTTCAAACTGCACCTCTGACTTGGTGAAGGTTTTGCCCTTGAATTGCACAGGAGAAGCAAGAACATTTCTTCAGTGTTGGAGCACACTGAACTCATCTCTGTGTTGCAGTCAAATAGCCTGTCTGAAGTCCTCATTGCCCACACCCAACATCTCCATTCAGTTTTCCCTCCAAAGCATCTCTAGCCCAGATAAACTTGTTACATCCTTTCCTCACCAAGTAACAACTATGTTCAGGTCAAGTTCTATCCTGACTCAGGTTTCAAACAAGACCCTCTTTGCCCAAAGCTAAGACAACGCAATGCAATTTGCAAGTGTCTTTACAACACTTTTAACTACAGCTGTTAAAGTATTACATTGTTATTTTAGAGTACACAGCCCCCCAAACTAGAGTCGGGCTGGTTGTGCATTGTAAAATCAAAGCCAGCCTCAACATTCCTTTCTTATTTTCCTCTTCTCTTTATGCAGGCAGAGATGGGAGCTGCCTTGGCAGAGAAACAAGGTCCAAACACCACAAACTGAATCCATGAAGGGGTTCCTCCCTATCTTAGCTACTCAACTGCAGACACAGTTCCAAATCCACAAGACCTAAATTGTCCATGGTGAGATTCTTTGTGCATTAAAAACACTGCCTAAAGCCTTTGCAAGAGCTACACAAGTCCTGCCCATCAGTAAGTACTCAGGCTTCTAAATTCAGCTTTGGCAAAATTACTGGGCTCTCTGGCATCCACTGCTTTTGTAGGACCTGATCTGCAAGTGCAGCTAGTGGACAAGGTGCCAGAAAAAGAGATGGTGAGGATGCTGCTCTGTCTTCTCTTCCCATCCCTCTTACTGTTAAGCATTAAACCAGTGACAGATACATGTGGTGGATGAGCTCGGCCCCATCCTTCGTCTTATTTTGGCTTGGCACAGGAGATGCTTAAACCTCCAGACACAAGACAGGCTGAGGTAGGAAATGCAATGGTATCAATCTTTTCTACCGAAGCTAAACTGCTTCACAGGGATGAATTAAATATTCATTGAGCCAAGAAAAGGAGAAAAAGGATTTATAGCCCACTGGTTTGGGTATCTGATTATTCGCCAGGGAAACACAGCTTTCTGTGCTGCTCCACTGAATGCCTAATACAAAGAAAGCGTTGGACATCACAGGCACTGGGATGGATGTCTTCTTATCTCTCAGCTAACCACCAGAGCCACTGGGCTTTAGAGTCATGCCAGCTCTTTGCTACACCAGCAAATATTTAACCTTTCTGCACAAAAAAGTTAAGGAGACTGAAGCTCTATCTATCTATGAGGGTTTATCAATGCTTGAGGAAAATAATATCCCTACGTCCAACAACGCCAAAACATTCAAAACCAATCAAAAGCAAGCAGAAACACCCTCTGAATGGGCCTCTTTATGAAAAGCTGACACATCTGGTCACAGTGTAAATTAGCAAAGAATTATCTAGTTAATTTTTTTACCCCAAATGAAGAACCAATGCGATCTGCAACTCTGTCAAGTAATTGGTTATTACCATAATAAAATATTTACAAGCAATTGGTGCTGCAGACTGAAATATTTTTTTCAGGGGGAAGCAGCACACAGAAATCCTACAAATCCCAGAAAATTGTCCCTACAAACCTCAAGTTAGCTGCAATATAGATAAGGTGATGTGGTAGAAAACCCCTCTTGCAGTAGTGAGCCACTAACCATACAGCCACAGCAGCAGTAGCCACATTTAAGTTTCCTCATTAGAATCACAGAATCATAGAATCAATAAGGTTGGAAAAGACCTCAGAGATCATCAAGTCCAACCTATCACCCAAGACCTCATGACTACTAAACCATGGCACCAAGTGCCACGTCCAATCCCCTCTTGAACACCTCCAGGGACGGTGACTCCACCACCTCCCTGGGCAGCACATTCCAATGGCTAACAACTCTCTCTGTGAAGAACTTTCTCCTCACCTCAAGCTTAAACTTCCCCTGGTGCAGCTTGAGACTGTGCCTTCTTCCAAACATCACACAATAAATCTTGCATGTGCTCTTGCTTATGAACCAGAAGGAAGGGCTGAAAAAGCAGCTGTAAGATTTTGGAGCCAGTGCTGGTTGTAGACTCCTTGACACAGTCAGTTTGTACCAAAAAATAATCTAAGATCAGCAGAAATAATAAACCAGCATGCACTGCTAGATCCACCATCCATGGATCTTTTTCTACCTTTTATTATATCAATGATAAGTTTCTTACTACTACTTCATAAAGAACTGAAAATAGGCAAGCAATATGCAGCACTCAGTACAACAGTTAAGAAAAACAAACCCCCCTGAAGGTTAGATCCAGTCTTACAGAAGCAAGACTGAGGGGAACCCAGTGCCAAGTAGGATCTGAGATGAGTATTATCATAGAATCAATAAGGTTGGAAGAGACCTCAAAGATCAAGTCCAACCTGTCACCCAAGACCTCATGACTACTATTAATCAGCACCAGAACAAGAGGACACAGTCTCAGGCAGTGCCAGGGGAGGTTTAGGCTGGAGGTTAGGAGGAAGTTTTACACAGAGAGAGTGATTGCCCATTGGAATGGCTGCCCGGGGAGGTGGTGGAGTCGCTGTCACTGGAGGTGTTCAGGAGGAGACTTGATAGGGTGCTTGGTGCCATGGTTTAGTTGATTAGATAGTGTTGGATGATAGGTTGGACACAATGATCTTGAAGGTCTCTTCCAACTTGGTTTATTCTATTCTACTAAACCATGGCACCAAGTGCCATGTCCAATCCCCTCTTGAACACCTCCAGGGATGGTGACTCCACCACCTCCAGGTTAATGAGAAGGAAAAAAGGGAACGGGTTTTGTTTATGCTATAACCAGAAGCCATTGCAATTATTTCCTAGGGCTAGCTGAATGCAAAAGAAGTCTGCTCTGCTGGCTGTACCCTAGCTTTGTCAGACGGTCAGTGCTGTTTCTGCTTTGGTGCTGGAACTTGGTAGGTTTGTTCCCCAAAGACTCACTTGGACAACAGGAATTTGGGGATGGTGTCTAGTGATGCACACAATGAAAATTAAGTTCTAAAATAATAATAATAAAAGTTTTGCCACTGGGCAGATTGCTGAATAAAAAGCTGGAGTTGTATGAGTTCCTCCTATCTGCATTTGCAAGCTGTTCACAGATTTCTAGCTGAACGATAGGAGATTATCCATAAATATTCACCTTGTGTTCACTACAAAAAATAAAATGAAAATAATAGAAACACAGTTTGCTATCCAAATTTATAGTAACTATCTGCTCTGCAATTTTCAGTAGGAAAAGCTTTTTTTTGGGGGGGGGGTTGGGGTTGGAGTCAAAAATAGCAGAACTCATGCCAAACTATCAGCTTTGTGCATGGAGCAGAAAATGCTTCAGTGTGCTGGAATTCAAATGTTACCAAGCCAGTCAACAACTTTCCAATAAATGTCATTTTCATGCCCCCTTTTTGCATACTTAAGCAAACCAAGAACAAACAAGCAATATAGTACCAGCAAAGAGAACTAATAAACTAGAAATGATGGCCTTTTCTTTCCGTGCAGCGTCTCTCCAGAGTACCAGAAACACAGTTGTGGTGAATAAGGACTCGAACTCATTAGAGTTGTTTATGTCTCTGCTGTTATGTGACTCAGTTCAGCAAGGAAAGCACTTTGGAAGGACACACTCAGAGGGCTCCTCTTATTAAAGAACCACCTTGATGATGTGCCCAGTTCTGGGCCCCTCAATTTAAGAAGGACATTGAGACTCTTGAACGTGTCCAGAGAAGGACAACGAGGCTGGGGAGAGGCCTCGAGCACAAGCCCTATGAGGAGAGGCTGAGGGAGTTGGGGTTGTTTAGCCTGGAGAAGAGGAAGCTCAGGGGAGACCTTGCTGTCTATAATTCCCTGAAGGAAGGTTGTAGCCAGGAGGGGGTTGGTCTCTTCTCCCAGGCAACCAGCACCAGAACAAGAGGACACAGTCTAAAACTGCACCAGAGGAAGTGTGGGAGACTGTGTCCCCTGGACTGAATGATTGAAGATGAGAAACTGCAAGGAGAGAAGAAATGGGAGCCACCTGTTGATGGCTTAACAAGTAACTCCAATAGATGAGATAAGGGTCAGCTGCGCTACCCTAATAAGCATCGCCAGCCAGTAAGAAGAGCAGGTTGATTAACCAATCCCCTGCAGACAGGTTGTTGACCAATGCCCTGCAGCCACACCAAGAGGAGAGCAACGAATGTGAGCTGTGATGAAGGCAGTTGTCAGTCTCATGGGCTTGCTGCTGCAGGCAGGAGCTCTTGACCTGGATGCTCCGTACCCCCCTGCTTGAATTCCATCCCCGTCACTGCGGGTGCCACACTGAACCCTACTGTGACAGGGAAGTTTAGGCTCGAGGTGAGGAGAAAGTTCTTCCCAGAAAGAGTAATTGGCCATTGGAATGTGCTGCCCAGGGAGGTGGTGGAGTCACCATCCCTGGAGGTGTTAAAAAAGGGATTGGGCATGGCACTTGAAGCCATGACTTGAAGTCATGAGGTGTTGGGTGATAGGTTGGACTGATGATCTCTGAGGTCTTTTCCAACCTTATTGATTCTATGATTCAGGCTGCTCACTTTAAGCATATGGTCGTTAGCAAGCAGTTCATGACAACACTTCAAAAGAGCCACAGGAAGCAGGTTTGATATAATTTAGGGGATTTTTTTCAGACTGAGAACTGTAAGTCCCAGAGCTGCAGACTCTGGGATTTACAGAGGGAGGTTGGATCCTCAGCTGTCACAAAGTATCACAGTTTCAATCAGAACAGTGATGCACTAAGGGTGAAAGTCATTTACACCAGCCAAGGATCTAGTCTACAATGCTTAGCTCACGGCCACCAGAGTTCACAAAGCTTTGAGTGAACTCATAAAGCATTGCCCAGCTGCAAAACAGAAATTCACTGCTGCCCTTGAAACTCGCTGGTTTAATAGGAATTTTGCTGTGAGATTAATATATTAACCCTAAATAGAAAGGATAACAGTGATGGGGATCTCTGGTGCATAAAATCAGCTGAAATAAAAGAACTAAGCCCATGATTTGCATGACCTGCCCCACATGCCTCACTCAAAGCCTGGTTTAAAAGATTAAATAGCAAATGTCTTGTGTCCAGAGGAACATAAAGTCTCCTAGAACAGAGGACAGAACAGCAAGACCTCAGAGACTGTACTTGGTCGTTGAGAAGAGAGGCATCCATAGCACTGCTTTAGATGTTATATTGTTAACACAGCCTAGATCCCAACTTTGTAGTCAAGCTTAAAAGTCAGGTAAAGTGTTTAATAATTACCCTTCCCCTTACAGTCCACCAGAGTTCATTCTGTTGTGTTAAAAACCTCTTCCTCTCTTTTCACACATTATATTTTTATGCACAGACATGCACGCAGGCTGTGCAAAAGCTCCAGCAGCATCCAGCACACAAAGTTACTATGCACCACAGCAAGCAGGGCAGTCCTGTTTAATCATGGCAATATCTGTTGCTCAATCAAATAAATAGGGAAGTGGAAAATTTATATAGAGCATTTTATCCTTCCAATCACTTGCTACAAGCAAAATGGCAGCCAAAAAACCCTCCAAATGAAACATTTAGAGATGTGATAGATTCCTTTAATCAGCCCTTCCCCTAAAAAGCACCTGAACCACAAATGGTGTAGGGTAGAGCACAAAGTGGACTTGGCTGAAAAGGTTGTGAGGCCCTGAGTGCACAGAGAAATTGGAAAGGGTTCATCACCCTGAGCTTTTTTCACTAAAGTTAAAGCCTTTTGTTCTTTCACAGAGTTGCTCCTGCACTGGATCCAGTAATGTGCATTTGCTAAACCACATCAAGACTGACTGATCTGTGAACAATTTATAACAGGGAGAACACAGAAAGAATTACAGCTTCCCTGGTAATTCACTCCAGTGCTTCATTATCACAGGCTCACAGGATGTTAGGGGTTGGAGGGGACCTCTGGAGATCGAGTCCAACCCCCCTGCCAGAGCAGGACCATAGAATTTTCAACAGGTTGCACAGGAATGCATCCAGATGGGGCTTGAAAGTCTCCAGAGGACAAGACTCCACAATCCCTCTGGGGAGCCTGTTCCAGTGCTCTGTGACCCTCACAGCGAAGAAGTTCCTCCTCATGGTGAGGTGGAAGATTTGGACCTCATCTTCCAGGAAAGGCATTTCTAAGCCCATTAGTTAAGACAGAAATCCATTAGAGTTAGCCAGTCATTTGTGGAGCTTTACATGGTGGTCATGTTTATGCCAGCAGTCCTGACACACGCAACAGGACAAGTCAGTCTAGCTTTCATGTGAACCACTACAGTTTTGCAACAGTTTGTAGTAAGTCATAGAATCAACAAGGTTGGAAAAGACCTGAAAGATCATCAAGTCTAACCTGTCACCCAAGACCTCATGCCTACTAGACCATGGCACCAAGTGCCATGTCCAAACCCTTCTTGAACACCTCCAGGGACGGTGACTCCACCACCCTATCACAGACAGATATTATGCAACAAATTATCCTTCTCCAGTTTGGTTTCATTCCAACACGGTGAAAAAGAAGGTGATTTGGTATCAAGATGGACTTTATCACACATAATATCCACTTAGCTGGACTGCACAGTGTATATGAGATTTATAGGGTGGGGGGAAAAAAGAACAAAACATCACATTGCAATGGAGAGGGATTTAAAAGAAACAACAACAACAGATCAAACCCAAACAAAACAGAATTCAATCTAATTCCAAGACAAACTTCTCAGGCTTCAGCTTCCAGTGCCACCAGAGCAAAGGACTTTGGTGATCAGTGGAGGGGTGGTTTGATTTTTTATTTGGTCTCCTCCTGTTACATTTATATATATCCTCTCATTTCTCTTTCTTCCTTATTTTCATATATTACATAGCCTGATCCTCCCCTCATTACAATGAGTTTTCATCTGCTTTCAAGTGCATCAGACCTTCCTTCTCCTTTCAGATCATCAGTTGCAGGTCACGACGTTAAAAGACATTACTGGAAACTCAGAGGCACATAGCAGTGCCAACATTCTCTCTAGTGCTGTGAGGAGATGAATTTCCTTGCTCCTATTTACTACTCCCTTACTCATTGCCCCTGCAGAGCTTCTCACCTTGTTTGGTTACAGCATCACACAGAGAGCATATGTTCTGTTGCTTGTACACTGTTACCCCCAGGTCCTTTTAGCTGCTGCCTTCCAGGGTAATTTTTCATTTGAAGTAAGCTCACCCTCCCTATTTCTATGAGAATTGCTTTACCTTTGGTGTATTTAAACCTTATTTCTGTTTCAACAAACCTCTATTTATCATTCTTTCAAGTGCTGATTTATCTGAACGTTTTCTCCATATTGATTTTATAGTTACAGTCACAAAAGCAGGAGAGCTGAGCTATGGTAAACTTCATAGGGTGATTCACAGGATCACAGAAATGTTCAGCCTGGAAAAGACCCTCAGGATCACCAAGTCCAACCACTAGCCCTACTCTACAAGGTTCACCCCTAAACCATATCCCCAAGCACCACATCCAAATGACCTTTAAACACATGCAGGGTTGGTGACTCCACCACCTCCCTGGGCAGCACATTCCAATGTCTGACCACTCTTCCTCTGAAAACGGATTTCCTAATGTCCAGCCTAAGCCTACCCAATCATAGCTTGAGGCTGTTCCCTCTTGTTCTATTACTAATTATCTCTCCACAAGGTCCTTTCAGGTAGCTGTAAACAGCAATGAGGTCTCCCCTCAGACTCCTCTGTTTCAAACTAACCAGCCCCAGCTCCTTCAGTCACTCTTCACAAGATTTATTCTCCAGGCCCTTCAGCCCATCCTTGCCCTCCTCTGCACTGGCTCTAGCACCTCCACATCTCTCTTGTATCGAGGTGCCCAAAAGTGGACATGATACTTGAGGTGTGGCCTCACCAGAGCTGAGTACCAGGGGACAATCACCACCCTACTCCTGCTGGACACAGCATTTCTAATCCCAGCCAGGATGCCACTGCCTTTCTTGGCCACCTGGGCACACTTATCTCACATTCAGTTGCTTGTCCATTAGAACCCCCAGGTCCCTTTCTGCCAGGCAGCTTTCCAGCCATACTTCCCCTAGCCTATAGTATTACTTGGGGTTGTTGTGACCCAAGTGCAGGACCTGGCATTTGGCCTTGTTGAAGCTCATCCCATTGTCACTGGCCCATTGATCCAATCTATCCAAGTCCCTCCATAGAGCCTCCCTACCCTCATGAAGGTCAACACTGCCACCAAACTTGGTGTCATCTGTGAACTTACTAAGGACACACTCTACATCTTCATCAAGGTCATCAATAAAGCTGTTAAACAGAAGTGCTCCCAACACTGAACCCTGAGGAACACTACTTGTGACTGGCTACCAGCGGGATTTAACTCCATTGACCATGTAATCCACACAATCCATCCTGGGGTCTGCTAACTTCCATCAGACTGGCACTGATGGAAAAAGAAAATCCATTCTGGCATGTTCAGAAATGTTCTTGGGTGGAAGTCTGGAGAGGAAAATAATAAGAAAACAGCAATCATGCTTTCTCAGGTAAGGAAACATTTGATCTTTGCTGCAAAATAAAGTAATAGCAAGAGATTTTGCTACTATACAGTCCACAGAGGTAGAGGGAAAAAGAGGAGAGTTCACAAACCATGAGAGGTTAGGCTACCCTTCAGCATTGGCAAACAGGTCATCCATTATGTAAGACTAGCTGCTGCTAGTCTTACACAATGGATAACAAGAAGTGTTTGAATTAACTTTCTTCCAACAATCCCAGAAGATTTCAGGCCAGATGGGCTCACTGTCACCAAAGGAAGCCATGAAATGGGTCAGGGGAAAGTGAAGAAGATCAGTTTTACACCGGCCCACAATTCACCTCACAGGAGAAGGAATGACTTACGTCTCAGACCCAGTGGCTACCAGATACAAAACACAGTCACCCACCAGGCAAGCCAAGCACTGGTGTGGGACAATCAGATGCAGCGTGTCATGTCCTAGAGATGTCAGCAAGGAGCAGCATCTCAGGAATTCTCCTAAAGACAAACAGAGAGTAGCAGCTTCCTCAACAAAGAGAAATCAGCACCTTGCCTGCTAAGCCTGCTATGAAGCCTAAGAGAATTAGGACACTCATCTCACAGAAGGCCATCTTCTCCCTGCCAGTCTTTGACTGCTGTATTTGTGGCCATACCAGTCTAATTCTGACAAGAACTGGTGCTAGCCCAGCACTGAGGATGCAGTTTTCTCTCTATCCTTCTGAGATAGCCTGATCAAAGCAATCTATAATTATCACTGTAGCATTTTAGGGATACATTGGCACTGTCACAGAACTGCCTACTCAAGACTATCAGTGTTGTGTAAACAGAAGCAAACCAAGTCTCTGGCAGCGCAGATGACTAGATCCATCTTGCAGTTGGGAAGGGCAGAAAGAGAAGCTCAGCAAATGCATTTTATAGAGCAAACCCCCGGGTAGAGCTGCAAACAAAAGCTCAGCTCAGCCCTTGGCTCTTAAACACTGCTCCCGCCTCTCTTCAAACCATTTTGAAACAAAGAAAACAATAAAGGATTTAAGTGCTTTGAACTGACAAGAGATAATATTAATCCTTGCTAATCAACTGTTTAAGGAAATTAAATAGTGCAGGAAGTTGCCTGTATAGACTTTATTCTATTTGAATTGACTTAATCTGTTTTGCTTTATGAAACACAAGAACAAACAACAGAATTAATGCAGTGCCTTAATACTCTGGTAATCTCAAACTGTTCTTTACAACATGTTTTTTTTTTTCCTGGGGAACTTTAAAACCATTCCTAACAATCCTAAAACATTCCCAGGCAGAGTGGGTCTGTCCCTGCTTGGAGCCCTGCACCTCCACTGGGGGTTGCTTCCTTTCCCACGTTATTATTGCGAGCAGAGTGTCTCCTGAACGAGGAAGTCCAGCACGAAGAGAAACTTCATTACTCTGTATGCCAATGAATATCAAATTTCCCTTGGGCTGTCAGGAAGTGCAAAGGGTGTATCTGTGTATCAAAACAGCAATAGGATTTCATGCAGCCTAACTAAACCCTGGCACCAAGCACCCCATCAAGCCTCTTCTTGAACACCTCCAATGAAGGTGACTCCACCACCTCCACGGGCAGCTGATTCCAGTGGGCAATCACTCTCTCTGTATAGAACTTCTTCCTAAGATCCAGTCTAAACCTCCCTGGTGCAGCCTGAGACTGTGTCCTCTTGTTCTGGTACTGGCTGCCTGGGAGAAGAGACCAACCTCTGCCTGGCTACAACCTCCCTTCAGGTAGTTGTAGAGAGCAATAAGGTCACCCCTGAGTCTCCTCTTCTCCAGGCTAAGCAACCCCAGCTCCCTCAGCCTCTCCTCATAGGGCTTGTGTTCCAAACCCCTCACCAACTTTGTTGCCCTTCTCTGGACACGCTCCAGCAAGACAAATCCTTCCTAAACTGAGGGGCCCAGAACTGGACACAGTACTCAAGGTGCAGCCTAACCAGTGCAGTGTACAGGGGCAGAATGACCTCCCTGCTCCTGCTGGCCACACTGTTCCTGATGCAGGCCAGGATGCCATTGGCCTTCTTGGCTGCCTGGGCACACTGCAGGCTCATGTTCAGCCTACAATCAACCAGCACCCCCAGGTCCCTCTCTGCCTGGCCGCTCTCCAGCCACTCTGCCCCCAGCCTGTAGCACTGGATGGGGTTGCTGTGGCCAACGTGCAGAACCCGGCACTTGGATGTGTTCAATCTCATGCCATTGGCCTCTGCCCATCTGTCCAGCCTGTCGAGGTCCCTCTGCAAAGCCTCTCTGCCCTCCAGCAGATCAACTCCTGCCCCCAGCTTGGTGTCGTCCGCAAATTTACATCTCGGGACAGGGAGTGGAGGCAACACCATTTCACATAGTTCCATTTTTAAAAGGTCATGACCACTGTAAGCAATTTCTGCTGCCCAAGACAACTTCTACAGGTTACTTTTAAACATTGTTTATCTTTAGGGGGACGTCAGTGTGGGTTTGTATCCGAATTTCAAACAATTATTTGTCCTGAAAGACATTATGATGACCATCCATCAATAATGTATCAGCTTATTTATTTGCTATTCACAATGTCATTCACATGCTGCCTGGCATGAGAAAACAGTTTGTTTCTTTAAAACTTGATGTTATTCACAGAATCTTAGAATGTCAGGGGCTGAAAGGGACCTCAAAGGTCATCTAGTCCAACCTCCCTGCCAGAGCAGGATCACCTATACCAGATCACACTGGAATGCATCCAGAAAGGTCCTGAATATCTCCAGAGAGAAAATCACAGAATCACAGCATCACCCTGGTTGGAAGAGACCTCAAAGATCATCAAGTCAACCTGTCACCACGAATAGAACAGAACAGAACCGAACCGAACCAGACCAGGTTGGAAGAGACCTTCAAGATCATCACATCCAACCAATCCAAGCCACCTAAACAACTAAACCATGTCACCAAGCACCCCATCAAGTCTCCTCCTGAACACCTCCAATGATGGTGACTCCACCACCTCCCCGGGCAGCCCATTCCAATGGGCAATCACTCACTCTGTATAGAACTTCCTAACATCCAGCCTAAACCTGCCCTGGTGCAGCCTGAGACTGTGTCCTCTTGTTCTGGTGCTGGCTGCCTGGGAGAAGAGACCAACATCTGCCTGTCTACAACCTCCCCGAGTGCCATGTCCATCCCCTCTTGAACACCTCCAGGGATAGTGACTCCACCACCTCCCTGGGCAGCACATTCCAAATGCAAATGACTCTCTCAGTGAAGAACTTTCTCCTCACCTCGAGCCTAAGCTTCTGCTGGCGCAGCTTGAGACTGTGTCCTCTTGTTCTGGTGCTGGTTGCCTGGGAGAAGAGACCAACCCCCTCCATATTCAACTTTTGCTAAAATATCATTTATGACAAAATAATTAGACTCACATTTTCCCTTCTTCACATTTGTATCACATGGAATGATGAGAGGTAAAAAGAAAGGAAGGTAACTTTCCAGAAGTTCACATTTGCATTTGTCCAGCTACTCCACACTACCATTATTTTCAGACAGGACTGCAAAATATTATCACCATAATGATCACAGTTTGGAGCCAGAAGCACACAAAGCATCAGAAAAACATGATAAATATGGGATAATGATGAACAGGAAAGTTTCCCCTGCAGCAAGTAAACAAGAAGTTGGCAGACAGTTTCTATGATTTATATTTGCCATGTCACTTTGATAGAGACTAAGAGTATTGCTCCACAATAAATATATTTCAGTTTACAATTCATAGTCACATAGACACCTTAAGATTTGCATTAGGCTACAGAAAATACTAGGAAAATAGATCACCTTCCTGCTTATCAGATTCTGTGCAAGATTAAGGACCCAGACTGCACTTGAACATAAGTTTGCTGAGCTGCTTTTGCTCATTTGTACTGTGCTCTTAGTGCAAATAATCGATTAAGGAGGATCCTTAAACACAGAGCCCTGTCATAGAAACAATAAGGTTGGAAAACACCTCAAAGATCATCAAGTCCAACCTGGCACCCAACACCTCATGACTACTAAACCATGGCACCAAGTGCCACATGCAATCCCCTCTTGAACACTTCCAGGGATGGTGACTCCACCACCTCCCTGGGCAGCACATTCCAATGCTTAAGAACTCTCTCTGTGAAGAACTTTCTCCTCACCTCAAGCCTAAACCTCCCCTGGTGCTGCTTGAGACTGTGACCTCTTGTTCTGGTGCTGGGTGCCTGGGAGAAGAGACCAACCCCCCCACTGGATACAACCTCCCTTCAGGTAGCTGTAGAGAGCAATAAGGTCTCCCCTGAGTCTCCTCCAGGCTAAGCAACCCCAGCTCCCTCAGCCTCTCCTCACAAGGCTTGTGCTTGAGGCCTCTCACCAGCCTTGTTGCCCTTCTCTGGAAGGGTCTCAATGTACTTCTTAAATTGAGTAGCCCAGGACTGGACACAGGACTGAAGGTGTGGCCTAACCAGTGCTGAGCACCAGGCAGAATGACTTCCCTGCTCCTGCTGGCCACACTATTTCTGATGCAGGCCAAGATGCCATTGGCCTTCTTGGCCACCTGGGCACACTGCTGGCTTGTGTTCAGCCTACCATCAACCAGTACCTCCAGGTCCCTTCTGCCTGGCTGCTCTCCAGCCACTCTGACCCCAGGCTGTAGCTCTGCATGGGCTTGTTGTGGCCAAAGTGCAGCACCTGGCACTTGGACTTGTTGAATGCCACCTGTCTTTAAATGCCCTGCATTTCTCTGGGCCAGCTGCATGACATCATCTACCCTGAACCCCAGAAGATAGCTAAGGTTTTCAACTGCAAAAGAATGTACACACACACACACACACAAAAGGCAGCATGTGGAAACAGAAAATATGGATAGTGATAATTTATAAGCAGACAAAGAATAAACCAATCACTGCTTCCCAAGTGTGAACATTTTTCTCACTGCAAGCTGGGAAAGTGAAATTCCATTATGAATTTAGAGATTAAAAGCTTCTGCAGCCACCACAGAGACTGATTATCTCGACACACGCTGAAGGTAAACACAGAGGGGTTTATTTATACCTTACACTCAGAAGCTCAAATAAGCAAGTTACCAAAACTGCTGTAAAAGTAAAACTCTGGGTTGATGATAGTAATTAAAAAATTGTAGATGAAGGAGTCTTTGGCTTCCTGAGGCACACAAACTGTTCTCTGTGATTTAAGTACCTGAGATGTAAATACAAAGTATTCAAGAAAGGTATTGCTTCCAGAGCAGAGCTCACCTCCTGTATCAGTTCGAATAAGGGAAGAAATGTGTTCATTTCAGCACCCTTTCATCATTTGCTGAATATGAATCTGTGGTGAATTTGATCTCAATGCACAAAACCCTGGCATTCCTCTGAAGCCAAAGATGAAAACTGTAACACCCACCTATACACCAGTGAGGTTCTCCTAGTTTAAAACCAGATCATGAACCACCGTGTCAAGTTTGCCCTCTTTCAAAATTCATTAGAAAACCCTTTTCTTTTCCTGATATTAACAGAGAAAGAAAAATCTCCTTCCCAGCACAGTAACTATTAAAATGCATATTACATTTGTCTTTACTGAAAAATACTGGTCTCTGACAATCACTTTAAACACCTCTTCCATGTAATGGAATTCTCTGCAAATCAGTCTTGGTACTTTACAATCAGAGTTGCAAGGTTAACGTTGGCAAGACTCATTCATGGCATCCCTGCTCTCCTCCTCAATCTTGTTTCAGGGTTATGGCCCATTTACATCAGCCAAGTATCTCTCAGGAGTCTTCAGAGATATTCAAAGTATGTTTTGCATGTTGAAAAAGCAGCAAAGAACGTAGCGTGTTAGACATCATCACGACATACAGCATCAGCCTGGCTACAGATATGCATGACTCACTGCATTTGCTCCCAACACAAGCTAATTACTTCAGGGGGGATATCACAAGAACTCAGCTCTGTTAGAATCATTCAGGTTGGAAAACACCTCTGAGGTCATCAGGCCCAACCATTGGCCTGACTCTACCAAGTTCACCATTAAACCATGTCAATAAACACCACATCTAAATGACCTTTAAACACATCCAGGGATGGTGACTCAGCCACCTCCCTGGGCAGTCTTGTGCTTGACCACTCTTTCAGTGAAAAAACATTTTCTAATATCTAGTCTAAGCCTCACCTGATGCAGTTTGAGGCTGTTCACTCTTGTTCTATTATTAATTACCTGTGAGAAGAGACCAGCACCTACCTCTCCATATTGCTGTAGAGGGCAATAAGGTCTCTCCTCAACCTCCACTTCCTCAGATTAAACAGTCCCAGTTCCCTCTGCCACTCTTCTTAATATTCATCCTCTAGGCCCTTCACCAGCTCAGATACTTCCAGGACCCCAACTCTTTGTACCTATTGTTAGCTTCTTCTATACAATCTTTCACTTTATACCACTCCCAACATGCTGTGTGTATCCTTCACAATTCAAGTGGTTGTGAATCCAAACTCTTACAGATGGAACGCTAAAAATCAACTGCTGTCTTCCCCCCACCCCCCTTCTTTAAAACAAAAACCCAAAACCCAACAGCAACAACAACCAACCAACCATACACACACCCCAAAAAGAGCATGCCCTCAACTAGAACACTTCATATTTGAAGCAGAGCTCTGAAAATCTGTAGCATTTGGCTATCAGTCTCTCAAATACAATCTGTTGCAAGATTTCCCCTTCCTGCTTCCAAGAAGAACAGAAATACACACAATCTGCTTTGTGGTATTTTAGTACTTCCAGTCTCTGCTGCATGCAAGTACATTAATATATTAATGCATCTTACAACCTGTTTAGAAAAGGGCACAACTTCTGCCCATCCTCAAAAAGTACAGCTGAATAAACCTAGAAATTCATGTAATGGATGAAATCACCACCAACAGATGAAAAGCACCAGAACAAGAAGACACAGTCTCAAGCTGTGCCAGGGCAGGTTTAGGCTGGATGTTAGAAAGAAGTTCTTCATAGAAAGAGTGATTGGCCATTGGAATGTGCTGCCCAGGGAGGTGGTGGAGTCACCATCACTGGAGGTGTTTAGGAAGAGACTGGATGGGGCACTTGGTGCCATGGTTTAGTTGGTTAGATGGTGTTGGGTGATAGGTTGGACTCCATGATCTCGAAGGTCTTTTCCAACCTGGTTAGTTTTATTCTATTCTAAAACCAAACCACTGAGTTTGCAAAGCTGCAAGCAGCACTCAAATCCCTGATCCTTCTAAATAACAAGAAATATTCCTTAGACCCGGGGATCATTTGCAACCTTTATTGTTGTGACAGCCCCAGGCTATTGGATTCTGAAAAAAAAAAATCATTTCCCAGTTAAATGAAGTGTTCATTCCATTGCAGAGCTCAAAATAATTTCTGGCAGAGATCCCTCAGCTAATGGAAACACTGGAACTCGTCTTTTAAAGGTAGCAAGGACAGGGCACGTGAACTAAGTACCATCACGTCTAAGGTTGGGAGCCTCCAAAGTGATACACCCTTGGCAGCTTTGAAAATGCAAGAGATGAGCCAGGGCAGCATGAATAAAAGATGGCATGCCAGAATTGTTACTACTAGATCACTGAACACCCCTGGGTTTAGGGCCTCCTAGTCAGAGTTTAAAAAACAAAAACCCCATTATAATTTGAAAGAGTTAATTTAACACTGAAGAACCAACAGCTTGCCAAAGCCAAAGGTTAAAAGATCATCATTTGCAAACCTTCGAATTGCAATTTATTTAGGACATATCTAAAGGCCTGGGCAGGCCAGGTGCCACAGCCAAGGCCAAGAAGCACAAGTTCAACTCTCCATTGTATTCTCCCCACATGGCTGTACACCTGGACTGAAGTCCTAAGGGCCATTCTTATGTCTCACTCTTGCAAACACATGGGACTGGCAGCTCACGCTTGATCAGCATTATCATTGAGCAACCTGGTCTAGTGAAAGGTGTTCCTGCCCACAGCAGGGGAGTTGGAACTGGATTATCTTCCAAGGTCCCTTCCAACCCACCCCATTCCATGAATGTTAGATACAGGTGTCTGTGAGTGACATTACACATGTACACATCACTCTTCATTATTTCCCCTCAAAAGAAAACTTATGTCCTTTTTGCTCCCCAAGTCCAAATCCTCCATCAAAACATCAACAAACTCAGGTGCCTGAAAGTGCACACATCAGCTTCTCCCAGAACAAAAGCAAAGGAAGCGGCATCAAGGGCCTTCCCACCATAGTTCTTTGTCTAATTCAAGCCAGCTGAATGACCACTGGCACGGGGCTTTGTGGCATAAACCTCACAGGTCTGACATTCCTCCTCCTTTTCTCACAGTGGCAAAGCATGCTGGAGGTGCAGCCTGTGCAGTCTCCAACATGATTGCACATTCACAGGCAGCACTTTGGGAAATGCCTGGGTGCAGCTCTGTTTTCCTGGAGGCAGTTTCTCTCTAGCACGGAGCCGGCTGGTTTCAGAGAAAGCGAAAGGAACGCGTCTGCCCTTTGACTGACTGACTGTCAGAGAGGCCCACACGTTTAGTTTTGAAAGCTGCCAATATTTCACAGCCTCTGGAGCAGACAAGCTGCCAGATTTCCTTTGGGAGAAAGAAAGGAGGGGACGTACATCCAGTGAATGAAAATAACTAATCCAGTGCTGGAGATCCAGCCTCAGATGAGCAAAGCTTTCACGGAATAAGGGCTACAGCATGTGCCTTACTGATTTTAGCTGGAAGGGTTAGGGTTGGAAGGGACCACAAGGATCATCTAGTTCCAACCCCCCTGCCATGGGCAGGGACACTCTACACTAGATCAGGCTGGCCAGAGCCTCATCCAGCCTGCTCTTAAACACCTCAAGGGACAGGGCCTCAACCGTCTCCCTCGACAACCCATTCCAGGGCCTCACCACCCTCACGGTGAAGAACTTCCTCCTCACACCCAGCCTGAATCTCCCCACCTCCAGCTTCATTCTGCCTAAAAGTCTGAGAATTTGTATGACCACATGACATTTAGAGCAGTTTCAACACCTGAAAGCTAATTCTGCAGGCACCCGACTGTTAAACAGAGCTGGAGCCTCTGCAAGCTCAGTGTTAATGCAACAGCAGCAGCATTAAAACATCTTCCAATGCTGCAAAACATCACAGAGCCAAAATCTACGTTTGGAATAGCCAATCCAGAAAGTTCTGTAAATGAAGAACAGCTATTGCTTCAAACAGTCAGTCAAATGAATCCTCCTTTTGCTCCCCAGGTATTCCATGCTCTGGCACGGAATTGCCCTTAACTCCACAATGATCCCCACCCCACAGAAAGTTCTTCCAAGCCTTGAATTTAGGCAGAGCAGAGCTCACTGATACTGTCCAAAACCTTTTCACTGAGATTTGGTGTCTTTAATCCTCATCTTTCAAGGCAGAGAAGGATTCCAGAAAGGGCTTCTTGCTTGAAAGAGCCTTTCCTCCACAAACTGAAGGAGTTGTGAGCATGGCTTGTGCTTGTCTAAACAAAAAGAAAAAGCCTAAGCAGGACCAATTCTGCTCTGGCAGAAAGTTTTTCTTTGGGAGGTGGGGGGCACTTGGTTTAATTTGGTTTGTTGTCTTGGGTTTTTTTTTAATGTATGAAAAACACAACTCAGATAATACTGGATATGGTTCTCTGACTTTTGAATGCAAAACCTATTTCTGTTACCTATGACTTTGTCAAGGTGACGTTTATCAGCACAAGGCAGAAACCTGACATAGCTGCTTCAGGTTTCTTGACAGAACCAGCTGAAATGTTACATTGGTTTCAGGGAAAGAGGTGGGAGAAGGAGCCATACAAAGGTGTAGAAAAATAATTTCAGCAGGTGTTTCAGCATAATATTTTGAGAAGTGAGCCTCCCTATTCATCATAAGGGTCACCTTTCTTGTCAAGGAATTGGCTTGAGGAAAATATATTCTTGAAGTAGGAAAAAATAAGTAAATCTAAAGAAAACCAAGAAATGATCTACTGAAAGACACCCCAAGGCTTACTATAGCCTTCCAAAAATATCATCTGCTAACACACAGCTCCTCCACTCTAATAAAACCACATCAGCACTAACCTTGTAAAGAAGCTAACTATGCACTAGCCCAGAAGGACAGGAGCTGAGCACAGAATTTCACAGGAAGAAGTCTACTACAAGGGTCTGCTGGACACAGGAAGAACAAACATTTTTTTTCCTATTTAAATAAAAATAAAGGTTATGATGGCAGAGGGTTGAATAGCACCAGAAACATCTAGAGAAGAAACAGGTGAATCAGGAGACAGGTCTGCTGCTGTGGCTGTGCATTCAGAAAATCTGCATGGGGCAAAATCCACTGGAGGGGGATATCACTTGCATATCATAGAATCAATAAGGTTGGAAAAGACCTCAGAGATGATCAAGTCCAACCTATCACCCAACACCTCATGACTACTAAACCATGGCACCAAGTGCCACGTCCAATGCCCTCTTGAACACCTCCAGGGATGGTGACTCCAGCAGCTCCCTGGGCAGCACATTCCAATGGCTAACAACTCCCTCTGGGAAGAGCTTTCTCCTCACCTCAAGCCTAAACTTCCCCTGGTGCAGTTTGAGACTGTGTCCTCTTGTTCTGGTGCTGGTTGCCTGGGAGAAGAGACCAAACCCCTCCTGGCTAGAACCTCCCTTCAGGTAGTTGTAGAGAGCAAGGAGGTCTCCCCTGAGCCTCCTCTTCTCCAGGCTAAGCAGCCCCAGCTCCCTCAGCCTCCCCTCACAGGGCTGTGCTCGAGGCCTCTCCCCAGCCTTGTTGCCCTTCTCTGGACACATTCAAGAGTCTCAATGTCCTTCTTAAATTGAGGGACCTAGAACTGGACACAGTACTCAAGGTGAGGCCTAAGCAGGGCTGAGTTCAGGGACACAATGACTTCCCTGTTCCTGCTGGCCACACTTTTCTTGATGCAAGCACACAGCACTGCCTGAGAAGAGGGCTTTCACACACCATCCAATGAATTCTCACAGACCTCTGGGGCAGAGAAGTCTTTTTATCTATTTCTGCCTTTTACTGGAGGAGAGCAAACATTTGGAAGGCCAAAATACTCTATTTGAATATGTTAAACCTTAGGCAGCCAAACAAAGGTCTTGCCTCCTGCAGCCCTAGGTGATTTCTGTTAAAACAAAGAGGATTAATTCTGTTACAAAGCTGAGTATCCTGCTTGGCTGAAAGGATGCAGGCACTGAGGAGAGACACACAATGGAGGTAGGAAGCATTCCTGTATTGTGGGATACAGTGCTGAGAGAGCAGAGAGATAAATATCATTTGTTCTAAATCAATGCATAATTCCAAGAGGATTCACATTTGTGTCTGAATACAATATTTACATTGTTGATAAGTCTATTTTCTCAACAGATGTCTTATTATAAAGCCTGATCTGATTCAATCTGCAATCACAGGGGCTATTCACATGCTAAAACACTATGATGGATGCTGCATTATAAAGAGTAACTGAAATGGGAAATAAACTACCTAGTTCTGAGTCAGAAAGGCTACGTTACATGGTCAAGAAGCACTAGGACTCAAAAACAAATGTTGTTGTGGATGGGAAGTCTCCATGCAGCTTTCACAGAATCACAGAATGATAGAGGTTGGAAGTGACTTCTGAAGATCATCTAGGCCAGGGGTTTGAATGGCTCCATAGAAGGAGACTCCACCTCCTCTCGGGGTAGTCTGTTCAAGTGCTCTGTCACCCTCAATGTATGAGAGGTTCCTCCTCATGTTTAGATGGAACCCTTTATCTTCAAGCTTGTGTCCTACCACAAACTGCTCAATTTGGCTCCTAGTCTTCCCATTTTCATCAGTATGAACTTTGGCTTCTTAATATGGGCCAAGGCACTGCTTTGAGTCCTGTAACTTTATTATGCAATGAACTAATAAGGAGGAGTAATAGTAGATATTGATCAAATGCTATGGGTATCAATCAGTGACTGGCAGAAGCCCCAGCTTCAACTTTGCACTTGAACTGTGCTATAGGCATGAGCCTCCTTTTTAAAGCCAGTAACAACTAACACTACTAAACCTTCCTTCCTCATTCCAAGGCTCAAAACTTAGTAGTTTCTTTATCCTGGAACCTTTCCAGAGAGTTTTCAAAGAGAGTTATTACACAGGGACTATTTTTACATCTTGATTCTTCACTCTTTAACGAGGTATCTTTAACAAGGTTTAACTCCAGTCAGCCACAAAGCACCACACAGCCACTTGTACACTTCCCCCTGCCTCCAGTGGGATGGGGAGGAGAATCAGAATAAAAATTCAGCCTTGTAACTCAAGAACAGTTTAATAATTGAAACAAAATGAACAGAACAGAATAGAATTAACCAGGTTGGAAAAGACCTTCAAGATCATAGAGTCCAACCTGTCACCCAACACTATCTAATCAACTAAACCATGGCACCAAGCACCCCATCCAGTCCTTTCTTTAACGCCTCCAGTGACAGTGACTCCACCACCTCCCTGGGCAGCACATTCCAATGGCAAATCTCTCTTTCTGTGAAGAACTTCTTCCTCTCAACCAGCCTAAACCTCCCCTGGCACAGCTTGAGACTGTGTCCTCTTGTTCTGGTGCTGGTTGCAATGTGAATAAAAAGATAGATAACGACAGGAGAGAGAAATAAAACCCAAGGACAAGTGATGCACTGACCAGTGCCCAAGCAGCAATCACCCCCTCTGGCTCCCTCCCCCCAGTTTATATACTGAGCATGGTGGAGTGCCCCTGTGGCTACTTGGGTCAGCTGTCCTGGCCATGCTCCCTCCCTGTTTCTTGTGCATTTACTTACTGGCAGAGCATGGGAAATGGAAAGTCCCTGACTTCAGAAAAGCTCTACTTAGCAGCAACTAAGACACCAGCGTATCATCAACACTATCCTCAGATTAAATCCAAAACACAGCACTGTACCAGCTACTATGAAGAAAATGAACCCTATGATAGCTGAAACTAGGGCAGAAGGAAAGAGCAGCACAGCAACATCCAGGGCACCTCTGCACATTGTGCTATTCTGACACACTTATGCTGCAGACACTGCAATTCCCCACAAGCTGAATACTCAGCCCATACTACTGCTGCTGGCTTTGTAATAATAGATTCAGAAAATCATTGTTATCTCCAGTTTATCACCTCAAACTTGGTGACAAGAAAGGAATGGGAGGAAGATGTTTTAAAAAGGTTTGCAAGAATAGAAATCACTCAATGCAGGCCCACAGCTGCAGCCTGTCATGTGTGTTGGAGTCATTACACACACAAAGACATCTGTGAGGGCTGTATTGACTGTAATGAGTCTTTATGTAGCACAGGGACTACAGCTATATAGTGATTTCTATGTCAGAAGCGGCATTGCAGTACCTCACATGAAAACACTTGCCCTGAAAAGAGAGTGCCAGGTCTGGTGTTAAGCTGAGGGGTGGCAAGTTGGGCATCAAAGCAGGCCACAGCAAGGAGACAGCATCACTTATCTGGCAAGAGACTTAGCTAACAAAGTGAGGATTAAGCCTATGCTGAACTCAGCTTCAATACCTTGCCTTCAGCTTTTCTTTGGACCAAAGATCTGGAACCCTTTCCCTGAGGTTCTGAATGAAGTCTTTTCTGCTAAATGGAGCAAGGGAGAAAGGGTAAAGACAGGATAGATTTGTAAATAGCAAGCACCATGCTCCCTTTCACTGCGTGTGGGCCATGATGAAGCATGGGTCAGGTGGTGCAGCATGGAGGCACGATTCCATTTCTTCTTCCCAAGATTAAAAACACCACTTCAAACCTCCCAAGAATATTTTCTGCCACTCCTCTGATGGAGAAGTGAGAGAGGAAGCACTGATATTCAGGATCTGCTCTCAGAAGCAACATTTCTCCTGTGACCCAGAGCTGTCACGCGAGATAATTCATTTCTGTCCACAATTCCACCCAGTTACTGTAAAAGCAGAACCAAAGTTATTCCTTTTCCTGTGAAGTGCTACCTGGTGCATGTATTTTTTTCCCCTCATTCCCCACAAGTGACATCCTCACTGATCCAAGCCCAGAATAGTTCATATATTCACAGGAGTTCCAACTTTATGCCCTTTTCCTCCTGAGTAGTATGAGCTGTTAGCTAACCTTAAACCTCTAAGTATGTATGTATTGATCAAAACACATTTTAAGGCTGCTATCTCAGCCAGACCACAACAGCTGTGATACCAACAGAGAAGTCAGGGAAGATATTTTCACAAGCTGACTGGGCACAGAAAAGTGAAATATAACCATGAGCAGAAAAAGAGTAATAGTTACTCTTTCTTATGAATAAAAACATTAATTTATCACAGTATCACCAAGGTTGGAAGAGACCTCAAAGATCATTGAGACCAACCTGTCACCACAGACCTCATGACTAGACCATGGCACCAAGTGCCACGTCCAACCCCCTCTTGTGATTTCTATATCTACATGCATCTCTTGTAACCTAATAGAAACTCCAAAAGAGATTTTTGCTCTGTATTTGGATGGCTTTTGCTAACTGAGAGGGTGCCAGGCTCCATTTCTCTCATCCTATTTCAGTGCCTGAATGACAATGCCTGTAGCCAGTAACTTTCTGCACAGCCCGCTGCAGTTCAAAGCAGGTCACGGCCAGCTAAGATATGACTCATACACGTCTTAGACATCTGAAAGGTAAAAGTCATTTCTTCCCTTCCCTGCTCTGCAATGGTTCTACTAAATAAAACCAACATTTGTCACTTTATGTTTAAATTCAAATCCACAGGACATCTGACTCACCTGAAGGAAAGCATCACAAATATGTATTACAGCAGAACATAAGACCAGGCTGGATGAGGCTCTGGCCAGCCTGATCTGGAGGCCAATGGCATCCTGGCCTGCATCAGGAACAGTGTGGCCAGCAGGAGCAGGGAGGTCATTTTGCCCCTGTACACTGCACTGGTTAGGCCACACCTTGAGTACTGAGTCCGGTTCTGGGCCCCCTCAGTTTAGGAAGGAGGTTGTCTTGCTGGAGCGTGTCCAGAGAAGGGCAACAAAGTTGGTGAGGGGTTTGGAACACAAGCCCTATGAGGAGAGGCTGAGGGAGCTGGGGTTGCTTAGCCTGGAGAAGAGGAGACTCAGGGGTGACCTTCTTGCTCTCTACAACTACCTGAAGGGAGGTTGTAGCCAGGCAGAGGTTGGTCTCTTCTCCCAGGCAGCCAGCACCAGAACAAGAGGACACAGTCTCAGGCTGCACCAGGGGAGGTTTAGACTGGATGTTAGGAAGAAGTTCTATACAGAGAGAGTGATTGCCCATTGGAATCGGCTGCCCATGGAGGTGGTGGAATCACCTTCATTGGAGGTGTTCAGGAAGAGGCTTGATGGGGTGCTTGGTGCCACAGTTTAGTTGTTTAGTTGTTTAGGTGGGTTGTATTGTACTGTATTGTATTTAGGTGGGTTGGATTGGTTGATAGGTTGGACGCGATGATCTTGAAGGTCTCTTCCAACTTGGTGGTGTATTGTATTGTATTGTATTATCTAGTGTGAGGTGGCAGGGGGGTTGGAACTAGATGATCCTTGTGGTCCCTTCCAACCCTGACTGATACTATGATCTTATGATGGAAACCCTTGTGGAAGGTTTTATTAAAAGATCACAAAAGGAATAGCCATCCTAAAGTATCTCCTGGCACTGGAGAACAAATTCTGTTCCTGCAATACAAATCTAGAGGGAGGTTTAAAATGGCTCTTGAAAAAAAACCCAACCAACTAAAAAGGTAATTCCTTTAAAATATGCACATTTCTAATGTAATTTATGTGGAAAACCTTAGTGGTTTCATTCCTGTTAAATGCCATATGACTCTCCATAATGGAATTAATTTCAGAAGAAAAAAAAAAACACCAACAACCCAGTTAGATTTATTTAATCCCATCAATTAATAAAGCCATTTTCTGACCTACATTAAAAAGGACAGGGTTAGGCTAAAATCAAAACACAACACCTCAGATTTTTCACACACACACACTCATGCTCATTTGTAGGTCATGGAATGAAGCTGGAGGTGGGGAGATTCAGGCTGGATGTGAGGAGGAAGCTCTTCACCGTGAGAGTGGAGAAGCCCTGGAATGGGTTGTCCAGGGAGGTGGTTGGGGCCCCATCCCTAGAGGTGTTTAAGCCCAGGCTGGATGAGGCTCTGGCCAGCCTGATCTAGGGTAGAGTGTCCCTGCCCATGGCAGGGGCGTTGGAACTAGATGATCCTTGTGGTCCCTTCCAACCCTGACCGATACTATGAAGTTACACAGCCAGTTTAATTAGACCTACAACATTAACCATGAAGACCATCTTAGACAATGAAAAGAATGAAAAGACACATCTTTTCATTCACACAAACACTACAGCATGCAATACCTTGACAGGGCTCTAAGTTGAATTTCTTCCTCTGGAACAGTGAGTAAAAAAAGTATCTCATAAACTGCATACATTTGCAACTCATTAGAAATACAGCACTGCTTCTACTACAATCCATAGAAAGTCTTCCAATGATGGTTTCTACATCAAAGAGAATTTAAGCTATGCAGTAATCCTAAAAAATGACTATTGAATCAAATATAGGGAAGGAAGTGAAACTTAATAGCTCTCAGAACAAGCTCTGCAAATCAGTTAACAACTCCTGTTAATCCAGAGATTAACACATTCGATAAATGAGGCTTGCTTTGCACTCACACCTTAAGTGAGAAGGAAAAGAACAAGAGCTCTAAAAAGAAAGGTAAACCCCCAAATATCTTAGAGGGATTATCATGTAAAACTGCAGGATGCACAGCCATAATAAAGCAGCTATATTTCATTCTGGAAAAGTCTCAAAAGCAATAAATAACATTTCTGCAGAATGCTGTCACCTGTCTCTGTTCCAGCTCACATTTTCAACCCCTTAATTATCTTAGCTTGAAAGCATGGACCTCTGTATTTGAAGATCTTAGATGGCTGAAGATACCAAATTAATCAGGCAGGTATGGGCTTATAAAGCTTGCTACAGTGAAGAGATGTTTTTACATACAAGCCTTCAGTTATGATAGGAAAGACCATGCTGAAGATCACATGCTGCAGTATCTCATTAGACAATGGCAGTCAAAGTTTCTTTAATTTGTGACCCTACTTTTCTTTCACTAGAGAAGAAAGCTCAGGTTGAACTAAGGAGTATGTGAAGAACAGAATTTCTTCACCAAAAGCCAATACATTTAATGACAGCAAGGAAGAGCAAATGGTATGACTGACTGGAAGTTTGGGCTTTAACTCATGGATAGGAAAGACATTGAGGTCCTGGAGTGTGTCCAGACTAGAGCAAGGGGGCTGGTGAGAGGTTTGGAGGGCATTGTACAAGGAGTGGCTGACAAGCTGGGGCTGTTAAGTCTGGAGATGAGGAACTTAAAGGGAGAGCTTATTGCTCTCTACAGCTACCTGAAAGGAGGTCAAAGTGAGGCTGGCATTGGTCTCTTCTTCCAAGTAGAGATAGAATGAAAGAAAATGGGTTTAAGTTGTGCCAGGGGAGATTTAGATTGGACATCAGGAAAAAATTCTTTACTGAGAGAGTGGTGAAGCATTGGAACAGGCTGCCCAAGGAGGTGGTAGAGTCACCATCCCTGGAGATGTTCAAGAAGCTGTGGATGTGGCACTTCCAGATATAGTTTAGTGGTCATGGTATGGTCATGGTTATGGTTGGACTCCATGATCTTAAAGGTCTTTTCTAGCCTTAGCCATTCTATGATTCTTTTGCCTAAACAACCTACTGCTTGCTTTCAGAATTACATGCTAAGAAGAGAGACACAAGCTATTCTTCAAGTACCTAGATGTAATTCCTGAGACACTGAGACCACCTGTGCCCCAATGACACACCAGTTATTTGCTTGCCATTATATTCACTCACAGAGAAGCAGATATCTAATGGTACTGTAGTGTTCCTCTTCTGTTTCTTAAAGACCAGTTTATGTGTTCATAGCTGAAACATAATTTCCACTGGTATTTTTCCAAGTCATGTCTTGGCTTTTTGGACTGTGTTCACCAGCATTCCTATTGGCTTGCTTTAATTTGCACTGTTATCAGCACCCAACAGAAGAGAAGCTGCTATGATAGCACTTGTCACAACACCACACTTGACAGTGGTGTCTGCGTGTGGGCACGTGCATATATGCAGACAAAATGAGATGGTAGGGTGTATAGATTCCCTTAGAAGATCTGTACATTCCAAGAACCAAATATAAACACATCCCAAACTTAATTTGGAATACTATTTTAACAGGCTGCAGGTTGAAGAAGCTGTGAAGGAACATTTTCAGTGTCTCTAGGAAATCAGTAACACTGCCTTGGAAGATGCAGGAGCATATTTCTCACTGATCTGACACACAACTACCACCTTGTGGGTACAGTTCATACCTATGAGATCAGTCTCTGGTTTCATAGACTCCTGAAACACAGATTTTAGTTATACCTCCCACCCTGGCAATCCAGTTGCCTTTTTTCCCCCCTGCTAATATATATATTAAATATCAGATGAGCTTAGTAACCCACAAGTTAATAACTAAAAATGGAAATAGGTAGGCAGCATAAACATAGAATCATAGAAGAGTTCAGGCTGGAAGAGACCTCCAAAGGTCATCTAGTCCAATCCTCTTGCAGTCAACAGGGACATACTCCACTGCCCAGAGCCTTGTCAAGCCTGGCCTTGAATGTGTTCAGGATTGGGGCCTCAACTACATCCCCAGGCAATCTGTTGCAGTGTTCCAGCACCTTCATGGTGCAGAATTTGTTCCTAACATCTTGCCTGAATCTCCTCTCATTTCAAACCATTGTCCCTCATCCTAACACTGCAGGCCTTTGGAAACAGTCCCTCTGCAGCCTTCTTGGAGGTCCCTTTCAGGTACTGGAAGGCTACTATTAGGTCTCCCTGGTGCCTTCTCTTCTTCTGGCTGAACAACCCCAGCTCCCTGAGCCTGTCCCAATAGCAGTATTGGGAATACATCTCAGTAAACCATTAGTACCAACGTTTTGCAATAGTCAGTTAAAAGATGTGCAGGATTATCCTGCAGTGATGTGCTGTTACTGTCCTGTGTTAGCCTGTTTTCAGCCAGTCAGCACAGTAACAGGAAGAGCTGTCCTGTGAACAATTTCCACAGTGCCACATCACTGCTGATTGTTCTGGTATCCAGTCCTGCTGCACTCCAGTGGCTCCCACAATGTACGACAGGAGATTTTGATAACACAGCCAACTCCTTCAGTGGCACCTCAGACACACACTTTTTACAGCTTTATTTTATACATGGCTTGAAGGCTGTCCTGGTTTAAGACCAGAGGGATCCTCTATTATCCCTGAAAGGGGCAAAAGAATGACACTCACACAAATGGGCTGGAAAGTGATGGAAAGCTTAAATGGAAAAGCAATTAGTGTTTTACAGAAGTCTACAAAGCATAATGGCAAAGATATCCCAAAGTGTACAGAGTCCCTTACAGCACACCCAAAGGCCTCCCAACCCTTCCCTTCTGCCCACCTGAGGGTGTACCCAAAACCCCCAGGGCTCTTTCTTCCTCCCCACTGCTAGGCTAGTCTCAGGCTTGCCAGGTCTGAAACCAACCCCCCTCCCTTTTCCTCCTGGCTTTAGGCCTAGACAATCCCAGGCAACCAGCACCAGAACAAGGGGACACAGTCTCAAGCTGTGCCAGGGGAGGTTTAGACTCGAGGTGAGGAGGAAGTTCTTCACTGAGCGAGTCATTCGTCATTGGAATGGGCTGCCCAGGGAGGTGGTGGAGTCGCCGTCCCTGGAGGTGTTCAAGGGGAGATTGGACGTGGCACTTGGTGCCATGGTCTAGTTGTGAGGTCTGTTGGGACAGGTTGGACTTGATGATCCTTGGGGTCTCTTCCAACCTTGGTTATACTGTGATACTGTGATACTCCCCCACCATTACCCAATAGTGAGCATCTCCCATGAGAGCAGAGAGGGAAGAAAGCATAAGAGAATGACTTTGCAGAAGGATTTATAGGGTGCAGGATTTATAGGTAGAAATATGCTGTTTCCTGTGTCCACCTTACTGGGTTGGACACTCGGGGCGCTGGAGGTGTACCTTATGTGGCAGTTACAGGAGGCACCCAGCCTGAACCGCCACAAAGGCACACTGGGATAAACTGCAAGCTTGCAATCCCACCAGATTGCAGGTGGGATTTCACCGAGATCCCTCAAGCCCTTAAGGAGAATCCTGATAGTTCTACAGGGCATATTGTTGTACAAATGCTGCAGCCATCACTTGTGGCAAAATATGCACACTCTGTAGTGCTTGGAGAAACTTCCCTTGTGCAGTCATAGAGAAAGTCTGGCTGATAACTGGGCTGGCTTAACAAGAAATTTGTTATTCCCACTTACTTAATAGTCAGCTACCAGTTGGAAATGACTCTCATTCAGTGTTAGACTGATACCCCACTGAAAAGTACATCTCAAACCACAGTAGCTGTGCATAGTTGTTTCCATTCAGTTTAAAAACTGATCACTTACTTGAGCAGAACATAAAGTTTGTCCGAGTCCAAAGCCTGTGTTCAGCTGTACAGAATAAACAGGCAAAATGTCGCCATGGAAACATGATGCTAATGAGATGCAGACTTGATCTGCAGTTCACAGAAAAGACAGCATTTCTTTTTAATTGCTTCAGCCAGTTAGCAAGCACTGCTTCTGAAGATACAGTCCAAGAATAGTTAAGTGGGAGCCAGCATGCAGCAATTACATTTCCCACTTATTCTTCCACATTTTCCACCTGCGCAGCTTTTTCTCCACAACCAGTCATCAGATCTCTCATGTGTTCCCAACACCTAGGTGTGCCAAGAGCTGGCACCTTATCCCTGCAGCAGCACAAGTCACATCCCTGCCATCAGGGTAAAACCTCTGCTAAAGGCTTTTGGCACATGAGTCTCAGGGCAGTATTTCTGCATTAAGGATTTGACTTGGTGCTTCTCAAGTGCAACCTATAGTAGCTAAACTTTTTTGCTGAATCTCCTCAAAGAAAGGCAGCCTGAGGCACACCCATGTGAAGAATCTCAGTCCAAGCAGCTCAAGTTTGGCAGCACTAGGAAAAGCTGAACCCCAAACCTCGTCATGGTAAGTGCCAGCAAAAGTTAATGGAGTGACACAATTGCTTCTGTCTATAATAAGCACATGTAGAACTGCAGAACTGAGACAGCATTCTTCTGCAGGGCAAGAGCAGGGACAGAGGGGTTTCACAAAACCACCTCTGACAAAAGGAGATGGAAAATTGTAAGAAGCTGCTGAGAGAAAATAAGGCAAAAGCTGAAATGCTGACAAGGCACAAAACATGGGAGCATGATTGTTAAAACGTGTCACAGGACAAAGGAATAAGGTTATTAGCCACCCCTGTCTTAGCTTCTTCTGACAAGGCTTACCCACACCTCTGCTGCAGTCAGCACTTCAAGCAGTGGACTGACTGCTTGTTCAGACCACGGAGAGCTACAAGGCCTCCTTTTCCAAGCAAATTAACAGTGCTCCAGCCAGACAGTTTAGAACTAGGAAACTTTCCACCTGAGAGGCAAAGCAAACTCTCAGACTGTTTCTATAGCAATGCAAAATCCCTTCATTATCCTACAAGCCAACTTCTGTGCCCATTAAGCATTTATGTGATTAGAAATAAACCTGTGCACACATGCACTCGCAGAGACTTCTGCTGTGGTTGAAAAAGTGTTTCCTGGAAAGGCCTGGTTGGTCTTTATCTGGTAATTAATAGGGGCATGCTTGATTCACCACAAATATATATTAGAGGACAGCAAAGAGCTGGGAACATGCAATCCTCTTCCCATTGCTATTCTCTTCTAGTATGGGATGAAAACATTCATAACCTCGGAGACTAATGTGTCTCGAAAACTATGGTAACCATTTCTGGAAACACTCATAAACAAAGACAACTTATTGCAACAAGATTTGTTGGTAAGGGGATGCACAGGCAAAGGTCTGGGAGTTTACCACACCTCTACTATTTTCCTGAATTTCACTGTGGTTATCAGGATGCAACCAATATCAACTGTGCAACGACCGCTGTTTAATTATTCCTCCAGACTTCATTAAATGCAGTCAGGCACAGCAGAAAGTTCATAGGTTTTAAGGTTAATATACATTACATGCTACAAAACACATGATTTCAGATGGAATAATAAAGAAATTACATAGTTCATTTGTTGTTAAGTGACATACTAGAATGACTCAGCACTGGTTAGGCCATACCTTGAGTCCTGTGTCCAGTTCTAGGCCCTCAGTTTAGGAGAGATGTTGAGTTGCTGAAACGTGTCCAGAGAAGGGCAACAAAGCTGGGGAGGGGTTTGGAGCACAAGCCCTATGAGAAGAGGCTGAGGGAGCTGGGTTGCTTAGCCTGGAGAAGAGGAGGCTCAGAAGAGACCTTAATGCCATCTACAACTACCTGAAGGGAGGTTGTAGCCAGGTAGGGGTTGGTCTCTTCTCCCAAGCAACCAGCACCAGAACAAGAGGACACAGTCTCAAGCTGCACCAGGGGAGGTTAAGGCTGGTTGAGAGGAAGAAGTTCTTCATAGAAAGAGTGATTGGCCATTGGAATGTGATGCCCAGGGAGGTGGTGGAGTCACCTTCACTTGAAGTGTTTAGGAAGAGACTGGATGGGGTGCTTGGTGCCATGGTTTAGTTGATTAGATGGTGTTGGATGATAGGTTGGACTTGATGATCTCAAAGATCTCTTCCAACCTGGTTAATTCTATTCTATTCTAAGTCTGACTAATGGTCTTGCTCTTCAATACAGCTGTGACAAGCTTAATTATCAGAACTTCCTTGAACTCCATTACAATGTCATACAATTGATTTTTAGCTTTAGTTTTCTGATCTCTATTTATGGGACTACGATGTGGCACTGCAGTGTAATGAAGCCCTAAAATCATCACTCATTAATTTATTGTTAAATACAGTCCATGTGTCTAAGTAGTTTAGGTAGGTTCTCCTGTTTCAGAGGGATAATTAAAGCAAAGAAAAATTGCTACATTGATGGACTCACAGAGACAGGTTTATGTATGACTGAAGAGACCATGACACATCAGCACTGCAAACAGCTGTCAGAGTGTGCACTCATGGGCTTTGGTGAGAGAATTATTTAGGTGCTGCTAAGAGTTTTCCCCTTAAGATCTACATACACACACACACACAAAAGGAAATAGAATAAAACAACAACAAAAAGTAGACTTCAGCCAAGTGTGCTGTCAGACACTCCAGGATCTGATGACTGCAAACATCAATTTTTGATGCTTTGTTTTGGTACAGGAAGCATGTCTCTCATTTTTTCTAAAGGTACAGGCTTAATTTTTATGTCATATTTCCAGGATGAGAAAAAGAGAGAAAAAGGAAAAAGCATGTCTGTCCTTCACCTTTTGGCTTCCCCCCTGCAGTACTGACTTAAGATGTGTAAGTGAATCCTCATGCTCCCCACTGAGCAGACTCAAGAGGTTAAAAAAAAAAAGCAAGCTAAACTCAAGCCCACACACAAAAACAGCACAAGTGCACTTCTGTATGAAAACACCACGGCCTTGTAGAACACGCTGTAAGATGTCCTTGCTCTCAAAGCCTTACTCGTTATAGGATGCACTCTTTGCAAGTCCCTAAGCATTTCTGAGGTCTGAAGAGGCAGCTCTACAACATGACCCACATTAGCAACTGGTCAACCAGTAGAAGGCCCAAACAGGCAAGAGTTAGAGCAGCTGTCTCGGGCCAGTTTTGGGCAGGATAAAATTTCAACGGCATTAGAAGACCACCATCTTTCAGTGGGGTAGGTTCAAGCTGTGCCAATCTCCAGGAAGCCAGACATTCTGGCAGGGAACAGATTGTGAACCTTCTGGTGTGGGTTATTCAACACACAGAAGCCAGATGTGGAACAGCATAATTCCCTTCAGTACCCAAGACATGAAATTGGTGCCCTAGGCAGGGCTAAAAGAATATCAGCAGCCTGCAGAAACCGTGCTGAATGTACAAAGGGCAAGCATCATCTGCTCCCATCCTTATCCAATCATGGAAAAACAGCCTGTATTTTACTTGCTTTAGAAGTTATTTTATGCCAAACAACTCCAAGCCCCTCTCTGCTAACATGCTAGAGGGAGAAAGCATAGGTATTGCTGTATGTCTTCTACAGCAGTCTACTGCACAGTGATTTCTCAAACTGCCTAGTGGTACAGAGTGCAAACTGACCTTAAAGAACAGTGAAATCTTCCTTCTGGGTTTTAATTGGCCTTGCACTCAAACCCAAGCTATTTCATGACACAAATTTATCCTTAGAAGTGGTGAGTGTAAACAGATGCTCTTTTGGCATTCTCAATTACTAACTGAGGTAGTGTGGACTGATAAATGTATCATATGAACATGCTCAGGTCAGTATCTAAAAGCATTCATTGCTCTAGCTATGAAATCAGGAGCTTCACCAGGATTGAGTTTGTCATTCAGTGCTGGATAGTCAATCAAGCAGGACTTCCATGTGCCTGTAGAGATTTTATCCGAGGATAATGCTACTGAATTCTACATTGCATTTCCCCAGCAATTCCAGTGCTACCTATGCCTGGGTTTTTTTGCACAGAAGGGAAATGTATAGACAAAATGCTTGTGTGCAGCCTAGAAGTTTAAAGACACCAGCTAGAAAAACATCTTTAACCCTGAACAGCTGTCTTGATTCTGTGGAGCAAATCGTGACAAGCCACAAGTAGAGATGGGAAGCAAATGGAAAAGGATTAATTGCTAATGAAGAAAAACTACCAAGATTAGCTGAAAGCTTATGAAGCAAGTTAAGCTGTAGCTTAGAAAGAGCTCAGCTTTCATGGACCTCAACAAATGCTATACTCTCAGAGATCATATAGCACTTGGATTGCAGTCTGACATTCAGAGTAATCCCCAAGATAAAATATAAGAAGAAATGGGGAAACTCATGAAGCAAACACTGAGTGTCTGTGTCTATAATCTATATTTAAGCACTACACTCTATTCACTCACCTCTGGTTAGAGTGAGTCGGAATAAGGAATAAATCTACAAATCAGCCTTCCTACATCCTTTAAAAAACCCTCTCAAACTTCAAGTGATGTTCAGAACAAGTACATTTAATCTGTCCTGAAGTATTAATTGTGTAGCTTCATCTAAGTGCTCCTTACAGAGTCCATCTCCATCCCTGTATTTTGTGCAGAATTATCTACATCTAAGTATTTTTCCCTCTGCTAATTTGTTTTTTATTATGCAGATATCTAAAATATCTTTTGTCTGAGGTTAGTGGTTTAAGAGCTGATTTTCTAGTTTGTCCAATTTTCATGTCTCATCTTTTCAGACAGGCACAAATCTCTACAGTTCTTGTGAGATGCAACTCTTGAGATACAGACCAATAAAAACCAAACAAAACCACAACCCAAAATACTGAGTCACTGAATTGTGCTCATCCCATGCAACTGAAAATCAGTTACCATCAGTAAGATCTTAATCTGGCAACAGTAAGATCAGATCTTGGTCTTTTTTTCACTACTGCCTCTGGTGGAGCCACTGTGAAGGTACCAAGGTGAGAATGAATTTATATCTAAGGTTTCGTGATCTCTGTGGAGGGAATCAGCCTCTCCCATACATCAATAAAACATTTTGAATGAAACCCCATCAGAGTCACAGTTTGTTATTTCCTTTTATCAGTACTCAGAGCCTGTGTCTCTAGTAACTGCCCTTTGGATAGCAGGCTTTACACACATGGCTGTTCTTGAACCTCCAGAGAAGGAAGGAGCTGGAATAAAGCAGATGAGGATCTGAAATCAGCACCACTGTTAACCTCAATATATTCAGCGTGCCTGAGGCATAGAAGATCCCGCCTGTACCTTGAGGCTAAACACTTATTGGATGGATTACACATACTTTATAGAGCACTTGAATGTCCCTGAAGAGACAGGACAGAGGTGGAAATACTCCCTTCCAGCCCGACATGCTGTTCTGTAACTGACAGCACTCCATAAGCACATTCCCTTGTATTACAGGTGGCATTTACACAGAGACAATAACTCCTCTACAACCAGAAATTGATTTTCCCCCTTTAATTCACTACTCCAGGTGGATGGTGGCATGCAACAACACAGCCAGAGAAGAAACAACTTAAGTGGGACTGACTTAGTAGAACTGCTGAGGAGAGCATCAGAGCTGGAGCTTGCTAACCAAACCCGACAGACACCCGAGGCACATCGCTGCCCATCAGGACTGTGCACACTCCCACGGAAATCAATGACAGCCTTTGTATTGATCAGCTCCAGTCCTTTCCTGTTGATATTTCAGCTGATAGCTGATGACTGCAGAGTAACATATCAGGACCACAAAGACTTATACAGACGTCCATAGACACTGCAATTACTTTTCCAGCAGAAAGCCTGGCACTAAGCTGTTCCATGCTTCTCCTGGGAATACTACATGCCTCTCCTGGGAAGGCTACAGGTCTTGGTTACCTTTGAAGCTGCCTGTAGTGGAAGCAAGTACTGCTGATTCCCAAACCACAGTTACAATGCACACAGCCACTCTTACAGTCACCTGTCCTGAAGAAAAATTTCCCAAGTTTGCAATTTGAATGAGTGTTTTTATTAGCTGGAAGTGAGGTATGAGAAGTAACTGAACATTCCCAAGTTAAATCCCAACTATAATTCAATCATGAAATGAGGTTTGCTTTTCTTTGTTCATAATTAAATGAGCATGGTAACTTTCTAAACTGTCACTCAGAAACGGATCCTCTCCCTAGGTTTATATTCAATAACACAAACCCTCCAGTATCAATAAGTTCCCACAAAGGTCAACACCACAATTACTGTGCCCCTTTAGACCTCATACTTGAAACATTCTCTTCTGCAGTGGCATAATGACATGGAGTGTTTCAGAAGATGGAGATATTGAAAAAGTAATTCATGGGGCAGACTGAGTACTCATAAAGGCTAATTTTCATCCACTGCTGAAGGAGGATCACCTAGGGTAGGCTACACAGGAATGCATTCAGATGGGTTCTGAAAGTCTCCAGAGGAGACTCCACAACCTCTCTGGGCAGCCTGTTCCAGTACTCCAGCATCCTCACAGTAAAGAAGTCTCTCCTCCTGTTGAGGTGGAACCTCCTGTGTTCTATCTTGTACCTATTATTCCTTGTCCTATCACTGGGCACCACCATAAAGAGCCTGGCACCTTCATCCTGACACCCACCCCTCAGATATTTATAGATGTTGATAAGACCCCCTCTAAGACTTCTCCTCTCAAGACTAAACAGCTCCAGGTCTTTCTTCATGGGAGAGTTTCTCAAGTTCCCCAGTCATCCTTGCAGCTCTCCACTGAACTCTCTCCAGTAAATACTCTCTTGAACTGGGGAGCCCAAAACGGGACACAACATTCCAGGTGTGGTCTCAGCAAGGCAGAGCAGAGGGGGAAGAGAACCCCCCCTAGACCTGCTGGACACACTTCTCTTGATGCACCCCAGCTGCTGTGTAAAGCTTTCTGACACTTCCAGAAATCTAGGAGATAGCAGCATCTTCATTCCTATTCAAAGCCACACCGACTGTAATGTCAAAACAAAGCAATAAACCAAGGTGTGGTTATAGATTAGGGAAAGAGAAGCAATTTTTGTGTCAACAGTACCACCTGCTGGATTTCAGGAAGAGACACTGGCAAAAGTCAGACTAAGATGCAATTCACCCCCATTCTTGCACTAATGTCACCGTGACTGAACTGTTACAGATGAGCCAGCAACAAATCGCCAAATCTTCTAATGAGCTGCCCAAAGCCTGCAGAAAGATCACTGACATTTTTCTAGATGCATTTCTTGTTAAATCAGATATTCCAAACTCACTACACAGAACTCATCACATGGATTTAAATAAATAAATAAATAAAACTCAACCCAGGCAGCCTATCAGCCCCATTTAAAAGCAATGTGCTGCTACTATTAATGCCAGCATTAAGGCTCCGGGTTTTGTTTCGTGGCTTGGATCTTTTTGTTGTGGTGGGGTTGTTAAGTTGATTACTTGAAATTTGCTATGTCATTAGAATACAGCAAGCCTAGCTCTTCACTCATGCAGAGCTCAAATTACCCCAACAATCTGAATTTGCATCTAGTTTTCAAGCTACCAGTGGTTATCAGCGTGCCTGAAGACATGAAGATGCTGTTGAATTCACCTCAAGCGACACAGCCTCACAATTTCCTTAAGCTCACGCCGGGAAGCCTCAAGGAGAACCATTTGTTAAAGGACTTTCAGCAACTTCATTGCAAGTTTATCCCTAAAATTTGAGCAGTAAAAACAGCAGCCTTGAAAACCCTCAGTGTTAAACTAATAAGCTTTTATTGTAGGAGAAAAATGTGATACCATATTTATGCAGGCATTTGGAAAGATCTGAAGCCCTGCTTGACCCCCTCACCTTTTCAGGTAGCTGTCTAACTACCAGAGAACTGTACTCTGTCTCTATGCAGAGTTCTGGCCAAGTGTGCTTCAATCTTCCTCTAAATCTTTCAGATGCAGCAAAGTGGTTTTTAGCCACACTCCAGGACTGGGGGACTGCAACCAGCTGAGAACCCCTTGATCTAGCCAAGAACAGTTCTAACCTGAAGCTTGAAAAATACCAAGTGCTTAATCCACATCACCATAAAACAATAGCATCTTGACACTTAACAAACAACAACAAAAAAAGCTTTCAACAAAAAGCAGAAAGTTAAATTACAGCACGCCACACTTTATAGGAAGGATGTTGCAGCACCTCTGTTGCTGTGCCTAGGACAACCCAACACAGTGCAGCTGCTCTGCTGGAGCCTTTGTGCACTTCTGCAGACAACCTCAGCCCCACTAACCAGGGACAAGGGGCAGGTGAGTCTTCTGCCCCCCACTTCCACAAGGTTCATCAGTCTCCCACAGGACAGGGAGACTATTGAAGTCCAGTTCAGAAATCCCAGGACCATGCTCCCTTTGGGGATCTGCTCAATGCTTATCAATACTGAAAGGACATGGGACAAGAGAATGAGGCCAGACTCTTTTCAGTGGTGCCCAGCAACAGGGCAAGGAGCAACAGGCGCACGCAGGAACACAGGAAGTTCCATTTGAATGTAAGGAAAAAGTTGTTTGGGAGAGTCAGAGCACTGGAACAGGCTGCTCAGAAAGGTTGTAGAGCCTCCTTCTCTAGAGATCTTTTATAAACCTTCCTGGTCACAGTCCAGCGTAAACTGCCCTAGCCAAACCTGGCGCAGCAGAGAGGTTGGACTAGATGTCCAGAGGTCCCTTCCAAACCCAGCCATTATGTGATTCTGTGATGTCCCGACTTGTGTAAAGTACTTAGTTTAGCCACATGACAACCCTCCCCAGTATCTTATTAGAGCTTCAAGTAGCAATTTTGCAGTAACATATGACATCACAGGCTCACAGAATAAATTGCAGGACAAGAATATCGTTGCAAAAAGATACAACTAGCACAAAATCAGTGGCAGGAGAGAGAGGGGGCGTGTGTGTGCGTGTTACTTTGTCTGTGGAGAATACCTAAATGATCAGGCATTGGAACAGGCTGCCCGGGGAAGTGGTGGAGTCACCATCCCTGGAGGGGTTCAAGCAGTGGGTAGAAATGGCACTTCAGGGCACGGTTCAGTGAGCGTGGTGGTGGTGGCTTGGTGGTCGTACTCAGTATCTTAGAGGTCTTTCCAGCCTTAATGACTCTTGAGTCCATTCTATACTATACTCTTTATATAACCCTCGGCAATGGATGTATTCAACAACACTCAAAATCAAGAAATGCTTTGGAACAGGGTAATAATGATGGAGTGTGCTATAAATAACTAGAAGAGAAGGCAGCAACATTTTAAGAGAACTGGTGGGAGAGCCAGAAAAGGCTTTTGGGTTCCTCTGTGTACTGTTTTCCAGTGAAGGCCAGCAATCGCTGCACAGCAGTTCCTGGCAGTAAGCCACAAACCACCATTTCCAAGAGAATAAAAGGGCCGAACGTGGCTCCCCTGTCATCTGCAGCCGTGCCCGCCCTGGGCCCGCCGGCAGCTGAGCACCAGCGGGCGGCAGCAGCGGCCTGGGAACGGCAACGCTGCCGGCCGAGGAAGCGCTTCCAGCAGGCTCTGCCTGCCCGCGGCAGCTCCGCCGGGCCGAGCTGGAAATTAATTAACTGTTGTCCCTCGCGCTGTGAATGTCACTTCGTTTAACAACTGGGGGTGGAGGGCAGAGCCATCGCGGACCCGCCACAGCCTCCTCCCCCGCGGGCCTCCAGCGCTTCGGCGGGCCCGCGATGGCCATACCCGCCCCCGGCCGCGCGTCGGGCCGCTGCCGCCAGCCCCATGACGGGGCGGGCCCTGCCGGAGCGCGCCGCCGGGCGGAGGCCGCGGGCGGGGCCGGGACCGCCGCCTCCTCCTCGCCGCCGGTCGGGGGCCGCTGCCGGCGGTGGGTCCCACCATGGGGCTGTGCCTGCCCTGCATGGGGGGCGCCGTCAAGGACGTGGTGGAGACGCCCGACCCGGTGAGTGCGGAGTCGCGACAGTCCCTGGGCCGGTTTCCCTTCCTCCTTCCTTCCGCTCAGCTGTTTATAAGCAGCGGGCAGTGACGCCTGGCAGCCTCGGGACGTGGGGACGAGCGCGGGGACCCCTCCCCGCCGGGGCGGGGTAGGGTGGGGGACGGGGCCGCCTTCCGGAAAACGGAGGCCGGGCCGCGGGGCCGGGGCCTACCTGCGCGGCTGCTGGGGCCCCGGGGCAGCTTGCTGCGAGAGGCCTTGTGATTGCCGCAGTGCCCCAGAACGGGTGCCCGAGACAACAGGGGCAGTGCGGAGAAGACTGCCCCTGGCAGCCTGGGCTCTGGAGCGGACAGCGCCCGGGACGAGACTGCCCCAGGCGCTCCACACCCCGGGGCCTGGCACCCCACAGCCGCCCCACCTCTGACGCGCAGGTGCTTGTGTGGAGACCGGGGATCTCAGTGCGAGGAGTTGCGTGCTGTCAAGGGCAAGAGGACTTTCATTTTTACCCGAAACGGGAAAACCTGCCGCTTTCTCTCTAATGCAGAGATGCCCACTTCTGAATAACCTCTCCAGGATAGCGTTTCTCCTGAAGGGATAGGAACCCATCTCCATACCTATCTATCCCTCACCTCTAAGTTTTGTTGGGAAGAAGGAGCCCTTTCAGCCTGGAAGAGTGGGCTTCCCCCCCCCCCCCCCCCCCGTTCACAATCCCAAAGGACATTTCACACACTGGAAGCTTTCTCATTCTAGTGTGAGGTTTTTTTGGGGATGCAGGCGTGATAGAAATGGCTGAATACACATTTGTGGTGGGGTTTGAGTGGAGATCTCAGCAGCTACTCTTCTAGCATATTAGTCAGTAAAAAGCTTTGTTCATGCAGACTGTCAGAGCAGGGAAAAAGGATGCTGATTAGCTTGGCATTTTTGTGGCAGTTTGCATTACAGATCTGAGTCATACTGAAAAATTAAGACTCCTAAAAGTATGTGCAGCCTGTATTGGAATAAAATTTGCCTGTCTTTCACTTTTTATTTAGGAAATAAAAAGAAGACAGCTAGCAGAAGCTGCTGAAAAGAGGCAGATGGAGGTAATGTCTGATAATGTTCTATTTACTCAAAGTATAGTTAAGTAAATGGTTCATGGGGAAAACAGCAAGGGTTTCTCTGGGAACAGTGGATGTAGTGCCTGCCTGGGTTGTGGGAATTACAGTGACATGTTTCCATCTATTATTTTTTATACCATTTTTTACATATATTTACAGTTAGAACATTCCAGCTCAGTAGGTACTCAAAGACCATTGCAAGGTCGCTGAGATTGTTTGGATGGGAGAAGTTTTGCAGCAGTTTAAAAAAAGAGGCAATTGAAGAACGGAAGAACAAGTTCAACATTGTTTTTTCCTTCATTATAAGACTTGCAAACAACAGAGGAAGGAATATTTCAAAACAGAGTTGGCACACAATGGTCATGGTGGCAAGTTCAAGTGGTACTGCACTCTTCCTTCTCTTACAAATGCAAGTTAATGGGCACTTGCAAGTTCAGTGTATCAAGACAGCAACACCTGAGAATGTTTCTCAGCTCCAATACCAACAAAAGTATTAGTTTATTCTACCTTTAAGGTTGCTAAGCTTTACCTGCTTCAGTATCCTTAAATGTAGAAGGGTGGGATGGAAACACTCTAGCAGGGTGCAAAGCTAGCAAGCCTATTTCTTCCTTTCCATACCTCTCAAGAAGGCTTGAATTAAAAATTGGCTAGTATTGATGAGGACCATGTTGACCTGGGTGTAAGAGTTTGGTGAATAATTGGAGCAACAGTTGAGTGATGCTTCAGAGTCCTTAAAGCCTCTTGATTTTGTGTTAGGCTCCATACTAAAAAGCAATCCATGTGTAGTATGAAGTTGCAAAGCATTGAGGTGTAACTGTAGGAGGTATGCTTATGAGAAGTGTGTGGAGGGGAACACCTCCATTGAGATTTTAAATGGCTAAGATCTTTCCTGGGAGAAAGGAGGAATGAAGCAAATTGGGTTATGGATGGTTTTGAAGTTTTGTGGTAGCCATTAAGTTGCTAAAGAAGAATGGAACTATCACTGTCTTGCCTTTGGTTTGGTGGTTGTTTTTTTTTTTTTATAAAGGGAATAAAACATCTACAAGGGTTTTCCAAGACTGTCTTTGAGGGCATTTTAACTTCTGAATGTTGAGTAATGGGAGATGTCTTGCAAACAGTCCAATCCAGTTTCCCCTCAGAGGACAAGGGAGTAGATCAGATGTCCTGCTGTGCTCAGTGTTTTCTTCTGCCTGCTGTTCATTACTCAGCCTGATGTGAAGGGTTCTTCATTTTGGGGTGCTCTACTGAGAGTCTGGGGTACCAAACTCACTTGCCTAATACTAGACAGCGCAGAGTTAGTCCTTATTGGTAAGATTAGCACTTAGAAGCCTGAAGGTAGACCATCACAGAGATCATTTCTCACAGATCACAGTTTAGAAGCTGAGTGGTTCACAGCCCAGGCTAGCACTAACACCACCTTTCTTTCTTGCCTGCATGGAAAGTTCCCATTGATTTCTGTAGTAGCTGTACAGAGCTTGTGACCTTATCTGTTTATTGAGTGTTAGAATAGAAGCTGTCATTATATATTTTCATCATCTGGATCCTATCTGGGTAGCCTTCTAATAAGAAGTGGTGGAAGAAGTGAAGAGAAGATGAATCACCTAAGGTTCTTGGATGGTCTGTCTGCCTAAATCATCTCTTCCCAGTTAATTCTGTTTGCAAAGGCAAGGGTAGGCCCTGACACTAGGGGGAAAAAAAAGCAAGCTAAAAGTCATGGGAATTCTGGGAAGGGAGGTTCTGGTTCTGCATCTTAGGATGCAAAGCAGGTACACATAATTACATTAAATATTCACCTGTATGTAAATAAAGTGAAACAACAGCATAGCTGTGGGACCAGGAGCTGACAGTAGGAAGAATCATAGAATGGTGTGGCTTGGAAGGGACCTTAAAGATCATCTAGTTCCAACCTCCTGGCACCTTCCACTAGACCAGGTTACTCAAAACCCCTTCCACCCTGTCCTTGAACACTTCCAGGGAGGAGGCAGCCTCAGCTTCCCTGGACGACCTGTGCCAGAGTCTCACCACCCTCACAGTGAAGAGTTTCTCTGCCAGCTCTGCGCTGATGTTACAGCGGCATTACTTCACGTTTCAGTCTTTTCACACAAACTAGAGTTCACAAAACAGTGCTGCCAGGACTTGCAGTTTGGTTTCCCCCCCCCCAAGAAACCCTAGCTTGTCTTACACAAATGTGTTTTCTCCCAGGCTTCCTCTCGAGGCATTAAGAACGCCTACTCTGTAGAGCAAAAGAAAAAGAAACAGGAAGAAATAGAGAAAAGAATGGCAGCTTCAGGTCCTGGAGGAGAAGGAGGACTGAGAGTAAGTCTAATAAGGAAACATCATGCAACTGTCCATCTATTCACTGAGAAAACCTATTTTGTTGTCATCTGCAAGACTGAGTGAGGGAAAAAACAAGGGGAAGGAAAACAAAACAGGAATGGAAGCACTGGCCTTATTACACTGTTCTCATTTCTGGGATGCAAAGACAGCAAGTGTGGCACAGAACTGGGAGCCTTTTTTTTTGACCTCCACCTATGATGCATCGGTTTTACAGCACTCTGAACATTAGAGACCTCCCTGGGTTGACCTGTACTTGGTGTCCTTTTTCAGAATGGGTTGAGATTGCCTCTCTTCCCTCAGACTTCATAGAAAATACTCAAACTAAGCAGGCTTATGGCTTTGGGTTTCATCTCTGGCTCTACACAAGAGCCATACAGTGCTGTCATAGATACTGATGAACTTTACTGCTGCTACTACTGCTTTCCTAATGTAAACTTTGTCTAAGAAGGTCAGGCAGAGACTTACGAGTTAGACTCTCTCCAAGGCAATAGGTGCAGCTTTGCACAGCCTTGTCTCTTACCTTTAATTGCTGCAGATGACTCAGGGAGCAGGAGCTGGTATAACTTAACCCCTGGTGGGCTGCTTGCCCCTCATTTCCTGGCTATAATAGGTGTTAGAATGGAGAATTTATTGTCTTTAGACAACCTCGTGGTGTTCAAGGAGGGAAGGCTTTTTTGTTTGGACTTTTTTCCCCTTTCTCCCATATCTTTATATAACCCTGTGATGTGTTTTGTTGTTCTTGTGTTCAGTGGCAGGTTGGCTAAAGAAAGGAGAATCAGAAGAGAAGATTGATACTTACTGCCAGTGACTTGCCAGTGTCTGCAGCCAAGTGGCACTTACTCATTATGTGGCTTTTGCTGTTTGCATCTGAACACTCAGCAGTACTTTGCCATTGTGGGAGATGTGGACCTCTACACCAAGAAACTTAAGAACTAACTCTGAACAATTCGGTTTTGGCCAATTTGTGTGTTTATGTGCATGTTTTACTACTTCCCTGTCAAGGGAGTGAGGTGGTTTTCTCCCTTGGAAGTGACCTCCTTAGCTGTAGTCAGTCAGGATGTGTGTACTGTCTGGTCAGTTGATGTCTGTTTGGGTATGACTGGTCTAAAAGTTTCTGTAAGCCCTCATGTAGAAAGTTGTTCATAAATATATATATATATTTGACTATGTGGGTGACAGCATCTCTCTTCAGCTTCCTAGTGACCTCTGAACTGCTTAGGGATTTAGTGCCTTTTACAAACAAGACAGAGTCATAGCAGGTCCTAACAAATGGAAGCATTTTGTGACACTAGTTAAAAACTAGAAGCCTTTATAAACCCTGTCATACTTCTAGCAAGAAAGCTGTTTTATTAGGAGTCTAAGATTTGTTCTCATTTTCTGATACGGATTTCTTTGGTGTCTGTAAGTATTTATTTACTGGAAGTTCAACGTTGAAAGGAGTGTTGTTAGTCGTTGGCCTTTGTTACCACAAGAGGGCAGTGCTGCACTTCTCAGGATTCTGGAAAACCGGCTGCACAGGACTTCTTACATCATCTCTTGGATGGTTTCATTGCCTGAAGATTCTGTGCTGTGGAAGGAGGTGGGTGTGTTGCAGCACAGCCAGGTTTGCTAAATGGCCAAAGCTCTGTCGCTTTTGTTCTCTGTTCAGCAATGTCTGTAATCCCTTTCCCAAACATGAAGCTGCCTTTGATATTTAGGGCTACCTAAACTGTGGTGTTAACTAGTAGCAAACTAGCTGCCTCAAGCCTCTGCTTTGATAGAGGGAAGCTTGTTACAGCATGATCAACACTAAGATCCCAGCTCTGTTTTTCCCCAGAGACCATTACGCTTGGCCTTAGTATCTTACTGGCCCCATTTCTGACCTAGTTTAGGCTACAGAGGCTTCCCCCCCTGCACCTTGAACTAAATATTTCTTCTCTTACCTCTCCCAGTAATGTCTCATGCTGATTTAGGATTGCAGACCTGACACAATGAGTTTCCTGGCTTAGCCTTCAGAACTGAGTTGAGAAGGAAGACTTTTCAATGTTAACATAACAGCCTTTGGTCTAGAAAGCTGTGTCCTTGGCAGATGAATACCTTCTGCTTCCTTTGATTGCTGGTTGCTCTCCTCACTGTATTAACTGGGCATAGTGATTTTTTTAAGTCTAATGCAGATGCATTAAATTATAATAAAATACAGTAAACATTAATTTGAAGTGTGAATTTCAATCTAGCATCAGTCAAGGTGGGTGTCCTACAAAGCTGCTTAGGCAGCACTTAACATTTGGTTGGTCACTTGGGATGTTTCAAGCTTGATACATTCTGTCTTGCTGCTCCCCCAAAACCATTTGGGGAAGAAACAAACATCAGCCTCCTTTCATCCAAAGCCCTGCTGTATGACTACCCTGACCCACCAGAAGTGTGTGCCTGGATTAATCTCATGAAGGCTTCCATTAAAAGCCACTGAAATACCCTAATGAAGCTAATCAGAGTTCCTGGGTCACCCACTGATGGTCCAGTGCTGTCAAGATCAGAGGAGTTACCAGTGGGAAGCAGCTGTGCTGCTTATCCTTGCTAGGCAGCCTAAGCTCAGTTCTGCTCTAGGTGCTGTGACCAGTAGAGGTGCTGTGCATCCCAGTAACAGATGCCTGCCCTCCTAAAACAGCTGGCTTGCTTCTGGCTGGTAGCCTGGCAGCATTTCAGGAAACTGGGAGTAAAGGTCTGAAACTCCTCAGATAAGTGGACCTTGTATTTAAGGGATGATTGCTGCAGTGCAGAATTACCATGGAAGAAGACTCCTCTCCACATTCTTTAAGGGAAAGCCAGATACATCTGTGCTTCCCACTACTCCTTGTTTTGAAAGTCAAATTTATTCCTACAGCTAGAAAACACATCAGAGGATTTGGGACTGTGTAGGTCAATGCTACAAACCTCTGATGGATAAAGCTACTTTTAAAAAGAGGTTTTAATACCATAGCCATCTCACTGCCCAGGTGGACAGCCTGGGCTCAATCTGGGTAAATAAAACCAACCAGAAGTGGTTTTAAGTTTTTTGAGAACACGAATTTCACTTGAGAATGGAAGCAGAAAATGCTGCAGTTGGGTAGTACACAACGGAGAACTACCTGAAGTGGAAACACTAACGCTCAGAGCTGTGTAGATTCAAGCTACTCTGTAGAAATCAACACCTCTCCTCTTATCACTTAGAGCTGCACCAAGGAAGCAGGAAATCCAACAGGAACTTTGTCCTTGTTTCCCCAGTTCTAGATGTTTGCCTCCCCCACAGAGGCTGTTAAAACACCCCTTCATGTGGAGTATCCCAACAGCTGAAATTTTGTTTGCTTTACAGCAGAACAACTGTACCTCTCCTTCTTCACCTTCTGAAAGCATTCCCTTACAGACCACTTGAAAGACCCAGCAGACAGAGCCCAGTGCTCAAAGAATGAAATGCAAGGGTTGACTTGCAGCGACTGCACCAGCATGGTCTCTCTTGCAGAAACCGAAAATGAAGCCATCTGCTACTGCACCTTGTTAAAATACACAAATCATGACAGGGAGAGAGTGTTTGGGACAGAGCTCCCTGAGGTTTGGGAGGATGAGGAAGCTGCATCTCCATAAGTGTGGGGAGTACCACCCTGGGCCCTTAGGAAAACACATGACTTCAGCCTGTGGATTTGGCACAGTGACAGACTAAATTGTTGGGACACAGCTCATCAGGCACAAGTGGTGCCAGCAGCCAGATGAGGATGGAAAAACCTCTCCAGGCCCATAAACGTTCACGTGATAGCCTGTGTCTGTTTCACCTTATTTTAGATTCCTGACATACCACAGGCAAGACAGCAGGAGACAAAGCCAAGAAAAAGCACTCTACCTCCTCCCCTGTCAGGTGCTGCCTATCAGCAGCCAACAAAGCAGAACAAAACATTAAGCCCCAAAAGAACCAAACCCTTGGAAGCACCTCAAGGAGATGCTTCTGTAACACCATGGGGTGGCAAACAGCTCATCTCCCTGATCTAAAGTGCACACTTAAGACTCAACACTGAACTCATTCCAAGCGATAGGAAACTTGCTGTACCTTCCCACGCATATCTTGATGCATCCTTATTTCCCTCATCCCCATCAGCAGCCCCTGAACTAGTTTCCATAGACTTTATGCATCCATCACTATGATGCTGTTAGAAAAAAGGTGGCAACACAAAGGAAAGAGCAATTATCACTGCAATAGAAATATGGAAACCCCTCCCTATTCTCAATGAGTTATGCAAATAAACCTGCTTGGAAGAAAAAGCTCCAGGTAATGTATGAACAGCAAGCTGCCAGAAGGTACCTCCTGTAATGAGCAGTACCAGATGTTACAGTTCCCTTTCCAGACTGTTTCTGAACTGCTTCCAGGCTGGTGACGTTTATTTGACATTATACAATATTAAGAGTTTTTAAAGTATTCTTGAGTCATTTAGCCATCTTCAGTTTTAGCACAGACACATACCCAGAGCCAGCAGGAGGTCTCATGGGGTTTCTCCTATCACCCAATAATGACTTCAAGAAGAGACTTTGAAACCCACCTGGATGCATTCCTGTGTGACCTACTCTAAGTGATCCTGCTCTGGCAGGGGGGTTGGACTCGATGCTCTTTTGAGGTCCTTCCCAGGCCCTCACATTCTGTGATGCTGTATAACAGTTCAAGTTTTATGACCTTCAGCCTCCTCAACACTCACATTCAGCTGAGTTACACAGCAGCAGAGCCAGCTAAAACCATTCCATGGCACTCTCCCTCACAATCATCCATCAAGGATATTTCAACATCTCAGTGTATCATCCCCTCCCTCCACACTCTCAGCAGACCCTTCCTCACTTGGGACCAGAGAAGAGCTGCACATCCTCCCTGTTGATACTTAACTATTCAGTTAAGACTTCTAGAAATCTACACCAGATACCTTAACACCATCAATTCTGGCATAGGAACTTTAAGTATCAGTTAAGCAGCAGTTTTTTCTCTCCAGATACTCCCTCCCTGAAGCCTGTTCGCCCTCATCACTGCAACAACAGCCACACCTCTTCCAACAAGAGCTTGCAGACCAGCTTTAGCTTTACAAATGAAACCTTCAGCTCCCAACAGACCTCCCCCCACTCCCAACTCCTACATAGCTACAGGGTACAGTACATGGAGCAAATAGCACTGATCAGACCAGCAGTGCTTACCTTCTGAGCAATATTCTCTCAGCTCCTTCCTCTAGGGCCTCTTGGTCTCCTATGCCGGTTTTTTTTGATGCTTAATTGATGCTTCTACTTTAATTTCCTCCTCTGCGGCCCACACCCACACCAGGTGCTTCAAATTCAGCTAATCCCAGCTGCAAGCCTTTTACAGAGATTAGGTGGTAGTGGCAACACTTTAAAAAGTCCTTTAGAGATCCTGCATTCTCAAACTGGCCAAGCTGAAGTTTTAAGTGAGGAAATGGAGGCTTAGAAGATGTCTGAGTATATTAAATCAGAAAAGCCTATTTGGGTTGCTGCAGTCCAAGCACATAAAGCAGTTCATGCTGAATTTTAAATCATGGTTTGGATTTAGAATAGAATAGAATAAACCGGGTTGGAAAAGACCTTTGAGATCATGGAGTCCAACCTATCATCCAACACCATCTAATCAACTAAACCATGGCACCAAGTGCCTCATCCAGTCTCTTCTTAAACACCTCCAGTGATGGTGACTCCACCACCTCCCTGGGCAGCACATTCCAATGGCAAATCTCTCTTTCTGGGAAGAACTTCTTCCTCACATCCAGCCTAAACCTCCCCTGGTACAGCTTGAGACTGTGTCCTCTTGTTCTGGTGCTGGTTGCTTGGGAGAGGAGACCAACCCTCACCTGGCTGCAAACTCCCTTCAGGTAGCTGTAGACAGCAATGAGGTCTCCCCCTGAGCCTCCTCTTCTCCAGGCTGAGCAACCCCAACTCCCTCAGGCTCTCCTCATAGGGCTTGTGCTCCAAACCCTTCCCCAGCTTTGTTGCCCTTCTCTGGACATGTGATTTACTGGGATTATTCTTTGAAGTTCAATATTAAAGTAAACCTAAGAATACCTCTTTTTAATCCTTCTATGCTTTTGGTTTCTTAACATGCAATTCTTAACATGCAATTGGTTTCTTAACATTCAAGTAGCCTAAACAAAAGCCTTCCTAGCAATGTAAACTGTTTCTTGGGTGACAGAGATAGAGCTATTAGTGGTTTTAAAAGTAATAATTATGTCAAAATAGGCATCTGACACCTTCACAAGTGTTTTGGTTTGGTGGTTTTTTCCCTTTGTTTGTTTGGAACCAGCTCTCTCGGTGCATCTATTGAGATCATTATTTACTTGATTTATTTATTTCCAAGCTGCTTTTTCAGAAATGATGTTGCTTGTGGTCTGTTCTCCACTCCCATAAGGGCTACAGATGCTGCTTCTGTGAGAACTAGGTCTTCCTATGGCTTTTCAAAGCATTTGCTGCTTCAGTAGATGTTTAATCTTCCTAGGAACTGTCTCCAAATACAAATAAAAGGCTGCAATTTCTCTCTCTAAACCCACATTTGGAACTTGCACTGCGCCCAGGAACTATGAGCTGAGTGTATGCAGAGGGGATTTCTAGATGGTGAGGTAGGACAGCTCAGATGCAATGTGCTGATTTTAACCAGGTGTGAGACATGAGAGAAAATCTGACCTTGCCTAGCCAGTGGATACTTTGATGGTAATTTTAAAAGCCACAGGAATGGGTCATAAGGATGTAAGTTCTGGTGTCCCCAGCATAAGAAGGACACAGAGTGAGTCCAGAGGAGGGCCACAAAGATGATCCAAGGGCTGGAGCACCTCTGCTGTGAGAATAGGCTAAGGGAACTGAGGATGTTCAGCCTGGAGAAGACCATGGGGTGACCTTAGAGCTGCCTTCCAGTACCGGAAGGGATCTTATAGGAAGGCTGCAGAGGGACTTTTCATGAGGGTGTCTAGAGACAGGACAGTGGGGAATGATTTGAAGCTGAGGGAGAGCAGACTGGATCTTAGGAAGAAGTTCTTCAGTATGAGGGTGGTGAGAGTCTGGAATAGGCTGCCCAGGGAGCTTGTGGATGCCTCCTCCCTGGGGGTGTTCAAAGCCATATTGGTTGAGCCCTTGAGCAGCTGAGTCTAGTTGAGAGGTGTCCCTGCTCATGGTGGGGGGATTGGGGTAGATGATCTCTGAGGTCCCTTCCAACCTTAAGCCATTCTATCATTCTATGACATGATGTAAAACTAAACTTGCAAAAAACACTGATAAAATACCAGCTGGGACTTAAAAAAAGATATTTCAGGAATGCTTTGGATTTATTTCTTTTTCTTTTCTCTCCAAAGTAAAATTATTTTTAAATAAAACCCAGGAGGCCTCGAGCACAAGCCCTACAAGGAGAGGCTGAGGGAGCTGGGATTGTTTAGCCTGGAGAAGAGCAGGCTCAGGGGAGACCTTATTGATGTCTACAACTACAGGAAAGGAGGTTGTAGGCAGGAGGGGGTTGGTCTCTTCTCCAAAGCAACCAGCACCAGAACAAGAGGACTCAAGTCTCAAGTTGTGCCAGGGGAGGTTTAGGCTGGACGTGAGGAGAAAGTTCGTCACAGAGAGAGTTGTTAGCCATTGGAATGTGCTGCCCAGGGAGGTGGTGGAGTCACCATCCCTGGAGGTGTTCAAGAGGGGATTGGACGTGGCACTTGGTGCCATGGTTTAGTAGTCATGAGGTGTTGGGTGACAGGTTGGACTTGATGATCTTTGAGGTCTCTTCCAACCTTGGTGACTCTGTGATTCTTCTGTCTGTAGTAAGTGAATGCTTGTCCTGATCACGCTGGGGCTCATTTCTAGGTGAGTGAGCAGTATGGTATATTGCAGGCAGCCAGTTGGTAGCAGTGAAGCGTGGGAACACAGATTACAAAGAGCAAAGAAGACTTTCCAAGTGTCTAAGTATTCTAAAAAATTTTATTTCCTTTTTAATGAAAGGACTGAGTTCTGCTCAAATTTATACAGTCAGTGAAATATTCCTATAAAATGATTTTTCTAGGACATTACAAGGCACATAAATTATCAAATATAAACATAGAAAAGTAGCCAAAATAATGAACTAAGCCCCCATACGCCTTCAGCTATTTTAGAGGTGTGTGAATGATTTACAAGAAGGTGAATCACTCCACTGACAGGGTAATGAATATTTCACATTTGGCATGATCAGCAAAGCTGAAAATAAGGGGAAGGAAAAGCTCAGATTCAGGAACAGTGTTTTGTGACTCAGGAGGGACTAGCATTAGCATCTTTTGATGCTCCTCCTTGGGTCAAAGGGCTGAGAATCTTTTACGGTTGCCCCTGTGGGTTGCGGTATATCACCCCACTGGTATACTGCTATTGTCTGGCAGAGGAAGGGGCAACCTCTCAACTTCCCCCTGCTTCTATATTGGGCAGCTGGTAAAAAACAGGAAGGCTCTACATATAGATCTAGCACTGAGCATTGTGTTAAGCTTTAAAGAGTAGAAGGGGTGGGGGTCTTTTTCTTGGGCTTTTTTTGTTGTTGTTGTATTTTAAAGCAATCCCCTTGGGAAGTTGCTTGGCATGCAGTAAGCCTTTATATTCTACTGGCTAAGAAAATCTTGCAACCCATAAAAATAGTCAATTTTCATTTCATTTCAAGAGGCATTACCAAATAATTTCCACAAAGACTCATTTGCCACCTGCATATACACTTCTTACCTAGCCTAACAGTCAAGGGTTCAATGTAGTAAGATTTTCATACAAATATACTGTAGTGTGTATTTTCTTCCATTAACAGGATCTGCTCCTTTATGTAACTCTAAGAATACATTCAGGTATTAAAGAGTAATAATTTGGCTAAAAATATATATGTCTATTTCTTATCTGATTGCAGTAATTAGCCTAGCAAGGGTAATTTGCTATGAGAGATACAGTACTAGAAATAAATAGTTCTACAGTTCAAAAAGATCTTCAGAATGGGTTGCCATTTCCAGTCTGTCTTAAGTCTTCCAAACATCCATTTTAAAGCAGAAACTAAATTTACTACACTTGAGAAAAATAATTTGGACCTACGTACATATAGAGTCCCGAGCACACGAGAAGCTTATTTCACTTAATCTCCTTCTTGGTTTTGTAATGGGCAGAAACCACCAGATAATTGTCTGGATTCATGTCCCTGAGGGTTGGAGACTTGCTCTGGACTGGAGAAGTTTTCCCATCCACTCGGGAGATCTGCAGCATTCGGCAGGGGTCATGCTTCAGTAAGTAGCCTGCAAAAGTCTCCCATCCTCCTCCAACGCGAACCATCACGTGTTTGTTGTGCAGCATCTGCAAGAACAGAGACAGGAAGAAAACCCAAAAGCTCTTGAGAGGGAACCATTCACTGGGAATTCACTTTTTTTTTTCCCATTGGGGAAGAAAGAAAAAAAAAAGAGCAGCTATGTTTAATTAAAAGTCACAGACATAAGTCAGTAGCCTGCTTTATAGGAAAAGGAAAGGAAAAGAAATGGTAGAGTGGCTTCTGTTTGCATTTAATAAGGAAGCTGAAAAACTTGCAATACAATGAGACTCTATTCAAAACTGAAGAGCTTCATATTTGATGTAAACAATGCCACAATTCTTTCCAGTCCTGTAGCACGGATTGTTCCTGCTCTTCATGCATTTCAGATAAAGATGTTAGGGCACAAGAATGCTTTTCAGGTTCATTTTGTGAAAACACATTACTAAAGACATCATTTAATACATCTTGGCAACTGCCTTTTCTTTATAGGGTAGGGATCTATATAAAAGCAGCAGTGAAGGGCAAACAACCAAACCAATCTCCTCCATCTCATAAAATATCCACGTTATTTAAGAAAACAAAGGGCTGTTTAGTTTCACAATTTAGCATTGCTGACATACATTCTGCCTAAAATAGCCTAATGCTGCCATTAAATTAGCCTAGTGAGGGACATCAGAAATAATGCACCTGGAACTGTCTGGAGATATCTGGGTTGCTTAGCCTGGAGAAGAGGAGACTCAGGGGTGACCTTCTTGCTCTCTACAACTACCTGAAGGGAGATTGTAGACAGGCAGAGGTTGGTCTCTTTTCCCAGGCACCCAGCACCAGAACAAGAGGACACAGTCTCAGGCTCCGCCAGGGGAGGTTTAGACTGGATGTTAGGAGGAAGTTCTATACAGAGAGAGTGATTGCCCATTGTAATGGTCTGCCTGGGGAGGTGGTGGAGTCACCATCATTGGAGGTATTCAGGAGGAGACTTGATGGGGTTCTTGGTGCCATGATCTAGTTGTTTAGGTGGGTTGGACTGGTTGATAGGTTGGACGCGATGATCTTGAAGGTCTCTTCCAACCTGGATTATTGTATTGTATTGTATTGTGTTGTATTGTATTGAATTTACACTGAGTTCTGAAAGAAAATACAGTTGAAGTCCCCAAGCTCTTACTGCTTTTGCTTGCTGCCTTTATTCCAGAAACATTAGAGCTTGGCCTACAAAGGAGTTTCAGGTTGAGAGGGATACCTAAGTGCCAAGTTAGGTACCTGTCTCTGATGTATGTCCTCCAGATCCACACATTTTCCACCTAAACTCAAGTAAATGTTTTTGCCAAGCACCAGTGGAACTTCTCCCATGCCTGCACCTGTGACTCCAGTTGGCAGTTTCACCAGTTTCTCTCCTCCAGTTCTCCACAGAGAACAGTCAAATAAATACCAGTGAGGTATCGTAAAGCAGCATATACTACAGAATCCACATCTTAAATCACACACTGAAGAATGCTTTGATTGGTACATCTCATGAAATGCAAAACATCACTTAGTGCCAGAAACTACAAACTGGCCCTGTAAAAAGCCTGCTAGAAGATGTTTAATGTAGGCTGGGTAATGACATATGGATTTATGGCTCAAATGTGTGTATGGGCTCTTCTCCATGACCAAAACTCCTTCGAGGCCTGACAGTATTTGCAGCTGAACCTTACACGGCACACAAGGCTTTTGTGACAGCACAGTTCAGGTTAATACACGTAGCATAGACAACTTAGTACACATAGCATAGACAACAAAATAGAAATTGTTAAACACAGTCACAGATAATAAAAGGCAAAGATGTAACTCTTGAAAAAAAAGCACCAAAAAACACCCCAGCCAACAAACTGCCCACCCCAGCCTGAACATACATTGATTGACTCCTGTTACATGTGGAGACAGATTCACCTGGAGTGAAGCGTGGCAAGCTGTACAGCCTTTGGAAGTCTGAAAATCGGGGTAAGTTCATGAGGAATCAAACTCTCCATTTGAACAAGCAGCTGCAGATGAAATCTGGCTTGAAAGTTTTCATTGAAAATGTTTCAATGCAAGGGAGTTCTTGTTTCTGCATTTTTGGGTGTTACATGAAACTGTGGGAAGTCAATTCAGCTTTACAGGTACTGAAGGAGAAAGTCCCTTCTGATCCATCCCAATGACAGCACACTCCAGCGCTCTTAGTTGTATTAACTAAGAGTCCTGATACTCTTGCCCTGGGTTAGAGGAGCATTAGCCTCTGCAAGTGAGGTTTTTCTCTAGATTTACAAGGGTATGAAAGTAGAATCAGACTCACACCTTTGGCAATCACACCTTTTCGTCTCAGGCTTTGTGCTTTAGTCTCAAGACTTCATTTTGAACTGGCAAAGGTATGATCAGCCTTCAGCTGTATGGGATTTTAACCCTCTCTTTAGTCTGGACAATGTATTATGAAAGAAGAGATGGTTTTTACATCAAGTTTGAAAGCTGCAGATCAGATGGTGACACAGCCTTGAGACTACAGACTCTAGAATCATAGAATCAATAAGGTTGGAAAAGACCTCAGAGATCATCAAGTCCAACCTGTCACCCAACACCTCATGACTAACTAAACCGTGGCTTCAAGTGCCACATCCAATCCCCTCTTGAACACCTCCAGGGATGGTGACTCCACCACCTCCCTGGGCAAAACATTCCAATGTCCAGTCTCTCTTTCTGGGAAGAACTTTCTCTTCACCTCCAGCCTAAACCTCTCCTGGCACAGCTTAAGACTGTGTTCTGGTGCTGGCTGCCTGGGAGAGGAGACCAACCCCCACCTGGCTACAACCTCCCTTCAGGCAGTTGTAGAGAGCAGTAAGGTCTCCCCTGAGCCTCCCTCTTCAATCATAGAATGGCTTGGGCTGAAAAGGACCTTAAAGATTGTCTAGTTCCAATCCCCCTATTATGGGCAGGGACACCTTCCATTAGCTCAGCTTTCTCCTCTTTAAATACTAAAACCCAAAAGCTTTTAAAAAATGTCCCCCAAACTTTTCACATTAAACCATATTAAGCACAGCTTCAGTCCACTTCACCATGTGGGAAGGAGTTAACTTGCTGAATTTCAGCTTCCACACATTGTCACAGGGGGTTTCACGTTCCAAGAGCAGTTAGTATCTGGACTTTTGATTAAGAGTTAGGAATGGAAAGTTAGCAAAAAGTATATTTGGTTCCATTTCCCATAGGGACTACTGTGCAGACAAATAAAACCTACTGCTGGTATGTTATTTCCTGTTGCTCAGGTTCAATGTACATCTTCTGTCTTTCCTCTCTTTTCTCTTTCTCTTTATTATGCTATGGTAAAATTCATGGAATATGTGCTTTCTATAGAGACTGAGTCTTCCTGCAGCCTAAACAGAGTCATTGTCCACACTGTGCTGTGCCACAAAAGCATCATTTTACTCCTATGGCCACATTTTGATGTTGCTAACACCAGCATACATCCAGCGTAACTCTGCTAGCTTTCCAATTGCCCCAGGTTCACAGAAGTATAAAGGATTTATCTCCAAGAAGGAGGGGGGAGGGGGAAATGTAATAATTTGCTCTACTTTCTAACTGAAAAAGTCATTTCCTCCCCAACATACTTCAGCTCAAAATGAGACTTTTGAGATTTTTATGCTTTGCATTGCATGAGATCTCTGAGAAAGAAAAAGTTGGATTCTGCCATAATAAAAGTTCATTGTCAGTTACCAATGTAAATAAATTTATGGTGTACATGTATTTTCACACCCTTCTCTGCCCAGTTGAAACAGAGCAAACCCTTGCTGTAAAATAAAATCCAACATATGTTTATGATTGCCATAAATCTTCATTATTTCAGTTGTGGCTGAAGCAGGGCTGTCACTAAAGCTGCTCCCTCTAGAATCTGTGCTGCAGTTGAATCTAGGGTGAAGCAAACATATGAGGAAACAGATGACCAGACAATAGCATCAGAGGGGGGAGAGTTACAGATTGTGTTGGTATACATTGAGCCTGTGTCAAGGGATAACATGAAAAACAGGCAACAAAAATTATGTGAGCTAAGGTGTTGCTGTGTGGGACTTTGGCACCAAAGTGAAACATAGCCTAAACAGCTCTGGGTTTCACTGAAGTAAGTTCATAGAGCTTTACAGTTGATTAAAGAGGTATGAGGCTGTATGTAAAGATAAGAAGCTCATGTACAAAAAAGCTCATGAACATAAAACCCTGTTCTGTTTCATAGGAACTGAAAATCTGGCCCACTGTTGTTATTCTTCAGATTACATTATAACTTTCCTAAAGAGTATTTCAGGGAGAGGAGAAGGAATTGCACACTATGGATATGACAAAAGTCAACAGAAAGAATTCTACTGCCTTGAAAGGGACTTGGGCTTGTCTCTGGAAGCCAAACCTAAAGCAAGCCATAGCCTGGGGTCAGTGGGTGTGAATTTAGGTCAGTTTCAGAAACAATGTAAGATACCTACTCGGAGAATATGGACCACAAAATCCAAAGGTGTTTTGCAAACTAAAACTGTGCATCACACCTGTGGCTGTGCAAAGGCAGTTTTGCACTCCACAGGTGAGATGTTAATGAGATTGGGAAGGAGAAGAATTCAACACATTTCAGTTAATTTTCACTGCATATGAGTGATTTGGACTCACTGTCATCAGTAGATAGAACCCTTGTTTCTCCTGTCTTAGCATAGAGGGGACCTAGTCTGAAGCCCTGAGAAAGGCTCTGTGAAATACTGGCAATGTGCAGAGAAGCCTGTCTAACTGCATGCCTTCACAGAAGCTCTGATCATAGTTGCTCAACATCCCTGACAGTCACCAGAACACACAAAAGTTCATGTTAACAGGTAGTGTGAACAGTCCACTCAAACAGGTGATGACTTGGGGCTAGCCAAGAACAGGACACTGGAGACACCTGAAGGGGCCTCTCATTGGTCTGACAAAGGCCTGACAATTGGTCTGAAAATGAGTTTGATAAAAAAAAAAGCAAGAAACTAGACAGATACACAACACGGGGTACTGGTTGATAGTAGGCTGAACATTGGCCAGCAGTGTGCCCAGGTGGCCAAGAAGGCCAATGGCATCCTGGCCTGTATCAGGAATCGTGTGGCAGCAAGGAGCAGGGAAGTCATTCTGCCCCTGTACTCAGCACTGGTCAGGCCACACCTTGAGTACTTTATCCAGCTCTGGACCCCTCTGTTTAGAAAAGATGTTGACTTGCTTGAACATGTCCAGAAAAGGGCAACAAAGTTGGTGAGGGGTTTGGAGTACAGACCTGTGAGGCGAGGCTGAGGGAGCTGGGGTTGCTTAGCCTGGAGAAGAGGAGGCTCAGGGGAGACCTTATTGCCCTCTACAACAACCTGAAGGGAAGTTGTAGCCAGGAGGGGGTTGGTCTCTTCTCCCAGGCAACCAGCACCAGAACAAGAGGACACAGTCTCAAACTGTGCCAGGGGAGGTTTAGGCTGGATGTTAGGAAGAAGTTCTTCACAGAAAGTGAGATTGGCCATTGGAATGTGCTGCCCAGGGAGGTGGTGGCGTCACCATCACGGGAGGTGTTTAAGAAGAGACTGGATGGAGGCACTTGGTGCCATGGTTTAGTTGATTAGATGGTGTTGGGTGATAGGTTGGACTTGATGATCTTGAAGGTCTTTTCCAACCTGGTTAATTCTATTCTATTCTATGTGCTGCAAGTGGCTGGCTTCTGATGGGTCAACACAACAAAAGACTGAAGATAGGGTTTCTGTTTGTTCCACGGAGGTTTAGAGGAGAACTGACATGAGCATGTGCCTTGCAGAATAGGGAAAGAGCTGCAGTGCTGCCCTGTGGATCATGGATTAGTGGTAATTCATCATGATGTTTAGCAACTTCCTATTTCCATAACTGTCCTTGTCACTATGTCGACAGTCACTTGTTTCCAGTACATGCCCATGCAGTAAATGCAGCAGTAGGTGGTAGCAGCTGTTTGCACCAAGTCTTCCAAATGCATTCAAATGGGGCAGTGCATTTTCAGAAATCTGTAGGTAACTTGCTAATGTGCAGATTTTCTACTTTCTTGAGAACTGAATGACCTGAAAACACCACCAGGAATGTGTAATAGTCTCCTGCTTAATTGCTGCAAGACAGGTAATTGCCTTGTTAGCAGACATTATGCAGCTTCACCTCTGGATTTCATTGTGAAATTTAAAGCAGAATCGTGGAGAACCATCAGATTTCAATACCAGTCAGGTTAGATACAGAAAACATTCCTATTTAAAAGAGTTTACAGCCACTGTATCATACAATTTGTGAGCTGCTATGTACGTAGAGCTCACCCTCATGGACACAAGGGCTAGTGGGAGCCATTAACAGAATCACAAAATGGTACTGGTTGAAAGGGACCTCTGGGGACCATTCTCAAGAGGCTATGGAAGGAAACCAATTTCTAGCTGGAAAGTCAGCAAGCTTCTCTCCAAGTCTTCTTTTTCTTGGCTTCCATTCTCCTTTTGCCATTGAACTTGTGTGTTGTCTTTTTGGAGAAAAGGTTGAGTCAGATCAAAGGTAAAGCTTGTTCCAGACTTTAAAGACCCCACTCGTGTGCCTAAATGGACATCTAAGGGATTCAAATTAACCCTCAACTCTACCAAACTGGAAAAGTACAAATTATCTAGCCAATTCAGATATTAATTATTCATCCAAACTGAAGTAATCTACTTGCACTATATTAATGTGTATTTTGGCAGGAAACAGTGTATTAGTCCCTTCCAACCTGCATTATCTTATGACCCAGCTGTAGTAAGGGGGGGGGGAAGAGAATTTAAAGAAATCTCTCCCCACTTTGTCATCCCTCATTAAGTCACATTGCCTAGCCCCCCTCCTGGTACAGGATTATACAAAACTGTTTTGCATTATGGCTGCTAGTTTTCAAAGTTCAACATGATGCAATTTGTATCACTCAGGCATTCTGTATGGATTCATTTAGGGACCCCCACTGAGATGCAGTGTCATTCTGAAACCCCAATAAAGCAGCCTACATTTCCCCTCTCTACAGACACCATGTAATAATGGCATGAAAAATGGACAGCTCGCTGGGTTAACATCTCCCTCTCATTTTTAAGGATTTATGCATAGTAAATCACAGTAAATGAATCTCTCTTTGATGAAAAAAGCATTATAAGAAAGCTCTGCTTGAGAAAAAAATATGTTAGAGGGGGGGAAAAAAGAAAAAGAAAAAAGATGTTAGAGAAAAGAAGACACCAGGGAGGCCTTAGAGCTGCCCTCCAATACCTGAAGGGATCCTACAGGAAGGCTGCAGAGGAACTTTTCATAAGGGTGTCTAGCAATAGGATAAAGGGGAATGGCTTTAAGTTGAGGAAGAGGAGGTTTAGACTGGATGTGAGGAAGAAGTTCTTTAGTATGAGGGTGGTGAGATTCTGGAACAGGTTGCTCAGGGAGGTTGTGGATGCCTCCTCCCTGGGGGTGTTCAAAGCCAGGTTGGACAAGGCTTTGAGCAGCCAAGTCTATACAATACAATACAATACAATACACCAGGTTGGAAGAGACCTTCAAGATCATCACATCCAACCCATCAACCAATCCAACCCACCTAAATACAATACAATAGAACCCACCTAAACAACTAAACAACTAAACCGTGGCACCAAGCACCCCATCAAGCCTCTTCTTGAACACCTCCAATGAAGATGACTCCACCACTTCCACAGGCAGCTGATTCCAGTGGGCAATCACTCTCTCGGTATAGAACTTCTTCCTAACATCCAGTCTAAACCTCCCCTGGCGCAGCCTGAGACTGTGTCCTCTTGTTCTGGTACTGGATGCCTGGGAGAAGAGACCAACCTCTGCCTGGCTACAACCTCCCTTCAGGTAGTTGTAGAGAGCAATAAGGGTCACCTCTGAGTCTCCTCCTCTCCAGGCTAAGCAACCCCAGCTCCCTCAGCCTCTCCTCATAGGGCTTGTCTTCCAAACCCCTCACCAACTTTGTTGCCCTTCTCTGGACACGCTCCAGCAAGACAACATCCTTCCTAAACTGAGGGGCCCAGAACTGGACACAGGACTCAAGGTGTGGCCTAACCAGTGCAGTGTACAGGGGCAGAATGACCTCCCTGCTCCTGCTGGCCACACTGTTCCTGATGCAGGCCATCCTTACCCATGGCAGGGGGGCTGGAGTAGATGATCTTTGAGGTCCCTTCCAAACTAAGCCATGCTATGATTAAAAGTGCAGGCTAATTGCTTGCCACAGTATTTCCAGCAGTGCTGCAGTTGGATTTTATAATTAAGCCACTTTCTGAATGACAAAGAATTTTACTTTATTGTCTCGAGCTGTATCAAACACATTAACAGGTATCCAATCAGTTTACTGAAATGATTTCTTACACTATGTTGTATAAACAAAGAATGGGATGGAATGATACTTTGGAAATGTTTTATAGGCTTCATAGGTTCAAGTCAATATTCCTGAAACAAATCAAACATTCCTGGTTTTACAGTAAATATTAAAGGTGGAAAATAAACCAGAATGGAAGCATTCATCAGAATCCCTAAATCTCTATTTTTGGCCAAAGTAACTTTTATTGCTTTGTGCCAAGTGATATTTGTCACTGAACAGGGAGCTCAGTTTTCAAGTAGAACCTAATAAAGTTCTCAACCACTTCAGCAACAGCACCACACTTAAATTCTCCACCTCTACTGACTGACATACAGGCTGGGGTGGACTAAAAGAAGTTAAAGACTTAATCAAGTGATACACAAAAAGGTATTAGTATAGCTCCAGCTGAAATGATTTTTAGTGGCTGTTGATACACTGAAAGCCTGATAGATCTGTCAGGTGAGGCAGCCACAGAGTTTCACCTTCAAAGCATATATAGACCAGGCCTTACATTAAATATCCATCAGAAGCCTCCTCCAGAAGACTCCTGAGTCATTTTTTCAGAGGTTGTTTCAGAGCAAAAGAGCAGCAGGCTTTGTGTATGCAAATACAAAAGAAATCCAAATATAATCATTTGCATGTGTAAATACCTCCAAGGCAATTTAAACATGAGATGTGTGAAACAGAAAATGGCAGCTGTAAATATCTGCTGTTCTCCTTTCCACTATTTGGCTATCACTTCACTTTCAGCAACTCTCCTTTCCATGAAAAATTAAGGAAAAAAAGAGGGCAAGTAAAGCTGACATCAAATGAGAACAACTTTGCCTCTTGGGACTCAGTTTCTTTTCAAGCCTCCTTTATTCCATTTGCAAGTTCCTGCTAGAGGGTCTTTGGACCTCATTTGAGACTTCCACCTCACAACTTTTCAATTTATTTTTCCAATACTTCCTCAAGTTGTTTTAATACCTTATCACTCAAAACTCTTTCATTACAGTGCTTATGAAACACTATTATAAGATGCCACATTTTCAGCACAGGGCTGATGATGCAGCTGGGAACTGAAGACATCTGTATCTTGACCTTCAAGATCATCGCGCACAAAAACTAGATCATGGCACCAAGTCAAGTCTCCTTATGATGGTCACTGGGCAGACCATTCAGCAATCGCTCTCTGTATAGAACTTCTTCTTGCTGAAGACAGAGGCACAAAAATACATGTCTAGTTATTTCACTGAATCAGACTGCTGCAGCTCAAAAAGGCTTCATGTATTAACATATCTTGGTAGTATCACCTATATTACCTGGACACCTGCTGAAGAAAGGTAAAATGCTCTAACGCTGCCTAAAGTGACATAAAATGCATACATGATTTCATACAGGAATTTCCTCCACTGGTTCAGCTCTGGATTGAACACAGTCTAGTTTGCAGACCTCTAGATTGTAATGGAAAAGGATTTAGCCACTTTTCACATACCTGAAAAAGCCAGAAATCGGCTTTGAGGGTGAAACCACAGCCACATAAATGCTGTACAACATAGACACTTTAGGGTCAACATCCTATTGACCTCCAGAGGTGAAGAAAGTGACAAAGGTGCATAAAACATTTTTACAGAGGGGAAGCACTGGGGAAGGTCAAATTAAAGTCCTGTGTGTAGCACCAATAATGCACTTAATGAAACTGAAGTCTTTATTTCTGTTTTCAGAATATAGCAGACTCATTGAAATGATTACCTAATATTCCTGCCTAACTAACTGAAATCAAGATACAGCTTTGGATGTGTACTGATATAAGTAACAGGAGGGTTTGGACATTTGGGATTCTCACTCTTGATTAAACTTTCCTTCAGACCTTACTTTTAGTTTCTGCCTGCCACAGCTGATAGAATTTGGGAGTAGTACACATTTGGTGTCTAATTAATGCTAGACCTCTGTTGCTGTTTGAAACAAGCATCCTGCGTAGGCGAGCACTTTGTGTGCGAGAAATGACTCAGTTGCAGACCGAAGTAAACACACTTGTTTATTCATTAAGAGACAAGTTAATATCTGACAAGTGGAGGCTTTTATTTCTTGGACAAGGAGGAATATTGTCAAGGACAACTAGATGCGGAAGTCATGTTCAGAACAGCATTTGTAAGCAAAGGAATTGTGCACTGCCAATCACACTGGGTGAGACCCTGCACCTAGTTGACTATGAGAGCAGTGAGGGTGACACTTTCTTGTTGCTTCCCCTCCATCCATTTCTGTGGGAGCTAGCCACAAAACAGAGCAATTCCCTATCAACTGAAATGTAGGGCAGTTAACAGAAACCTAGTTGCTTCTAGCTACAGCACTGAACCATAAGAAGTGTTTTATGCCATGCTCAGTGGAAGAGATGACATGGCAAACAGATTAAATACAGGCAAAGAAATCAGGCGGCGTGTATGAGGTTAAGTGAAAGAGAAAGCATAAACTGGCAAATGCTGTCTCTGGATGGAGACATGGAAAACCAGATGTATTAAGATCAAGAAGTGGGAAGAGGGAAGATTGCCTTTCAGAACATTTTTTTTTTTTCAGAAACAACCATGAGGCTGCCAAAATAAATCTATGAGTGATTGCTTAAGAAGAAGCAAAAAGCTTTACTCTTACCTTTGAATAAATAAATACATGTAATTAACTGCTTTTCTTAATTGCGGATGGTTAATGTTTCTATCAGCATTTTGAGCCTTGGAAGAACTCTCTTCAAAGAGCTAAGGGGACAGTTGTGTCTCAGTTTCTAAGGTAGGTTTTTACCCCTCAAGGAATACCACAGACATCGTATCTTGGAACAGTGAGATGCCAGGCAGAATAAGAGAGAGGCAAAATCTGACGTGAAATAAAAACATGAGTTCTGCTTATTAACAGCGCAGAAAGTCAAAACAGAAACCTCTCTAAGCACAATTCCACCCAGGCTATCGAGATTCTCACTATTTACATTCCTTTAAGGATATTAAGTCATTTGCAGAGTGTCTTGGTGCATGGTGATCATCCGTTTAGATTTTGCCCCTGAATTCAGCCAACCTGGGATTTCACCAGGCACATGTGCGTGGGCTGCATGCGAGCACGCTCCTGTTACAGCACTGCAGAAGTACAGCAAAGTGTTCTTTTGAACCCTAAAGTGCCATCTGTTTTCTAGCTATTTTCTCAAGACCCACTCTGCCTTTCCTAATTTCCAAATAAAAGAACTTCCCACGAGCAAATAAAAACCAAACACCTTCACCTACAGAATTCTTCCACTTCTTGCCTGTGGAAATGATGTGCATGTGATAGGTGACAAGACATGCTGTAAGTCTAGCACAGGCTGACGTGACTTACCACATAGAATCAACCAGATTGGAAAAGACCTCAGAGATCATCAAGTCCAGCCTATTACCTAATACCTAACACCTCCTGACAACTAAACCATGGCTTCAAGGGCCACATCCAATCCTTTTTTAACACCTCCAGGGACGGGGACTTCACCACATGCAATTCCAGCAACCTGCAGAACTCCCTCACTCTGCCTGGATTTTTTTATTATTTTTTTTAACATTCCAAATTGCTTCAAACAGCTACTTTCAAGTGTATGCAAGATTAATGGAGAAGCTGGAGTTCAAATGTGAAATGTGTTTCTTACCTTGTGCATCCATACCACAAGATTAAAAACCTAGTCAGCAAGGAGGGGGTACGACAGCATCAGCTACCACTTATCACAAAGGAAAAATGATGACAAAGTGTGGGAGCACACTCATCTGCTCATTAAAGAGTCTCTCAAGGGCATCACTCTTCTTTGTTTCTGAGAAATAAATAAGAATGGCATGCCTAGAGCCATCACAATACAATTCAATTGCTTAGCACAGTCTATGAGAAAAAAAAACCAAGCAGCAATCAAAGGATCAAACCCACCAAACACATCAGGATTGCAATTACAAAGGAAATCACAAGGAGGCAGACAGACACCACAATCAATTACATGTATAAGTAAAAGGAACCAAAAAGTACGTTCTGGACAAGTGAAGACCTCAGGAAGGATAGTTAGAACTTTTCACTTGCTTCTGTCATGAAAACTAATGGAAACTAAAAATTTCCAGACATTTTAGCAGATTACAAGGAACTGAAAGCCCTGTATTTTATTATAGAATCATAGAATGGTCTAGGCTAGAAAAGACCACCAAGATCAAATCTAACCATTAAGCTAACTCTACCAAATCTACTGCTAAATCATGTCCCTAAGCACCACATCTACAATAAACTGTGAATGTAATTGGTCTGGACTTATGTCAAGCCACCTACACGTGCCCGAAGATGCAACAACTGTACAGGGCAGAGTTTCAAGGCACACTAGGGCCTCTATCTCACTGTGACTGCAGCTTATTAAATTAATTAATCAACAGAGAAACACAAAAGAACACCACCAAAATGATGCATAGCAAGGTTTAAAGATTTAAAACTGGGGAAGCCCCAGCCTTGTGACTACACCGGCTGGCCTGGGGAGATCATGTGCCAAGCCCCAGCCATGATTCAAGAGGAGCTGCATTACGCTTACAATCCATTTCCTCCTGTGCCAAAGAACTAATGGTCTTTTAAAAAAGCTTTTTAAAGCAACACAATATACCAGCCAGACACAAAGCCATTTGCCCTTGGTTGCTTAGTGATCCTAGAATAGAGATGTAAAGAAATTCATTTGGCCTTTATTCTGACTAATTCAGAAGGTTGCATGCTATTGTCTAGTCTTATCCTTAAATATATTTAACAATATGGTCTCTTAGGAGGAAATTATTCCTTATATTATCCTCTCTGAAAAAAAAAAAAAAATCATAAAATTGTGGCTTCATGGAGGATATTGCTTACAAAATCTCTTCTAATAGCAACAGGAATTAGTAAACACTACTGAGGTGCATTTATGGTGTTTAAGGATGTGTTACATTTCAATAATGCAATTGACTAATTTTTCCTCTGTCTTCCTCTGCAGGATGTTTGTGTTTTCTTCCTTCACTTTGCACAACCCACAAACTTCAGAGAAATCTGCTCTCTGCAGTATAGGTGAGAAAAAATGAAACCACCTAAGAATGGAAACACAAAGGCACAAGTACAGAAACAGAGTGCACGAACACTCTGTCTACAAGTGCCCCATGGCAATCCAGCACTGAGACATGGAAACGAGGAGAAAACAGGGAACTGTTCTCACCTGTCTCCTACTTATCTGGTATTCTGCAGCCAGAATATTCCTCAAATAGGTACAATATAATTTTAGTACCAGCCCAGTAGGGACTATTGGTTAACATTTACCTTAAGGTGAAAGAATGCATGCGAACACTTAATTGTGGAGTAGTGGACATGTTACTAACACATGCTGTAAAAGCAATGTGGTTAATTTGCCCAAAAATCTAAGTAGCAAAATCTAGCTCTATGGAGAGGCAAATTAATTCCCAATATACTGAAACAGATCTTCTAGTCTGAATCTCTTCCAAAAAGTTCTGGGTCATGGAATGAAGTCTTGGCCTGCAGTTGCTTTCCCCCCCAGTGTAATGTAGCAGGAGCTGCAATCCCATATCCTCCTACTCCTGCTTTCTCTGGTAGGAATGTTTCCACCACTCCACACTCCATCTCCTTCTCCTGATGAGTTGCAGGACAGCCCCACATTGCATTAAGCACCTTACACCCTCACTCCTTATAGTATTGCAGTAAGGGACTGTGGGCTCCAGACCAATGCCATTCCTACCCCATCCAGGTATGGCAAAGATCCTGGACAAAAGAGCAAATAATGGACAAGATCATTAAAAAGAGAAAAAACCCTACACTTCCCCCCCAACCCCTGAACATGTACAGTTCCACCACTACAACTCCTAGATTCTTAAGCCTTGTAGGCAGACCACAGCAAGGCAAAAAAAAACCACAAGCTGACCATGTAAAATGAATATGTCTAGGTCTCCTCTATTATTTGTCATGTATGTAGTAAACATAGTAGTTAACAACTGATATTTCATAGTAATTATACTGACTATCAGTATACTATACACTCATTCTAACAGCTATTTTGGATTAATTTCAGTTGAGGTTTATGTTGTACAGCAGTCATCTTGAAAAATGCATCATGTGTATTTAATGCCAGAATTCTCTAAGATACTTCAGAAGAGCTGTGCAAAACACAAGTAGCCCAAGATACTGGCTTGGCCACCTACAGAGTGCTTCAGATTCCTTGTTCTGGGCCTCTTAGTTATGCTGTAAACCTAAACCCATGTGCCTAGGTGAGATCTAATAGACAAAAGTCTCAAAAGATTCGTTTTCCATAGTCCAGGGCAACACCAAAATTGTGAAAACAGTCACAGATGTCCTGAAGTAAGATGCAGAGATGTGGAAACTGCCTCCCACCTCCAGCCCCTGATTTTTAAATCAGCAGAACTACATGCTCAACCAAGAAAATTACATTTGGAACGTATCTGGAGACAGATTATTTAATTAGGCCTTGCTTGAATTAAGACTAGAGATAACTCTTTTAAATGAAAGGGTCTGAAATAAACTTTCTTAGCACCACGGGCTTCAAAACCGTCTTCTAATTTACACTGGGGTAATGAGGGGAGCATAATTTCAATAATATTTATACTTGGGCTTAATTTCCTTTAAACAGCACAAAGCAACCCCTCAAAGTTTGCAAAATGATGTGAGTGCGAGTCTGTGGGGTGTGATGTTACGACGTTGGAATGGAATGATGTCACTGCAGATCTATGAAAGCAACATTGTAAGTAATGAAGCAAAGCTACACTAATGTGTTAAAAAATGGTGAAAAAAGTCTGAATGGAATGAACAACTTTGAATCAAGTTAAGACATTACAGATCATCAGTCTTGACAGCAGACTCAAGTGGATATATATTTGGCAACCTACGGTGTATTACTTAAACCCTAATCCACCATAAGTCACAGAACCACAGAATATATTTGGTTGGAAGAGATCTTCAAGCTCACCCAGTCCAACCTTCGACCCAGCACTGAAGGGTGAACATTAAACCATGTCCCTTAGTGCCAGGTCCACACACCACTCAAACACCTCCAGGGACGGTGACTCCAGCACTTCCTTGGGCAGATCATTCCAATGTTTGAGAACCCTCTCTGGGAAGAAATATTTCCTAATATCAAGCCTAAACCTCCCTTTGAGCAGCTTGAAACCATTTCCTCTAGTCCTGTCGCTTGCCACCAAGAAGAGGCTGCCCTCTCCTCACTCCAAACTCCCTTCAGGTAGCTGTAGAGAGAGTCTCCTGTCAGTATCTTCTTCCCTAGACTGAACCACCCCCAGCTCCCTCAGCCCCTCCTTGTATGCCAGGTGCTCCAGGCCCTTCACTAGCCTTATTGCCCTTCTCTGGACAAGCTCCAGCACCTCAGTGTCCTTCCTATAGTGAGGGGCCCAGAACTGAACACAGTACTCACAGAACTGAACACAGTATTGCCTCACCAGTGCTGAGTACAGGGGGATGATCACTGCCCTCTTCCTGCTGGCCACAGTGTTTATAATACAAGCCAGGATGCCATTTGGTTTCTTGGCCACCTGGGCACACTGCTGACTCATGTTCAGCCAACTATCAACCAGTACCCCCAGGTCCTTCTCCAAGTTGCAGCTTTCCAACCACACATCCCCAAGGCTTTTCAACTGACTGCCATTTGCATGGAAGTTTGTGAGCCAAATTTGACCAGAGTATAAACAACAGTGGAAATTGCATACCAGGTGCAACAACTGGAGAAGAGGCTGGAGGACTTAAACCAGCTCCACAAGTGGACAGCATTTACTTCTGATGCAATATGACAGCAGGAAATCCACATCTGGTCACCCTCCCAGCTTCTAAAAACAGCCATCCAAATGCAAATCCTTGATTTGCCTTGATGAGGGTAGCATAAGCACAAGTTAACAGGTATCAACATGGCTGCAGGATATTTTCACTGTTGCCAACATTTCTCATTCCACCTTTTTTCCTTACTTTCTGGGATCAGATTAGCATTTGCAGTCGTCTTGTTTCAAATTTCCAGTGCATCTGAACCTAAACTGGCCTTGCTCTTGAAATTATAGTGCCATAAATGAGGGATCTGTGTTTCAGCTTACAAAATGTATGGGTTTTACATATTGAAGTCATGTACCTCATTTCTCACACACAGAGCTACTTTGTCACAGTCATTACCCCCATTTTTGGACCTTCTTACCAGCAACCCAGGCACAGTCTTTCACTATTACTCCATCCATACAGAACATAACTGGACACACAAATTGCAGTGATTTCAGTTCTCAGGAACATCAACAGATCTTTCTAGTGCTCTAAGCTGCACACATGTGCATCAGCTGAGGTTTCTTTTTCAATCAGGCATTTATTTTAAATCAGTTTAGCCCAAAGGGAAATTCAGCTGAAATCAGTCTCATCTAGTTTGATGTGTAATGCCCCTGTAATCAGCACTGGTTAGGCCACACCTCGAGTCCTGTGTCCAGATCTGGGCCCCTCAGTTTAGGAAAGATGTTGACTTGCTGGAACATGTCCAGAGAAGGGCAACAAAGCTGGGGAGGGGTTTGGAGCACAGCCCTGTGAGGAGAGGCTGAGGGAGCTGGGGTTGCTTAGCCTGGAAAAGAAGAGGCTCAGGGGAGACCTTCTTGCTGTCTACAACTACCTGAAGGGAGGCTGTAGCCAGGTGGGGGTTGGTCTCTTCTCCCAGGCAACCAGCACCAGAACAAGAGGACACAGTCTCAAGCTGCACCAGGGGAGGTTTAGGCTGGATGTTAGGCAGAAGTTCTTCCAGAAAGAGTGATTGCCATTGGAATGTGCTGCCCAGGGAAGTGGTGGAGTCAGCATCACTGGAGATGTTTAGGAAGAGACTAGATAGGCTGCTTGGTGCCATGGTTTAGTTGATTAGTGTTGGATGATAGGTTGGACTGATGATCTCAAAGGTCTCTTCCAACCTGGTTAATTCTATCTTCATGTTTTTTTTGTGCTGTCACATGATGGACATGAAACTGCCAAGATTTCCCAGTCTGGTAAATCTGGATGATAAAAGAAAATACTGGGTTTGTTCTCCTCAGCTCTACTTTACAGCATATCTGATGTTAACTTTGTGCCTAATCCTCCCTTTTCCACCGGAGAGATCCAGGAAAAAATCATGGTAATCCTATCACTTGTGCTCTGCAGAATTCCAAGTTTATCTTTGGAACGTGTTCTAGGACGGTTTACTGTACTGTATTATCATGACACTCATGAGTGGCTGACCAGGTGCCAAGCTCTGAAACCTGTTAAAGCACTGTGAGTGCTACCAAAAAAACCCCAAACCAGTTCCTTGGTGTGGAAATCAAGATAAAGAATTGGTGGAATCAAGAGGAGAAGAATCAGACTTAAAGAGTGCACAGCTTTTTCACCTACTGCTCCTTTTCTTTGGGCTATTTAATAATTTTAGAATTCTGACCACTCTCTTGACACAGGAATGAATTATTTGAAGTTAGTATTAGTAATTTAGTCTAGTTTTGATAGCTGCCAGCTGTAACCTGACGGCACTTCGATTTAGTCACATGGAAATCCCCTGCTGTATATATTCTAGGATGTTGGATCTCTTTGCACTCATCAGTTTTATATCTTTCCACAAATACCAGAAGAAAGATCTTTTTAGGTTCTGGCAAAGATCTTGGAATGGGAAAGCGTGCTAGCTGCCAAAAAGGCACTGATTACTGTAACAGAGTAGCCTGGAGTTTCTATCCTTTTCCTTTTAATATGTAAACTTGTTTCTGATTTAGAGCTGACTCTTCTGGCAAAGGTGTTTTCCTCAGTGCTAGTTTATGTATAGCTAGACTCTTTGTGACTCTCTTGGTTTAGAATGCACAAACTCATTTTCACTTACTCTGAGCACAAATAAAATTTATACCATTTGGTCCTGCACTGCAGGAGACTGAGGGTGTACACACAAGACAGGAACAGAAACAGCACCTTGAATGCTTGTATGCTTTTTAATCATGCTTTCAATAGCAGAAGCTATGGAAAACTTCTTTTTTTTCTTTAAAAAAAAAAAAGTGGGGAAAATACAGTCTAACAAAAGGAAGAAATACCTTTAGCCAAATGCAGTATGCAAGGACACCTGGATAATTCAGTCCTGTCAGCATAATAGAGTCTCCTTTGATAATGCTCCAATACAGAATTCAATGACTGTTTACAAGATGACCTTGCACAATGATGATTTATTTCTATGACTGTGGAGGGGACTTTTTGGGGTGGGTTTGGAGGTTTTTGCTCTGTACTGTTTGGTTTTTCCATTAAGGTGATGCTCCAGTAAAGCCTGAAAATGCTATGGAAATATCCTTGGCTGAAATGCCTTCTCAAATATTCTTTCCCATCCGTTGCTGCTACATCTGAACTGTGAGCTCAAAAGAGTTCCTGTGTTCCACACCTGTTATCATGTGCCCTGGCCACATCCTAATGCACCAGAAAGCAAGACCTTTTTGGGGTTGGCTGGTTTGTTTGTTTTAACCTTCTCTCTCCTCTTACTTTCAGGTTTAGACAGAAGAGAAGCCACAACAGTTCTAGCTGCATATTCAGTCTGGACATTTAAGAAATCCCATGTGTCCAAAATTACATTTACTTCATAATGTAAACATAGAGCTCACTAAAAAAAGACTGCTCTTGCAGCTCCCAAAAAGCTTAGTTGAATCCACAGGTCTGTTAAATGTCTAAGGCCTTACTATGATCCCTTAGGGAGTAAAATATTATTAAAAATATATATATCATCTAAACACAAAGCATGGTGATTCTTGACTTCTTCAAATCACATACTGAAATGCTACAGCTGTAATGTATTAAAGCTAATATGAATTTTTACCAGTTAAGTAATGCAAATTAATTCCTCTGGTAAAGATTCCCTCAAATGTAAAGGGAATGTCAATTAAGGCTCATTATGAACTTACTGTACCCTCGCAGCAATAGTTATAGAATGCTCATAACATTGAATCATTGTTTCCCATCTTCATGTCCAGATCAGGTATATAATTATTTCCATTTTCATGTCAACATCATCTTTTATCAGCAACAGAATCTTCATTTTTGTGTTGGACTCTGTACTTCAGTATTAGCAAAATGGGGATATGCTGCAACAATTCCTGAAGTATTAAATGTCAATACATTAATATTCACTAGAACCTGCAAAAAATTACTTGGTGGCTCTAAGCCAAATACAGCCAGACTCTTGGCTTCACAGAAGAACTCGTTGACCAATCTTTTATACAGAAATAGATACACTGCCAGACCTGGCTCAAACGCTTCATCTCCACATTTCCTACAGCAAAGATTTCATACCGCAGGCATCATGCTACACTCTGCAAAGCCTTCAGCTTGAAAGCACCCAGGCCAGCCTTCTCAACAGTACTGAAGTCACAGTAGAGAAGACAGAGGAGTTAAAAGCACTATCACAAGCCTAGTCAGTATGTAAAGGACATGTTAAGTATCTTCAGACTGGCCCTGGGCAGCCTGATCTAGTTGGAGGTGTCTCTGCAGTGGGGACCTGGACAAGATGACCTCTGAGGGTCCCTTCCAAGCCCATGCATCTGTTTATCTTGCAATGCATTTCAGTAGCAGAAAGAAAGGATCTGGATGCTTAACACCCTTAACAAAAGTTCTTTCCCCTACTGTCCTATACATGCTCCAGTAGTCCTAACCCACTGGCAGGTTATTTATCCTTACTAGCTTTTTTGTACCGATGGGATTTGCTGAAGCACTGAGAACTGATTTAAGTCCACAGAGAATGTTTTGCTTTTTGCACTGCTTGCAAAGGAATCAGGGATTAGGTCAAGACTGAATACCTAGATTATAATATTCAATCAAAAAAATAAAATAATCCAAAACAAATACATGCACACACACAGTTTTTGCCATTAGTTTTCCTTACCTGGAAATGTGTTCTAAAATTAAGACAGTAAGACAGCAACTCTAAGCAAATTAGCTGTATCATACATGAACCTATAAGATAATGAACCTCTGAGATAATGAAACATGATCAGCATATGCAGAGAAGGCTTCTACTGACTCCTTCAAAATGAGGGTTTATGCTCAGAGTTGTCTTATGTAGGACTTTCTATAGCACCTTTTGCAAACATTACATATATATAATTTAAATATAACACCACAAAAAATAAACCCCACCACTCTACCAAAGCAGACTAAAGAGAAGGAGGGAGGCTTGAGAACAATGTACACTTTCAGTATGAAAGAGCTATGATATCATTCTTTGGCTTGCTAATATGTATACTTTGAGAGACCTGGGGCAGGGAGGAGGGAAGGAAACAGAAACAGGGTTCTTTGTACCCTTATGAAATGCCAACTGACTCCTTCCTCTTGCCCCTCAGTAAATCCTGGGGAAGTAGTTAAGTAACATGAACCAAGAAATCAGCACAAACAGCATAGTCATTCTGAAAACCTGGTTTGGCTAAATCACCAGCCTGTCATTTACCTGATTTATGTGACTCTGGCCAGAAGGTTTTACACAGAATTCAGAGTGCCAGCATGGTCCTAAACCTCAGACACAACAGAACAGTGGTATTTAAAATGCATTCTTTTTGCAAAGAAAGCTTTTTAGGCCAAACAGGATTAGGTTTATGTTCTTTGTAATAGATGTCTGTGGATTACACATACACAGAGAATAATCATAATTGCAACTATGCCTTGATGTCAGGAGGTGTGGGGGTGGGATTGTTTGGGTTTTTTAGCTCAAGCTACAAACTGGCAGGGAGTTTTAATTTTACTTCCCACTCGTAGATCCCATTTGCTTTCACAATGTTTTTAGGTGCATTTGAACAGGGAACAGACAGGAAATATATTTGCTGAAACATAGACACTGGACACTTCTAATAAGGCCACAGGAAAGAAACTGACCTTATTTACAGGTGGAAATTATAACCTGTTGGCATTTACCAGCCTGCTTGTACCAGCCAGGAGCACTTGCACAGCCCAAAGTCAAGACGTTGCACTTGCTAATTTTTGCTCTGCTTTGTCATGCAGAATTAGACTGAAGGCTGAAGGTCCTATGTGTAGAGATCAAGTACTATACCTCTATCTCACTCAAAAGAAAAAAAAAATCAGGAAAAGAATCACAGAATCAATAAGGTTACAAAAGACCTCTCATACCATCAAGTCCAACCTGTCACCCAAAACCTTATGACTACTAAACCATGGCTTCAAGTGCCACATCCAATCCCTTTCTGAAAGGAAAGGTTTCATACTGGGGCCTGTTGAGGCAGAACACAGCTGAGGTAGAAAGCAGTTCCACACATGAAGCACAGGTAGGGTAACACATGCAGAACTGAGACTGAGGCATAATACCACTTCATTTATATTTAGAAGCTATTTTGAGATTGTTAAATGTTCCTCCATAGCCATAATAAATTCCTGTTTCAGTTGCATTTGTCAAAGAGTTATAAGCACATATCTTACCAATAAATAATTACTCTTAAATGCAATAATGTTCATGGGAAGTTAAGACATGCCACATATTTAAGATGATGTGAGAAAAGCCAGACTGTCAAAGGCTTTAGGTAGTAAATACACCAGAGGAAACTGTTCCTTGTTCCAATGCTGTGCTGTGGTAGAATTTAAAAGATACTAATTCTAACTAAAAGATTCATTATTGTTTACAGAAGCAATTGCAGCCTAATAACTAACAGTTAAGGGAATGGCTCTGGCTGTCTTCTGACTTTTTAAAGGTACCAATAGGGTAGACCAAAGGCATGTTTTTAACTGCAAAACACAAAATGATTTAATCAGTTCTGATTTCGGCATGTATTTATCTACACAGAGTGTTTATAACAACTAAAGCATTTCAGCATCTGTTGCCAGGACTGAAAAGCTAACCTGATAAAATAATACAGATCAGGTATGGTGAGGTTTTTTGGGCTTAAGGTAAATTAGTTTCTGGCAAGTTGAAAACAAGGCATGATAGCACATCACAAACCAGTCTGAATCAACTGATGCTGATTTATGACTTGAGGAACAAACTATATCTGGTCTTCAGTTAATAGTTGCTGGGGTTTTTGGAAAATACCTTTCAGATAAATAGTTGAGTCTGGGATCTCCAGAGCTTACTAATCTTTGCCAAGAAAAATGTTTGCTGTATTTAATACTTCCTTACAGCAACAGATTCCTCTTGTTTTGCTCTGAGCTTTGAAAATTGATGACAAAGGAAGAGCAGAAGAGATACCCCTAACCTTCCATTAAAGCCTGCACTAAACTACTTAAAACTACTACTCTCTTCCAACCTGGTCTATTCTATTCTATTCTATTCTATTCTATTCTATTCTATTCTATTCTATTCTATTCTATTCTATTCTATTCCTAGCTTATCCTATCCTATCCTACATGGTGGAGTCACCATCACTGGAGGTGTTTAGGAAGAGACTGGATGGGGTGCTTGGTGCCATGGTTCAGTCGATTAGATGGTGTTGGACGATAGGTTGGACTCAATGATCTCAAAGGTCTTTTCCAACCTGGTCTAATTCTAATTCTCAATGAGATTTGCAAAACAAGATGATGATAAAAGCACTGGGTTTAAAAAACCAATAATAATTAGAAAAAATCTAGTTTGTGCATTTGCCATTTTTAAAATCAACAAATAGAGGACAAATTGTTGTCATCCACAGCTATGAAAAAAATCACTGTTACAAGACAATCACATGAGTGGACTTACATAAAGAAAACAGTGGGGTTTCTTTAGAAAAGCATTGTTAATGGCACTGGGAATATATTTAAGTAAACTTCACACCCAGCTTTAATTCCAAATTTTACATGGCAGAAGGTACAAGTTTAATCCCTTGGCTTGTGTGGGCTACCACTGACTTCAGTGTTTTGTCTACCACCTTACATCTGTCTCTAAGTTGGCACTTTGTAGCATTCATCTGATAAATAATAAACTTTCCATCAAGGCAAAAAAAGCAGGAATTAATTATAGCCTTTAAAATGTTCTGTTGCTAAAGGAGTAAAACTACATAGAAATAGCTTCTGTGAAAATTCACTATTTGATGCACAAATCACCTAAGAGGAATTGGACTCCAAAAATGCTACTTCTAATGCCAAGAAGAAATTAAACAAAGCCACAGAATGTAAAGTCAGACTCAAGTGTTGACCTTGGTTGAGCACTGGCAGTTTTGTTGCTGAAGAAGCCCAAAAGCATAACTTTGGTCTCATGTGAACTTGGGTAGTCATTTGATGCACCTATTGCCACTTGTGACAAAGAAACCGGCACCAGAACAAGAGGACACAGTCTCATGCTGTGCCAGGGGAGGTTTAGGCTGGATGTTAGGCAGAAGTTCTTCACAGAAAGAGTGATTTGCCATTGGAATGTGCTGCCCAGGGAGGTGGTGGAGTTAACATCACTGGAGGTGTTTAGGAAGAGACTGGAAGGGGCACTTGGTGTCATGGTTTAGTTGATTAGATAGTGTTGGATGATAGGTTGGACTCCATGATCTCAAAGGTCTTTTCCAACCAGTTAATTCTATTCTGTTCTACTCTACTCTATTCTATATGTTCAAGAAGCAAATACAGTAATTGCTAGACTAGGCTAAAATCTGACAGTTAGCCATGGAGAACTAGTAAAATCTACATTTTCACCTGCTCATATATTTTGATCCTAAACTAAATTTCATATATGTTTGGCACAAATGGCTTAAATGGGCAAGTTGTCATTAGATGAGAACACAAAACACACCATCAAATATCAGTGCACATAACCTTAAAACTTCTTTCCTTTAATATTCTCTTTCTGTAAGCAAGAACATTTGCCAGCCACTTTTTGGAATGATTAATTTAAATCAACAACTGAAATCTAAAAAAGTCTAGAAAACTATTAAGACTGTGCTAAATTTTTAACAGCAGATTACATTTCAAAGGGCAATTTTATTACATTGTAGTTACATGAAGTCTAAACATCTGCACTTTAAGAACATTGTTCAATATGTCCTAAAAGTACCATTTCTATGCTGTTGTGTATATAAGGCAGATACATTGAATTTATCATGACTATTTCATAGTCTTTGGCTCCTAGACAGATGAATAAATAATCCAAGGACACAACTGTTAGGAATAAATGTCTCATTGTTTTATCCATTCTACCAGGAGAGTTTATGCTCAAAAACCTTTTTTTTTGGTTGTTGTTTCTGAAAGATAAATCAATTTCTATTTCCTCACACAGATGCAGCTGAGGTTTTGTTTGGGGTTTTTTGGTTGTTTTTTTTATTGTTGGTATTTTTTAAGGTGGAACACAACATCTCAAGGCAGAACATTAGGAAATGGTGCCACATCCAGCTGGTGGCCAGGCACTAGTGCTGTCCCCCAGGGATCAGTTCCCGGCCCCAGCCTCTTTAAAATCTTCATTGATGATCTGGACGAGGGGATTGAGCCCATCATCAGCAAATTTGCAGATGACACTAAGTTGGGAGCAGATGTGATATGTTAGAGAGTAGAAGGTCTCTCCAGAGGGACCTCAACTGAATAGACAGATGAGCAGAGTCCAAAAAGATGACAGTTAACAAATCCAAGTGCCGGGTGCGGAAGTTTGGCGACAACCAACCCCATGCAGAGGTACAGGCTGGAGTCAGAGTGGCTGAAGAGCTGCCAAACAGAAAGGGACCTGGGGGTACTGATTCACAGCCAGCTGAACATGAGCCAGCAGTGTGCCCAGGTGGCTAAGAAGGCCAACGGCATCCTGGCCTGCATCAAGGATAGTGTGGCAAGCAGGAGCAGGGAAGTCATTGTACCCCTGTACTCAGCACTGGTTAGGCCACACCTTGAGTCCTGTGTCCAGTTCTGGGCCCCTCGGTTTAAGAAAGACATTGAGACTCTTGAATGTGTCCAGAGAAGGGCAATGAGGCTAGGGAGGGGTTTGGAGCACAAGCCCTATGAGGAGAGGCTGAGGGAGCTGGGGTTGTTTAGCCTGGAGAAGAGGAGGCTCAGGGGAGACCTTATTTCTGTCTACAACTACCTGAAGGGTAGCACCAGAACAAGAGGACACAGTCTCAAGCTGTGCCAGGGGAAGTTCAGGCTCGAGAGGAGGAGGAAGTTCTTCATAGAGAGAGTCATTAGCCATTAGAATGTGCTGCCCAGGGGGGTGGTGGAGTCACCATCCCTGGAGGTGTTTAAGAGGGGCTTGGACGTGGCACTTGGTGCCATGGTTTAGTCATGTGGTCTGTGGCGATTTGATGATCTTTGAGGTCTCTTCCAACCTTGGTGATTGTGTGATATCAATGTAAACCAAAAATTGCCTATAATTTAGAACCAAGAATATCTCCAATTGACACTTTAGAATTATCTTAGATAAAAAAATTAATAATCTAATTCTGTAAACCAATTAATAATCCACTTAACCAACATAACAGAAATAAAGAAAAACTACTTGTTCCTTTCCAGTGAAAGAACCCTGTAGGCATGAAATATAGGAGGGATGAATGCAGCCCTCATATAAAATATTCATTTTTTTAACAAACAAAACCCAAAAATAAGAACTCAACTTCCCCCTGTCTCTTTCAGAAGAGTGGGCATCTCACAACTTCTGCTAGGAAAAAGACATCTTAGTGGAACAGACAGGCTAATGAATTCATTGGTATGCAAATCCTGAATCCTCTCAATTAAAATACAGTACTCTACACTTCAACATGGCAAACAGAATTTGGAAATAAAGCATTTGCTACATTTCTACTGGTCAGAATATGAAAGCAGCACAAAGGACAAACTCATCAATAAGTCACACAAAATCACCGAATCACCAAGGTTGGAAGAGACCTCAGAGATCATCAATTCCAACCTGTCACCACAGACCTCATGAGTAAACCATGGCACCAAGTGCCACATCCAATCCCTTTTGAACAGCTCCAGGGATGGTGACTCCACCACCTCCCTGGGCAGCCCATTCCAGTGGTTAACACTCTCTCAGTGAAGAACTTTCTCCTCACATCCAGCCTAAACTTCCCCTGGTGCAGCTTGAGATAAATGTGTGGGGTAAAGTCCTGCTGCCTTTCTTCATGCAGCTTGCACATTAACACAGAAATGCGATGGAGCTGCAAAATAAAATCCAGGAGGCAGAAATAGTATTTAGTGACCAACAGAAATGCATGCAAAGTGTAAGGGTGCAGCAGGAGGAAAAGCCACTGCTTTCACTCTGATAAGAGAATGACAATGAAATGAAACAGGTTTGGTTGGGTTTTTTTTTTAAAGCACTTTTAACTTTTCACTCTTATTTCAGGAATGGAAAGGCCAAACCACATTGTATTAAGTATTTTATAAGCCCACATACCATTTTTGTTAAATCATGGCTAATTCAATTCTATGTACAGCCATCAATCCTAAATCAAGATATATAGCCCAGCTGGAAATTCCTGTGTAAGCTAAGAGGTCTTTAAGAACATGACCCCAAAGCTAAAGAATACTGCAACAGATAACCAATGTGCTTTCATGCCTGAATCCTAAATCTTTAATGAGGATCTCTGATGAACAGTGCAGTTTCCTGATGCTATCACATAAACTTCATTTAGTGTCATTTCTCTAGATGGCAGCATGAGCCATAGATATAGTATGAAAGTATACTGTACACAAAGTACATCACAACAAAAACTCAGCTGTGCTCTTTTTCTTTCTAATTGGCTTAGTATAGTATTTTTCTAAAGCTGAAGTGAAGGATATTAACTTTAATTCACTCCATAAAATATTGCAGCATCGTCCTATGAAAGACAGATGCACTTACCTTGGCTATGTTAGATAAAATCATGGAACAGGTTGGAAGGGACCACCAAAGGTCATCCAGTCCAACCCCTTCCCCTCCTTGAAGTGCAGGGATACCCTCCACCAGAGCAGGCTGCTCAGAGCCTTGTCCAGCCAGACCCTGAATATCTCCAGGTATGAGATCTCAACTACCTCCCTGGGCAATCTGTTACAGTGTTCCACTAGCCTCATGGTGCAGAATCTAATCCAATGTAAAGCTCCTCTTCTCTCATTTCAAACCATTGCCCCTCATGCTATCTCTCCAAGCTTTTGAAACAGCCCCTCTTCAACCTTCTTGTAGGCTCCCTTCAGATACTGGTAGGCCACCATTAGGTCTTCCTAGATCCTTCTCTTTGCCAAGCTGAACAACCCCAGCTCCCTCACCCTGCGCTTCTAAGCGGCATGCTCCAGCCTTCTGGGCTGCAAGGGCACACTGTTGGCTCATGTCCAGCTTCTCATCCACCAGAACTCCCAAATCCTTTTCCTCATGTTACTCTCACACAAAACCTTTTCACTTTACTGGGGAAGTTTAAATAAGAAAATGTGAAGCTCAGCACTATCCTTGAAGAGCAATGCCATTAACAGCTGCATCTTCAGTTCCAACGCTTCAGGCTTCCTAGTTCCACACTCTGAGCATTAACTGCTGTCTCATCCTTAATGTAAAAGTCTATTAATGTCTCCTAAGTGTTCAATGGATTCTTAAAAAGTGATTAATCTATTAAACAGAACCATGACAAGAAAATAACTGAACTAAAAGGACCTCTATTAACATTTTAGGCAGACCCAATCTGTGGTTCTCTGCAATAAAGTGTAGAGGCTTGTTCATTTTGCAAATTCTTGTCTGTAAACTGATGGTGGAGTGGATTAGCAGTTTATCTCAATTTAAGAAGGACACTGAGACTCTTGAACGTATCCAGAGAAGGACAATGAGGCTGGGGAGAGACCTCAAGCACAAGCCCTATGAGGAGAGGCTGAGGGACCTGGGGTTGTTTAACCTGGAGAAGAGGAGGCTCAGGGGAGACCTTCTTGATCTCTACAACTACCAGAAGGGAGGTTGTAGCCAGGAGGGGATTGGTCTCTTCTCTCAAGCAACCAGCATGAGAACAAGAGGACACAGTCTCAAGCTGTGCCAGGGGATGTTTAGGCTGGATGTGAGGAGAAAGTTCTTCACAGAGAGAGTTGTTAGCCGTTGGAATGTGCTACCCAGGGAGGTGGTGGAGTCCCATCCCTGGAGGTGTTCAAGAGGGGATTGGACGTGGCACTTGGTGCCATGGTTTAGTTGTCATGAGGTCTGTGGTGACAGATTGGACTTGATGATCTTTGAGGTCTCTTCCAACCTTATTGATTCTATGATTCTATCTGTGCTTTTAGACATGCAGATACTGATCCATACCTTTTGTATCCAAGCAGTCAGAAGAGCATTTAAAAAAAGGAGGTGGGGAGAACAGGAGGTAGGATTCAGTAATTTTGGTCTATTTTTGTATTCTCAGCATTCCAGGTGAAGAAATAAAACTGACATAATGAGATCTGTAATACATAACATACTTAGCTAGATTTTCATTTATCTTTATTTACCTTTGAAGTATTGAGAACTTTTTTTGTATAATTAGATACCACACAGAACATACTGCTGATAGTGGTGTGAGGGGAAATTTTACCTTGGCACACTCCTGCCAGGGAGGAAAGTCTGGCACCAAGGAAGCTTTTTTGTGTTTGCTGTTCCTTTTTCACTTCTTTCATACACAGATAAAAATTAACAAACCAGAAAAGGGACTTGGATACTTTTTCAATCTGCTTGAGGGTAGGAAGACACTGCAGAGAGATCTGAGCAGGTTATATCGATGGGCTGAGGTCAACAGAATGAGGTTTAACAAGACCAAGTGCTAGGTCTGCACTTTGGTCACAACAACCAAGCAACGCTATAGGCCTGGGGAAGAGCAGCTGGAAAGCAGCCCAGTGGAAAAGGATCTGGAACGATGGTGGATGGCCAGATGAATGTGAGCCAGCAGTGTGCCCAGGTGGCCAAGAAGGCCAACACCATCCTAGCCTGGAAAAGCAGTGTGTCCAGCAGGAGTAGGGAAGTGATTGTGCCCCTGTTCTTGGCACTGGTGAGGCCACAGCTGGAGTACTGTGTTCAGTTCTGTTGCCACAGGATTGGAAAGACAATGAGGTGCTGGAGCTTATCCAGAGAAGTGCAAAGAGGCTGATGAGGGGTTTGGAGGGCATGACATAAAAGGAGCAGCTGAGGGAGCTGAGGTTGTTTAGTCTAGAGAAGAGAAGGTTGAGGGGAGATCGTACTGCTCTCTATAGCTCCCTGAAGCTCCAGAGATTGTAGTGAGGATGGCGTTGGTCTCTTCTCACAAGTAAATAGTGATAGAACAAAAGGAAGTGGGTTTAAATTGTGCCAAGGGAGATTTAGATTGGACATTAGGAAAAACTTCTTTACTGAGAGAGTGGTGAGGCATTGGAACAGGCTGCCCAGGGAGCTGGTTGTGTAGCCATACCTGGAGGTGCTCAAGAAGCTGTAGGTGTGGTACTTCCAAGATATATTTTAGTGGTTGTGGTAGTTAGGTTATGGTTGGACTTGATCCTAAAAGGTCTTTTCCAACCTGAATGATTCTATGAACAGGTGTTAACTCCGCTTTAAACTTGGCTCTTGTAATGTTTCATCACTTGGTATACTTGTAACATCACTGAAACTATATAGATTTAAGTCCCATATAGGTTACTGGTGAAAGCTAACAGAGGCAGTAATGGGTATAACTGAGCTAACTGAATACAATGAAACTTTTGATCTCAATTCAACTGGAAGACTGCGGGTTATAAATAAATGGCATGTGTCATGCTGTGTAAAGAACATGCAACATAGGAGGAACTACCTCAGGAACATCAGATAGGGTGCCAAGAATCCCAAAAATTAGACATCTCAAACATGTTTCCTCACAAGAGTCCAAAGGATTCCAAAGGCTGATAAATCTACTTGATGCACACAATAAGAAAATGTAGACTAAAAAGCAAAAACTTACTGTGATCACGTGAAGCCTTCCAAAATGAGGTTCAAACCAACCAAAACCAAAAGACAAATGACTTTTCAAACCCAGGACTATGGATTTGCTCCCACTGCAGTTCATGGCATGCTTCCATTGATCTCAGTTTTGCAGGGATGATCTCTAATACTGGAGTTTAATGTCTAATCTATATTACTGCGATTTTTTGGCACAATCCAACTTGGAATGTGGTAGCGTGATACGAAAAGGGTGTTTTGTTTGGAAACTTGGAATCAAATCTGACTTGGACTAGATTGCACAATAAAGAAGCCAGCAAAAGGGAATTTGACACTCACCATTCTGGCAGAAAACTGAAGTTTCTCAAAACTAGAAGAATAAAGATACTTTCAAATTAAAATCAAAAGGAAGAAAACGTTAAGTGTCCAACTGTGCCAGATTGCTGGCATCCTTGGTTAATGACCATTACCTTCTTCAAAGTCTTTTGAAGTTAGTAGGAAAACTAGTACCTAAAAATAGTGCAGAATGAATGAAATCTCACTGTCTAGGAAACAGAAAGTATAAATCCTTTATACTAGCATGTGAAACCTCAAACTATCTGTGACAAATCCTGTATTTCTTCTTCCTTCTGAGCTATTACTGAATTAATTGGGAGTTCTCAGTCCCTATTCAGCACAGGACTTAAATAGATTCTCAACCCTATACACATGAGAAAACCTAAATCCTTATCTAAATTTGACTTCATTGTAAGTTAATCATAAGTTAATGTCAGAACAAGCGCTCTGGTGTTTTGTTAAACTGGGAACTTGACTTCTACAGATGGGAGGAAGTCTCTTTTGTTCTCACAAGTGCTTAAACCTCAGTTATCAGGTCACAGTTGTGTGCCTCTAGCAATATAGGATAACAGTTATTTGAGAGCAAGAGCTATCATTTTATCAGGGACAGAACATAGGGAGAGCAAAATGGAAAGAAGCATAGCATAAAGCTGCTATGGAAGAATATGATTAGTATATTTGCATTATTATTACCTTAAGCTTATATGGAGAAGGTTAAAAGGATCAAAATTAAGTTTGTATAGTATATTTGTGCTAAATTCAGTCAGATACTACTGCCTGCAAACATTTATATTAACGATTAACTTTGTGCCATCCAAGTTAATACATTACATACAAAGTCTGAAATATAACACAGGGTCTGGAAATATTTCTTAATCAAATTAAGTACTATGGACATTAAGGTTTTGATCATCCTAATTTAGCAATGTGACTTAGTCACAACTTGGCAATTCAATGACCATGAAGTGTTTGATCTGTTTCCTGACCTGTCAAATAGTATCACTTAAAAGACAGGTGGAGAAAGGATGTTTTAATCCAGTAGATATTCTTTCAAACCAAACTGAGAGGAAGTCGTCATCTCCATTGGAGAAAGACTTTCAGTTGCCACTGATCAAAGACAGAGCAAATTCAATGACCTAAATTTAGAAGGATATACCACATGCTAATAACTCCTTGGGTCAGTTAACACACTGCAGTTTATTGATTCCCTGACAGCATCATAAAAATGAGTCAGTGCTGGTTAATAAGAAAGTATTTTTTCCTGTTAATCAGTGATATTGTTTGCAAAGTGAAAGGCAGCAGGTCCTTGCAATTCACCACAAAATAAAAACCAAAATCCTTACCCTAATAAAGAGGATCTTCTCTCCAACTCTGTACCTTCCTTGTGAAAGACGCTCCACACAGAACTTATTAGGGCATTTACAAGGTGGATCTTCAGAAATGTGTTTAACCTGGAAAACAGGGAAGTTATTAATAAAGACTGTTGAAAATAGCATGCATAGCAAAATATGTAAGAAAAATTTGCCATAACATGATAGCAACTAATCAAGGTCTCCACTGATTATATGTTCTCTATATTTCTTTACTCCCAGACTACAGCACTTCCAATATTAAGATCAATTTTACAGCTGTAATGAAGTAAAAATAGAGCCAAGTGTCACATAAGGTCAACATAATATTTGCACTGTTTAACTGAAGTCAAATAGCTTTTTGCTGCATCAAAGTTCTGTAGATGTGCTCTCAGTATTTTATGGTGAATCAGCTCAACTGTCAAAGTGTTAATATAGCTGACAGGCAAAATAAAGATGCCTTAACACGGCATTTTCCCTCTAAATGAACATAATAAATACAGAACATCTTGACTATCAATAAAAGGCCCTGCCCAGCACCTTCACTTAGCTCTTCAAAGTAGTGCATTTACAGAGAATACTATGCCATAATCACAAATCCATGCCAAGACACTCCCCAGTATTAACCACCCTTTGGTGACCTTCACCTGAGGGCATTAGCACAGTCAAAGGTAATTCAAAGGGGCCTCCAGAGTACTCTATCATTGCCAACAATAAGGACTGAAAAAATACAGATGAAAACTACTTTCCTGCTTTTTATCAGCTGCATCAGCTTTACTTCAGCCTCCTGTGAAAACTTGGCCCTTGCATGCACTACCAAAGGCATTAATGCTTCATAAAAGTATATTTTGTACTTTTCAGTGACCTGAAAGGAAGAGAGCCATCAATGCCAAAAGAGCAGACCTGCTTGAGAAGCTTTTACTTGGCATTCAAGCTGCACTACTGAATAGGAGCAGTAGTTACACATGCAGCGTTTTTATATACTGCAGTTTTCCTGGAGGAAAGCTGACCTAGTACAGCAGTGTCAACCTCCAAAATGCCAGAGGCATTTCCTAGAAGTTTTGTCCACTCCAGATAATATTCCAAAGACCTTTCCAAATCCAGTTAGTGAATCAAGGCCTGTGAAAAAGGTCTGAGGTCTGGGAAAGACGACTTTCAAAACAGTTAACAAATTAAAGTCTTAAATTGTTTCATAAAAACCCAACACTATCAGGGCAAAGCTATGGCACTCTGATAGGTGTCTTGGTTATCTTGAATAAGCTAACATGAAAACCTTCTGAAGCTAAACACATGCCTTTCAGATCTGCTTTTAGAATAAAGTTATAGTATGTTCAATAAGACAGAATATTTACATGTCAACCAATTATTGTTTCTGTACTAGATCAGGGAGCCAAAATGCTTCTGTAACTAGCCCTGTTGACCAATTTAAAGGCTTTCCAATTATTTCTGAAGCTGTTCAACTTTGTTGTCTGAATAACTATTACTTTGTGGAATTTTTGGGTTTAATAATTATTTAGCCTTAGCTTAAAAAGAATAATCAATGTATGCTATTTTTGTGAACTATTTAATTTAAAAAGAGATGAGGAACTCTGTGTGTGCATTTTACACCCCAGATGAGTTGTCCTCAGTATGAGTGAACAGTCACTGAATTATGTTAAGATTAGTTATGCCAGTGATTTTTAATCAACATGGGTGAATGTTAGCCTCCATTTCTGGAGAATCAAACTATTTTGATAGTTTACAATAAGAGTAACTTACATGAAGCCAGTGGAAGATGACTACAATCTAAGTGCAGGTTGCTGAGGATACAAAAGGTACATTCTTATACCTCTTGGAATGCAGTACCTAGACTGGGACTGTTCTTAGAGGACTCTGGGCAATGGCCCCCTGTATGCTGCTCAATAATCGGTGGTTTCTGACATAATATCCTAAGGCATTTAATCCCTTCTGGAGACAATCTTAACATTCAAACCTGAAAATGGACAGTGTGAATTATGCCTTAATAGCTGTGTCCACCAGGGTTCATCTAAGCAAACAAAAATCCAGAGCAGCCAGAGCAAACAGGTTCAAGGTTGTTTTAAAACTGTAAGCAAAATAGAGCCATCTCAGGCCTGTGGAGAAGGAAAGCCAACAGATTTATACTGGTGTAAAACAGAGGATAATGAGACCTTCACTGCTGATGCTGCTATTAAGACTTCCATTACCTTACTCTCCCAAAGGACACAGAAGTACTATTGAGTGGAATTTGGAAATCAAGTAAGGAAGCAGAGGGAAGAATTATATCCTATTTTATTTTGTGTCTGGACTATATGAGTACTGCTGCTATTTTATGGTGTGAGTGTCTGGGGCAGTGTGGGTCAGGAATCGAGCTGGATGAATTCCATTCTGTTTCTATCCCTACTGCTTTCTAAATTAAAGGAGGTGGTTGGAGACAACCTTCATCCTCTGTTCTGTTCCTACAAGATACGCAGTCACCACCCTCCTTCTACACATAGCTACTCTTTCCCAAGTCTGCTGAAACAAGTGAGTGCTTCTGCAAAGTTAAGGAAGAAATACAAAATGCTAAGAAACAAAGAAGAAAAAGTGAAATGCAATTATTTGCCTCAAATACTCCAAAGCATTTCAATAAAATGAACGAACATTATATTCCATCTGCTTTTTGTAACAAAAGAGTGGCACATGGATTTTTCAAGGAGGGCTTTGTAACTCCCAGGTGGCACATCTACCTTGTAATATAGCAGTTACTATAGAAACGGCTTCTTTTTATAGAATAAATTTGTACTTTGCAAGTTTAACCCTTTCACAGTCTCAAAATGTATCCTTTTTAATCTGACTGCAGTCGTTTCAAAGGAACTTTTCTAGGGCTTGCCACAGAGAAATGAACACTCCGCCACAGTGCAATGAAATTAAAAGCAAGACGCTTTCCTTCTAACAATGAGGGGGAAAGAATGCTTTTTTCCCCTTACCACACCAGAAACATGCAGAACAGCAGCATAAAAATTAGGCTGAGATAACTCAGAAGTGTTTGTTAACATTCTGAACAAGTCAGTATGGGCTAAATCTCCTAGGCCTGACTCAATCCTTTCTCAGACAAAACACCAAGTGGGAGTTGATGAATAAGAAGTGAGCAGAAAAAGAAAATGGAGTAATGAGAAGGGAACTTGGCCCTAAACACAAAGCTGGGCTAAACTTCAGATCTCCTACACAGTGCAACATTTTTTTCCAAACATCAGGCATAAACAATTGTGGTCAAAAATAGATTAACTCTGTCAGTCTGCAAACCTTTAAAATACAGTGAGCTCTTGAAACTCAGGCTTCTGTGTGCTCTGCAAGTAAATGCATAGGTCAGATAGGAAGAAGCTTCCTCCCACAACTTACAGCATCATCCAACAGTTTTCCTGTGCTCTTTTTCCCAGGAGACTTTGTGGGTGATGGTGAAGGAGATGGAAGTGGGGCTGAAAGTGTTTCCTCTTGTTCAATCTCTTTTTCCAGCTTTATTAGTCCTGGAGGCTCCACCCCAAACCTTTTGGAAACATGCAAACAAATTACAAGGATTACATATTTTAAAGCAAACAGGTGGAAAGAATTTATGCTTTCCGCACTGCACGGTCAGGAAATAAGGGAATGCCACGTACATTAGTGAACGTGTATAGGATGCATCAATCATTACTGCCACCATTCCAAAGTAATATCAAAAATTGATTTTTAGATGCAATCTTGAGTTGACCCAATTTACAGCAAACACAGAGGTTTTTTAATTTCTCTGTCTGATAACACATATGTTGGTGAATTTATGAACAACTCAAGGCTTGCTGTACCAAGTAGGGAAGATTTAAGTTTGGTACTTTTGCTCTGCCGCCCACCAACATCCTTTCACACTGCCTGACAACTTGTATTCTGTGCAACTATTTTCTAAAGAAATGCAGATGAAAAGTGATTAAATGTTGTCCTGATCTCAACTACTGCACTGAATCTACAAATAAATGGAAACATGTCCAGTATTGTTCAGAAGTGACTAATGCTTTCTCTAACCAGTTTTCGACCGCCAATCTTCCTATCTCTGTTAACAGTGGCAAAACACTCATAGCTCCAACTAAAACAAAACGCATGCAGCTTTGGCATGAAGCATCTCAAACACAGCACTTGGAGAGCATGGCTAAAACAATGCCTGCTTTTGAAAGCTTTATGGCAAGTGATTAAGTCAGAATCTCACAGCAAGCGGCAGAGCTTGGACAGATGTCAAAAGTCTAGAAGCCCATCCTATTTTTCCTAATCATTAGCAATTCCCCTCTGGTTTTCGTTGTTCTTTTTTTTGTCTGTTTTGTTTTTTTTTTCTTAGCCAACACTCAACAAAATCCAGAAAAACAGAAAGGTTTCCTTTTCCAGAGAAGGACTTCAGCTTGGAAAAGTCATCAGACCAGGTAGGCTCTTTACAGCAAACTACTCGCATAAATGAAACCATATTTTCTCCTGCAGTAGAAAAGTCCACAGCCCAAATGCAGAACTATGCTGACTTATCTAGGTTAAGATCTGGACACTAAAATATTGAGCAGTAACAAATATATTCTAAAAATGTAGCTGAATATCATAGTAATGTTAGAAGGGTGCAGGAAAGGGCACGAACACACTGACTATCGTTTGTGGGTTTCTGATAGCTTTTAATTTCGTCACACTACTGCCCAGTAAACTAATATCGTGAAAACCAAGAACAAAATCTGTGCTTGTATTGGCTTCTAACTGGTGCAGTTTGCCTAATGAAAAGTCAGCCAACACTGAAGCAAGCACTTACATACAATCCATTTACTTCCTGTCTGTCTGCAGATGCCGACAGGCTGTAAATCATTACATTCCCACTGGGCTCTAAGCGTACACCTGCACGCAGCCTTACTCATCAAATAAAACTCTTCCATGCTAAGCAATGCTGCTGCTTTGCTTATACTGCTTTTCATAATCTCCAATTTTTGTCATTGTGACAGACTTTTCAAGTTCCCTGTACTTCCAAGCATTCTGAATTGCTCTGGTGATGAGTTGAAAAATAAACCCAACAAACAAACACACACGAGGTTTTTTTCCACATATTATATCAGCCTGAAGCAAAGTTGCTGGAAAGCTGGAATGGCACAAGCCACATCTTTTCTGGGAGGGGCAGAGGTGCAAATTCTGTTCTGGAAGGTATGCTGAGAATTTCCTTTCCTGCTCCTTTCTGGCCTGCCTTCTTGTAACTACAGATGAAGCAGCACCAGACTGTAACATGATCTCCAATAGATTTTGCACCACTTCCCATTTTTACCAAGGAAAAACTGACTACAATAGCAAAAAGATCTTGAAATTGCTCAAGAGGAATTTCCAAAGACCTATGGGAGTTGTTTAACCCCCCAGAGTTTAACAGTTACCCAAGAACTTCATTCTTTCTGCAGGGGAAAAAAAAACACATCCAACAGTAATTCAGCTGTTTTCCATTATATAATCTCTCACTTTAAAATACCTGGGGAGACTGTGGAACCTGTGCAATCCACTGCAATAGCCCTGTGCACTGCCAATGTTCATTTTCATCCTGTAGGATACTTCCATTTACCATAAATGTTCTCCTTCTACCTGCGTGATGTCTGCTGGTGCACACAATTGCCCATTTCAGATACTGAAATATCACAGATGACCTCTGAATGTTGTCTTGATAAACAACTAATATCTAGGATAGTTTACCCAGGCAAAGCTAGTTTTATCAGTACCTGGGCTTTAAACTGCCACTTTTTGAGCTGAGTGGTTACACCACTTTTCCATTGACACTATGGTCCATTCATCCAGTCCATCTCTCTCTGATTTGGCTAAAAGGCTACTAGAATATGCTAACTCCTTTGTGCCTCAATCCCACAGCTATTTTCATTCAGACTTCTGGGAGTTATACTTTCTGGCCAACTCTATGCCTATGCAAGCTTCCAGTGGCAGCAAGGGCTTTTCTGAAACATGATCAAGAGACAAACTTCTAACTGTTACACTCACAAAACATGAATATCCATAACATAAATACAACATGAAAACAATAGTTCTGAAAGCAGGAATAAACAGGGGTCTCCTTCACAATGATCAGAAATCTGGTTGGAAATCTGAAATTAAGGAAACCCCCAGAATAGCAAGGCACTCCAATTTGATCCCTATATGGATCAACACAACTGCACTTTACAGCAGCAGTACCACTGTCCTCGTATTTTTGTAGCAAATCTTATGTGCTATGCTGGTTAAATCTGTGCAAAGGGAAAAATCACATTCATTGCTGTCATTCTGAATGTTGAGCAGAAGTCACTGGTGTCTTGGCAACCAAGATAATGCTACAAGGTACTGGAGGCCCAGCGTGGCTAGAACCATCTGACTGGTACAGACTGGTACCTCAATTCTCCTATTGCTTCTGTTGGTGAAAATCCAAGAGAAGTTCATTGAAATTGCTTAGGTTAGATTTCAGTCACGTGAGGATCAAGTTATTATCAATACAGTTGATAATAACTCAGTAGTTTATAGAGAAATCTGACTGTTAGGAGGAGAAGCAGCTCAAAGCTGTATTTAGAACAAAATTCTCAACCCTTTCCCCTCTAATAGGGGGATAGCCAGTGAATACCTTCACTGAGGTGAGGTACAAAGATTTCATTATGTTGATTAACAACTACCCACAGGAGAATCTTGAGTGCCATGAAGATAAGCATTATCCTTCAACTTAATGAGCATTAAAGTTAGCTTGAGATGTGCTGATTTATTAAGTCTCTCAATAGCCACTGCTGTCAAGAATGTAAATATTCCTTCATTCTTCAAATATTTTCACCTACCTTGCTGCAATCCTTCCAAGTTCCAGCAAACAAAGGCACACTTCTCTTGGCTGCTTGTGCAGAACTGGTAAAGCAAAATTAAGATGGAGAACATTTATAAATAGAAGGTATTTTAAAGATCTTAGTGATGAATGGAACCTAATCATCAACATCTGTTAATCTTGAATCAGATGAGACTTGGTTTGCTTTGGCTTGCACTGCAGTTTTACTGGAATAAAAAGGATGGGATTGAGTAGTTCTCATTGCAGATGATTTAGGAAGTTACCATTTAGTTAATCCTTTAGTTCCTTGGAAAATACCATTCTAAATCTACCCCACTGTGAAATTGTCTGGGCTATTTGGTAACCTGCAAGCAGTTTGTAGCTATTAGAAAACTACCTGAAAGCTCTGCAGAACGTTAAAAGCAGTAGAATGTCAAAAATAAAGACCAAAGTGATTCTTTTCTCTGTATAAGGTATGAGAACTCCTATTCTCTAGATCAGGATTTTTCTCAGCCCATTTAAATTACACAAATAACAAAAGAGCTTCAGTAAATTTGGTCCTGAATTTGTTATGCATCTACTCTTAAACATGAAACTAGAACACACAAAGACAGCTTGCCACAGAAAAGAATCCAGGTAAAACACTTTTTTTCTGTATATACACACATATGTGCAAACTTCCATGCCTGGATTACACACAAGATCTATAGATTTTAAGATTTAGGAAACAGCTGTAACACAGCATGAATTTCTCATTAAGAATTATCCCAATCATCCAGATAATTCCTCCCTCTCCCCCTCCCATTCAGAGAGGTAATGGTCTGGAGAAGTCCAGCAAAATATGTAAGCAAAATCCAAAAATCAATAAATAAGGAAAAGTTTGTGGCCGTTGCATAATCAACTCTCCAAAAAGAAGAAAGGAAATAGACATATAAATAAATAAATAAGCAGTACATTGTTGTGTTCTCTTACTGCAGTGAGACCTTCATGTTGTGGATAAAGTTCAGGGTTTGGACATTTCCACAATAATCAGAAGATCTGCAACTTATTCAATCTGAACAAATAATATTATTCATTCAGACTGAACTGACACCAAAAAACAATTCCCTGAACAATTGTATAAATCAGAAAAGAAAAGACAAGGGACAAAATGGGAAAAGGAAAAAACAGTAACAAAATTGATTTGGTTTTAACAAGGTCAAGACATCCACTGTATAAACATTTGTTTATCTACAAACTCACCTAACTCAAATGCATGAAGAAAAAAATAGCATACCTGAAAAAGACATTTCAATGTCCAGTTAAAGCTCTGAAAGTCACTGCTTTGGCCTACACTGTGTGCATGAGACACAGAAAGGGAATTCACAGATTTAAACATCTCTAAATAACTAACACCTTGGGGCAGCTTCTGCAACCTTAATTTCCAGCTCCTCTGACTTGAATAAATGTACAGTAAGTTGTGTGAGTTGGATGCTCATCTCAATAACTTTTATTAGTGTATATGTAGCACTTGGAGATGTATGCATTCTTCCTCTCTAAACTCATCCAAATATATTTCCAGAAGTTAAACTGCAGAGCACGAAGACTTAAATGTCACTGCAGCAATCTCTTATTAGGAATATAAAAGATACTGACTTTGACACTCTGTCTTCCTTGACACGATAGGATAGGATAGAATAGGATAAACCAGGTTAGAAAAGATCTTTAAGATCATCGAGTCCCACCTACCATCCAACACTATCTGATCAACTAAACCATGGCAACAGTTTAATGAATTACTAAAACTACCTTTGCTAGTAATCAGTGTCTTTTAAAAGTGTTACAGTCATGGGCCTGGAACTCTATTCTGCTGTTTTCATCTTAATGTCCAAAAATAAAACTTCATTTTAAGACATAAGGCATCCCCCAAAATCTAAATGGAGTAAATCAGTTTTAGAATAGTCAAGGGAGTCCAATATTTCTGAACTGCAATTCACACACACTCACATCTGAATGACTTTGAAGGGGAGAAGAGAAACAGAAGGTCAACTCATTTTTTTTTATTTATTTATTTGGTTTTGCCACAAAGCTCCGTAAATAGAACTGGCAGAGGATTTCATTAAGAAAGGTGAAATATTCTTCTGACAATGTTTAAAGTCCCTTAGCAAATCTGACTCAACATAATCTAGGCACATTTCATGCATTTCACATGGAACAGCGTGACACAGTGGAATCATTGTTAGAAGATGAAGAGCTGTGCAGGCAATAACCAGGCACAAAACCAAACATCTGGTCATCTGATAAGGAGACGGTGACACAGCACTTCCAACAAGAAAATGTTAGCATTCCTGAGGACTATACCAGCATATGTATTCAGGAACTTCAGAGACAAACAAATGTGCTTTTGTATACTGCAATGCCCACTGGAAATAATTTAGATTTCCAATCCTTTTCCCCAAATACAGACATTTAATGGCCTACATAGTCTAGCAAGAGACTGGTCAGGACACAGAGGGAAGGTCATGAGATTGCATCTCCACACCTATCTTGGTCCCAAGCATTCAGTATAACCTTGAGCAAACAACTAACACTTTCAAGTGCTCTGATTTCCAAGTACTTAGTTTGAATATTTTGTCTGGTGCTATTCCACAATAAGTGGAAGAACTCAGTATTTAGTAACTCTCAAAAGTCTGCCTAATAATCTTCTTGAAAAAAAAAATCTACCTTTACACTTTCTTTGCACCCAGAAAACAGTAAAAGAAATATTACACACACTTTCTTTCTTAGTTTTACTCATAGCACTTGAGTTAATTGGTATTTCTGAAGCACTTCTAAACACAGAATCATAGAATGGTTTGGGTTGGAAGGGACCACCAAAGGTTATCTATTACAACCTCCTTGCAGTGAGCAGGGACTTCCTCCACTAGATCAGGATGCTCAGAGCCTTGTCAAGCCTGACCTTGAGTATCTCCAGGGATAGGGCCTCGACCATCTCCCTGGGCAGCCTGCTCCAGTCTTCTACCACCCCCATGGTGCAGAACTTGTTCCTAACTTCCAACCTAAATCTCCTTTTCTCTAATTTCAAATCATTGCCCCACATCCTATCACTGCAGGCCTTTGCAAACAGTCCCTCTGCAGGCTTCTTGTAGGCCCCCTTCATATTCTTGAAGGCCCCCTTCATATTCTTGAAGGCTGCTACTAGCACTCCACATGAGTGCTACTGTATGATGTGAAGAATTCTAAGGATGAGTAAAACTGAAGCTTTCCCTAACACATCTGTGCAGTAAGTCCATCATTATCCCCACCTTATACATGGAATTAAGGCATGTGTGTGTGTGTACATACATAAAAGACACACAAAAGTACCCTTAACTAGGTGCTATTCTTAAATACTTACTGTCTGATCTCTAGGGTACTGCTGAGTTTCCAAATGCTACCTTTGTATGAATGAAATCAAACAAAACACAACTAGTGATCCCATTACAAGGTCTGACAGATCCCCCTGATGGGAGCTATGTGATGGAACTATAGACATTTCTTCCAAAAATATTCAGTAGCAACATCAAAATACTATCCCAATTGCCACCAAACTTTCATACTTGATTAGAGAGGTCTTCAAAAGGTTGATCCTTTGATCCTTCTTCCAGCCATCTTTCACTTTCTCCTACTTTTTCTTCGGATTCTATAGCAGTTTTTTTGTTTTATTTGGTTGGTTGGGTTTGTTTGGTGGTGTGTTGGGTTTTCTAATCATTGCTTTGACAACTTTTACTCTTAACTTGTCCCAAACAAATCCTTACTTCTGAGTGAAAGAGTTCTATGACCTCATACTTAAATCAAGGAGTTGTGATCCCCCATCCCCCATTCAGCACTATCATTTATGGAAGCCTCAAAACAATTAAAGGTTTCAAGCACAGTAACTCTATGGATAGTAAAGAATTAGTCTAGTATTAATATAGAGACCATCTTAACACTAAGAATTTACTGGAATCCGTGAATTTAAGATGCTGATCCAAAGGCAGTAATAACAGTGTCCAGAATGCTTCTATAGTCCTCAAAACGAGATGTATTCAATAATGAGTTGTTTAGTAAAATGTTGTGAGAGACAGGACAAAGCCTTATTCTGATGCAACTGCATGAAAAATATAATGTGCTGTTCCAAGCTGTAAATGTGTCACTGAGAGAGAATGGTGAAAGTCCTTCCATTTCATAAAATGGAATTGGATAAACCAGAGTATAAAGGCCCTGTGCATAACAAAAAAATGTTAAGCAATCAACATTGAAGTGATGGTGTTTCTTAATCCAAATAATGTTAGACTAAAGATCAGAGGTGCTCGTGGTTAAGTCCACCATTTCCACTAAAACACTGGGTGCTTTCCTTTAGGCAAGCTGCCCACTAAACTCGATCAATAAGTTGCATCAAAAGAAGACCGTGTCACAGTTTGTGTGTGTGGAATATGCAAGCACAAAACACAAATACAACCACACCATCCAACACCTCCCAGAACAAACACACACATTAGCATGCTGGCACACTCAGTGGCAAACCCTTTTCTTGCTGAGTAGACTCTATCATAGAAGAGATGCAGAATATTCATGGGTTCCAGATCCTACAATCATCCAACAACACCACGTTACCGACAGAGTTCAGAACTTCACTTAACTAAAGTAATCATACAAACTGTTACCATTCCTCCTATTTGGCCAAGAAGAGTTTCCTTCAAGGATTACACAATTCATGTTTGAGCACCATAATTATGAAAATCTCCATCTAGAATGCTTCCATAGATTGAATTACCACAGCTGTGTGGATCTGCTGCCCTAAAACCTACAAAGGGGAACTTACAAAATAAAGGCATCATGGGAATGGAGGAATTGGAGAGCATTACATCTCTTAAACTGCAAAGAGCTAGTGCAGCTCCTTCTTATGTTTGCAAGTTTCTTTGTACTAGGCAATGTCCAACTTCTTCACTTCAAATGTTATTGGTCATCTCCCACGTGATTTACCATGTCCAGTAAGAGTTTCATTTGGAAGATTTAATTAACATAACAGAGTCAATACATATACCCACCACACTAGGTCACCTTTGTGATACTAATTTCTTTACTGCCAAGCATTTTCCTCTGGAGATCTAAAACAATGTAATTCAATTTAAAAGACTCCACAGGATAAAAGATCAAACAGATTAAACAAAAAAAAAGGGGGGGGGGGGGAAAATTGTGCTAGAAGAATAAGGCTGTAAAACAATAGATCAGTTGCAATGCAGACAAGACCCCTTGAGCAACAGAACAAAAAAGCCTCTTGAGTCAGCACAGTGTGTTCACTTGTCTTCTATGGAAACCAAGCTGTCAATCACCACAACTGCTTTACACTTCTATTTGAATTCAGATGGCAAACAAACAATTTATTCTCTTCATTTATTTGACTGAAACAAACTCTCCAGGTAAGATATATAAAGTTTTCCTTTGAAGAGAGAAGAGTAAAAATAATGAATAATATGTTCTATTACAACAATAATTTCTTAATCTTTTGATAGGACATCCTGAAGCACTAGTGTTAGGTAATTTTTGTTCAGAGCTGCACAAAGGAATAAGCTGGGGGGGGGAAGAGGTCAGTATAGGATAGAAAAAAATATTAAAAAGTCAAATTTTCTTGCCTCCTGAGCCACCCATTGAGTCTGCATGAAGAGCTACTGCAGATGAATGTCTGCAGCCAAACTGAGCATGCACTTGTATCCTACTCTCCTGAAAGAGAAAAGCACCTTCTTAAACATCCAACTAAGGAACAGCATTCCACGATCACAAAATCCTCTGCATGCAGGAAATCACAGCAAGATTTTTGTCTCATTTAAGTTCCTCTCAAATTCAACTTAAATGAATTTTAAGTGATGGGTCCTTGCTCATGCTTCAGATACGTGACAGAATTAACATGGCAGACACAGGTCAGATTTGGAGGCAGGATCTCTTAAAGAGAGCTATTTTGTCTTTCAAGGCAAAACACCAAAGTTATTAAAATTGCCAGCTATGATGTAAACAAGTACATACCCAAACCTTCAGACTCAAACAGGCAGGTATCATCCACCCCTACATCTCTGCACCAGGATAAGAAGTTTGCTGTGTTGTCCCGTGCGAAAAAAGACCCTGAAGGAGCATTGGCTTTGCATGGAATCTTCCGTACTGGTAAGGTCTGAAAGACAGAAGTTCTCTCTTTAGACAATGGATACATGCTGACATAATGCTGAAGTGTTAATGACATTAAAATAACTGCCACCAACACATTTCCTTGTCCATTCAAGGATTCCAACCAAAGAAGAATTAAGTGAATTCAACAGCATGGAGTTGTCAACCACAAAGTCTTTTCAAAAGCATTGTGATGGGCTACAGGATGTGACAATCACACAGCTGAATCAGTATTATCATCATCTTAGGAATATTAGCACTGCAATTTTGAGCTTTAGTGTTTGGTCAAAGGAGATGCTACTGATAAATTATATCAATACCTGAACCTGGGGAAAGAGGGAGAAGGGGAACTACAGGAAGGCTAGGAGTGTTTAGGAGGGCTTGTAGTGATAGGACAAGGAGCAATAGTTTTAAACTGGAGCAGGGTACATTATGTTGGACATTAGGAAAAAGCGGTAAAATACTGGAGCAGGTTGCCCAGAGATGTGGGTGGAGATATTAAAGACCAGACTTGATGTGGCACTGGGCAGCCTGATCCAGTTGGAGGTGTCCTTGCTCATTGCAGAGCAGTTGGACAAGATGATTTTGAGGGTCCCTTCCAACCCAATGTATTCTGTGAACCTGTGAAGGAGGAACTATATTCCTCACAGACTAACCAAAACCAAGCAAAGCAAGCAACCAACCAAGAATGCTATTAGCACTAGGCAGATTTCTAGACTAGCACAATTCCCACATCACACTAACTTTTTCAAAGAAAGAATGACTGTCTGAACCTGAGGCAAATGCTCATTATCCTCTACAGACTGCTTCCCCCTGTGGCTTACAGCCTTCAGGAAGAAATAACATAGCATTAGGCCACTTCTACCCCCACCTCCCCCCCTTTCCTACATTCTTTTTCTTGAGATTTTAATTGGACAAGTCTAATAGTCTTAAAAGAGCACTGGCTTCTGCTAAAAAAAAAAAAAGGAGTCACAAAAAATTCTCTGGCAGCCAGCTGGAGGAAGGTCAGCCAGTCCAGCCTGCAAGTGGAGAAAAGCTGTAAAAACAAGCCTTTTGTTTCATGATTGTCTACTGCAACCTTACACAAAACATTGCAAAAAAACTCTAAGAAGTTCCTTCCTCAAAATACTTTCCACAGCAAAAGTCTAACCTGACCTTACTTCCTCAGGGGCAGATGAGGAACAAGCAGTGTGGGCAGGGATGCTTGACTGCCTGACTGCAGCATGAAGTGAGATGGGAAAAAGCCAAGGAGCAGCCAGAGTTGGGCTGCTCCATGAGGGAAGATAAGCCAGGAGCCAAGGGTGACTCCAGCAGAGGCAGTGGCAGTCTTCATGGGCAACAGTGCATTCCCACAGCACCTGAGTAGGGCAATGCTAGAGACATACCAGCTTGGGCCAACTCTCCTGTGACAAAATGAGGCAACAAGTCAGGTCTAATGTCTGTCCAGGAAGACAAGTCAGAAACAGAGGAAGACAAGGCTAAATGCAGTGCTACAGCAGAAGCTGGACTTAGAATCATAGAATCAATAAGGTTGGAAAAGACCTCAAAGATCATCAAGTCCAACCTGTCACCACAGACCTCATGACTACTAAACCATGGCACCAAGTGCCACATCCAATCCCCTCTTGAACACCTCCAGGGATGGTGACTCCACCACCTCCCTGGGCAGCACATTTCAACAACTAACAACTCTCTCTGTGAAGAACTTTCTCCTCACATCCAGCCTAAACTTCCCCTGGCACAGCTTGAGACTGTGTCCTCTTGTTCTGGTGCTGGCTGCCTGGGAGAAAAGATCAACCCCCTCCTAGCTACAGCCTCCCTTCGGGTAGTTGTAGAGAGCAATAAGGTGTCCCCCGAGCCTCCTCCTCTCCAGGCTAAACAACCCCAGCTCCCTCAGCCTCTCCTCGTAGGGCTTGTGCTTGAGGCCTCTCCCCAGCCTCATTGCCCTTGTCTGGACACGTTCAAGAGTGTCAATGTCCTTCTTAAATTGAGGGGCCCAGAACTGGACAGACTTCAGCCATAAAGCCCAGCCAGCAAGAGGCAAGAAAAAGTGGTGCTTCCAGAGAGAGCTCCTGGGCTATGGGCAGAGAACATAGGTTGAGGTTCCAGGTGGGGCTGGTCACAACTGTTAGGGTATTTTGGTTCCCTCAGGTGCTAAAATGAACTACTCTGGGGTTTTTAGTGTCTGAGCGCAATCAATCCTTTCAGAACCAAATAGCTAGTTTATAGTCAATTCTAGCCTTTGAGTAGATCCAAAAGGTCCCATTTCACTGCACTGTATCTTAATCTAATTGCACAAAACATCAGCTGTACATAGCAGCTACTTAGTCATGTTCTCACAGAACCAGCTACAAATTGGTTTAACACAGTTCAAATCAAAACAGAATGAAATTCTTTGCCCAGAATACCTCTGCTTGGACTAGAGCATCTGGAGTGATAAATGGATGTTGAACCAGTCAGTGCAAGGAGGCCAAACAAATTACACCTGAGAAAACTGTACTCTCTGGAATTTTCAACATGATTATGTCTAAATTAGAGCACAAATTCTGGATGACCTTATAACGGATTAGCAGCACTGTGGCAGGAATAAGATGACAAGAAGCCAGCTCCAGTACTCCTGACACTTGCAGGCTGGTGCATAAAGTTCTTCAGGAAAGGAGACAAACTACGGTTACTTTTTATGTGAAAGCAGACCTGCAGCATCAAATTGTGTCACCTCCCAGTTTTACTCATCAGTTCTCCTCTCTAAATTTTCCACAGTGCCTATATGTTACTCTGCTCTCAAGTTCTCCTTTGCTGAAAACCAGCAAAGCTTCTCCAAGAAGAAAACTATTTATAATCCCGGAAACAACCCCAGCCAAAATAATAAAGAGATATTGTGCTATATGGCTGGTGGCTGCCATCTGGCACTCAGAGGAGATCTGGGCTCAGCGCAGGCACAACCAATCTGCTATACTCGGCCCAGAGCCCACAGGGCATGAGCAATGCTGCAGCACTGGCCCTGAAGAACAGGAGCCACTCCTTGTCACAGATGCCCTTGGCAGGACAAAAGCAGCTAGAAGCAAGAAGATAGCCAGGAGAACCCGCACCACCTTTCTTCTAAAGGGGATACTGGGAAGGCATTGCAATGCCTGGCAGGGACACAGAAAACTCCGGTCTTCCACTGGGTCACTGCTGCTCCCCAGTACAAACAACGTACAGATAAATCTGGTTCTAAATAGGTCTTCTGATTTAGGGGGATTATAAGGACTGAATATAGACATTATTTCAATAAAAGCCATTCAGAACAGATGCTTTAGGTGTCAGAAATGTATGCAACAGAGTCAGCAAATTAACCATCTAAAAATTCATGTATGTAATGGACTATGCATGTTATGTTGCTACACCTGGACAACTAAAACAGACCTTTAAGCATATCAAACTAGCTTCACTGTGAGGCTTAGACATTCACAGAGCTTGCAACATTTCTTTTACAATTATAATGATCAGAGTGTCTTTTAAAGGCACACTTTGGTAGTAGCAGTTACTGACAGCAATCAGTAAGAGTGCAGAACTATTACACTTAATGAATCAAAACTTGGGGTATTCCCTAGTATCTAAGAGAAATTAAACAGGTGGTCTAAACAATTTAGAATGGAACAGAGCAGAGCAGAGCAGAGCAGAGCAGAGCAGAATAGAATAGAATAGAATAGAATAGAATAGAATAGAATAGAATAGAATAGAATAGAATAGAATAGAATAGACCAGGTTGGAAAAGACCTTTAAGATCACTGAGTTCAACCTATCACCCAACACTATCTAATCAACTGAACCATCGCACCAAGCACCCCATCCAGTCTCTTCCTAAACACCTCCAGTGATGGTGACTCCACCACCTCCCTGGGCAGCCCAAACATCCAAATGTAAGAACAAGGCACACCTGGGCTATAGAAGGGAAAAAAAAACCTACATTATGAAGCAAAAAAACCCACAAACCTCACAAACTTTTGAGTCATTTTATGGAACATGTCTGACAGAAATAAATATCCTTGGCATCACATGATCTCACTAAAATGTAGCATTTCATATTTCATCCCATTTCCCCCAACGTTAGGGTCTTGCTGAACAGCAAAATACCTCATCACCATTCAAGGACAGCACCAACAGGTTTATCACAGAAATCATAGAGAAATGCCTCTATTGTTTTTAGTCACCTAATAAATTTCTCTACCACCTTTTAAATAAAGGCCACTTTTTGCATGCTCCCAAAGCCGTCACTGTAATGTTCAACCTGTAACACATGAAAGCTCTTATTTAGGAAAGGTTTAATGCACAAATAATTTTTACTGATTTGTATAAATGGCCTGACTATCTCAAAAGTGCTTTCTAGCAGATCGTTCTGAAGTAATTAAGTTTCCATATGGCAAAAGTGACTTTTGTTGACATAGTGTAGTATAACCACAGTTGCTTTGAAACAGCAGTGGCTGCAATTACTCCTATCAAATATCATGAAAACAATTCCCCAGTCACACTCCTTTTACAGTCTTGTCTTGTTGATGTGCATGCATGTGGGTTTAATGCAGGATGTGGAAGTGTGAGTGAAACATATGATGCAAGCCTGGAAAAATGCTGTCAGGTTCACTTGGAAACCCAAAAGAGCCTCTCGTACACCAATGCTCTGAAATCACATGGAGAAATGTGGTTTTTGTACTGGTTTTCCAAAAAAATGAGGATCCACCAATACATGTTCGAAGTCCCACCTTTGGCTAGCAGTCTTGAGACCTAGTTTCCAGATTCTCAATCATACTTCCCTCTTTGAGTTGATGATTGTCACTTGCAACAGAATAAAAGGAAAAAAGATTCGCCATTTTATTATGGAAAGGGTTACAGTTAGGTAGGCACTTGATGACCTGCATCAAAATAGCAGTGGAAATTACACTATGCAGACCTCAGTCTCTGCCTGCCATGGGGTCTACTGGCTATACATTCACATGTATTATACATCAGCCAAACGGAACCTGCATCCATCTCACAATTTTGTCTTTAACCTTGTTAATGACCACAGAGTTATTCTGTTTCTTCCTAAATTCTACCCTCATTTTGCTCAGGGACTCTTGAAAAAGCCCTGCTCACCCTTACAAATAAATTATTATAATATATATTATTATTATTAGTCATTATAATATCTAATATTAAAAATACATGTTGCATAATAGTTAATTATCACTATTACATTTAATATATAAATATGTGTTTAATATATTCAATTAGAATATTTTTACATATTATATTAGTATTAATATTTAAATTTGAATATATAAATATATACACTTTAGTGTTAAGTATAATTATGTATTACATTATATTATAATAATGATTAGGATACCCACATACATGTCACTAAATGCTTATGCTAGATGGCAAAGGCAAAGAAACACCCTTCACATCCAAAACATGCTTTTTAGCTGTCCTTTGCCCCCATGTTCATGGTGCTGCTGTCCCAAGCAAGCGCTTGTTCCAAAACAGGTTTTTAAACAGAGTGGGTTAAGGCTAGAAAGTTTCTCTGTGCCAAGGAAGCAATGCTGCCAGCTATAGTCTTGATCTTGAAGACTTGCGAGATCTTTAGCTATCATATGCACAAAGCACTAACTTCCCTGAAGATAAAGTCATTGAACTCTGTTCATAATTAAGCAAGATAATTAAGCTGATAAAAGAAGAAAAAACTTGAGCAGACTGCAGTGGGCTACAGCACAGTGAGATGCACCCCATCCTTCTCACCCTAGTCTTGTCAAAAAACTGAGGACTTCTTAGGATAGAGACTATAAAACAATTTCTGCCACAGTCTTCTCAAGGAATATCATTTGGCTCCTTATCTTTTATTAATTTGTTAAACCTAAGCAAACTGAAGCTCACTGCTACAAGAACTTGCTCCTACTGACTGTTACAATTCCCCTCAGCACAGAGTGACAATACCCCTAGCCACCATCATTTATTCAGTTGCTTTAATGCTTCAGCAACTAAAACCTAAGATGTTTCAGCACTCATTTATAAATTACAGAGGTGGTGTCCCAGACACCCATTTCAGCAAAGGCAAATTAAGTTTAGCTTTGCAGTGCCAAAATTCAGGCTTAGCAAATGGCCATAAAGCATGGACAAGCATGAAGTAGCCATTAAATAAATGAAGCTGTAATACCTACAAGGTAAAATTAATGACTCCTTGGCAAGGTGGCCCTGCTTTTTTGCTTTCCCCCTACCTCATTTAGTATGGAAGAGAACGCTTTCCAAAGAGAGTAACTGGACCAACAAGCAAAAGAATGTGCTAAATGCATATGCAAAAATGTACAGAAGGATCTCTGAATATGAAAATACATACACAGAATTTCAAATGAAGCCTTTCCCACTAAAAATGAATAAATACAATAATAAACATTATTAACATATTAAATATAGACATATAATCCTCCCTCAGCCCTCCCAAAGTCACCATGGGAATTAAAACCTGAAGAACTCTAAAGAAACCAAACAAGATGGAAATTTTGAAGGCTTAGGAGACATCATTAAAAACTGCCAAACTTTTCAAGAGACATGGAAGCAGGAACAGCTTCCAGATTCATGAAAAATGACATTGCACTTACAACAAAGAAAGCATCCCTAAGCAGTCCACTTCACAACTGGCAGAACATCGGCCTTCAGTGAAATATATCTGCACTGTCACATAAGGACTGTAGAGAGATGTCATTTTAGTGGAATAGCAGGTTGGATTTCAAGTTTAAAGATCATGTGTTGGCCAGATTTTTACCCTACATAATCACTGAAGAGATCTCCAAAGCCAAAAATCACTCATTATCAACTTGCTAGATTCTATGCAAGCGTTTGTGATCTCTTTGGAATTTCTGATATGCCAATGAAAATAATTAACATCATCAGGGCTTTAGATCAACACACAGAATACCATGTTAAAATAAATACAGAACAAAGTGAATGGTTTAATCATGCTATTAATGTCAAAGTAGAATACATTCTCCCACTTCTTCCACATGGCATTAGTTTTAACTTCTTAAGAGTAAGCACAGATGGAGAATAAGCTTAAGGAAGAGCAATGTCAGTTTAGAAAGTTTAAATTGTGTTCATGCCTTTGTTGTTCTAAATGCTCTGCCCATGACACAACTTAGTGGTCACCCAGCAAAAGATGAAAACCCTGGTTATCATCCAAAAAAAAAAAAAAGGGATGGCATTAATAAATAGTTACAAAAAGCTAATTAAGCAGAAACGCTGCAACTCCCACGCCTAGCAATGTGTTAGAAAGCCAAGGAATACAAGAGATGATTCAATTCCCATACAAAGCACCAGACAACTGGGATACTCAGAAGTAAAAAATGTCAAAAATTGGCAAGGCAGAAGCCTCATTCACCAGCTTATGCACATCTGATTATTTGATTAGTAACTGATTCAAATGTAGTCAAGTGACATGCCGATTTCAGCATATGGAGGCAATATCACAACATCTGCCAGAATCTGAAGGCCACCTATGAGACACTGGCTGCTGGGCAGTTGGATAATACACAGAGACCAACAACCCAAAAAAACCCTTCCATTGGAAATCAGGCGAGGCTCAACTAATGGAAGCTGACAACAAAGAACCCACTTAAACAGATGTCAGACCCTGTTTCTGCCAACTCAGTTTGCGTAACAGAGGACAGGCCTAAGTTGCTATAGTCCAAAGTCTTGGGGAATTCTATAAACTGACTTTCACAACATAGAATCATCAAATCATAGAATGCACTGGGTTGGAAAGGACCTCTTGAGGCCATATGAGATTTAACATATCCAAGTACCGGGTTCTACACATTGGTCACAACAACCCCATGCAGTGCTACAGGCTGGGGTCAGAGTGGCTGGAGAGCAGCCAGGCAGAAAGGGACCTGGGGGTACTGATTCATAGTAGGCTGAACATGAGCCAGCAGTGTGCCCAGGTGGTCAAGAAGGCCAGTAGCATCCTGGCCTGTATCAGGAACAGTGTGGCCAGCAGGAGAAGGGAAGTCATTCTGCCCCTGTACACCGCACTGGTTAGGCCACACCTCGAGTCCTGTGTCCAGTTCGGGGCCCCTCAGTTTAGGAAGGATGTTGACATGCTGGAACATGTCCAGAGAAGGGCAACAAAGCTGGGGAGGGGTTTGGAGCACAAGCCCTATGAGGAGAGGCTGAGAGAGCTGGGGGTGCTTAACCTGGAGAAGAGGAGGCTCAGGGGAGACCTTATTGCTGTCTACAACTACTTGAAGGGAGGCTGTAGCCAGGTGGGGGTTGGTCTCTTCTCCCAGGCAACCAGCACCAGAACAAGAGGACACAGTCTCAAGCTGCACCAGGGGAGGTTTAGGCTGGATGTTAGGAAGAAATTCTTCACAGAGAGTAATTGCCCATTGGAATGTGCTGCCCAGGGAAATGGTAGAGTCACCATCACTGGTGGTGTTTAGGAGGAGACTTGATGGGGTGCTTGGTGCCATGGTTTAGTTGATTAGATGGTGTTGGGTGATAGGTTGGACATGATGATCTCAAAGGTCTTTTCCAACCTGGTCTATTCTATATATTCCAACCCCTGTCTAGTCCAACATCTAACTCTGTAAATTCTATTAATAGTGTTTCAAAGATCTTGTAGCAGCAATTTACAAAGTCCAGCACCACAAATTAAAAGCCATTACTTCTATTTATCTACAATCTGAAAATGTTAGCAGGCCTAACACAGATGCAAAAAAATTTTGTTTTTTTTTTTTTTTTTAATGTTACAATAGCATTTAAGAGAGTGATTACTACAAAACAGTATTCAAGAGAGAGACTGCAATCAAAAGCTGATTAACGAGTCTATTAACACCTCTGCTACAAGGACAGCTTGCAGGAGTTGGGGTAGTTCAGCCTGGAGAAAAAGTGGCTCTGGTGAGACCTAATAACAGCCTTCAGTACCTGAAGGGAGCCTAGAAGGAGGCTGCAGAGGGAATGTTTCCAAAGATCTGCAGTGATAGGATGAAGAGTAACGGTTTGAAATCAGAGGAGATTTAGATTGGATGTTAGGAAGAAGTTCTGCACCATCAGGGTGCTGGAACACTGGAAGAGGCTGGCCAGGAAGGTATTTGAGGCCCCATCCCTGGAGATATTCAAGGTCAGGCTTGACAAGGCTATGAACAAACTGACCTAGTGAAGGATGTCCCTGCTTACTGGAGGGAGGTTCAACTAAATGACCTTTATAAGTCCCTTCCGACCCAAACCATTCTATGATTAAAATTTTATAAACAGAGAAACTAAGACAGGGACATTAAGGTAAGTCATGACAAAGTGGTCCTTGCAGTGTTCCTAAAAACAAGCACCATAGGTAAAGACTGGGATTAAGTACTTCATTCTCACTCAGCAAATACTCTGCACTTTGCCCTCAGATCTCTTCTTTTCAGAACTTTACATGTACACAGGGATTTGTAAAGCTGGCATTTCACAATAGATTTCTTATATAACATCTGCTTAGAACAGAATCACACAATCACCAAGGTTGGAAGAGACCTCGAAGAGCATCAAGTCCAACCCATCACCACAGACCTCATGACTACTAAACCATGGCACCAAGTGCCACATCCAATCCCCTCTTGAACACCTCCAGGGATGGTGACTCCACCACCTCCCTGAGCAACACCTTCCAATGGTGAACAAATCTCTCAGCGAAGAACTTTCTCCTCACCTCCAGCCTAAACTTCCCTTGGCACAGCATGAGACTGTGTCCTCTTGTTCTGGTGCTGGTTGTTTGAGAGAAGAGACCAACCCTCCCCTGGCTACAACCACCCTTTAGGTAGTTGTAGAGAGCAGTAAGGTCTCCCCTGAGCCTCCTCTTCACCAGGCTAAACAATCCCAGCTCCCTCAGCCTCTCCTCATAGGGCCTGTGCTCAAAGCCTCTCACCAGCGTCGTTGCCCTTCTCTGGATACGTTCAAGTGTCTCAATGTCCTTAAACTGAGAGGCCCAGAACTGGACACAGTATTCAAGGTGTGGCCCAACCAGTGCAGAGTATAGGGACAGTTCTCACAGTTACTCTTTCACAGAAAAATGAAACCTTATCTTTGATATGTGACCATGAGCTTTTCCCCATTCCACCTACAGAAGCCAGAGCTGAATTAATGCAGAGCTAGCTGAAGAATCCTACTTTCTAAATTTCCCTCATTTATGTTGTTGTTTAATGAGAAAAACAGGAGGATTGCATTTGAGTAAGTTCGTGGCCACTTGGCAGTGTTGGGTTAACGGCTGGACTTGATGAACTTAAAGGTCTCTTCCAACCAAAAGGATCCTGAGACTCTCTTTCACTGTCACACTGCACCACATGAGAATGAACACAGCAACTACATGCAGAAGTAGCAATTCTCCCATGAGATATAAACTGGTCACATCTGAGTGGGTTTTCATAGGACACAATTCAGAAAGCATCTTCTAAACCCACAATCGTGCCTTATCAAACGTCACATTCTTTAAGGGGATAGGGTTCTCTCAAAATAAAGCTAAATATGAAAAATATTAAATTTTGGCAAAAACAACTCATTTTCGTCTCAGAAATTTAAAAAAATCACTTTTTCCCCTTAACCATTCCAGAAAAATCCCAAGCTAAGAACAATGCTTAGAACATTTCAGTGTGAGTTGCTGAAGCCCATCAAAACACATTATAGGTTCTAAAATTTCATATGGAAAGATGTTTCCACACTTTCCCTTACAGTGTGATGCAGTACAGTTCAAATAACCAATGTATTTCTTACACCTGGGTCAGGGCAATCCCAGGCACAAATACAGGCTGGGCCAGGAGTGGCTCAAGAGCAGTCTGGAGGACAAGGACTTGGGGGTGTCGGCTGATGAAAAACTCAGTGTGAGCCAGCAACAGTTGCTTGCAGCCCAGAAGGCAGCTGTGTGCTGGACTGCCTCCAAAGCAGCGAGAGCAGCAGCATAGGGAGGGGATTCTGCCCCTCTGCTCTGCTGAGACCCCACCTAGAGCACTGCAACCAGTTCTGGTGGCCCCAGCACAGGAGGGACATGAAGCTGATGGAACAGCTCCAGAGGATGGCCATGAAGATGACCAGAGGGTTGGAGCACCTCTGCTATGGGGACAAGCTGTGAGAGCTGGGGCTTTCAGTCTGCAGAGGAAAAACTTCACAACAGCTTTCCAGTACCCAAAAAAAAGGTACAAGAAAGCCAGGAAGGGACTTTTTAGAAGGGCTTAGACAGGACAAGACAAAACAGCTTTAAGCTTGAGGAGCAGAGGTGTAAATTGGATATTAGGAAGAAATTCTTTCCAGTGAGGGTGGCAAGTCACTGGAACAGGTTGCCCAGGGAAGTCATGAACACCCCCTCCCTAGAGGTGTTCACGGCCAAGTTGGAAGAGGCCTTGAGCATCTTGGTGTAATGGAAGGTGCCCCTTCCCATAGCAGGTGGGTTGGAATTAGATGATCCTTAAGGTCCATTCCAACCTAAACCATTCTATGGATCTATGACTCTACAGAGTGATCATGGATAACTTTCCACTGGCAGTCTGAGTAACAAGTGTCAGAAGCCACTCAAATCCCTCCATGTCACTGTAACATGGGTATACTGCTGTACTGCAGTCATGCCTCTTCTGCCTTTCCCTCCTGGTTTTCTCTCAAGGACCAATTTCACACTTTGCGAGCTTTTACAGGGCAAGGCAGGGGGCGGGGTTCCCAGCCCTTCCTGTAAGATTAGTTCCAAATGGAGCTTTACCTTACATGAGCCAAGTGTCAATGAAGACTGTGATAAAGATCTACAAGGTCTAAAGGAAGAGATCATTTTTTCAGATGCTTTATGTGTTCACTTTTAGGCTTTCCAGATGTTTAACAAGGACACAGGCAGATGCTGAAAACACTGAGAAAGAATTTCACATGTAGCTCACCCCAGGTAAGTCTGATTCTCCAAACCTCTGTGTTCATTTTTTTTTTTTTTAATGAAAAACTGCATCTTTGCCTTTCTGATAAAGAATCTGCTTGTCTGTGAGCTTTCCAATTAGAAACCACGAGGAAGCTGCTAGAGCCCTGGGAATTCTGGGCTGGCGTAGACTTAAAAAATGTCCATGATTGGAAAAATCATGTTGGAATGTTAATCTATACAGCCAAATTTCCAAACCAGCCTCAAATCAGCCTCTCAAGTTGTGAACAGAACTTTACTGTATACTTGAAGCATTTGAGGTCAATTTACAGATACAAGTCCAAACAGAAAGACGCACTGATTTAAACAAACAAATTAGACATCATTAAAAGATCTATAAATTGGTGTCTATGCCTCCAACTGACTTCTGTTTTCTCTTTCTTCATTGCAGTCGTCACTTCTGGCTGTATATTCACTATGCTCACTGTTTCACAAATTTTGGCTCTAAGTTCACTACTGGTAAATGATCAGGTGATCACTACTTCTATGATCAGGTGACTGCCTGGTGGATGTGGGGCAGGCTGCGGATGTAGTCTACCTGGACTTCAGCAAGGCCTTTGACACCGTCCCCCACGCCAAACTCCTGGCCAAGCTGTCAGCCGATGGCTTGGACAGCAGCACTCTATGCTGGATTAGGAACTGGCTGGAGAGTTGTGCCCAGAGAGTGGTGGTGAATGGTGCCACATCCAGCTGGCAGCCAGGCACTAGTGGTGTCCCCCAAAGATCAGTGCTGGGCCCCATCCTGTTCAATATCTTTACTGATGATCTGGATAAGGGGATTGAGTCAGTCATCAGTAAATTTGAAGATGACACCAAGCTGGGGGCAAGAGTTGATCTGTTAGAGGGTAGAAGGCTCTGCAGAGGGACCTTGACTGGCTGGACACATGGGCAGAATCCAACAGGATGGCATTCAATGAGTCCAAGTGCCAGGCGCTGCACTTTGGCCACAACCACCCCATGCAGAGCTACAGGCTGGGGTCAGAGTAGCTGGAGAGCAGCCAGGCAGAAAGGGACCTGGGGGTACTGGGTGACAGCCAGCTGAACATGAGCCAGCAGTGTGCCCAGGTGGCCAAGAAGGCCAATGGCATCCTGGCCTGTATCAAGAATAGTGTGGCCAGCAGGAGCAGGGAAGTCATTGTGCCCCTGTACTCGGCACTGGTTAGGCCACACCTTGAGTCCTGTGTCCATTTCTGGGCCCCTCAATTTAAGGACATTGAGATTCTTGAATGTGTCCAGAGAAGGGCAACAAGGCTGGGGAGAGGCCTCGAGCACAAGCCCTACAAGGAGAGGCCTTATTGCTGTCTACAACTACATGAAGGGTGGTTGTAGCCAGGAAGGGGTTGGTCTCTTCTCCCAGGCACCCAGCACCAGAACAAGAGGACACAGTCTCAAACTGCACCAGGGGAGGTTTCGGCTGGAGGTGAGGAGAAAGTTCTTCACTGAGAGAGTTGTTAGCCATTGGAATGCGCTGCCCAGGGAGGTGGTGGAGTCATTGTCCAAGAGGTGTTCAAGAGGAGATTGGATGTGGCACTTGGTGCCATGGTCTAGTAGGCATGAGGTCTTGAGTGACAGGTTGGACTTGATGATCTCTGAGGTCTTTTCCAACCTTGTTGATTCTAGGATTCTATGATTCTAAATGGAAAAAATTCTGTAGCTCTTGCTTATTCTGTATTCCCTAAAATCTACTAGCACTATGTTTGGCCTAAGAGTTGCACAATAAAGCTGAAGATGGTTGGTCTCAATTATATTTGCTCAAGCTTTCAAAAATAGATGCTAATTTCCATTCAAGTCTCCAATCCTACACTTCTGTTCCAGACTATTCCTAGTAGCCTCAACAAAAAACCCCACAGAAAGATCTAGTAGAAAGACTTTCATAATTCTCTTTGAAGACTTAAAAATACTGGTTACAAATCATTTCACATAAGAGGCAAAATCCAGCAAATCTAAAAATGGCTATTCATAAATTTGTATCTCAGAAAGGTGGTGAATGCCCCCTCCCTGGAGGTTTTCAAGGCCACGTTGGATGTGGCCTTGAGTGACCTGGTCTGAAGCAGTAGTAAAAGTAGTAGTAGCTTGAGATGCCTTCTAGTTAAATTGTACTATTCAAAAATGAAAGGTTGGTTCTCCTCTTGACCCGACTTCAGGTCTGAATCCTTATAGTATTTTTCCAAAGCAGGAGCTAACAGGCAGTGAACTAATTAAATCTGCACTGCTTTTGCCAGGGCAATTATCCTGAAATGCAAATTGTGATTATTTTAAGATGAGGGAGAGCAGGTTTAGACTCAACATTAGGAAGAAGTTCTTCAGCATGAGGTTGGTGAGACTCTGGAATAGATTGCCCAGGGAGGTTGTGGATGCCTCCTCCCGGGTGGTGTTCAAGGCCAGACTGAGTAAGGCCTTGAGCAGCCAAGTCTAGTTGAGGGGGATTCCTGCCCACAGCAGGGGAGTTGGAGCAGAAGATCTCTAAGGTTCGTTCCAACCTAAGCCATTCTATGATTCAATGTCAGATAAGAGAGGATGGAGGGGTATGCAGGAGCATCCCTATCTTGGCCTTATTGACCAGAGCAAGGCCAGTTCACACAGAGATTAACTGTGCTCCAGCACAAGGAACAAACCATGCTTTCCCAAGGACAAGAAGTATCAGTGGGACGAATAACCTCGAGGACATGATGTCTCAGGTGCTCCTTCCAGAACTGTGTAGCTCTGCCCTCAACAGAGTATATGGCTTTAAGTATGCCTAAAAGCTTGTAAGAAGTTTTCCAATGTATTCACCTGGAAGATGCCAAAAAGACAGCCACCAAATTTCCTAAATTTGTTCAGAAATCTCCTTTTAAGGTCTGATGGGAAACAGAACTCCATCCTTCCATGGAAGCAGAAAAACTTTAGCTGTAAGTTGTTTGCTAGGCATAGAGAGTTTGTCCACATGGCCTGTTGCAGGCAAATCTGCAAGACTCCTGGTAGCACTCCAGTTGAGCATGAGCTCAGCAAGCTATTGACATGTCTGAGAATGGTGCAAGGCATTCTCTAACAAACAGCTTTACAGTCTTATGGAAATGATTCCTTCCAGATGGATTAGCACTTGTGAGTCATTTTGTAAGATTATTCTTTTCCTCTCATATTCAGATGTCTGCCACTATAAAGATTAATACACAAAAAAGACAATCCTGTACATTTTTTTTCCTCCCAAGCAACAGAGGGCCATATCTGTATTGTGCATGATTAGAAATTGGCTCTGCAAACTTTTACTGCAAAACAAAAGTCTCCAGTAAGCACTAGTGTGCAGACAAGCAAATTGCTGCCCCAGACCACAAAGAATCTGTTCACAGCCTAACCACATGCATGCAATTCTCAGCTGGAGAGTCAGATTTATAAATTATGGAGAGCACCTGAACATGGATCTGCTATAGCAGAGGACTCTACACAGGGCACACTGCCTCCAGGCCCCAGACATTCAGAATGCTGTATTTTCTGGGACTTCACCCCAGCTACAGGACACAGATAACCTTGAGAAACTGAAGCCTGCAGCAAAATATCTTAGGAAAGATGCTGAGTTGCTGGAACGTGTCCAGAGAAGGGCAACAAAGCTGGGAAGGGGTTTGGAGCACAAGCCCTATGAGGAGAGGCTGAGGGAGCTGGGGTTGCTTAGCCCAGAGAAGAGGAGGCTCAGGGGAGACTTTATCGCTCTCTACAACTCCAAGAAGGGAGGCTGTAGCCAGGTAGGGGTTGGTCTCTTCTCCCAGGCAACCAGCAGCACCAGAGGACACAGTCTCAAGCTGCAGCAGGGGAGGTTTAGGCCAGTTATTAGGAAGAAGTTCTTCCCAGCAACAAAGATTGGCCATTGGAATGTGCTGCCCAGGAAGGTGGCAGAGTCACCATCACTGGAAGTGTTTAGGAAGAGACTGAATGAGGCACTTAGTGCCATGGTTTAGTTGCTTAGATGGTGTTGGGTGATAGGTTGGACTTGATGATCTCAAAGGTCTTTTCCAACCCGGTTAATTCTATTCTAAAAGTAAAACCACCCTGTTGATTAGATCAGACTTTCCGGTTGGCCATCCATGGTCCAAAAAAAGCAAGGTCCACATACTTCAAAGGAAGATACTTCAAAGCAGATAAAAAACAGCAGAGGAAAACTTCCAAATTAAAAATAAAAACCAAAAAACATATTGAAACAATTCTCTCTATTGCATGCATGGATTCACTAAGTATATTTCCCAGGAGCAAGGCTATAGATGCCCCCTCCCTGGAGGTTTTGGATGGATGAGGCCTTCAGCAACGGTCCAGTGGAAGGCGTCCCTGCCCATGGCAGGGGGATTGGAACTAGATGATGTTTAAGGCTCCTTCCAACCTAAACCCTTCTAGGAATCTATGCATCTATGAAAGCGTTTGATACAGTGCAACTGCAAAATACACTTCAGATCTAGGACTGTTGGTAAGATGTGGACAGAATCTCTTCATGTTAGGAAGCACAGGAACGTACCTATTTTCCTAAACAGCTGCAATAGAAATCCACCTGCATAGCCAAGGACAAAGTTTCCTCACTGTTTTCTACACAACAGTTTTATTTCAGTGCACATTCAATTTCATCTTATTAAATTAACTCCCACTGGAAGAATAAAATTAAGTACTTATTTGAATTACATACTGTAGGACTTAAGAAATATTTGTATCAGGATTTGTTTCGTACTTGATTCCATTTCTTTTATAGGCTAAATCAAATATAGATCCCAGCTTCCTGAAAATGAAGTTCAATTTTAGATTCCAGTTCTTTATTCCAAAGTATTTCTAAGAGAGATTTGAGTTGGGATTTATCTGATTCACCTCTGAGAACCTGAAGAAAAACAATGATACTACTACAATATATTTTCATTCATTTGCAATGGAAACATCATTTTCAGTGGACTGTTCATAAGCATCTAGGCAGCTTCAAGGATGGTGGGCAAACCATTATGCCCTGACTATTAAAAAGGTGATAACTATTAACACAAGTTATTTATGTTTATTTTAAAATCTTAAGTAACAGGCTGACTAAACTAAGCACAAGCAAATGTGGGCTGCGTGCATACTGAACATGTCTTGATGCTCTGAATTTGTTTGTACAGCTGGGAAATTCTCAAATTAACTATCTGTCAGGAGAAGTAAAATATTGCCAGGAGAGCATGGAGATGAAATCCAAGCCAGTGGGAGAAAATGACAAAATGGCATCCTGTGATATGAATCACTTTTACAGAACGACTTCTGCTATAAATCTGTAGTTTCTGGACAGTAGATCATTAGCAGCAGCAGCACAGGTACTTTCAACAACTTAGTAGCATAGAAATCTTGAGGATTTATTAAGACTGATATCAGCCACCCACTTGTCACTTTATTTGTAGATGGTGAGATTCATTTATGACTGTAAAAATCAACAAAAAGGGGGAGAAATTACTTCTTCATATATCATACAGGCACACCAGTTTAATAATGACCTAATTAAAAATCCCCCTTTTAACTTAAAACTCAAAAAGATCTGTCTGCCTGAAGCAGAGCCAGACAAAGCTTTGTCTGACACAACATCAGTGACACATCATCATCAATGCTTATCAATGTCAGTGTTTTCAGAACCAAGTTCGGAGGCATGGTTTTGCTGCTTAAAAATGAGACCTAACTGTGGCCTTCCAGTATCTGAAGGGGGCCTACAAGAAAGCTGGGGAGGGACTTTTTAGGGTGTCAGGTAGTGATAGGACTGGGGGAATGGAACAAAACTAGAAATGGATAGATTGAGACTGGATGTTAGGAAGTTCTTCACCATGAGGGTGGCAAGATACTGGAACAGGTTGCCCAGGGAGGTGGTAGAAGCCTCATCCCTGGAGGTTTTTAAGACCAGGCTGAATGTGGCTCTAAGCAACCTGATCTAGTGTGAGGGGTCCCTGCCCATGGCATGGGGTTTGGAACTAGATGAATATTGAGGTTCCCTCCAACCCTAACAATCCTATGAGTCTATGATTGTCTCCTGGGATTTGAAAAGGAACATCCTTTGAAATTAACAACTGTTAAATGCTTCATCTTTACAAATTGCAATGTTTATAGTAACTAATTACTGAATTATAATAAACCCAAACCCCACAAGGTTAGGGAGCTAGATTCATGGAGGACACATTCAGAAAATCCATGATGACATCCAAAAGTCTCTGTTAGGACATCAAGCTCAGAAGGGCAATGAGCAGGGACTGCATAAATGGTACTAGAGGCTGCCAAACTCCAATGCTTTCAACAGCACATTACTCCAGTGAACAGCAAATGCCAAAGCAGAGTGTGACTCAGGTGCTATTTTTAGCTGCAGGGATTCAGTCCTAAAGAAGCATCTCTATACAGAAAAGGACAAATTTAACTTCAAATAATTTCTTTGAAGTTTGACCCTTGTGAAAGGATAGATTTGCTCATGTCCACCTGCACAAACAGCAAGGTATTCAGCTTCAAGAAGCAATAAGGCACAGAACATTAAGAGACCCTACTGGGACAGTGAAAGTTTTATCTTGCCCAGACGCAGACCGGCCATAACTGTCTGGGGAAGGCTAAGACCATAGCAAATAGGCTACATCTCTCAACACTTTCTGAAGCTCTAACCATTTCCAGCTATGGGGACTTCCTTGTCTAGAGGGGGTTCCTCTATACTCAGCCTTCCAAGACCTTTCCCTTCTATTACCTTATTCAGTGATTTCTTGAACCCAGATAAAACTTTTAACACACACTGGAAAGAAATTGTCGACCAGTTAGTAAACAAGGACTCTCCCTTTTTTGTGTGTGTTTGGCTCTTCAATGTCCTACAGTTTGTACTGAAAAGACTAACCAACTACCTCATCACTGCTGTTTTTTGCAGGTTCCATCACATGCCCCCATGCTACCTCTTTCCACAATGAAGCATCCTAACCCAGTCTGTCACTCAAAATGCTACTCCACTGATCCCCTTCACTCATAAAAAGTCACTACTGCATTGCCTTGTTCTGACTCTTAAAAGAAAGCTAGCTTTACTTGTGCACCATGCACCTTTTAAACTCCTTTTCAGTTTCTTAAAGCTGTAATCCCAAGTCACATCACAAATAGTTTCCTAACTTTTGTGAAAATGTCCTCAGCACCCACAAGTGTCTCCACAGGACACAGAAAGGAAATATTCGTATCAACACCACCAGATTTGGAAAGCACTATAATCTGGGAGGCACAACTGTTATAGTTTTCCTGATGTATTCCACACTCAAAAAGGCTGATGCTGATCTGAAAGTTGAAGAAAGTTCAGAAAGGGAATGATACTGTTCTGTTAAGAACCAAACTACAAACTGACCGGGACATATTGCACAGTTAAGCCAGAAGCAGTAAGGTTTAACCTCTGCCACTCTGTGCACCATTGCATATGAACTTAAGGAATTATGGGAAGAAACTGAAGAGCCACTGTAGTCAATGTAAGTTTTTAATGTCTTCTTGCATGTGTTGTCATCACTGCTAAGTTGGCCAGCCAGCCCAAATGCACACATGAACACAAGATCAGTAGTTCATATCAAACACAACAGGATATACCATCCTCCTCTAAGACAAAAGCAAACCCAAAATATGTTACAGAATACACCAGGTTGGAAAAGACCTTCAAGATCATCAAGTCCAACCTATCACCCAACACCTTCCAATCAACTAAACCATGGCACCAAGTGCCTCATCCAGTCTCTTTTTAAACACTTCCAGTAATGGTGACTCCACCACCTCCTTGGACAGCCCATTCCAATGGCAAATCACTCTGTGAAGAATTTCTAACATCCAGCCTAAACCTCCCCTGGCACACCTGAAGACTGTGTCCTCTTGTTCTGTTGCTGGTTGCCTGTTACGGAGCTTTGCCATCTCGGAAGCAGCACACATAGAAGGAAAAGCTTTACTTATGAAAACAGATCAAATCTTTGAGCTTGTGGAGGGATGCCTCATTATCTACAGCCTTATCCTGTCTCAGTCAGCTGCAACCTAGGGCTGCCTGCAAGCTGATCCTTCTGGGAGCCACTCTTTTTTTTAAGATAGAAGCAGACTGATGAAAAAGAAAGCTACATATCTGACTAGAAAAGCACATTATCTATTTTGATAGAGGCTGGACTCTACAGCAACCAGCAGCTTCTTCCAGCTGCCAATGAAGTCACCAGGGCACCTGGGTGAAAGTCCACCATGTTTCCATTTTCCTGTGCACAAAGAAGTGGCCAAAAAGCTTCAAGATCCCCTATGTATTATTAACAGAGTGCTCTATACTGATTCAGGGGAGGATTGTGGAATTCTTACTATGCTAAATTTCTACAGCATAATCTTCTTATAAATTTCCTTGGCACAACAAGTCAGACTTTCCAATGTGTAGACCAGTCCTCTTGACTAGGACTGCTACACAGGGAATTAAAATCTGAAAGGATTAATAGCTCCCTAATAGTCTACAATAACACAAATCAATTACTCTGCCATTTCTTTGAATTCTTACCATATTAAGTATGAAACAATATACATTGAGAAAATAGGCGGTGGAGCAGATTTTTTTACCCCCCTTTAATTGCATTCCCTGTTCCAGCAGTTTGATAAATACAAGACCAACAAATCAAGTAATTACAACACACAGGATTAAAAATGTCTGATTGGCTTCTAATGTAACTTAGGTTTAAAAAAAAATAAAAAAGAGGATCAGCTAATTGAAGGAAGGGAGAGCACAGTTTCAGCTGAGGAAGTTAATTAGTATCACAGTATCACCAAGGTTGGAAGAGACCGCAAAGATCATTGAGTCCAACCTGTCACCACAGACCTCATGACTAGACCTTGGCACCAAGTGCCACGTGCAATCCCCTCTTGAACACCTCCAGGGATGGTGACTCCACCACCTCCCTGGGCAGCACATTCCAATGGCGAACGACTCTCTCGGTGAAGAACTTTCTCCTCACCTCTAGCCTAAACTTCCCCTGGAACAGCTTGAAACTGTGTCCTCTTGTTCTGCTGCTGGTTGCTAGAGAGAAGAGGCCAACCCCTTCCTGGCTACAACCACCTTTCAGGTAGTTGTAGAGAGCAATAAGGTCACCCCTGAGCCTCCTCTTCTCCAGGCTAAACAATCCCAGCTCCCTCAGCCTCTCCTCATAGGGCTTGTGCTCAAGGCCTCTCCCCAGCCTTGTTGCCCTTAAATTAGGAGGAGATCTACCTCTTTTCAGTGGCAAAACACAGATGTACCAAGACTGTTACATTTCTGGGTTATCTTTCCAAATAGTAGTTCTCTCCAAATAAGCCACCATGGAACAACACTCTGATGACACAAAAACAAGCCCCAACAAACCCAGCAAATAGCAGCAGTTAGATATCCAACAGTTTGAGCTTCTGAATATGCACTAGAAGATTGTAGTGGCATTTATTACTATTATTTTTCCCAAGAATTTTATATTCAACAGACACAGCTTTCTGAGATGTCAGGCTGTACACAAATGCTTTACACTTTGTGATTTAATTGATTTTTCTAGCAGCTTGCTGGGCAAGATAGGAAAAAGGAATGCTTCAGAACTATGTAGCCAAGTTTACCTTTTGGGTATTCCCTGAAACTTCTAGTAGTTTTTAATCAAAAATGGTACATTTTGTTTGTTAAGGGGGAAGGGGGTGGAAACAACAAACAAACAAAAAAAAAACCAAAAGGGAACAAGTAACCCTACTTTCTGCTAGCTGGTTTCTAGGCTCCATCAAAGAGACTGCCTTAGGTGTTTTCTCAGCATGGGAGCTACCATGACAGGCCACCACTTAAGTGAAGACAAGCTGTACCATAATACAAAGAGGAACTCAGAAACCATCCAGTGCTTCTATTAACCAAATTCTGATTATAATTTGAAATACAAAGCATGAGTTCCAGCTGTTATTTCCTCTTCGTGGAAGTAAGCTTCCTTCCTCCTATACTTTATTTTTTATCTTTCTTCCCAGCTATCTCTTCCTTCTTCTTTAGGAAACAAAAAAGAAAGAAGAAAACCGAAACAAGCAAACAATGTCCTCCTGCACCTCCGCAACCCACGGCGGCGTAAAAATGATTAAATAAGTCCTGCCTCAGTCCAGATGATTTCTTCTGCAACAACAATTACGAGCTTGAAACCAAGAAAAACAACTTGCACAGCTGCAGCTGACACGAGATTGTCAGTTTCCAGAACTCCTGATAAAATTTATGCTGCGCCCTTATTTCTGCTCCAGGCTAGTTATGAAAACATCAAAACCAGAAGATGCATTATGTGATTTCTGCTCGGTTTTAGCTGCTCTCTATCTGCCTGGTTTAGCTTTCAAGGAAGGTGTACTCGAATTTAACAAGGAAAAGTTTCACAACAAATGCATTCATTTAATTCAACTTCTCCCAGAAAGCAACTTGCTGTACTCTTGAATTGCTCCAAATAAGGTTGTCCTAGGAAAAAATCATTTAAATTCAAGGGAGGCTCCAGTCAAGCAAGATCTTAACCTGATCTCTGCAAAGCTCTTCAGTATCTTCCGAAGGTTCCAATTTTCCACATCACCCCTGCAATTCTCTATTGAGTCCCTTCCAGTACACAAACAGAACCTTTAAACCCAAGGCACCAAAAGTAACAACAGAATTTTATTATTGGTCTCCCTAGACCTGCTTATGAAGGAAAAGGCACCTCCCACAGCTACTTAATATTCCCCTGGCAAACAAATACAAGGATTGCATTTTCTCTACTGGCTACCACATCACACTGCCAGATCTTGTTCTACCTCTTATTCTGCACATTACAAGTCACGTTTTGACTGCCTCTTAGAGTTACCTTAATTACCCAAGAAGTATTAATTCCTCTAACTTGATATGGCCATTTTTCTACACAAAGCAATTATCTCCCTGCTCATTTGCAGGGCCTCCACAAATAAAATTTCTTAACTGGGCAAAACAGTTCAGTGCCAGAACAGTCAGATAGCTCAGATACTGATAATACATGCTAGAACATTAACCAACACTTACTTTGCCAGGCTTGTTTGCATCAAAGCTGTTCTCTTTAAATTTCTCCTGCAGGGTCTCAGCTAACCGACAAAGCAAGGCACCATTATCCAATTTCTCCATAAAGGTTTCTGCTGTTATTTCTCTACCTGAACAGCAAACAGAAAGTTAACATGGCAGAAAGCATGCAATGGCATAGACTACAATTTGTGCAAGATGAGAAATCAGTAGAAATCTTGACAACAACTGGAAATAAGCTTTAAACTAATATACTGCCATTGCCTGGAATATTTAGTGAATAACCTCACTGGTGCTTTACTGGTAGACATACAGCACATTATTCAAAAGCAGCATGCTTTCTTTGGGAAGGCATGTGTCATTTGGAAAGTAACTCTTGCATATCAGACTCCATAGGTCTCATTTTACTTTTGAGGTTCCAGTGCTTTCAACATAGAGTTTTAAAAGACCGCATACAGCAGGCAAATGCTTTATCCCAGGGCGCATGGGTAGCTGTAGTCTAAGAGTTGTTACCAACCTTGCAGTTTACTTTGAAACAGAAGAGAGGGGGGGAAAAATAGCCAACAACAAACCAACATTCAAGGAGGGAAGAACTGTACTTTTGAAAAAAGACTCAAGATTTGATCCTGCAAGAAGCTGACAAGATACCACAGTGACTGCAATGCTCCTCTGAAAGAGCTTGTTCAGAAGTCAGTTACATTCAAAAACAGGGAGGAGGTTAATGTTATATATCTGCTTGCCACATATATTAGGATTTTCACCCAAAGAACAAAGCCAAAATACTCCCATTTCAAAATACATCAGCTCTTAAGCTAGATGATGCTATCCTTCAGCTGCCACAGAATATCTTCCCTGGCTACAGCAGAGCAGATAACCTTCCATTACACTGTGATTACATCCTCCTACCAGAGGTGATCATGAGTCTCATGATGACACGTGTATTCTGGCCAGCCTGCAGAGTCTAGATGAGAAGGGAATCATTTACCACCCCAGACTAAACTCACAGGATCTTACATTTCCTATGGAAGGTTTTCCATTTTCAAATTTCTCCTGGGAAAATTGTCTTCTTTTTGGACATTTCTTGACCAGCAGCTGTATTGTTCAGCTTTTAATTTTACTAATACCAAGAGAGCATCAAGGGCTTATTCTTGCTCTTCCTATTAAGACAGGATATATTTGGGGTGGGGGGAGGCAGAGGGGGGTGATAATTACGTATGTCATTTGGGATCAGGAATAACACTATCAACTCATTTTTCATAATCTGTTACACAGCACTCAGCAGTAATGGTCTGCCCTGCCAAATGGTCTGCCTTGCCAAAATAATGACAAACTTTAAAACTACAGCTAAAAGTAAGAGTGGTTTCTCATCCCACCCACACCTACTCCTGACATTCAAAATGTCCAGCCACCACTCTTCAGGTCGTATTTTCCACACATTTTTGTTCCGCAAGCAGCTGCCTGAGTAAACCAGGTGCTGTTTGGCTGGGTTTTTAGGGAGGGGGTTGTTGTTGGGGTCTGGGGGTTTCTGTTGGTTTTGTTTGAGTTTGGTTTGGTTTAGTGCTGCTGGTTGTTTGGTTTTCCTCTCTCTAGTTAACTTGGGAAAACTGATTTTCCATGAGATATCTGGAAACTGAAAACATTCATCTGTTTACAGCAGGTCCACAATATTTCTTTGTCAAAATGCCCTAGGAAAAGTACATTTAGAAAAACAAAGGAAGGAAAGTTTATGTACACCTTTTCACTTGGAAGAGAGGGGGAAAACTAACAGCAGCAGTAGCTAATCAAAGATTACTGTTGCACTTCTTCAGAGGGGAAAACTAACAGCAGAAGCAGATAATAAAGAAAAAAATTATTATTATTGCACTTCTGCAATATATGGCTGGTACATTGTAATCTGATAGTCAGTGTGATTTATAACACTGAAAAGAACAGTATTATAAAGCAATATGATTACAAAAATGCTAAAGTCAAGTCAATTTCCCTAGGTCCTTGCCTGAAAACTGCTGGCTGTTTCAGCATGCTTTGGAGAAAAAAAAAGAAAACAAACAAACAAAAAAGTCTTTTCAATTTGTTCAGCTAAAAATCAGTAACTAAGATTCTTGCACCAAATCACCTTCAGATACAGTGGCAAAGATTTTTAGTGGAAGTTAAACTGGCTTCTTCCAACACATTTCTACTCCAGAAATATCTATTTAATGTGAATTTTATCTCCCCCTTAACTCTCTTGCCATACACCTCACGTTATAGCTCCTGTACACCTAAATGACTTCTCCAGGCAAAAGAGCAGTAGCAGCACTGCAGACATTCAGTGGTAGCCTGTGCATAACTAACTGTCTTAGCAGTGCCTCCAGCTCAGCTGAAACCTGGGCTGAAACTATAATAGCCCACAGATAAAAGAATGGAACATCTCAGCACCTCAAAAGCCTTCATCACCACTCCAGTCTATGTGTTTTCCCATTTGCCCTATCAGTGGTTTTGGCAGAAGGTGTAAAGGCATTAAAAAACTGTCATTGCTACAGGAACTGCTTTAATAGAGTATTACATTTTATAATAGACTTTCTTTCTTCTTAAAAATAAACAACCAAACTTACTTCAAATATTTTTAGCCTACTCAAGATTTTTCTTTTATTTTGGAAAGCATAAGGTACAAGAAAAACCACATTCTACACATTTACTCTGCCCTATGATGTATAGATTTATTATTTCACTGGTTAAGCATTTAAAAACCTAAAACCTATCCAGAGGTATTTCACAGACATGGAAAAAATTCTCCTATCTTCTTCTGCTGTTTAACAATACATTTATATTCTTTTAAATGCTGAATTGCATTAGCAATGGTCACTGCATATTGTACACTAAGCTGGAGTATTTTAGTTCTGTTCCTTTTATGAAAGCTGAAAGAATGAGCTTTGCATTGAACATCTGTATCCAATGAAAAATATATTAGGTGTCAGCTTTCAATTCACTGTATTTTATGGCTCCAAAAGGTGGCATTTCTTTGCTAAAACAGACACTCTGACATATTTAACAGTTGAAATGTATTGATTCAAATGAGAGTAATGTTCATAGCCTAAGGAAAAAAAAAATGGCTCTGTATATTTGTATGGAAAAAACATTAAACTCCATTAAAAATGTATAACTCCCCCTATAATTACAAGAAAGCAGTTGCAATGTTTTTATAGAATGGTAATAACATTAAGTATAATAATAAAAAAAAGAAAAAACACCACTAAAAATATGGGGAAAACACAACACCAAAAAACAGGAAAATGAAGGCTCTCTCCAACCTTCCAAGAATTGCTTACCCTCTCTTTTACCACAATCACCAGATGACCCTTGAAAAGACAAACTGTTGGACACAAACACCTACCACTGTGAGCGGCTCTCTGTAAGGCCACGCAGCCCTGGAGGTCCTAATGCAACCAGACTGGGAGGTCTATGAAAGAATAACCAAAAAGAAGTCCATGCCCAGAGCGTGTGCCCAAGAGGTCAAACACAAAGCATTCCACATGGACCATACAGACAACCATAGCCTCCAGAAGGCAGCAGAGGAGCTCAAAGACTAAAACCAAGTACCAAAATCTACTTGGTTCCTCTATTACTGCACTGAGTTCTTCACTACAATGTGCAGTGTTGACTCCAGCCTCACACCCAGCAGATCGCCTACTGCAATTGTACACCTCAGTGGTAACACATAGCTACTACATTACAAACATTTCACTCAGGGGCATCTCTGAAACACATTGGTAGACAGATGAGCTTCTACAATACTGATGCACCAGTGGAACAGCTCCTCCTGACCTTCTCAAATAGTGTGGCATTTAAACCCAAGATAACAAAACACAATCAAAATAAATAAAACAAAGGCCAATGATTTTACACCCACGTAAAACTGGCTCTTTTCTGACAAGGCTACTTTTGTTTCCTACAGTAGTTGACAGCAAGAGAAACAGTTTTTACAGCATTGAGACATTTTCACTTACTTGAAATGGGGCATGTAAACAATCTCAAAGGCATGTTGATAGCGAATAAAATTATAAAGCCACTCAACTAACTAAGAAACTGACTCAATGCTAGCAGGATCACTAGAAGCATCAGCAGCATGACTTCATTGATACTCAGATTATTTAAAACCTGTATTTCCCAGTGCCTTGAGCTGAGCCTGCCAAGACAAAATAAAGATATTGTGACAGAATCTTAACAAGATGAACACTGAGCTGAAGCAGGTTGTGCATCAAATACAGCTTCTTGCAGAAGACTTCCCACTCTTCATCCTCTAAACTTTATTCTTCAAGACACCTTTAATTCCAGAGCCGATCTCCAACTCAGGGCACAAGCTACCAAATTTGGAATGTGTCAGCAGTGAAAGCTTTGCTGAATGCTTCATTGGCCCTATACATACTAAAAACAGGGCTGAGAGACGATCATCATTTGCCAGACAGCTGGGTCAACACATCTCCTTAACTTAGCCACTGCAAGGATCTCTCAACTTAGGCACCAGAGCTCTGCAGAGGGAAGAGACAACATCCATAGCTCAAATCTTCCACTACAGCATGCAACCCCAAACCTCTGCAATGCTGACGTGCCCCATTTTGAGAAGGACATAATGTACAACGCTGTATGAGTTAATCCCATCTGACAGATCGATTTCATCTGCAATGTCCTCTTTTCCAGCCCCCAGAATACAGGCCGCTAAAATCTATTCAGCAATGAAGCTGTAATCACTAACTGTCCTCTCAGAAGCTCCAAGTTTCTCTGACATGGTTCCAAAAATAATTAGCAAAATGTGTGCAAGAGTGCTAGTGATTACTAAAAAAAAAAAACCAACCCCAAAACAATGTCCATACTAAATTAGAATAAAATTCCCAAAGGCTCAGGGTGAAAATTCTTCAGTGTTATTTTCCAGCTGCACCATGTATCTCTCTTCCAATTTATCACTTGGGTAAAGCCAAATTCTAGCTATGCCTAATTTCCATCTAATATCAAAAGCCCTCATTCATGTTAGGAAGTGCAACAGCCTTCTGATGTTTTCCAGTTTGTCATTTCAAGCCCACACCAGGCTTTGCTGCTCCAAAACTGTCACCACTGCAACTTCCAGAACCACCAAGTAGAACGTATTTAACTCTCCACCAAAAATCAAACTACCTCAGGGAGGTTCAGCCCAATAAAGCTTGCCTGAAATACTTACTTTGTATTAAAGCAAAACACAAGAAAACCCCAAACCACAAACTAACTTACATTTGAAAAGATTCTGTCTTTGTTGAATTGTACTCTAGATGAATGACCAAAATACAGATGAAACAAAATATGAACCAGTATGATAACTAATTGAAATGCACATTCATTTTCTGTATAAACTGAGACACTCTACTGCATTAAATCTGGCATTAAAGACACTTACAATGAGGCCACACAAGTTATAGCACAGAGCAAACTGTGGATACACAGAATATTATCTGCACATCCATGTCTGTGAAGATGCACTGACCATTAATGCAAAGGGTTTTATCCCTTCTATGGAGGGGAAAAAAAAATCCCTCATGACAAAACCAAAAAGGCTTGCATAGCCTTCTATCCTTATGATGCTGAAAAGTGAGACAATACAAAGAGGTTTTTACAAGATAACAGCATGCTATAAATTCATACCTATTTTTCTTACAGCAACATGCTCATATGCCACTCTTCTCATTAAAGTTAACTTCCATTACAGAGCAATTAAACCACATTTTTAATTCGGAGTTCGGATATTTACATTACTATTAATTACTTCAATTCTGTTCCACCTAATTTAGTTTGCATGTGAATTTTAACTTCATTATCAATCTGAATAACAGTATCTACACAGGAATTCAAAGCAGTTTAACAAATATTCCAGTTTTTCAGGACAAACTCTGAGAAAAGATCAGCTTGGTATGAGAAGGTGTAGGGGGGACACATCAAGCAAACGAACCGTGTATCCTGCGTAATTAAAAGCAAGTTGTGCCCATTTAGTTCTGCAGCACAGAATTTGGTGTCCATATGAAAAATCAGATTTTTAATTATAGTTGGCACCTCAGAACCTCCTGCTGTTTGCTACTTTCTTGCTAAAAAAAAAAAGTGACCTCATTCCTAAACTTGTCACTGTGAGAGCTCTGTTATGAATGGCAAACAAGCTTCTATTTGTTTTAGAGTGGCTTCATTGTTTAAAATATTTAAGCAATATATTAAATCTTTAATGGAATGTGCTGCTTCTGATTCAAAAAACAGTCTTTTGGACTGCTCTCTTGTGGTAATTGGCATGAAAAGTCAGGATTTCTGGATTTTGTTCTGGTATTGTCTAGACAATTTTATATTCTAAACTCATTAGTTTAAATGGAACTACCACACAAACACGTAATTTAAAACAAGTGCCACTTTTGCAGTTGTGGATTCAGCACTATTCCAGCTCTAAAATGGGCATTGCCTACCTGCAAAATACTGTGTTGCATTCTGCTGACACTACTTAGTGACTACACCACTCATAACATCATGACACTTCCCTTCCTCTTAGGGGGGGAAAAAAAAAAAGAAGAAAAAGGAAATACAGCAATGTAGAATGTGCAGATAAAAGGCACTAGATATATTCTGTCACTGTATGATATCACTGAGATGGTTCAGCTACAGTTTGCCAAGACAAGACACTGCCTGTGTCTCATCAAAACAGACTTTCAGGGAAAAAAAAAAATTAAAAAACCCAAATAGACAAACAAAAAAGTCACCCCAAAAAACCCACCCTAAAACACACCAGACTTTTTAATGTTCAAGCAAATTTTCCTCCAAGAGAACATCCATGGAAGCTTCATGTAAACACCACCTCCTCTGAAATATTTCCTCCTCTTTGTTTGATGAGAGGAACTGCTGGCATGTTTCCCTCAGGATGAGGTATTGCCTAAGTCATGCATTTCTTTCGTAGAATCCTTTGGACTTACAGAGATCACACAAAAGCCATTTTCCCCTGACTGTTCTCAACAAACAGCATACTATTTCCCGGCTCATAGCTCCTAAATTCCACCTTCTTGAATGAGTCGCATATCCCACAGTACTGTCTCTCTCCTTGCTGCCAGGGACATACTCTCATTAGCTCCTAGTCATGTGTACCTCATTTTGTAGCTGGCTCTTGGTTTGCATCCTTTCATCAACATGTTTTGGCTTCACATACCAAGACATACAGCTGCAACTGGTAAACCTCCAGGTCCCAGCTGAAGCCACTAAGTCTGACCCTTCACTGCACAAGCTCCCACAAGTCTTAGCATGAACTGCTATGAGAGGCAACTATCAATCACTACTACTTGGGCGGCATAGGACTTTTTAATGGCTCCTTCCATTCAAGACAGTCAGCACAGCCATAGCCTTTAGGAAGCCTACCAATAAAAATGGAAAATGTGGGTGATGGCAGTAATTAGCACCATCCAGTTTAATGGTATTCAAACAGAAAACACATGCAAAAGAACACTTAAAAACAAAGAACTGAGGTAAAGCAAACATGAAATTAATAATAAAGTTCAGCTAGGCTACTCATGGCAACACTGTGAAGGCAAACTACTTATTAGCTCTTCTGACTCTGCTGCACTATGTGGAGGTAGCTACCTACACAAGATTACCTTTACTTTTGAAATGCAAAGAGGTCTGAAGGACTGATATCCCAACTAAGAGTAGAAATTACTTCCTGTCCAGTAACTGCATTTGATCTTATAGCATCTTACCCAGTAGGTTTGTGAGCCACAGGGCCAAATCCTCTTTCATCGGCAACAGGTTGGCCTCATGTCTGCTGGCAAGCCACTGACTGTATTGATGCATATCAGAGAGGCCAGGCCCACGTGCCTTGGGGCTCAGAGCAGTGCACATTGCTTATCTGCTTCTTGTACCTGTGTTGTTATATACAGAAAAAAAAAAGAAAAAGAAAATAATTACTAGGTTACACCAAATCAAGTTTCACAGATTCAGAAGATAAGAACAGTAACTGTGATTCTAAAAAGTCAGCTGTCTGACAAACAGATGTGGGTATAACACATTGATGAGGGAAGGTTTGTTTTGTTAACTGATCAGGTTGCCAGTGATTAAATCATAGAGATAAATGTCAGCTTCATTTGTACTCACCAAACTATACATGTTGTCAACACATAACCAAATATTCTGCAAGGAATGATTAAAATCAAATCAAAACAAACATTTTACTCAAAGCTAACAACTCAATATGATGCCTGATCCATTCAAAATAATGGAAAGCTTCAGAGATTTTTTTGGATCAAGCCCAGGAAAAACACGGGAACACCTGAGTTACGCCACTACAGCAAACTACTGGCAATTAACAAGTGCTGTTACCAAATGGGACCAGACTATTCCACAGCTTCAGAATACCTGAGGTAAAAATCCCCACTGAACAGCGTATCTTCAGAAAGCTGCACAACAGCTAGTGCTGGTCAGCCACACCTCCTACTTCCACCTTTTATACAAATACTTTTGTGCTTCGGTGACAACTTGCTAAAACATTAGCTTCAGGTAAGACAGTATGTCATCTGTTAAATATTAGTGAAGCAGTGTGAGTCCTGCAGCAGTCAGACTTCAAGCCTGCTGGACCTGTATCTTTGCTCCTGAAGGCGTAACTCCCCCACCTGCGGCAAAAGTATGCTAAGGAAAGGTTCTTTTGCTCTCTGAAAAGAAACAGACCTGGCCCCAAATGCCTGTAGCAATGAGCTGAGATACTTTCTTGCCTGGTAGGCTGTAGCCTGCTGGAAGCTCAGTCAATACCAACTAGCAGACACAAGGTCTTACATACCTGCATATGGCACCAGACAGACATTAAGTGAAGAGCTGAATAGTTCTTTGCCTGTTGTTAACTGTGGTCACACTTGTCAGAAGGCTTCAGCTTATGATACTCTCCAAACCCTGCTTTCTTATTTCCTTTACATACCTTTCAAGTCAGGTAAGAGGTAACAGTGATTTTTAAAACCACAAAAAAAAAAACCAACCACCCTACAACTTGTTTTACTATTCCATTGTGGCCTGGAAACACAAGAACACTGAAAACAAGTCCTCTGCCAAAAAGAAGAAGAAAAAAAAAAGAAGAAGAAGAAGAAAATGCTTGCAGAATGTTAAAAATCAATTGCCTTTCCATAAAACTGTGCTGTAACCAGTATTTCCAAATATGTGAAATGCTATTTTTTTAAGACTAGAGAAAAAAGAAGGAAGGCTTCTGGAGCAGCTACATGGAGGCAGTCTGGGTTTCTCCAGCAGTCTGTGAAACAACTTAGGCTGATCTCTGTAAAGATGCAGAGCAAAGGAGGAAAGAAAGATAGGCAGGCAACAAAAGTCTCTAGAAGTTGGAAATGATTCAGACATCTCCACACTATGAATAGGTCTGCTTGAAATGGTAGCCCTGAACTAATAATAATGTTTAGGTCAATTTTTGAAGCAAGCGTGCAAAGTGAGGATTGTGGAATGAGAAAAGTGATGCTGATGAAGAGTCTCCACTGAGAAGAATCCTGGGGAAGCACAGATGACTTGCACACAATCCAACCTTATCTCTGTGTAAGTTTTCTTTAGTTTCATTTCTAGAGAAATTATTTTTTCCCTTCCCTGCCACTTCCCTGAAAACCTGTCCTACACTTCAGTAAAATCCTTTGTTAGGACCAAAGCAACAAAACTCCTACCTTGCATTTTTGAAATAAATATAAAATACAATAAAAATGAAAAGTAAAATCAGCCTTCAAAGAGCAGAGCACAGTTTGTTATCCATAGCTCCTGTCTCAAATTCTGCAAGTGAGACTGTGGAATAGTTATCAAACAGCAAGCATCAAATAGGACTGGCTCTGGCCAGCCTGATCTAGTGTGAGGTGTCCCTGCCCATGGCAGGGGGGTTGGAACTAGATGATCCTTGTGGTCCCTTCCAACCCTGACTGATTCTATGATTAAAAGCTGTCAAACTCTTCATTATTCTTTACAGAAAGACTGACCACTACCAAACTTCTAAGTTTAACTCAAGCCTCCACAATACTTCAGTGCTGAAGTACCAAAGCTTCATTAAAATATTCATCTACATTATCAAGTGTAACAGTCTATAAATAAACTAATAAATCTTCTCACACTCTAGCTGGGATCTGTAAAGAAGCTGAATTGAGTTAGGTGAAGGTGACAGCATTTGGATCCTGAACTTCTTCAAGACCCCTTCGAGGATTCTATCTGCAGTCAAGGGCAGGCTCTTGATTCTTCACTCAGATACTGTCAACTCCTTTCCTTGAAATGTCTGAATATATTTAATTTGTGGTGAGCTGGGGAGACGTTTATTGACAATTTAGCAGCGAGGAATTTGGTCAGAGAAACAGACTAACTTGCCACAGAGACAGACAGTAGCATTCTAGGATACATCCCCACAGCAGAGGCAAGTTTCTTTGGCTCCGACAACTATTTCATTCTTTACTTTTGGCAGACATAAGGTATGAACAAAGTAGCCAAAAAAATATTGGTTTTCCTAATCTCCCTACTTTCTAACAGCAACATCAAATTGTCATATACACAGCTCTTTAAAACTAGCCAACACAAACACATCAAACATTTTATAGAATGTTACACCTCTCTACAAACTGTTGAGGCTGACATGCTATGCAGAAGCATTTTCAAAACTTACCTCTAAATGCTCTCCTCCTCAAAAAGCAACCTCTTCCCTCTACTATTCTGAATGTAGACAAGGAAAGGTCTTTAACTACTTCTCACTCTGTTTTGTTACAGGTCATCTTTATGCAGCACACCTTTTTTTTCCACCTCTCAATAAGAGGATGACATCTCAAATTCTTAGACTTATTGTCTAGCTGAAGCAATCAGTGTGGGATAGTTTACAGCAGACCCAGTGACAAGTAACAGATTCAACACACTAACAGATTATATTTCCCTCTGCTTTCTTTTACCAAACAGTGAAGTTTTTATTTTGCTTTACAGTAGTGCATTTACTTTTCTGTGTATTGTTGCTCAGTGTTTGTATTTTGCCAGCAGTGTAATTTACACTATCTGCTGACTGTTGTCAGTGATCATCAGATGAAAGCAATGAGAATCAAACAAGTGATCTTCTGTAAGTCCATTGGCTTTTGTAAGGGTTAACTGGTAGAACAAAAGGATTTGGGAGTGATACACACAAGGGAGGCAAAGATTGTTTAACCTAGAAAGTTAAATTGTCTGCACAATTAGGCACTCAGAGTTGCAGATCCCTGCATTCAGTTCCACCTCCTATTCCAAGCACCTTCCCTACCTGCAAAACTATGGTAATACCTTTCAACAAAATCAAGTATAACTGGGAGGAGAAAATTTATTCAGTGTAGTAAAAATGTATGTAAGAAAGTGTGAGTGTATGCATAGATACACATAGAGAGAAAATATATCACACAAACCAGTAAGTTTTCACTCCAAATTGCCCATGCTGTTCCAGGATACCCACATAAGGGCTTGTTCTGAGTAGTTGCCGGCTAGGCAGAGCTCCCTCTATTAGGTGAGTTTCACTGTCACTTCACTCTTACTCCTAATTACATGTGCATCTGTTCTCTAACAAAAGGAGGCTTGAACCACTCCTTTCAACTTGCTCCTAGATAGAATCCTTCTAGGTCAGAGATGAAGAAGTCTTGCTGAGTCACTTGCTCTTTATGACTCGGCTTAAGAATTAGCATAGAAATTAAGTATCCAGTGAAACAAACATTTTTCTTTGTATTTGTACAGAGTTAGAAAAGAATAAAAGGAGGTGTCTATGGAGGGAAAAGAAAAAAGTCATAAACCAAATGCATAACTCTGTTTAGAGTAATGGTCCTGTTTGCTCCATACCAGCCTGTCCATGACACTGTGCATCCATTCTTGGGCCCTCCAAGTACTATTGCCTAGCAGACAATCTCACTGACTGGCTCTGTTCAGCTGGCAGATAAACCAGAACTATCCAGGACTGGAGATTTGCACATAAGCCAAATCAATGCCCAGTTGCTCTACAGAGCTGGAACAACTCAAACAGAAGAGGGCATAACTCCACCTCGCACATTGGGTTCAAAGACTGTTTCATAGTATCTTCAAAGAATTAAGCTTTAAGTTTGTGAAATGAGGTCTCTTGTAATATGACTGAGGAAATACATTAGCTATTGGTTGTAGAAGAAACAACATATCATGCACAGAACTGTGCCATAGCTCTACTGTCAGTGGTAGAAAGCAACCAGGAACAAGAGCAGCAATAGTTTTCTCTGAAGGAACTGGAACTTGAGCACCAGACTGCACATTGGCTTTGACAGAAGGGTATCGGCTATAACTGCAGACAATCTCCTGCTGTCTTAGAGAGAAGGTAATGCTATTGGAAAGCAGCCACCCTGGAAAGAGAGGAGACAGAGGATCAAAAGCCAGAACAGAGCTCATGAGTGTCTGGCAAAGGTCTCTGCTGGATCTCCCTGCTAGTTCTAATCACCCCAAGCAGATGGAAAGGAACAGAACTTTTGAAACTTTACTGGAGTGTAAGTGTGAAGCACTCACTGTAACTGCAAGTTGGTTGCAAAAAGAAGCTTAATTAAATAAAAGATCCAATGTGCAAGAACAGATTAAAATGCAGCAACAAAATAACATTTGTGCAAGCAGAAATGAGGCTTCCCACAATTTGGGAGCCCTACTTGGAATCACCACTTCCACATAATCAAGTGCCATTTTTATACACAAAGCACGTCCAAGCATAAATACATCCACACTTGAAAACTGATTTCAGTTTTCCTACCTCAGTCTTGGCATACGTTCCAGATACGGAGAGTGTATCATTAGTTCACAGACTAAAGGCTGCTCTTGCTTTTCCACCCCCTCACCCATATACATACATGTGTATACACACATATATGCAGAAAACTGGCAAATATACAGATACATGCATGTATATTTGCATATTAATGTCTTTCTTTGAGAGCCACAGAGGTAACTTACAACTTCAGCAACTGGTATTTTTACCATCAGGAAACTGTTCCCTATGATGAGATCTGCTAGACAGTGGAATAATTTCCCCAAGTGAAACCACAAAAGCTCCCATATTTGAAATCCTTAAAATGGATGAAAGGGGGGGGGAAGAGACCTGTCACTCACTATCAGATGCTACTCAGTCAAAGCTTCACCACCTTCAATTTCCAGTTTATTACAGAACAGTAATCACTCTGATGTTACCCTTAGACAGATGTAAAAAGCAAACACAATCACTTTTGAAGTGATTCTCCTACTACAACTCTCCTAGGGCTATTGCAGAGCTTTCCCTTCTGCAAGAAAGAAGAGGTCATTCTTGCTTGCATCATCCTAAACACATACATCTGCAAGATTAATTTTCTCACTACTATAAACAAGCAGATAAAACATAAGCTCGTGAATGCAGCAAGCATATTTTTGTAAGGAAATTCAATTTTTCTAGTTACTTTATTATCCTTATAAACTATACCACAACCAATTTAGCCCAAGGTTTCTGGAGCTTTCCCAGATTAACTTGGAGCATACTGTACACGTTAGGAGCAGGGGGAGGGGCACTGGAGGGGAACCACCATCTGAAAGTCATTAATCAATTAGAATTTTTAAGGGCTTACATCAAAATGTGATCTACACTGATAAAGTAAACTTTAATCACAAGAAGCCTTTGTCCTTTACATTATGAATATACATGTTACAAATGTGTGCAGTGCTTTGAGCAGAGGATAGCAAACCTGGCACGATAGCTCACTAATACTCTAGACCAAAGTGAAGTTAACTGCACTTAAAAATCTGAGCTAATCATTGGAAGCCTAGACATTTTCAGGACTATGCCTAGTAGAAACAGTTTTATTACCTTGATAATGTCTCCCCTACTAAAAGGAAAGGAAAAAGCCCTTCTCACACAGACCAAACCTAAACCTGAGGAAAGTTCAATACCCACTTGCTCATACAATTATAACTTTTGGAAACTGAGCCCAGTCCCTAACACAGTCCAAAAACTGTTGACTTGTCTTTGCCTGGCACTTACTGTATGGTTTTTCTGCTTGTCTAAGCAAAATAGCCATTAAAAAATAGTACAAATGAAGTTTCAACCTCCAACAACTAGAAAAGGAAATACATACTTAAACTGACATATATCTTACAAGGAGCAAAAGCGTGGCTTGCTGCAAGCACACTATGCAGACAGCATTACAAGCTGACTCCAAATCAGCAACTTGGCTTTTAATTATGAAGTTCCATTCCTAAATCCTGTCCTGAAATTCGTGTGAAGCTTAGCTGAGAGGTGTAAAGTGAAGTTGAAGAGGTACTTTGGACAGTATGTCTGCCAATTTAAATAGGACTGTGGGTAAAATAAAGAAAGTGACCAAATGAGTTAGTAGCCTGAGGCCAATAAGAGCTAGAAACTTGAGGACAGTACTGCCTCATCCTCACCTCATCACCTCCATCTAGGTTTGGTGGTGGTTCCAACTAGGGTACCACAGTGTAATACTGTTCAGATGTTCTATGGTACCATGTGAAATGAATTAAGGAATATCTGCTAATTTCCTATTAAATCACAATCCACATCACAAAACCATCATAAAACCATTACACTTGGCAGAGCATCTACCCCACACTGAAGAAACCATTCATAATTTCATGGACATGGAAAAGGAAGAATAGGGGGGGTTTGTTCATTTTTAATTTCAAAATCGTATCAGAAGAGTGCTGAAACTGCACAGGGGAGCCCGCGATGCATCCTCCTCATAGCCCAGGAGCCCTTCTCTCCAAGAGCAGCAAAGCCACTGGAACCAGCAGGCTCAGCTGCCCCCACGCTGCAGCAGGATGCTGACAGCAGTCCCAGATCAGGAAGACGGCAACCTTCAATTCTTACACTTGAAGAAACAAAGCCTTCTTAAAGTCAAACTCTCCTCTCCGGAGATTTGGATCTGCGCTTAGAGAGGAAAGCAAGGACCAGGAAGGATGGGCATGAGAATGGTTTCATCCCGCCTGGCCTTCGGGGCTGCGGAAAAGACAGGCCAGAAGCCACCCGCACCGCGGCAGCGCTCAGCCGCCTCCGCCCACCACTTGCCGCAGCCTCCGAGGCAGGCGCCCGCTCCTCCCGTTCTCCCCTCTCGCTCCCTGCGCCGCCAACAGCCCAAGGCTACGCGGGGCGGCCCGAGATAAGGCAGAGACTGGGGCGGGGGAGGGACCTCACAGCGGGTAGAGACTACAGGAAAGACGGACTGGAGCCGCGCACGCTGCCTCACAGGGGGAATCCCCCCTCCCACACACACTCTCCGAGCGGCCGGCAGCCCCCACTACCCGCAAGCTCTCACCCGCCGCCGAGCCGGGCTCTGCGCTGCGCGGGGAGGCGTTCGTCCTCCTCGGGCCCCTCCACACTAAGGCTAAGCTAATGGCTTTGCCATGAGTGCTGGAAGCGCTGCTTCCAGCTCTGCCCCCATGGGGGCAGGACCAAGCAAACCCGTCGCGGCCCCCAGACCTCCGCGGGATGCCCGGGGCTTTCCCCCAGCAAGCCCCGGGCTCGCCGCGGACAGCATCGGGGAACGACTCTTGCATCTCACCGCACACCCACTCACGCTCCCGGTCCGCCTCCGCGCTGCTTTCAAACTGCGGACAGCCAAAAAGCGAAGGAAAAAAAACAAACACCAAACCAAAACAACCAAGAACACACACACGCACACATTAAGAGAAAAAAAAAGAAAAAAGCCCCAAAACATAGCAAACCACAACTAAACTACAGAACCCCACAACCAGAACGAAGTGCCCCGCTGCCCAGCGCGCAGGCAGCCGCAGGCGTCCCCCAGCCCTGCCGCTTTCCCGGCGGGTCCCCTGCAGCCGCCCCGGGACACGGGGTGTACAAAACAAAAGCACCTTCTCTGCAGCGACGAGCCACCGCGAAGCTCACCTTCCCGCTTCGCTCCCGGGCCCTTTCTCTTTAAATTCGAAGGCAGCCGGCGAGAGCCACGAAACGCCCTCAACCCAAAGAAGACCGGGCTGCAGGCTCCGCCGTGGGGCCCGCAACGAGCCCCGCTGGGGCGGACAGGGCTCCCCCCCGCCGCCGGGGCAGGCGGGAGGGCAGGCAGGACACGGCTGCCGCCGCCGCCGGAGTAGACAGGAGGGCTCGGCGGGGTTCCCCTCTCCGGAAGGGCAGGAGGACAAGCAGGAGTCCCGTGGCCGTACTCCGCTGAACCCCCCCGCCTCCAGCAGCTGCCTCCGTCCCCCCGAGCGGAGCTGAGCTGAGCAGACCAGCAGCAGCCGCGCTGCCGCTCCTCATACTTCTGCCCGCTCCGCTCGGTGCTCTCTTTGGGAAACCCTTTTTTTTTTTCCCTTTTTTTTTTTTTTTTTTTTTTTTTTTTCCCTTTGAACCGATTTCCTATATTTCAGCAGTCCGCACAGCCTGAACGGAAGTGAAATCCTTACTTTTTTTCAGAGGGACGGCAAAACGCAGTTCACACTGATTTACCCTTGAAATGCTGAGATATTGTATTACACCCCTTGGCAGCCAGTTGGTGCTTTGGACTATTTCTCTTTTTCTATTGTTACTCCCTTTCCAAAACTCTTGATTGTGGAAAAAGAAAAAAAACATATAAAGGAGAAAGGAAAATTTCATATGGAAGATAAAACTCTCTTCTAATTTGACTGATTGTCTCGGTTTTTTTACCACTTAACAGCATCTTGTCTTTTTTTCTTTTTTTTTTTGGTTGGTTGGTTTGTTGGTTGGGGTTTTTTTCCTGGCTAAAGGAACATTTTGGGGAATGGCATCATGTATTTCTCATCATGCCACCTTGCAGTCTGCTGTGACTGAGCACTAAAGTATGCTGCTCCTAAATCAATTATTCTTGCATGACACTTTCAGAAGTGTAATGGGTTGAAATTTTGCTTGTTCTTGTGCTTTGTTTGCCAAGCTAATTTCTAGCACACCTTTGTTTCAGGCATTTCATTCTCACCTTCCCTCATTTTTGTGACATTTCAACATTTTCTTAAATGTCAGAGATAACCTTCTCCAACTGGTGTTTATTCATGTAGTCCCTGCCCAGAGAAGCCCCTTTCATGAATTCAATAGTGGGAAACAGATGTTCAGACTTCTGCCTCTCTCAGTGCAAGGATGTAGATTGTCTTGTTGAGTTTCCTAACGATATCATGTTATCACTTTCCAGAAGAGTGCTCCAGTCAAACAGCACACATTTTTTTCTCTTTCACAGTGTCTATCCACTTGATTAAACTGTTCTAGCCAAAGCACATTACGTATAATTACGCTGAAGGAATTGTTTTAACCTGGTTGCTGAAAATCACATCAAGCCGACCCTAATTTTTTATTTACATTCATTTCTTTGCACTCTGATCTGCTGGGAAAACTTGATTTGCACAATTAATGCCGGACTATTTCTCAATAATTGCACTGTAAGCAAATTCCTGTTCTCCAAGCAGATGTTCCCATCTAGCCAATCAGGATACACGCATCTTTTGTTATTTATTGTATTCCTCACTCATATTTTGCTGCTCTGATGGGCTATTAAACGCTGTGATGAGTGCTACGTAAATGAGAGCATTTCATCAGCATGCTGATGCATTTAACCATGATGAGCTCTAGCCATGTACTATGTCAGTAACAGTCCAGAATTAAATACACTCCTAGTTTAGTTGTGGTTAGCAAAACTTGGATGCCTCTGGGCATGACAATTTTCTTTGGCTCATCCAATTTCTTGCTTAGAAGAAATAAAAAAGAGAAGGGGTGGTGGGAGATGGAATGGATGTTGAGCTGATAAGCAAATTCCTGTATGAACTTAATTATCTGACCTTGAGAAGGATTTTTTTATAATAATGAGCAGCAATTTAAATCCAATTTACGTGTCACCTCAATATAAACCTCAGCTTGAGATGAGAAGACCAATTCTGTTAAGGCTCTATACTTAAAAGTCCTGCCACTTTATAGAGAAGTTGGAAAACACTCCTCTCAGCAGCACTTACTTGTCCAGTAAAAGCTTTTCAAGCTTCATGTGTGCTCTTGAAGTGACAAGATTCCTGCTAAGTTTAGCAGTGGTTCTGCAGAGGGAGTTAAGCTGAGGCTTTTCCGAACGTCACACAATAAATCTTGTATGTGCTCTTGCTCATGAACCAGAAGGAAGGGCTGAAAAAGCAGCTGTAAGATTCTGGAGCCAGTGCTGGTTGTAGACTCCTTGACACAGTCAGTTTGTACCAAAAAATAATCTAAGATCAGCAGAAATAATAAACCAGCATGCACTGCTATGTCCACCATCCGTGGATTTTTTATACCTTTTATTATATCAATCATAAGTTTCTTACCACTACTTCATAAAGAACTGAAAACAGACAAGCAATATGAAGCACTCAGTACAACAGCTAAGAAAAACAAAACCCCTGAAGGTTAGATCCAGTCTTATAGAAGTACGACTGAGGGGAACCCAGTGCCAAGTAGGATCTGAGATGAGTATTATCGTGGAATCATAGAATCAATAAGGTTGGAAGAGACTTCAAAGATCATCAAGTCCAACCTGTCACCCAACACATCATGACTACTAAACCATGGCACCAAGTGCCATGTCCAATCTCCTCTTGAACACCTCCAGGGATGGTGACTCCATCACCTCCCTGGGCAGCACATTCCAACGGCTAACAACTCTGTGAAGAACTTTCTCCTCACCTCAAGCCTAAACTTCCCCTGGTGATGCTTGAGACTGTGTCCTCTTGTTCTGGTGCTGGTTGCCTTGGAGAAGAGACCAACCCCCAACCTCCTTTCAGGTAGTTGTAGGCAGCAATATGGTCTTCCCTGAGCCTTCTCTTCTCCAGGCTAAACAATCCCAGCTCCCTCAGCCTCTCCTCATAGGGTTTGTGCTTGAGGCCTCTCCCCAGCCTCGTCACCCTTCTCTGGACATGTTCAAGAGTCTCAATGTCCTTCTTAAATTGAGGAGCCCAGAACTGGACACAGTACTCAAGGTGTGGCCTAACCAGTGCTGAGTACAGGGGCACAATGAATTCCCTGCTCCTGCTGGCCACACTATTCTTGATACAGGCCAGGATGCCATTGGCCGTCTTGGCCACCTGGGCACACTGCTGGCTCATATTCAGCCTATGGTCAAACAGTACCCTCAGGTCCTTTTCTGCCTGGCTGCTCTCCAGCTACTCCAACCCCAGCCTGTAGTGCTGCCTGGGGTTGTTGTGGCCAAAGTGCAGCACCCAGCACTTGGACTTGTTGAATGCCATCATGTTGGACTCTGCCCATCTGTCCAGCTGGTCAAGGTCCCTCTGGAGAACCCTTCTACCCTCTAATAGATCAACGTCTGCTCCCAACTTGGTGTCATCTGCAAATTTACTGATGACTGACTCAATCCCCCCATCCAGATCATCAGTGAAGATATTGAACAGGCTGGGGCCCAGTATTGATCCCTGGGGGACTCCACTAGTGACTGGCCTCCAACTGGATGCTATGGAAGTTTCAGTAGTGACACCGCAGTTATGACTATGCTGGGATTCACACACAGAGCACGACTGTAACTCTTCTGTTTCACACTTAAGCATCAGAATTTGGCTTTCAGTTTTGACACAGTAACTTAGGAGCCACAGCAAAAAAATACATTTTCTACATAAGGTTATTTCAGTAACATCTAAAGGAAATAGACAAAGTTTCTTTGTGAAATGCAATAATTTGTTCACTATCTCTCTACATAAACAATCTTAGCATCCCACACTTCCAATTTCCAGCATCCACATATTCCAATAGTATTTTTGACACAGCCTTCTTCCAAACAGATAAGAGGATGAGTGGGAATATGAATAGATAATGATTTGTAGACAGACACAGAAAAGAGAAGAGAGAGGGAGGGAGAATGCACAGTGACTGATGAAGGGGAAGCTTGTTTGGAAGCCGTATGTACATGTAGGAAGCCTGAGCAAAGTCATTACTGTGACTAGGACAAAATGCTTCTACACATTGTCACCAAGATAATTTTAACAGCAGGAAGGGAATATTAGCTCTCAAAAGAGATAGAGGATGTGTGGAGTTGGCTGACATGCAGCAAATTCTGTCAAAAGATGCCATAAATGTTCCATGATTTGGCACAAAACCCCACTATTAAACATTCTGAAGGATTTCCTCTAACTTGGTTGCACGTTACAAATCTTGATGTATGGATAATTAGAGATGAAATTTTGGAGCATGAGGTCAGTAAGGATGATCACAATGGCCCATTTTAACCTGTCATATTCCACAGCCCTATTGTAAAACTGTTTCATAATCACCATCTCCAGTGACCTCCAGGTGTTATCATTCTGTGGTGTTATCAGCATTTTCTTGATAAGGTGCCTTGGAGGTCACTTACAGGTGGTGACAGTAAATTACTTATACCAAAGGGTTATCAATGCACAGGGAGCTGAAGAAGCAGTCACTAAACAGAAGAAAAGGGAGCATGAGAGAAGTGCAGAGTGGAGGCTGAAGTTACTCTGTTCTTTCTTTCACTATATGCCACATCAGCTACATTTCAAAAGATGTGGAGTCAGAGGTGGCTAAGAACTGCTGATACTTGAGTCAGCTTGCTAGAATATGAGCAGCCACAATGAGTGCAGGACATGTTTTGCAAATGACCCAGCATTGTCCCAACATTATAGTACTGACTTTGCAGGGGGGGAAATATATTCCATGTCTTCCTTGGCTTTTATAAAAGGCTGAGTAGACAGTAGCAGGCCTGTGATCAATAAATATATTCTTGTGGAACCCAGTGGGCTACATTGCATGCCAAATACCTCTTAATTTTACATTTTTTTCCTAAGCAGCTGGAATACAATGTACAAATCCTGGTTAAAATGCACCAATGGAATTCTATGAGGCTTTTGGTTTTGAACCTAGTTTATGAGAGCTAAATTATCAGTAGTTACTTCAAATCTGAGAGAGCTGTAGATGACTACAGATACAGCAATTTCATAGAGCTACTCTAGCACAGTCACTGGAACCAGTTCTGCAGTCCAGTTTAGGAGCTTATTTCCATATGGAAACTCCGTAAGGCAGCAGATTCTTTGCTGTCTCACAAGTTCAGTTCTACTTTTCCCACATTGCTCTGTCTGTAAAGAAAAAAATGGCAGATAAGTAGTTCTATCCCATTTGAAGTGATGCACGCTCACAAAGTGTGTAATTTGTCATAAACCTGCCTTTGTAACAACAAAATTCAAGAGCTTCCTTGCTTGGCCAGCAATGGAAAGGAAGTGAGACAGGCTGATCCTTATAGGTGAAAATTAGGTGCTCACTCACATTTCTGTAAGTTTGATTTTCTTTCCACACTACCTTCATAGTTCTCCCAGCCTGTGACCTGGTGTTTCTGACACCTCTTTTCAGCATTTATCCCTCACTCTACACGTTCTCCATCAACATTTCTGATTGCTTTTCCTCAAAAGCTATTGTTGAGATACTACTTCTATTGCTATGCTTTTCCAGGTTTTTCTTTCTCCAACTGCTCAGTTCAAACAGTCAATCTCATACCGTAGGGAATGCTTTGAGTCCCGCATTCCTTTTCATTCTTCTATTAAAGTGGCATCGTCAAAGCATTCCTAATGGAAAGAACACCATTGCCAAATGAAACAGGGTGAATGCCAGCTCATTTAATGAGTATAAGTTATTCCTGTCTTGGGGGTTTGGGAGTCTTGGTTCCTTAACCAGCCCCACAAATTTATCTGTTGTATGAGTTTCTTCAAATTGCTTCTGATTTCAGTTTTCCCATCTGTGAAGCAGTCATATTCATAAAAATAGTAGTAGCATAGTAGTCTGACATTAGTGGACAGCAAGAATTATATGAAGATGGGTTCAATTTATTAATTCAATTTATGGAAGAGTCCTGCACAAATTTCCCTTCTCTGTCTTTCCTTCTTCCTTATCCTGCAAAGCACGTATCTGGTAATATGCTGTTAGAGAAGGGAAGTAAGGCAGCTTGGGAATAACCTTGGCTCTGGTTATCATGTGGTGTCATTACAAAACAAGAAATCTGTGTGTGATCTTTTGAAAGTTACTTAATCTTCCAGATGCTTCAGACTTCCAATCTGTACAGTGATTATTAAGTACATCTCATGAGGGTTGTGAAGTAAGAGAAACCTATTAAACATTTTGACGTCACAGACTTGAGGATTCAACAGAAATGATAAATGGTGGGCTTCTGATGTATTGCTTCTTTTGCAAGCATTCTTCTTGCTGTGAAGAAGTTGCTCAATGCCAGAATCATCTCTGTGACATTATCCTTTATGTAAGGGCATGTTGTGGAATGGAAGTTTCCTTTAGAACACTCCTCCCAGTTCACAGCATTCCAATCTCAAATGTCAGATGGGAATATCTAATTGGTGACCCAAAAACTAGTGTTTATCTTTTCAGTATGTTAATTTCAGACAAAAATGTGCTTTTGCAATTCTGTACACTTTTCATTTAGGGGGTTATTATTTTGCATAAACATTACTTGAGTACCTGCAATCCACAGATCATTCTTCTCCACTTTGTCTTTCTCGTCACTGGGAATCACAGAATGTTAGGATTTGGAAGGGACCTTGAAAAGTCATCCAGTTCAACCCTCCTGCTAGAGCAGGATCACCTAGTGCAGGTCACTCAGGAATGCATCCAGGTGGGGTTTGAATGTCTCCAGAGGAGACTCCACAACCTCTCCCAGGGCTCTGTCATCCTCACAGTTGAAAAAGTTTTTCCTTACGTTCACATGGAACCTCCTCTGCTCCAGCTTGCACTCAGTGCCCCTTGTCCTATCACTGAACATCATCGAGGAGAGCTTGGCTCTGTTCTCCCAACACTCATCCCTCACGTGTTATAAACATGGATGAGGTCACCCCTCAGTGTCCTCTTCTCCAAGCTAAAAAGCCCCAGCTCCCTCAGCCCTTCCTTACAAGGAAGATGTTCCACTCCATCATCTTTGTGGCTCTGAGCTGGACTCTTTCAAGAAGTTTCCTGATTGAGGGGTCCAGAACCGGCACAATATTCTTTGCTCTTAACCATATACCAATGTCAAAATAAGGACTTGGTTTTGTTCAACAGATTTCTTTTCAGAATAAAAGCAAAGCATCATTGCCAAGTGTACACTTTTGGTTTTCTTCTTGGGAGGAGCCTGACATATCTCTGTTTATACTATAGCCTATGCCTTGGGCATGTTTTCCTAATTGGGGCTGGCTGAAACTGTTCTGCTTTGCTGCTGCCTGTCACAGGCTGAATTGCAAACAATGGTGAGACTGGTTACCCAGCTCCCTTCATTAATGACATATGTTGCTGAAGTGCATTGAGAGAGTTTGAGTAAGATCAAATTTCAGACCAACCTTGAAACCAGATGCCCAAAGCCAATAATGAGGAGAGAAAGCTATAGACATAGAGCTTTTTTATTTATTTTTTTTTTACCTTGTGTGCATTATGGCCATGCTTGCAAATAAGACTAGGGTGAAAACAACAATATTAAAAAGCATTCTGCGTGATCTCTTAATTTAGGATGTTGTGCTTTATTCATCTGTCACATGTCCAGGCAAAGAGCCCACAAAATAATTAAATCAAGAAATAATAAAACAATTGTGAAAGAACACTTGGGCAAAATATTGTAAACCTGATAAGTGAGAAGAATCAGGAACAAAGTAGACTAAACAGCTAAGACCGAATATTCAGATCATTTATCTGAATGAGATGATAGCAGTAGATAGTTGGATGCTAGTAATTCCATATGGAATTGACTACCAAATACTGTACTGTGCATCTGTGGCCCTCAGGCTTCATTTAACAAAATACAAGACGAGAAATACAGTAACTCAAAATACTTCCCTGTTAACAGGACAGGGTCTGAGAACTTTTCTAAGTCCTTTGAATAGATCAAGTTCTGACTTGAAAAGCAGTTCAGCCCAGTGAACATCCATTCAAACCAGTAAGAGACGGTTCAAAATATTTCAGCTGAAGACTGGAAAGTGCCTTACTTGAAGTTAAACCTCCCAAACAAGTTCTTTGCTTAAAGTAAAAATTTGTTGAGTTAAAGGTAACCTTCTGTCCTCAATTAAATTAAAATGCATTTTGCATTAACAAAAAATTATTAAAAATCTTTACAATAATGTCATTTAAAAGTTAAATTAGAAATATTAAACAAAAGACATTGATTTTCTCTAAACTAACATTTTTGGTTTATCCGAAGTAATTTCATTTGATAACTTCATCAGTGGGAAATTCTAACCTCTCACTCATCATGAAGTCACTGTTTGATAGCAAAAACCCCAGAAGTTTAATTTTTGAGATTAAAAACTGATTGAGATTACTCCTATGGTAAAGGCCTGGACTGTTCTGGACTGTTTAAGTTCTTTATTAGGAGGGTGGTGGAACACTGGAGCAGGTTGCCCAGGGAGGTGGTGGAGGCCAATGGAGACATGCAAGGTCAGGTTTTATGGGGCTCTGGGCAACCTGCTACTGCAAGAAGATGCACTAGATGACCCTTTAAGGTCCCTACCAACCCAACACATTCTATGACTCTAAGGATTCTCTTCCAGAAATCATTTCTATGCTATACTTCATAGCATCTATCCACTAGGACTGCAGTATTTAGGTAAGTTCACCCAGATTCCAGACTGCTAAATTTCTCATGTAAAGCTTCAGTCATGAGCATTGCCAGAGGCACAGGATGCTTTTGTGAGATGAATGAGGATGCCTATCTTGGACACAAGCATCTCTGCTAATACACAAATTTTCAAGAGCTCTTCAGAGCCTTAGGCATCTGGTTCCCATTGACTTGCTATTGTGGCAAAGTGCCTAACTCCCTTAGGTGTTTTCCAACAGTCAATCATAGGCAAGTTTTGTCTGGAAGATTTGATCTATATTGTCCCTTCTCTAACATCTATTAGATCCAGCTCTTCCTACAAAAAGCAAGGGAACCAATTCCAGCCCTCAAGAGTCACAATTTATCATTAAACAAAACAGCACACTCTTTCTAATGCTCATGAGCTTCAGCATTTCACAGAAAGAAAAACAGACACAAACAATAATTTCCATTGTTTTCTGAGTGTTATTTTCTCCACATGGAATCTAAAACTCCAATGCATTAATTAGAGAGTAATTATTCCTTCATGGAGTTGCAAATTTGTTTCTCTCAAATTAAGGGAAGCTATTGTAATAGCTAGAATCATAAAATGGTCTGGGTTGGAAGGGACCTCCAAAGGTCATCTAGTCCAACCCCCTCTGCAGTAAGCAGGCACTTCCTCAACTAGATCTGGTTACCCAGAGCCCTGTTGAGCCTTACCTTGAATATCTTCAGGGATGGGGCCCCAACCACCTCCCTGGGCAACCTGTTACAGCATTCCCCTATCCTTATGCTAAAGAACTTGTTCTTAACATCCAATCTAAATGTACTCTTCTCTAGTTTGAAGCCATTGTCCTATTGCTCCATGCCTTTGTAAACACTCTCTTCTCCACCCTTCTTGTAGGCCTCTTCAGGTTGCTATTAGTTCTCCCGAAGCTTGTCTTCAGGATGAACAACCCCAGCTCCCTCAGCCTGTCTTCACAGCAGGAAATCAACTCATTACTACTCTGTATAATTAATTGTTTTAGCACTGGTAATTTCTCATCTTATTGAAAAAGGTGTCACATTCAGCTATGAGCTGAATTCTAGTACATATATTACCTGTATTGGGATGCCTTTTGGATATATACAAAGGCTCCAATCTTCACCATTTTACAAATCCTTAAGTGTTGTTCAGAATTAGACCAGAATCAAGTCATACAACCAAAATAATATGGAATTGATAGGAAATACAAAAATTCTACCTGCTGTGGAAAACTGTTAACACCATATGAAAATATTTTGTCTTCTGGGCATTTTTACTAATTAAATACCAATATTTTCTGTGAAATGTGAGCAAACCTCTGGAGATAGGAAAAATGTTTCAGTCTGTGTTAATTTGGCATGTACCTTCAGCAGAAAATATGAGTATCAGGACAACATGACAGGTATGGCAGTGGTTTGTGAGATATGAGAGGTTTGCCGTCAGGAAGATGCTGACAAAACCTGCCAGAGGCATTTCCCAGAGACAGGTAAACATCTCCTTAACAAGCAGCCCTACCTAAACTGTTTTACTGCACTATTGATCCTATAAGCAGCTGTATCAGGTTTCCTGATTTGTTTTCAGATGATGCTATATGTATAGATAACAGAAACCAGTAATCCTTTATATGTGTTTTGATAAATAAACAAAAATCCACTTCAAACTTATCTTAAACAGGAAGAAATATCAAAGTTTTGCAGTAAAATTTACTTGATTCAGCCATTTATATAATTATTTTCTTAATGGGAGGTTCTTGATATCTCATTAATGTGACTAACATGTAACTCTCTCATTCACTTAAGTAATGATTCTTACCATCCCACTCTCCCACATTTGCTCCACAGCAAAGAGGATGTTAAGATGGAAAATTGAATTCCTTTGTAAATATTAACCAATGAGCTTCTTAGAAAAGACTGGGGGGAAAAAAATCTGTATATATTCTGTGGTTTCCATTTCCTTGGCTTTATTGTTTTTATGTAAATTCTCCCAGGACATTTCAGGTTATATGTCTGGAAGCCCCAGCCATCCAGCAGAGGAAAGGTTGGGAGAGTAATGAGAAATGTGCTGGAAGAATTCACATAAAAGCTTTGGAGACATGAAAATGGAAACAACAGATACTTAAAAGCCTTATTGGTAAAAAAAAAATAAAAAAGGAGAAATGCCTATCCAGCATGTGCTTGTGTGTTTGTTAATGTAGCTGTCTCTATATACACAACCATGTATTATTCAAAAGACACTGTACAGGGCTAGGAGGGAATGATATTAGTATATCTGATAATTCAGGATGTTCTCTGGCTATTAGGACAAAGAAAGTGAAAAATCCAAGTGACTTAGGGCATTAGAACCCAGACATACATATAAATAGTTCCATACATACTTGTCTTGCACTGAGTTTTATATATCTTTTTTATGTAAGTGAAAAAATATAACCAATTCCAACATGAAAGTGTGTTTATAAGATGTCCCTGTAGTCTTGTGAATGACAGCAATTTAAATGTCATGGAAACACACAGAATCTATAAGTAGGAAAGAATTTTTAGATGCTGTTCTTAAATGTACAGACTTTCCCCCCACAATACTCTTAAAGACACTTCATTGTTAAATACTAAACCGTGGTGCTAGACTAAGCTTCTAATGTGCTTGACTTCATACAAGTACCACAGCATTATGTATCAAACTACAAACCTTGAGCCATAGCCAGTGGGTTGTGACTTAAGCTTTGTGGAATAGTATTTTCAGAGGATTCTGGTAAGATGGTCTCTGAGGCAGACACCTATTTAAGATATTTCTTAATAATTACCCTAAAAAGGGGAGGAAGAGTTCAAACTGTCTCAGGGAGCTGCATTTGTACACCTGATCCTATAATAAAAGTAACACAAGTAACTAAGAGTCTTCCTGGCCAGGAAAAAGGCCTGTAAACAAATGCTCTAATCATGCTGTGACCTATCAAACCAGCAGCAAAGGAAACCTCTGGAAAAGGTATCACAAACGATGGCAGTGTGATTAAAGCACGCAGCTTAACACCTTACTGTTCAACAGATGGCTTTATGCATGCTCTTATCCCACAGCAAAGGTAAGCTAAAAATCTATGAGCTCAAATAATTTTAAGGCAAAACTAGTTGTAGCTAAGACTTAATTGTAACTGGCTTTGAAGTGCACCTATGATTATTTAATGTGGCTCATCTGGTGAGAGGGAGCGTTACAAGGGTAGTAACTTCATTTAAACTCATCTATTCAAAGTCAGAAAAAGGTGGCAAAATTTGCCACTCAGATTTACTTATTTTTGTGTCCATAATAGTAAAGAGCTCCACCCCAGCTTAGCAGCTTTGCCCTGTTTAGATTCCTAACAATTCAGCATTGGTATAGGGAGAGAGAAGCAAAATTCCTAATGAGAGTGGGGTTTAAGATATCTCAGTAATGACATATGTTACATGTAGCAGTCTTTGAACACATGGATTTTCAATCAGTTTTCACTCTAGTGCATTATGCAACTGCTGCTTGGTCACTGACATTGATTATTCTACTCATAGGTATAACTCTATGACCATTGCTATTAATACACATTGCTATGACCATTGCTATTAATACACTGATATACTGCAGGCAGAACCTGCCATGCTACCAGGGCAAACCCCTGCTGATAGACATGCCTTTTGTACAGTCTGAGATTGTGCTAAAGTAAAAACGAGTTTGTTCAATACATTTACTATGCAGTTTGATCCTGTACTTTGTTCTGTTCTCATTCCAAACCCCATCACAGTCTTGCTAGCTTTTGAGATATGAGAAATTACATTGGCAAAAAAAATTTTAACAACTGTACCAGAAGTTATGGAAGGGGGGGACATAGTCTGCCAGGTACTGGCTGGACTAAGAACCTTGGTTTTCTGCTAAGTTTGTTGCAGAAATAGGAAGAAATTCTACAAGAATGATTCATAAATTAAGTCTTCAGTATCCATAAGTCATGTTATAATGAGCGTGGCAACCTTATGCCTAGCATGCAATCTGAGGCAGCGAAACAAATCTCCTTACAGCTACAATGTGAGTATTAGTGCAAGAAATATAGATGATGATCATACATCTAACTCAATGTACTTAGTTTTGTACTTGAAATAACACCTCCTGTCTAAAGAAATGCCACTGTGGAGTTTTAGAATGCTAGGTATACTGAATAAACAGTGCCCTAAATTTCTGTTCAGGAGGAACAGCATAACTGTGTTATAGCCAATATGACTTTTGAGAGGAAGGAAAATACAACAATGGAATCCAGACTTCTGGCCACTTTGACCAATTTTGCTTCAAAACTGATACTTCCTGCCAGGGTGAATTTTACTGGCTCCATAACCACAGAGAAGAAACTCACTAGTTCCATAAAACTTCAGATGAATCTTTTACTTGACTTCTCATCTTAGATAAAACAGTACAGTAATTCATACAAAATGAAGGGCTTGTGAAACTGTTTTGCAGTGCTTCTCTGAAAAGTGGGCTTGTTTTCAGGGAGCTGTGGAAATGACTTTCCAGATTCTCTATCTAACAGACACTTTTCTTACTTGCTCAACAACTTTCACTGCCATGTATCTTATAAATCAAAACCTGTAATGGAGAAACATTTACTAGATCTTAACACAACAGTAGATTAATACTCTCAAATACTTTTGTCTAATTTCAGTGACTATTTTAGAGATTAAAGTGAAAGATAGACTTTATTGGGGAAAAACAGAACAGAACAAATAAGAACACAAGAAACACTGACTACTCTCATTCACACCATCACAGCTATTTCCAAGAAGCACATAGCAGGGAGCTTAAACAATCTAATATGTTGCAACTGTAAATCTGCTCTAGCCTATCATACAAAATATGTCTTGTTCTCTTTTCTGTTTTCTTCTTTGCTTCTAATTCAGGCAGAACAAGGAGGTTACTTTTCAGACTGCATAATAAAGTGATAATTCCTCAAAATAGTTGAAAACTACTACTTTAACCTATTTTCCTATCCTCCATAGAAGGAAGCCTCATGTATGTAGTCTGCATGATTTTCTTGAGTTCTCTTTGTGGGTTCCATTACTTTTAGGAAAAAAAAAAGTCTGTATAGTTTAGATGACATAAGATACACATCCAAACACAGCCCAAAACAATATGAGAGACTAATACAAGAGTCATTAATAGGAGAGCAGACTGACATTAAACAACCAAAGAGCTATATGAGGCTTAGAAGTGAACTTTTTTTTCCCCTGAAAAGTAGGAAAACACACACCCCACCCCCCACATAGAGCTATCTGAAAATCCACTCACCATTCTAGCCTCTCTGTCTCTGTCCTCCTACTCTAAGTCCTGATATCCTCATCCAACTTTTCCCATCCTTTTCTCCAAAATTAATACTTTAACCCCCCCTTCTCAGTCTTCCAGTGTGTACCTCCTAAGTATCTCCCTACTACCCCATAGATGTTCTTTGGGTAGGAAATCAGCTCAGTACTACACAGATACTTTTAAAACACAGCAATACTAGCAGCAGCAGACTTAGCAGAAGTTGCTAGACAATACAATACAATACAATAAATCCAGGTTGGAAGAGACCTTCAAGATCATCGTGTCCAACCTATCAACCAATCCAATCCACCTAAACAACTAGATCATGGCACCCAGTACCCCATCAAGTCTCCTCCTGAATACCTCCAATGATGGTGACTCCACCACCTCCCTGGGCAGAACTACAAAATGCAAACTTTGATGTTCAGTAATCTTGCTGTTAGTAAGGAGAGCCCTAGAGCTACTCAAGCTACTAGGTGGCTAGAAATAAGACTGATCACAGAGTAGAGAGCATTTAAACATTACAGGAAAATAATTTACCTGTGAGAAAGAAACCACATTTGTTCAATTTAATTTGATTACCACAGGGCACTGGTATCAACAGATCAATCAACACATAAATAGATCCAAGACTTACAGTGGAAGATATAAAGTATGTTCTGAGAGTGGCCAGGCTTTCAAAAATAACAAAAAACTTGGAGTAGAAATTGACCTCCTTTGACAGTGAGTGTGGAAAAAGAATTAGTTTTAAAGGGCTATTGTAGGGTAAGGATTTATTCCATTAATCATAATTGTCTCAGTGTTACCTTGTTTCTTTTGTTTGTTCCTTGAATTAATCTTCTAATGCATTCTTATGCAGAACTCTCCTTCAGATCAGGCTCTACTTTTCATTATATCCATCAGCTGTGCCACATGATGACTGGAGACTCCAAATATAGCTGCAATACGTAGAAATACATAAGTGTCTTTTTTGCATGAACTATTTTAGTACTGAGATGTCAAACTGTACCCCTCTGATAGAAAAAATGCTAATATTTAGACTTTTCACCCTAACTTGAGACAAAACCAAGTGCTGAAATATTCAGACTTTTTTATTATTTTTATATTTTTTGTAAAATGGAAATTCCATTTTTCAGTCAGCTCTGCTGAGACCCATTAGAGCACACAGGCCATCTCCCTTCACATGCAAGAGTATTCCAGATACCAGTGGTTTTTCCAGACTGGTTAGACTTTCACAACCTCTTTTGGTTAGTTTCCTGTGCTGCAAATGTGATTATTTGATTTCTTTCAACTGAAACATACAGAGATATTCACAGAATATAAACCCATATACTTTATCCAGTAAAGAAAAAGAACAGTGATGTGAAAGGTTGCTTGTGAAAAGTTTCCTGATGTAAAGGGAAATATGTCTTCTCTTCTTTTATGACATGGAGCATATAGACCTCCATGAATATCCCTCATCAAAACAGAATGTGGGTCTGGGATTCACTAAAGCTATTTTCTTCCTGTATGTCACATAACTTAATTCAGGAGATGCTGTATTAAGCCTAACTGAGAGGCCAAAGTACACAACAGGTAATCACCTTCCAACCACTTCAGGTTTCTGTCACTTTTAAGTAAAACATTAAGATGTCCCTAAGTGTTGAACTTAATTGCATATAACTGAAAAGTGCATGTTCCATCTTCTCTTTAATATATATTAGTTTATAATATGCTTTGGAGTATATGGGCATGGCAGGTGATAAGCAAGTATGAATTTATTAATAACAAAGGCAATCACATTGCTAGCAACACAACCCTAATGGCTGACAGCACCAGGGACTCTTAAAGCCTTTCTGCTGCCTCTGCACCTACCTGCTCAGTGGCCAGGATCGTGTCAAGGGGCTCATGAGCTCCCTAAGGAGCACCTGGCAGCTCCCCAGCCTAATAGCTGCAGTGCCCTGAAGCTCTCCCACAGGTGTTTCGCCTCTCATGATTGGAGAGGCAGGGGTGCAGAGGGCACCTGCAGAAGCTTCCAGAAGCCGGGCCAGTCTGGAATGCCCTGTGAGGGAATGCTGAGGGTGGCAGGTCTCTTGCGTGGACAACGATGGAGGGAAAGGACCCAGCTGAGTTGAATCCTTGAGTTGTTGGACACAAGCAAAGCACCAAGGAACAGGTAGGCTGCATCTACCGGCCCAGCCTGCACTCTAAAACTTGTGCTTCAGCTGGTAAGGCGGGAAGGTGAGTGGGATCCCTCTCCTTCCCCTCAGGGAGGCGCACACTTCCACCATGCTGTGTGGAGGGTGTCTGTGTGAGAAACACCGAATGGATCTGTGCACAGAAGACCAGGGTAGGTGTCTGTCATTACCTCTGCAGGCAACCAGAGAACTAGTACAGGTACCCAGGCAAGGCTGGGTACCCTGAGGAACTACTCATGAGCTACAAAGCCATTAGTTGGCAGGTCTAGAGAGCAAGGCCCGTGAGGAGTAGCTGAGGGAGCTGGGGTTTAGCCTGGAGAAAATGAAACCCAGGGGAGACCTCACTCTCTACAACTGCTTGAAGGGAATTTGTAGTGAGTTGGAGATCAGTCTCTTCTCCCAAGTAACATGCGATAGGACAAGAGAAAATGGCCTGAAGCTGTGCAGGGAAGTTTAGATTTGGTATTTTAAAAAATTTATTCACTGAGAGGGTTGTCAAGCCCTGGAGCAGGCTGCCCAAGGAAACAGTGAAGTCACTACTACTGGAAGTTGCGCTTTAATGCGGTGCTCTGGTGGACTTGGTAGTGCTGCGTTAAGGGTTGGACTTGACGATGTTAAAGCTTTTTCCAAGCTAAACAATTCTGTGATTAGACACCAGTGTGACTAACAGAGGTCGGGTAAAGGCGCCTTTAACGGAAAAACAATCCTCATCAGATTGACGTCAGATATAACCAATAGAATCACAAGTTCCCACCCTCCCCGGTTCCGATTGGCCCCTATTCCTGGCGGAAGGCGGAACTTCTGCTCAAACCGGTGGCGCCAAGGCCAGTGGCGCCCGCCATGGAGGCTATCCTGGAGCAGGTGGAGCAGCTGCCTGCGCTTCTGGCCGTGTCCCGTTCCTCGCTGGTGCGAGAGTGGGATTCCGTGACCTTGGACAGGGCTCTAGAGTGGGCCCGGTATTTCCAGCATCTCCACAACCGCTTCCGCACACGGCCTCTGCTCCGGGAGGCCCTTGGGCGGCGGCTGCGGCGGGGTCAGCCCAGCACTCTGATCGGCTTCCCTACCCTGGGACGCAGCCCGCAGCTGCTGGGTCTGGCGCTGCTGGAGAACCGCGCTCTGCCGCCCGCAGCCTGCCGCCGCCTGATTCACAGCCTACTGCAGCCCGCCGACGAGGAGGTCGGCCCCGAGCCCCGCAGCCTGCCGCTTCTTGCCCGCCGTAAGGCCGCTTCCCGCCTGCTGGCGCTGCTGCCCCACGGTCCGCCGCGGGCCTTGGAGGAGTTGGAGCCGCAGGTGCAGGCCGAGGCACAGCTGCTGTTGAGCCGGCTGCGGGAGGAGAGGCAGGAGGCCGAGGCGGCTGGGGAGGCCGCGGGGCGGCTGTGCTGGCTGTCTGGTGTCCTGGACCAGCTGCCCGGGCCCCGAGCTTTCAAGGTGGTGGCGGCAGCGCTGCTGCTGTTGAGGCAGGGGAGAGACACTGAACGGGCCGGAAGCGGGTGTCGAGATGGGGACAGCATGGAGGGAAACCGGGAGAGTGCAACAGGAGACGAGTACGCTGCTGGGCAGCTGCTTTCCTGGCTGCTAGGGAACCCGGAGCGATTTTCGGCTTTCTGCCTTTTCCTTTCAGGCTCCCTTCTTGCCTCCCTAGCTGGTCATTATTCCCAGTTAAGCAGACCCTATCTGGACCTCTTAACCGGCTGGGGAAGCCACTTGCTTTATGACCCCTTGCAGGGGCAGTGGGTTAAAAGTTGTCTTGAGAAAGCTGAGTTGTCGTGGGATGAGCTGAAGGAGCGCTTCAGCTCTCTCTGTCGGGGATCTGTGCAACTCAGGGGGCAGACCCAAGCTGCTCTGAAACACCTGAAGGCAAGGGATGGAGACTTTAAAGTCTGTGGCCTAAGCGTGTGGACTGACTTACTGATGGAATTAGAGGAAACTTTGAGGAAAGAAGCAGAACACTAATGCGTGAATGCAAAACAACATGAGAACTTTTCTGAAATCCAGCAAGTCCATTTAATAGGAAAGACAAGAAAACTGTACCTCACTTTGGGCAAGAAACCAAGTGTTGGGACTGCCAATCACACTGTTTCTGACTGCATATGAAGTCTTTAGGGGAGGCCTGGTTCTTTCTTGTAATTGCACTGTCAAGTCTGATCACCACAGGAAATGTTTTCCTTTTCAATACTTACTGCTCACCTAATAAAATGAAGAAAATTCTTTCTGTTTCAAATACAGAGTAGTTTTCTGTTTAGAAAGTATTACAGTTCAGATATGGTCATGGTAGTGGGGTCTAACTGTTGGAAGCTGACCAAAAGCTCAAAGGGATGGTGGAGTTTCAAATGTGAAAATCCCAAACTCATGGTTAATTTACAGGTTTTTATCTTCATTGGTCTGTCTGCACTGCTCTGGTGGCCACTTTTCATGCTTCTAGAGGTCTTGTACAGGACTTAGACCCGAGAGAAAGCCAACTGGAAAGCTTATTGTAAAGTTCTAAAATTAGAAGGCTTTATTAGTTGCTATATTATATGATAATATGCAAGTATTTCCTAAGGAAACTGCAGTAAAATGTAGGGTGGTCTGTGTGGTTTTCCTCCCTTTCCCGAGATCTCTTGCACAATTTGTGGAAGAGAAAAGTGAGCAGACAACAATTTTTATTAGATAACAATTTGTTATAGTCTTAATTATTTTCTGTTTAATCAAATTTTGTTCCCAGAAACTGATTAATTTCTATCACACCTTATCACTGTCATTTAAAATGAGTATGGTAATGGAGAAGTAATGTGTTCATGCATATTTAGCTCTGTAAGCTGGTATGGCCAAAAGTGAGCAGTGAGATGAGAGACTAGTCAAGGAAGATGGGCCAGATGTATGTGAGTACTGCAAAAAGAGGTCTTCATTAATGTTTTGTGGGGAGTTCCTGTCAAATACTTCCTGTAGCCCATATTCTTCTAGTTTCAGGATCAGCTGTAACATCTCTTTCCTCTGTTGCTGAAGTCCCCTTAGGAAAGGTTAGAAGATGTTTCACACTTCTGCTTATAAGCTTTAAAAAGCAAACAAATACTGAGAAATATAATCTGGATGGAAGCTAATTAGTGCAATTGTATTGCAGTATAAAGTAGTGTATCAAACTATGGCAAGTATTTCTGTACCACAAAACTAGAGTGGGAAAGATCTTCTGGTTTGGAAATTGAAACCATTAGTGCAAGGAGATGAATATTGTTTGTCTGGGAAAAGAAATAATGCCGTTTCTAGGTTGTCTGGAAATAAAGACATAAGTTCTAATTCTTCCACCTCTTCTAAAACAAAAGATACACCCAAGGGTAGCATAGTTTAAAGAGTTAGAAGGACATGTTGCTAATCTCCTATCAAAAATATGGCTGTTTTCTTTGGATTTCTTGCTACATCATGTCAGTGAAGCAAAGAAGTTATGGAGATCTGTAGATGAATGTGTTCTAAAAGCTGCACCAGTGGCAGTTGTCTTCCTCCATTCTTTAACCAGATCATCCCTCTTAGGAGCTTATAGGGGGTGGTCAGTCCTTAAAGACAGCCCCAGGTCACTGAACCTCAGGACAGAGTCGATATTTCTGTGGTATCAAGGAATATAGCACTGTCTATAAGTGTTTAAAACTACTTAAAAGTATAAAGTGTGAAGTTTGAACCTAGGTTGTCTAGCCACATTTCCCTGTGTTATGGAGTTTTGGCATTTGGTACGGAAACTCTGCACTTGAGCTTGCTCTTAACGCTTTTAACAGGCATAAGGAGTTTTGTCTGTTAGAATACTTTTTGCTATCAGTGGTTTCTGATGAATGATATACTCAAAGATGCTAGTCACAAGTCATTCTTTTCTCCCTGGCTGTGTGTTAAGGGTGAATATCAAATGTTGCAGTAACATAACAAACCTTTTCAGTGCTTCTTCTGCACAGAAATCTAATGGGAAAAGTTGGCTGCTTGTGTTCCCTCTTAGTGAGGGATAGTTGTTCACAACTGTTAAAAAAGTTCACTCTTCCCAGCTACCTGAGTCTCTGTGACAAATCTCAATGAGAGTTAAGTCTTAGTTTTGCATGCCAGGGTAGATGTTTCTTCTTGTACCCTGCATATTGTCCACGAGTTAAGTCTCTTAGCAGCTTTCAACTACTTCTAGAATAAATCTGATGCTTCTAGGGTGTTAGTTTGGGCTGTTTAATGTCTTGCTTTTTGATAGACTTAAGGACAACTATGGAATACTCTGCTGGAGTAGCTAGGAAGTAAATAGGGCCTTCAGTATGACTTTATCAACCAAAGTAATAACTGGGGAGGGGCAGGCAAGTGATGGGCCTGTGTAGACCATATATATTTTATTTCCACTCTGTCCTCCTTATAGGAAACCTGAAGAGTAAGGTTTAGCCTTAGTGAGGCAGAAGCACCTGGTTATAGCAATTTCACAAAAATGTTCCAGTCTGTCCCAAATACATTATAAAGAGGTGCCAGATCCATGATTACCAAATTCCAAAGTCATATGGCATTTATTGAAATGAATGCAGCAGTCCACATCCCCTATTATTTCAGCATGCTCGTCGAGTTTGCCAGGTAGCTCTGCAAATGACACTTAATGAAATTTTTTTTGGAACTCCCATTTTTAATAAAAGTGTGACTAGGAAAGGAAAAAGCATGATGTCTGTAACCTTCCCCCTCTACGTATTTGCAGCTCCTCTTTGCATGCTGAGGTTTGCAGCCCAAATTTGCAAACTCTGAACCTAAACAGTCTCAGCAGTCATGGGAAGTAAGATATTGGAAATGACAGACTGCAGCCTCTTCCTTTACCACCTTCTTACCTTTTTTTGCTAACAATAAGATATATTTCTACTGTTTTCCTTCTTAAAATGAAGATTGACAAAACTGTTATATCCCTGTTTCAGAAGACTGACAAGGATTGTGATCAATCAGGCTTTTACTTGCCCAGTAAATAGCTAAGACAGATACATTTTGCTATCCCTGATCCAGTGATTTATTTATTTATTTTAAAGTAGCAAAAGGAAGACATTCTACCTTTTGTCAAACAGCCCTGTAGCTTTCCACAGGTAACAAACTAGAAGGTGTCTGGCTACTGAGTTGCTTGTTTTCTTATTTATCTTGTCTCCTAGCTTGTGATAACCCTAAGAAGAAAAATCTAGAAGAAAACTAATTATATGTTCTAGTAATTTGTGCTATGTATCTGTACACCAGAATAAGGATAAATGGTGTAGAATAAAGTGTTCATTTAGGCTGTGGAGAAAGTAGATTTCCCCTTCACCAGATGGAAGTGACTTAGCTACTGCTGGGGACAACACTGGGTCTGTGAATGCTGTGATTTTTATTTTTTAAGTGAAAAATCAAAAGACTTTTGGTTTGATGTTGGCTGCTCTGCTAAAGCACTCAGCCTTTGTGCTCCCTAATGACCACTTGGATCAATGCTTTAACAGGCAAGAATATTAAGGCAGTGAATGAGAAATGTAGCTGTGTGTGCAGGGTAGGAAACTGCTTATTTAAATAGGGGTTGCTCTGGGAGAGGTGAGCACAAAAGAACAATATCCTATCTGCTGGTATAAAAAAAGCCTTGAATAATCACAAGTGTGATCAGGAAAAGTAGCTTTTATTAGTTAATAATTAATATAAATTCTTTTCCCAAGCTGTTTTCTGCCAGTATTGTATCTGCCTCATAGAATGGCTTAGGTTGGAAGGGACCTCAGAGATCATTACTCCAACCTTCCTGCCATGGGCATGAGGGATTAAACATTATTTTGACCAAATGCACCATTCTCTATTAATCAGTTATATGCCTGTGCTGAGTTTCAGATTAAGAGATGATAGACAACATAGGAAAATACTTCATGTTTGTTCTCTCTTATCTATATGCCTTTTAACATCTCAGGGAAAAAAAATAAATGCCTGTAGCAATGAACTAGACCTGAGATAAATACAGAGTTGAGATACAATTCCTTTTATCATTTTTTACATGTAGCTTCAAAAAATGTTAAGCATGGTAACAATCAACATTGAAATAATTCCTATACCAGTACTTTAATTCCTTGTGTGGCAATACCTTAGGGTTACTTCATGTCTTTGTTTCATTGAGTCAGTTCTTTTCACAGCTGGAAATCTTTGGCCCTAGGTCTTTAATCAGAGTGGCTGGTGTTTTATTTACAGTTAGTGTTTTGAATCATCTCAGATACCACAGAGGGTGGCAGCAGAGTCTCTCTGTACAGATGAGCTTGGACTTCTGATCCAAGGGGAGAATCCAACCTTGAGGGCAATTTCTAGAGGCAGAAGAGATACAGGGGAATAAACACCCACTGTGGTGCTGTCCACGCAGAAGTTTCTGATTGGAAAATCCCGCTGAGAGTCTTCTCTTGTCCTTGCAATTCTGATTTTAGCAGCTCTTTAATTTAATGTAAGATCAGGTAACAATATAAACTGTATCCCATAAGTGTCTCTGTCCACAGACCTGTTTTATTAATAGTATTGGATATTTGGCTCTTAAATTCCTTTTCTATTACATGATAAATTCCTGTAGTATTATGTGATCAATTTACTGTAACTCTTAACTGGGACACTTTACCAGAAATGATAGCAGTATGCACTGCACACAGAATATAGCAATCAAATTCTGAATTTCAGCCTGAAATGCACCTTCCTATTATATTTCTCCCACTGGGAAGAACGTCCAGGATGAATGCTCAGACATGGGCTATTCATAGTGTGCAGCTCGCAGAGAGGCTAATCCCAGCGTCTGATAAAACATTATTTAAGTTTTTGGCAGTCGTCATGAGTTTTAAATCCCACCACAAAGATTCAGTTTGAATGTTTTCCTAAGGATCCCTTCCAGGAATGAAATGATATGAACTGCTTTTACCTGCACATTGTATCCCTGTTCCTCTTGTGGTGTCTTAGACTTTATGACCATCTGACCGGGAAACCATAGTTGTGGGCTTGAGTTTCTGTACATAGTACTTTTCTCAACAGAAAGTTAGCTATGAGAGACAATGATTCTGTACTTTGTGTTGTGCATGATAAAAATTACACCTATGAAAATAAGCCAGCAATATTGAGCCAATTGTTACATGATCCAGTGGTCAGTTAAATGCATAGAGAAATACTTGATTTTAATCAATGAATAACAAAAAAATTGTATGGATTTATTTGTTTTGCTCTCATAGGGGAATGTAATGAATCCTCTTGAAATGCCAGTGGGCCAAAATGTAAATCCAACTTCTATTTCCAATACTTCCAGGCAGTGATGTCATTAATATTTTCATATTAATGTAAATGAAGTAGGTAAGAACAATTGATTTATTCCAGGGATTAATTGGACGTGATCAATCCCTAAAACAAGTCTGACAACAAGGTCATTCATCAGCTACTTAATGTTGCAATAGCCTAAGCTTGCCCTTTCAGCTAGGAAAAGATGCCATGCCCTGGGGAAAAGTGTTTAAAAATCATTATGCTGATGACAGAAAATTGTCTCTTACAGCCTTGTAATTCTTCAGGTTGAGGTGAAAGTTGCTGAGTTCAGGTGTTTTATAATTTTCTGGGTAATAGTATCTCTTCTTAAGCTTAAAATTTCTTTTGCATAGTAAAAAAAAATAAGGTGTAAATGAAAGCTAAATTTATCAATATACTGAGATTGACAGCTGCTTGGTCTGGCTGAAACTTCTGAGAAAACAGATGGAATTCTCTTCCTTCCTACAGAAATGCCATAGAATCATAGAATTGTTAGGGTTGGAAGGGACCTCAAGGATCATCTAGTTCCAACCACCATGCCACAGGCAGGGACACCTCACGCTACATCAGGTTGCTCAAAGCCACATCCAACCTGCCTTTAAAAACCTCCAGGGATGGGGCTTTACCACCTCCCTGGGCAACCTGTTCCGGTGTCTCACCACCCTCCTGGGAAAGAACTTCTTCCTAACATCCAATCTGAATCTACCCATTTCTATTTTTTTCATTCCCCCTAGTCCTATCATTACCTGACACCCCAGAAAGTCCCTCCACAGCTTTCTTGTAGGCCCCCTTAAGATACTGGAAGGCCTCTTTGGAGCCTCCTTTTCTCCAGACTGAACAGCCCCAACTCCCTCAGTCTGTCCTCATAGGAGAGGAGCTCCATCCCTCTAATCATCCTCATGGCCCTTCTCTGGATATGTTCCAGCATGTCCAGATCCTTCCTGTACTAGGGCCTCCAGAACTGGACACAGTACTCCAGGTGGGGTCTCACCAGAGTGGAGTAGAGGAGGAGAATCACCTCCCTTGACCTGCTGGTTATGCTTCTCTTGATGAAGCCCAGGATGTAATTAGCCTTCTTCCTTCCCATGTTCTCTCACTTTTGCTGTTTCTGATTTGAGAAAACCCTTCCCTTTTCTCTGCCACAAAAGGTCTGACTCAAATAGTGGTTGGGCACTGTGCTGGACACAACTTTCCTACTGTGAAATTCTGCTGTTTGCTGTTTGTCATAATCCTGATCTTCTCTAAGTGGTGAGTGGAGCTTAGACCACGTGGCTCACGATGACGGAAGCTGCAGTTGTAACATTTTGAAGTGATCATTGTTTTAATACTGTCGGAGTCTGTCCAGTAAAAGTGAGAAAGTAAGTTTTAACTGGATCAAGCCTAACACTGAGCAAGATAAAGCATGAATTTTGGTGTGAAATGTAACAGACAGTGTCTTTACCGAAGCAGGAAGAGAAGTTACAGTTACATTTGAAAGACTGTGCAAATAGGGCAGGAGTTTCTGTGTAACAAATTTATTCTGTGAAAAGATAATTGTTTCTTTAAAGTGTCTGAGGAATAATTCTAAGGTGTTAACTCTGGTTGCACAAAACTCTCATCTTCACACTTTCCATCTAAGTCAAGTTTTCTAAGGCTTTCTCTTTGTCTTAGGACTTTCTGCATAGGGCATTTTAAAAACCTGTTCAGTCTGAGAAGGAGAAAATGGCATCAATCATTCTTGTCTGTGTGCTCAGTAATGTCAAAAACACGTGTAGCTGACACTGCCAGTTCAAGACTCTTGTTGGAAATGTGAAATAAATTATGAAGGACTAACAGGAACAAATCACAGAAGGTGCATTATCCAAACACAGACAGATACACACTCCAGTAGTCAGTGGACATATGGTTGGATCTGGAATTACTGCAGTAACTTCAGGTAATGGTGAGCATGCACTAGCCTCTAATTACAACAGGAAAACATTGGACCCTGTGCACTGCACTGACAAATTGCTCCCAGTGGTATCTAAGTTATTTCACTGGTGTCATTATAGCCTCTAGCAAAGTCAGGATATTTGAAAAGAGTATGGTGTCTGCAACCTATTAAAGATATTATATCCCTATTTATAGTCTAGTTCCATGAATAGAAAATTCCAACAGAAGAACATTTACTATAGAAATTTTGGAATATGGAGCTTTTAAAGGCAGTTGTGTTTAGTTTATGGGCCAGGTATTTAGAAAAAAGTAATTAAAGCCACCTTGCTCATTAACCTTTCAGTTCCTCATAGAGCAGTTTAAGCACAAGAAAGTGATTGCATTTTGATTGGTAATGCTTCAGTGAACTGGACCTCTTCCCTGTGTATGTGCATTTTATTAGACTGCAGTCTCTAAACACTTGCATGTGGTTTTGTTCTACCACAATTTAATGGACATGATGATCTTCTAAACTCTTTGAGCTCGTGGAATCCAATCACCTTTTGCCATGTGCTTTGTTTAGTCCTTTTTACATTTGCTCTGCAAAGGCAAAATACCAGAAATCCATGGCATAACCACATCACCATGGTTATTGCTAGTGTGCACCGACTAAGACAACTCAACATGTTGTAAGCAATGACAAGTCAATACAATGATTTATAGAACGTGTATTTGGGCTCTAGCTTTATAAATTGGAGGAAATAACAGCATTAGCATTATCTCTCTATTGTGGTCTGAGTATGATGAACATAAGTCAACAAATTATTATTACCTCTAAAGGATATCTTGGGTGGGGAAGGAAAACCCTTCCTTGCAGTCAGCCCAAGAAACGGGTTTGCTGATACACAAATTGTTATTTCAAAACAATATATGGGTTAGCAATTGTAGTGGGTTGAGGCAGCCCCCTCCCCACCACGGGCAAAAATAACAACTCGGACAAATGGATTGCAAAAGTGATGGAAAGTTTAAATGAAAAAGCAGTGAATGTTTACAGAGAGCCAGAAGCAGTGATGAAAGAAAATCCCAAAACATTCCCAGGAAGATCCCATCCCCACCTGGGGGTACATCCAAGACCCCCTAGGGCTCCTTCTTCCCCCCTCCCCACTGCTAGGCTAGTCTCAGCTGGCCAGATCTGAGACTGCCCATCCCCCCATGGCCTTGGGCCTAGCCAGGCCCATGGCTGGGAGACAACATCTCCCCCAGTTACCGGGCGATGGCGAGGAAGAAAGAAGAGGTGCTAGACCTCGCACTGTATCTTATAGTGGTGGTGCAGAGAATTATGGTAGAAATACCTACTTTCCTGTGTCCACCCACTGGGCTGGACCTCTGGACACAGGAAGCACCTCATGTAGCAGAGGGCACCCAGCCCAAACTGCAACAGCAATAGAAGCAGCTTTGAAAGTATTCTAATTCTCAGAAGCTAATTAGTGTGTTGGTGGAGATGAAGTTCTCATGTTAATCTTTCCTTTTTTTCCCATCATCAATTAAGAGCTAAACACCACAAAAGGCAAAAGAAAGATTTTTTTTTTTTTACTGTTTTTCAGTTACAGAAAGATAAGCCACATGTTGGATTAAGTTGTTCTTCCTTCAGTCTTGCTGAAGACTCATTCAAATAAACCTAAAATACAGACCCTTTTGAAATGCAAATGTTTTTCATCATCTTGGCAGATGTGACATGCAGTTGTAACACACCTGATGAATCCTTGTCGCTGCAGAAGCTTCAGGCACAGTGGCATTTTGCTCTTTATGCTGAAGATCATGACTTCAGTATTTGGTGAACGTAGCACATGTACTTGAGGTGAAAAGTTCAGCTACTGATTAAGGTCTGGAGGGAGCTTTTTTCCAACAAGATTAGAAGTGACCTGTGGGTTTCATTTGTCTTTGTATTTAGCTACATATTTTATAGTGTGAAATTCTCACTGCAAATGTTGGAAATGTTGGTTCTTTTAGTCTCCCCTTTCGAGCCTGCTGTGTGAAATAGTGCAGCATAACTAAGATGTTTTATCATAGTATCAGTCAGGGTTGGAAGGGACCACAAGGATCAGCTAGTTCCAACCCCCCTGCCATGGGCAGGGATGCCCCACACTAGATCATGCTGGCCAGAACCTCATCCAGCCTGGTCTTAAACACCTCCAGGGATGGGGCCCCAACCACCTCCCTGGACAACCCATGCCAGGGCTTCACCACTCTCATGGTGAAGAACCTCCTCACGTCCAGTCTGAATCTCCCCACCTCCAGCTTCATTCCATTCCCCCTAGTCCTATTTTGGTCCAACTAAAGCAGCTGGTCTCAAAAAGAAAGTTCTTGAAATGTAAATGGTAAAAAAATATAAGGATGTTCATGTTCTTATGTCAAACATCATGGTGATTTATATTTTTTTTGTAATGTGTTTACCAAATCTTAATCCATTGCCCTGCCTAAACTTCTGGGCATGTAGCAGCATTTTCACTGCTTAATCCTTAATTGTGTTTCTGGGTTATACAGTTCTTGACTTCAAAGTATTTTACATTTGACTCGTCAGTCAAAAGTTGTATCATTTAATGGAATTAAGTTCAGAATAAAGTAAATAATGGAGGTGTCAGTCTGTCAAGTGAAGAAGGGACAGACAATTAAAATGACTTGTGCAGAGCGATAAAAAGAGTTTGTGGCAGTTGGCCACTTCATGCAGCTATTTATATTCCTGGGTCTCACTGGAATCTGTCCTCATTTAATTATGAGACTAAGAAGTTTTGAATGTTTCATGGCAGTTCAAAGGCAACTTTAAAGGAAAAGTAAATAGCCATTTGATATTGCCAACAACATCATTCATCGCATGCACTGTTCTAGACTTCATCTAGGTGACTTTCTTGTTCCTTTGGCATTCCTGTGGTAAAAAGTAAGTTCCTATGAAGCAAATGGAAAATGGTAGGCTTTGCACCACAAGGAAATTCTGAAATATGAATTAATGATGAAGACTTTAGAACTGGTGGCACGTTACTGCACTGAACCAAGTGAGTGACCTGCCCGGCAGGAGCAGGGAAAAGCAATAATGTTTGTGTCCCATCTGTCAGAAAGGTGTAGGAGACATTTCTTGTTACATAATGGCTGTCCCATTCCTTGAAATATGGTGAGGATTTGAAAATACCTTGCATAATTTATGTGCACCATCTCTGTTCCACAATCATACATTACCATTCCCACAGACAGATTATGCTGACATTCTGAACCATATGTATGGTTTAGGCAGGTAACATAATACTTTCAAATTATATATGCTATGAGCCAATAAAATTAGTATGGGGTACTTATGCAATAGCCTCATAACAGCTAAACTAACAAAGGTTTATAAAATACTTCTCTCCTAATTTTTCATGGGGCAGTCACTGGTTTATATTTTTTCCCCTGAGCTTTCCTTATGAAATGCAGCATTGGAAACCAGCTCCAGCCAGAATGCTGGTGTTCTCAGGCATACATGGAGTTTCATCCTCCTATCTCTTGTTCTCAGTTATGAGTTTCTAGGATTCAAAGACCAAATTTTGAGTTGATCTAATTTAGAATTGCTGCAGAGCTATGTCAAGTTATGCCTGCTTAGAATTTGATACCTTATGATTAAGCAACAAGTTTTTCACAGCTACAGAAAAAGAAAAGAACCAAACAAACCCAAAATCCAACAAACCCCAAAGAAAACAAAAAAAAAAAGGGGGGGGGGAGGAATTATCCAATTCATCAGAATAAATTTATAATTTTTTCCCAGACAAATTTGGAATAGAATAGAATAGACCAGGTTGGAAGAGACCTTCAAGATCATCTCATCCAACCTATCAACCAATCCATCCCACCTAAACAACTAAACCATGGCACCAAGCACCATATCAATTCTCCTCCTGAACACCTCCAATGATGGTGACTCCACCACCTCCCTGAGCAAATAAACTTACTTAGGTCTGCTGCTCAGCACATGAAAGCAAGATTCCTGTAGAACCTTTAAAAGCATAGTGTTTACATAGCATAAATAATCATAGAACCAATAAGGTTGGAAAAGACCTCAAAGATCACCAAGTCCAACCTGTCACCCAAGACCTCATGACTACTATACCATGGCACCAAGTGCCACGTCCAATCCCCTCTTGAACACCTCCAGGGACGGTGACTCCACCACCTCCCTGGGCAGCCCATTCCAATGGCTAACAACTCTCTCAGTGAAGAACTTTCTCCTCACCTTGAGCCTAAACTTCCCCTGGTGTGATAGAGTCATTTTATTTAAAGGTAAATGCTCTGGCAGAAAAGTTGCATCCTCAGTAGTGATGGTGATGGTGGCATAAGCAAAAATCTTTTGTTACTCCTATGAAGCTAGGAGGATGATGTCAGCAAAATACTTGATTTAGTGTGGGTTTGTTGTTGTTTTTGTTTTTTTTTTTCCTCCCCTTGATATTTTAATCTTTTCATTCCTGTCACTTGTATGGCAACAGTGCTGTTGGTGCTCATGTAGCCTTAAGGTGTAGAGAGGACAAAAGGAGCACTCTGTGTTTCAGAACACTCTCACAGGTATGGGAACTGTTGAGGATCTTTTACAAGCTTGGTCTTTGTGTACTTCGAAGTGGAGGGAAAAATAACCAAACAAAAAAAGAAAAGCCCATGTTAGGACAGGGTGAGCTGTTGGTAAAGCTTCTTAGCTTGGTTTGGTTACCAGGCTAATTACAGAGATACTTTGGCCAGACCGAATGTGAAAGGATACTGCGGCAGATCCTAAAGTTAGAACTGCTGGCCCTCTAGACAGAGCCCTAGGCAGGAAAATAATGGAGGGTTTGTACCATAGTTATTTCAGGCCACTAAACCAACATACCTACAGCTAAGGAATCTTAAAGCAAAAATTTACTAGGTGGTTCATGATATGGTTATTACCAGCTACCACAGAAATCTTTAGGGCATTTAATTATTATTCTAGTATTCATTATTTCAGTGACAAATGAAAATTGAGCTCTGTTAAATGTTGTTTGGTTTATTTCCTTGGGGTCTTTACCAAGAACAGTAATTTGTCTTTTTTCTTTCTATTTTTTTTCCTCTCCATTCTGTAAGCCCCATGAGGAATTCAGCCATTCAAATTCATTAATTAAAATGTTTCCTTCTCTGCTTATTTTAACATGACGCACACAGTTGATTACCACTTGCCTGAGTATATTTTGAAAGACTGATGGTTCAGCTTTGCTAAGTTATGGCTTTTATAAGGATCTTCTCTCAAATGATCAGTGGCAAGTTCTTGTTCCTAAAGGACCATACTACTTGAGTCATAATGAATAGAATAGAATAAAATTAACCAAGTTGGAAGAGACCTTTGACATCATCAAGTCCAACCTATCATCCAACACCCTCTAATCAACTAAACCATGGCACTAAGTGCCCCATCCAGTCTCTTCTTAAACACCTCCAGTGATGGTGACTCCACCACCTCCCTGGGCAGCACATTCCAATGGCCAATCACTCTTTCTGTGAAGAACTTCTTCTTAACATCCAACCTAAACCTCCCCTGGCACAGCTTGAGAGTGTCTCCTCTCATTCTGGTGCTGTCCACCCAGGAGAAGAGACCAACCCCCACCTGGCTATGACCTCCATTCAGGCATGGATTAAAAAATAAATGTAACAAGAGGAGGAGGAAGGGGAAAAAACCCAATCTGTTTCCAAGCTTTGCTTTCACAAGTAACAAATGAAGGAGGATGAAACTGGGCAATACTAGGGTGCTCTGCAGATGAGATGTAGTAGCAGTGGGGAGCATTGCCCATACCATTTGAAAACCTACAGAGTTTTTGAGGTGCCCAGTGGGATACAGGAGCTCTTTGCAAATCTATCCCAGTGTGGTTATATGAAAATGTAATTTGTCTTTGAAGTTTGTGTTTGAAAAATTTACAAGTTTATTTTAAATACAGTAACCTGAAAATTCCTGTGGTTCTCTGAACTCAGCGAGATACATCTCCTAATTTAGGGAGTTTAGTTCCTTTAAAAACAAGCTCCTTTCCCTCTTTCCCTGGCTAAGGAAAGCAAAGAGTCATTCAGCAGTGGTTGAGAGGCAGAAGGGCCAAAGCTTTTGGAATGCTGTGTGTAACGTGAGAATCCCTTGAGCAGCGTGGAGGGGACCATGCAGTCAGTGCCTCATATTCCCACTTGCCTAGAGGGATATAGTTATGCAATTTTAAATGCATTTTTTATTAAACTCATACTATTATCCTTATTAATTCTGTAACATTTTGGATACTAATTTTGCACATATTTACATAGAGATAATGAAGTATATATAATTTTAATATTAAATTTTTATTAAGCATTCAGTACCTTAATAGCTGCCTTTCAGATCCCAAACTGAAGGGTATTTAACTTTTAGAAGTGCAAATATAATGAACTAGTATTTTGAAATAAAGCTGACCACAATCTGGGAGCAGTTTCTTAACGTGCACGTTGAAACTCATTAAAACAGCAGTTACTGGGTGGCTGCTGCAGGTAACCTGTGGACTAGAATATGGCTTAGTTTTGATACTGGAAAAGTGGATGCCAGAGTGGATGATCTTGCTGCCAGAGACTGAGGTTTGCTGTGGAAGGGGAGGGAAGCAGCAGCTTGTGCTGAGCAGAGGTTTAATGCCCTCAGTGCAGTGGTCTGGGCACTGTTTCAAGGAAGCTGTTTGTCTGTGTTGGAAGAGTGTAGCTCTGTTGGTGTTCTCCAGAGAGAGCTTCTGCACTTTTTCATAATTTCATGGTATTGTTCTTTGAGCCAATTACTGAGCAAAGTGAGAACCAGTTCAGAGTGGCTAATACCTCTTACTCAGACTGGAGGAATCCTCTGCATTTTTGAGCCATCTGTGTTTGCTTTTCTTGTTCTAAAAGATCTCTAAATGCACATTTTGTTGGGATTTTCTTGGAACTCCTCACAGGTTTGCAAAGTACTGGGTCATTATGGATTCTGTTCGTGTGGATTGTGCCCATCAAGTTATTTGAACTCCTGGGTAGTATTCATGGTTATTTATTTCAAACCTAGAATATTGAAATGCAGTCTCTCTCCTCAATTCTGATTGCAACTTTCATCTTCAGATATCAGCAGATGGTAAGGTGGGGGTGGGTTGGGTTGGTGTTGGTTTTTTTCCCCCCATGATTTCCTTTGTATCTGGATGCCATCACGCAATAAGCCTTTTGGGTGCTCCTGGAGTATTTTCCTTGTTCAGTGTATAGACAGCCATGACGAGAAAGCTCTGGCAGTTTGCAGCTGGTTTAAACAGGATTGAGATCAGAATTTTGGAGGGCTTCAGAAGGGTCTGTCCTGCTGGGACAAAAACCAGTCTGAGATGACTGGAGAACTTCCAGGCTAATATGGAGTCGAGATGTGTCCGTAAGAATGTTATAAACAAAGACCTAATGAGCATTGAACGTTATATGCTTTCAATATTGCTAATAGAATGCATATTGTCACAAAGAGCTGCGCTGTGCAGATGTAACTTACTTAAGTGCAGATGAATTAAGCTTAGCAGGAAGTTAAGTCTGCTCCACAAAGTCGGTATGGACAAGTCATATGTTGCAGATGTAGGAAGAGCTCTTCACCTGTCAAAAAGCAACCCCTGCTGCAGCAAACACAGCTAGGCTACAGCTGTATCAGCTAATGATGTGGCCCAGTGGAGGTTTAAGGTAGTATCTCCATTTTCTGTTGAATGGTAAAACTATCACTCTACAGTGAGATTCCATTTTGAGTCTCTTTGTAAGAGATGAAAAATCTCTCTGATCTTCCAGCAATCCAATGTTGCCCTGACTCCTTTTGCTGCTAGGCAAAGACACAGCCTCTGAGGGACATGTGTCTGGCATCTTCCTGGCTAGGCTGCAGCTTTACAAATAACTGTTCAAAACTCCTAGTCTTTCAGCTGCATTATAAATACTTTAAGATTCCCAGCTGTACTCTGCTTGTACAAACATCTTAAAATTATGAACTCACTGGCATGCAGCTGGGGGAATGCACAGTTATGAATGGTTTGTACCCAAGGAAAATATGTGAATAGCATCAGAACTTTTTATTTCTTGAAGTAATCTACCATTAAGGAAGCAAGGCTGCAGATGTATTTGGGTTTTCACCATCACTAGCATATTTCTCCTTTCATAGCTGGTGATATGAGATCTGGGAAACTATCTTGTGTCATCCTCTACTCTGCTTTGCACAGAGCAAGTGTATAAGATGCATACCCTTGCTGCTGGTTTATAGGAAGAGGTGATGAAAGGGGAAAAAAAGCTTGCTGTAGGCTAAGCTATAGCACAGAATACTTTCCAGGTTTTCTTCCCCGACATTTACAGGATAACTGCCTGTTATGGAGCATGCCATAATAAATCGTGTTTCTGTTCTTACTGGATGGTCTAGCAGACTTCTCAGTGGTGACACCCTTTCTGGGGAATACAGAATCTTGTTTCCAGAGGATCTGTGCACAGGAAGATCATGAATTCTTGTGTAATACTTACAGTCTTGAAAGAGCAAAACTACATTAATGATGGGAACTTCAAAAGTAGCTGTGAGATAATCCTTGTGTAGCTGAAATCAAGAGCAAGTCCACATTATCACTCCCTTGGAGTTGCCTGTTGGTATGTTTTACCATCAGAGAATATTTAGCATCTTCATCTTTTGCAGGCTTAAGTTTCTGTATAATTGAATGCTTAGTTGCAATATCAAATTACAATTTACATTTTTTTTGTAGTGCACCTATATAGTAAAATATGGTGTGCTATTTTTGAACTGCATTGTCTACATGACTTGCTTTTTGTTAATTTTAATGATCAAATCCTTGGGGCAGAAGAGTTGTTCTAAAGTTACAGCATTGAGCACAATGATAGAGATTAAGTATGTGGAACTGTGATGAACTGCATCCTCTCTGGCATGAAGTCAAGAGCATTCAGTTTCTGGTTTAGCAGTTCATGAACCAGCTTTTGTTTTGACTGATGATGTATTCTTTCTTTTCAGACATCTGGGAGACTCAAGATATCTGCTAGCAAACTACACTTCCCTGTCTCCCTCACATGACATTCTTTCGCATAAAGTTGATCTCTGGGTTTAACACTACTTCATAACTCTTGATATTGATAATATGCTGATCCTCAGAATTACAGAAATGAATTGTAGGCAATATAGATATGAAAAACCTTCTTCTGTCAGCCAGTCAATCTTCTGACTCAGGCAGAATTTGATCTGCTTTGTAATGCCTTGGTCTCGTTTTCCTCTGGAAACCTAAGAGCAGGCTAATGTCACTTCTGACTAATGCACATCCAGGCTCGTTGCAAACAGTCCTCATTCTCTTCTGGCTTCATCACCAGGCATCTCTCTTCTTAGTCATATGGCACCTATTGACTAAAGACACTGCCAATAGGCACATTTGGTTTTTTACTTTGGCACAAACTTAAGAAAACCCAATTTAAAAAAATTCATTCATAGGTAGCTTTTATTTCTTGTTTTCAGGGGGATTGCTGTTTCTTTAAAAAATCCCCAAAACACTTCTGTTGATTTGTGTACATATCCATACACTTACAAGTAAATGTAACAATGTATAGGTGCATTAACCATCATAGAATCAGTAAGCTTGGAAAAGACCTCAGAGATCATCAAGTCCAACCTGTCACCCAACACCTCATGACTACTAAACCATGGCACCAAGTGCCACGTCCAATCCCTTTTTGAACACCTCCAGGGACAGGGACTCCACCACCTCCCTGGGCAGCACATTCCAATGGCCAACAATGCTTTCTGTGAAGAACTTTCTCCTCACCTCAAGCCTAAACTTCCCCTAGCACAGCTTGAGACTGTGTCCTCTTGTTCTGGTGCTGGTTGCCTGGGAGAAGAGACTAACCCCCACCTGGTTACAACCTCCCTTCAGGTAGTTGTAGACAGCAATAAGGTCTCCCCTGAGCCTCCTCTTCTCCAGGGTAAACAATCCCAGCTCCCTTAGCCTCTCCTCATAGGGTTTGTGCTTGAGGCCTCTCCCCAGCCTCATTGCTCTTGTCTGGGCATGCTCAAGAGTCTCAATGTCCTTCTTAAATTGAGGAGCCCCAAACTGGACACAGTACTCAAGGTGTGGCCTAACCAGTGCTGAGTACAGGGGCACAATGACTTCCCTGCTCCTGCTGGCCACACTATTCTTGATACAGGCCAGGATGCCATTGGCCTTCTTGGCCACCTGGGCACACTGCTGGCTCATATTCAGCTGGCTGTCTGCTAGTACCCCCAGGTCCCTTTCTGCCTGGCTGCTCTCCAGCCACTCTGACAACTGCCTGTAGCACTGCATGGGGTTGTTGTGGCCAAAGTGCAGCACCTGGCACTTGGACTTGTTGAGTGCCATCCTGTTGGACTCTGCCCATCTGTCCAGCCTGTCAAGGTCCATCTGCAGCGCCCTTCTGCCCTCTAACTGATCAACACCTGCTCCCAACTTGGTGTCGTCTGCAAATTTACTGATGACTGACTCAATCCCATCATCCAGATCATCAATAAAGATATTGAACAGAATGGGTCTCAAACCTGATCCCTGGGGTATACCACTATTGACTGGCCTCTAGCTGGATGTGGCACCATTCACCACCACTCTCTGGCCATGGCCTTCCAGCCAGTTCCTAACCTAGCACAGAGTGCTGCTGTCCAAGCCAGGGGCTGATATCTTGGCCAGGAGTTTGCTTTGGGGGACAGTGTCAAAGGCCTTGCTGAAGTCCAGGTAGACCACATGCACAGCCTGCCCCACATCCACCAGGTGGGTCACTAGTCCCATTAATTTATAGGTTTGTTAATAGACACAATAATTTATCAGTAAGTTCAATTGATTGTATTTGTTATATTTATTAGAGGATCTATTTATTGGATGGAAGTAAACAGGAAAGAGTAATGTTTCATGCTTGCAGTGTAATGATCCTTGAAGTCAATGTGATCACTTTAGGCCTGCCATAGGTCTGGTCTTGTACATATGACAAGCATTTATGCAGTAAATAATCAAATTTTTTACTACTCTTGGCACAGGTACTTGGAAAATACATTTGGTATTCTGAATTTTTCTTACTTTCCATAGTGTTTTCTCTATAAACATTCTGCCAAATGTAGAGAAAATTCCACTCACCACTTGTTTGATTCTCCCTGTGTGCTAGAATCTGTTCCACACCTGTACATTTTTTTTGTTCATGCTGTGCCCTCATGGGTTTGGGGCAATTTATTAACTGTGATTATTTAGGGACCCTTCATACAAACAGCTCTTTCTTGGTTTGGGACCTTGATCTTTCATAGCCGTGTAAGGATTCATAGCAAAAACAATCCTGTGTAGCAAGCTTGTTCAGGGACCAGCAGAGCTGCTGGGCAGAGATTTATCTAGGGATGTCTGGTAGCCACTAGCCCATTTCTGAGAGTGTTGAAATTTATATTCTTATGACTCACTCTTAAATACAGGCAAAGATTGTTTGGTTTTTTTCTGCTATTGCAGGATTTCTGTTAGATCATGCACCAGTTAATTCTTGTGGGTTTGATAGATTTTTAACCTATGAAACATGTTGATAACATGTTCCTTGTTCCCTATAGAGCTGTGAATACAAATTAATTTTTTTGGGGGGGTAAAATTATTTGGAACCCCTTATAAAAATAATATGATTAATTAGCAAATATTTTGGCTGAAATACTGGGGACTCTTCTCAGGGTCACTGTACATTCACAGTACTGCACAAAAATGGACCAAAGGTCTTAAGCTTTTAACTTTTTTAGTACAACATATGATTAAACATGATGAATTAATGTGATGCTCAGACTTGTTTTCAATCTAGCTCTGTGTTTTATCACTCTAAGATTCATAACCAGATGCATTGGTAACGAGGCCATCAATATGAGATATCCAATACAGTTACCAGATAGCTTGTTAAATACTTTGTCATATACTCCATACTTTAAGTGAACAGACTAGGTGAGCTTTCAGTGCAGATTTGTATTCCAGGAGGTAGCTAACAGACCTCCTGTTGTTTCATTTCTTTTCCATTAAATATTATCTGGGGCTGCATGTACTCATACTGCCTCTGTTTTTCACTGCCCAGGGAGGTGGTGGAGTCACCATCCCTGGAGGTCTTTAAGAAGAGACTGGATGGGGTGCATAGTGCCATGGTTTAGCTGATTAGCTGGTGTGGAATGATAGGTTGGACTCGATGATCTCAAAGGTCTTTTCCAACCTGGTCTGGTCTATTCTACTCTACTCTACTCTACTCTACTCTACTCTACTCTACTCTACTCTACTCTACTCTACTCTACTCTACTCTACTCTACTCTACTCTATTCTATTGAAAACAATGCAGAAATGCAGCAGACAGAAGAGGTTTGTTGTGATTCAGCAAAACACATATATTTATCTTGAAAACACCTTTAGTTGCCAGGCCTTTCCATTGTTGTTTCTGTCCAATATAGCACCAACCAATCTGTATACTTGAATGGAAAAAAAAAAAAGGAAAAAAAACCCAAAACTAGCCCTAAAGAAGTAAAATAATTTCATAGAATCACAGAATGTTAGGGGTTGGAAGGGACCTTGAGAGATCATCTAGTCCAACACCCCTGCCAGAGCAATTTGATGTTCCTTTACATTTTGAAGAGAAAGGGAAGAAAAAATTAATTTGTCATACTCACTGCAGAAGCTTCATTGGTAACCTTAGAATTCAATATATCAGAGTGGAGACACTGAAATAACAGGAGAAAAATAAATCAGCTATAATATTACACAAGGAAAAACAGAAGATTGCAATACCTTTAATAGTTGAAAACTATTCTCTGAATGCCTGAGATGTGGAAAAATTGGTAAAATACAAGGCCAATCTTTTTGTTGTTTAAATTTTAATCTCATTAGAGGCAGCACTCTGTCCCTGTTTTTCTCTGCTGCACTAGAAAGAAGGATGAGAGAGTCACACAGAAGTCCCCATGAGCCAAAATTCTTCCCTATTAGTTCCTGTATGCAACCTTTCAAGTGTTTGCAGAGTCTGTGTCATGTTCCTCTTACTTGCCAAGGCATTTCGTCAGCTTTGGGGTGGAAGCAAGTCTGGCCCATCTTTCATCCCATTCCTTCTTGCTCTTTCTCTAACAGCTACTGTTTATGAGGTCACTGGCAACAGCTATGTTCTCCTTTATCTTCTTGCCAGCTCTACTAGGTACAAGTTTGGTTTTGGTTTTGATTTGGTTTTGTTTTCTTTCTCTCTTTTTTTATTTTTTCCCCCTTGTCATGAAGCTTCTAGGTAGATATATTTTTTTAAATTTTCCTACTCTGATGGAGAATATGCAATAACTGCATTTTAGAGGCTTTTAGAGGCTGCTAATGCTGGAGTGCAATAACCTCTGTATAATTCTAAAGCAGGCAGTGATGAGTTCCACTACTCTGCCATAATGCTGGTGGAGGCTGGGAAGTGAAATGGAAAGAAGAGCAGAACCTTCAGAACCACTTGGCACTTCAGAACCTGCAAGGACACAGAAGGGCCTAGGTTCTCAGCTGGGAGAGCCATTGTCAAAACTGTTAAGAAAGCTGCCTGTCAGGGCATCTGCTGTTAAGCAAGTTCCCTGTAACAACCCTTCCCAATCTATTTAAATGAGGATTGGTTGAACTTCTATCCCCAAAAAGAAGGTAATAAAGCTGGCGAGCTTTCTGCAGCACCATTCTTCCTTCAAATGAATGTGCTTTGGAGCAGGGCATGTGCTGGGGCAGGGAGGACAACTGGGCTGCTCTCAGGCATCTCTGACAGCCAACCTACTGCATGGTAGAATGCCATAAGCAGTGATGGGGATGCTGTCTGATGAACTTTCAGATCACAAGTTGTTTTGATGTTCCCCACCTTGAGGAAGAAGTTAAGGGTAACAGTAAGGGTTAAATGAAACGTGCACTGAGATCAATAAGCTCTGAATGAAAGTAGCCTCTATGCCCTCGTGTCTTTATGAAAAGGAACATAAGGAACCAGGAGCTCATCACTGTTATAGGAGGGACACTGTGGGCTGCTGAAGAGAAAATTAAACAGCTGAGACGAGATGAAACCCTTATGCAAGAGGGGAATGCCCAATGTCTATATAAATGTTCTTTCTTATTAGAACCTTTGCAAACCAAATACAATCTATTTGTAGAATATGTGCCAATAACTGGAGCTCAAAGGAGAGCAAAGAGATTGATAAAATACTAATTTAGTTTAGAGTGACACTAGACCCTGTACTGGGAGGAAAAAAAACCCACAATTTTAACAGGTTATATTTTAGAATTCCCTATTCCACATTTGTAGAGTGAATAATAATATATCAGCTGCATTAAATGCACAGCATAAAAACATCCTGTTCTCTTTAATATTTATTACAATGCTCAATAGGTGCAGCTATGCTATGAGTTATAATCTGGATCCCAAATCATCAATTTGGCTCAGATATCTAAGAATTTCAAATTCATACATATTCTTTCTTTTTTTTTTAAACTTCCTTTCCATGGGAGAGACTTAAAGCTTCTGTTCTTTAGACTTAGTTTGGTTCCCTACACCCAGAGGACTGAGATTCCTTTTAAAAAAAAGGGGGGGGAGGAAATCTCAATGAGCTTATACTTTAAAAAAAATTAAAATCACCACTTAATTCCAGATTTGAGATGCAAATCACCAGACTCAGCAAGGCTGAATTCCAGTGAAATCAGTGGGGATTTCATTAGACCAGAATTCAATGCCACTGCTTTATATGACCCTAGAAAAAACCCTAACATGCTCATCAAAATTTAATTCTGACCTTTGATCTACAAAATGGAGAAGAGGAGGCTCAGGGGTGACCTCATTGCTCTCTACAACTACCTGAAGGGTGGTTGTAGCCAGGAAGAGGTTGGTCTCTTCTTTCTAGCAACCAGCACCAGAACAAGGGGACACAGCCTCAAGCTGTGCCAGGGGAAGCTTAGGCTGGAGGTGAGGAGAAAGTTCTTCACTGAGAGAGTCATTCGTCATTGGAATGGGCTGCCCAGGGAGGTGGTGGAGTCACCATCCATGGAGGTGTTTAAGAGGGGATTGGACGTGGCACTTGGTGCCATGGTCTAGTCATGAGGTCTGTGGTTACAGGTTGGACTCGATGATCTTTGAGGTCTCTTCCAACCTTAGTGATACTGTGAAAATCTTCTTATTTTGACTGTGGTATTTTTAGCTTGTTATACCTCCCAAATACAGCTGATTCTCTTCTATATCTTACTACATACACTTCTAGGAGTCTAGGTTTCTTTATAGGCCTATTAAATGCTCTTTCTGCTCTATCAAAGAAGCATCATGCAATACCTGGACAAAGCATTGTCTTTTGGGCCTAAATCTCTGAACTGTTCCCTGTCTCCACTAGACTGATCTTGTGAGAGCAGCAAGTCCCAAAGATAAGGTTTCTCAAGTTCCAGCACAAGTTGTATCCTGGTCTGAGTACCAGCATAAATCATTGCAGCTCTGGTGCTGTTCTCATCCGACCTTCCTCCTTCCAGCCTGGAATGGGTCATCTGCCAGCTGGGAAATTGCTGCCATAGGACAGTATTGCTCCAGTGTCTCTACAGCTCTCGGCAGCCTACTCCAGGTGAGTGTTGAGTAGTTGCCAGTTAGGTGAGCTGGAGACTTCTCACTGCCAGGTGAATCCTGAGATGGAGAGATCAAGCTGCTTTTTGCCTCTTTCTGATGTCCAAGGAGCAAAAAACAGGCTAGAATGTAGTCCAAAGCCTGGCCTGCTATTTAATTATTTGACTCATCTGTCATGTAAGTATTTCTTAAAGGTGTAGTGAGGCCTTCATGTCTGGAATGCTTTCATGTGGAGGGCCTTTGTGGATGGAATTACTTTAAAGTCCTCAGTTGAAAATTGCTGCATTGGCAAAAGCACTGCAAGTACAAGCAGTTGTTCGTAGAAGGCACTTGGTACATGGCATTTGCTCAATCTTAGCTACCTTTCCTCTTTCATTGAGCTCCACTGCCCTGACAAACGCTGTTCCCTGAAACAGAAAAGAGATTTTTCAGTTTCAAACCAGACAATTGCTATGCATAGAAACAACTTTGCAGCCAATAAATACTGTAGAAGCCCGGGTTGAAACGACACTACTGTGATGGCCGGCGAGGGTCTGGGGTTTTTTTAATGGAAAGTAAGTATTATGTGGCTTTGCTGCATAATGTGTTTTGCTGGGAGGTGAAGCTGTGCAGCCCTGAGCTTTCTCTAGAGGCCTATTCTCTTGGCTTTATGCTGAGGACAGGCTTCAGCATTAAATGGCTTTAAGCTTGTCAAAGAAAGGTTATTAAAAATGTTCCTGCCTTTCAGTCTCCTTGCTCAATAGGCACAAAAATGCAATGCTGTAGGGATTATTTTTTTTTCTTTTCTATTTAGTCATGTCATTTGGCATTTTGCCTATAGCTAAAAATGAGATACCATCTGTTTTAGGCTCACTAATGATTCTGCATTGTAACTTGAGCTGGTTCACTAGCTTATTGTTACCTCTTAAGAAATACACTGGCTTTCTGCTAATTTTGCTACTATGTTTTGGTGGGAGTTTAAGTCTCAATGATTCCTTGAGGTGGGGAATCTGAAATTAGGATTGTAAGACTTGTGCACTGGAGCTCTAGATAATGTTGTGTAGTCTTGGCATGCTTCTTTTACCACTACATTCTCATAATGTAGTGGGACTACCTCTGCCCTAGGGCCTTTTGGATTCCATTGATTCTGTTGTCTGGTGTACAGTGACAGGGAAGAAGATAAAGCGCAACTGCTGCTGTTTTAAGCACAGGTATATGGTGAGATAAAAGGTGAAGGAATAGCTTTGGGCTCCCTATGCTGGTAGGCATTGGCATTGGAGCTGCTCTGAGCAATATTATTGTTTATCAGGGCATGCATGTTTTGGTTATGAGTGAAGGGAGGCTTCCACAGACCTGTGCATGATGTCTGTTTAGAGGAGGAGTCCAGAATAACAACCTGCTTGGTCTGTGCTTGCAGCATACCTGCAAGCTATTCCTCTGCTCACTGCTGTTGGCTGGTTACTTCTGTGACCATTTGCTGACTGTCAAAAATATTGCTCTCACTGTAGAAAACTCTTGGATGTGGATGAATGGGCAAGCAAAGCTTTGTTCTGCTTCACAATGGATGCATCATAGAAGGAAGTGTCTCTCTGTGACGCTGAGTAGCCTCTACACTTGAAGCAGATGTGGGCCTGTTCCCAGCTCCCTGCCCACTACAGAGCAGCCCCTCAGCAGTGGGGGAATCATAACATTCCTTGACAGTATTACAGTTTCCTGATCATTCAGAACAGTGGAAGTGCAGCATAGCTTAGTGTTAGTGAAATCTAGCCTACTCTGGCATCTCTTAGATCCTGTGAGCATTCTCCAGTCTGAAATTATGTTAAAACCAATTATGGTAACAGACCTTGGGCTGACTGCTTGAATTTCTTTCTTCTACTTAATCTCAAATCAGAGCTGAGTGTGCTTAAATGTAATTTCAAACAACTATTGCTATGAACACAAATAGTCTGATGAACAAGACAAGTAAAATTCTGTATTTCCTCAGGTGCAACTGCAAAGCCTCTTCAGTCTCTGCCATTTCAAACTTTCCTGCTACATCCTGTGAACCAATTACTTTTCAATATCCTAGGGTGAAGACATAGATCCCTTGTGAGCAGGACATACTCCTGTGTCGTTATGGCTGGTAGATGATTGGCATCTCAGCACTCTCAGAGTCTGCAATGCAACTTGGGAAACTCATTCTGTAAAAGCAGCAGATTTGGGGAATAATAAATACATTAATTCTCTGTGCGTGCAGCACTTACTGCTTGTCTCATACCACCACCAGTACAGCACCAGCTCTTGACTTCCTCCCACCAGTCTGGATAGCTACCAACCTGTAGGCAATGTCCAGATGGCAGGATTTTTTTTTTATTGATATATCAAGAAAGTTCCACAAACCACTCATTCTGCTCCCCAGTTAAAATCTCTAGGGAAGATGAGGGACAACATGTTAGTTGTCCTAAACGACAAGAGGACACAGTCTCAAGCTGTGCCAGGGGAAGTTTAGGCTGGAGGTGAGGAGAAAGTTCTTCACAGAGAGAGTTGTTAGCCGTTGGAATGTGCTGCCCAGGGAGGTGGTGGAGTCACTCTTCCCTGGAGGTGTTCAAGAGGGGATTGGACGTAGCACTTGGTGCTATGGTTTAGTAGTCATGAGGTCTGTGGTGACAAGCTGGACTTGATGATCTTTGAGGTCTCTTCCAACCTTGGTGATTCTGTGAATATTGCTTCTTTCTGCTCCCTTTATACTGCAAACAGCATCATAGGCTTCATGGTCAGGAATTAAGAAAGGTATTTAGTATCCAAGAGTCCTCACAAATGATTGTGAAATTTCTCTCTTCATTCATTCTGGGAACTTGGGGCAGGCAAGCAATTGCAAACTGCTGTTTCGTGGAATAACACCAGATGGAATGGAATGGAATGGAATGGAATGGAATGGAATGGAATGGAATGGAATGGACCAGGTTGGAAGAGACCTTCAAGATCATTGTGTCCAACTCATCATCCAAGAGCATCTAATCAACTAAACCATGGCACCAAGCACCCCATCCAGTCTCCTCCTAAACACCTCCAATGATGGTGACCCCACCACCTCCCCAGGCAGCCCATTCCAAAGGGCAATCACTCTCTCTATGAAGAATTTCTTCCTAACATCCAGTCTAAACCTCTTCTGGTGCAGCTTGAGACTGTGTCCTCTTGTTCTGGTGCTGGTTGCCTGAACTTTCATCTGCCTGACTAATGATAAGCAACTTCACTGAGAAAGACTTTTCCCTTCTCAGACTTGTGTCTTGACATGGAACAGGTCACTTCTCCCCCATCCTGGTGGTTTTAGGCTATGCCTTTAAAATTTTCCACAGATCTTGAGCAGAAAGTAGTAAAAATGTAGATAAATCACTATTGGGCATAAAAAGGAAAATAAAGATAATTCTGTGAGAACAGTAGTTACCTACAGTACAGGAACCTTTATTTACCTGTATATCTGGAATAATAATTTTTAAAAATCTCTCGTCTTTCCCAAGATTTAAGAGAGGAAACAGCAAAGCTTCTGCACGTCTCGATGTTCTGCCACTAGAGTGCACCAGAACGTTGGGTTGCAATGGGCTGATTGCCGGCACTTTTCCTCGCCTTGGAAGTGTTATTTTAGGCTGCACAAATCTCTGCTGAAATGTCTGCATGATTTACACCCAGTCCTAATAGAAATGTTTAATGAGGAAATATCTGTTTCTAGGTATATCATAGCTGAAGGTATAATTTAAAACTTAGGCTTTCTCTGTTTACAAACCAGTTCTTTCAAAATTTCTTCCACATGTTAATTCTGACAAGAGGTATTTTGAGCTCTTGAGTTCGTAATGGTGGATTTTATTGAGCAAATGGAAAGTGGAAACACGCAGTATGATTACAGACACAATTCTGACAGTTTTTCCTAGTCAGAATTGTAATTAATGTGATTGCATCAGCCTTTGAGTCAAAAGATGAAAATCTGATCATAATTATTACTGCCAAAAATAAGAAACAGTCATTAAAAAGACAGGAAGTTTGGGGTCTGATTTCAGGTCAGAATTTCTTTCCTTGCTTGCTGCTCTGTTTATCTTGCAGTGGTAAGACTGCAAGCTAAACCTGAACGGAAATACTGACCTACCTGTCCTTGGAAACAGGAAAACGCATCACAGAATGGAATTGTGTCCCTGCTTATAGCAATAGCAAAACTTAACTTGATTTCATTGAAGCTTACTTTGATTTTTATTATCAGTGTTGGGAAGAGGAAATATCTTTAGCATGTCCAGAGAAGGGCCACAAGGATGATCAGAGGGCTGGAGCACCTCTCCTATGAGGACAGACTGAAGGAGTTGGGGCTGTTCAGTCTGGAGAAGAGAAGGCTCTGAGGTGACCTAATTGTGGCCTTCCAGTATCTGAAGGGGGCCTACAATAAGGCTGGGGTGGGACTTCTCAGGACATCAGGTAGTGACAGAACTAGGGGGAATGGAATGAAGCTGGAGGTGGGGAGATTCAGGCTAGATGTGAGGAGGAAGTTCTTCACCATGAGAGTTGTGAAGCCCTGGAATGGGTTGTCCAGGGAGGTGGTTGAGGCCTCATCCATGGGTGTTTAAGCCCAGGCTGGATGAGGCTCTGGCCAGCCTGATCTAGTGTGAGGTGTCCCTTCCCATGGCAGGGGGGTTGGAACTAGATGACCCTTGTGGTCCCTTCCAACCCTGACTGATACTTCCAACCTTGGTGATTCTGTGATTCTGTGAATAGACATTGCCTGCAAAATGTGGGCCAATTGCCTCATCCAGAGCCATTCAGAGTCCAGAAAAAGCTCCAGTTCTTGCATGCCAGTTGTTTATTAGCAAGACAAATAGTTTAGATTTATTTTTTTAACTGATGTCACAGCAGTTAAATGAAGTTACCCAAAGTTTTCCGAGGTGACCAAATGAATTTGAAAATAGTATTGTGAGAGTACTGTTAAAAGTGAAGTAGGAATTCCTCTGGGATCAGAAGATTGGGGATTTTTCCATCTCTCAGTTTCTTCAGAATATTCTCTAGATATGCATTTTGGTTCCTTATTCTTAGACCATAAATTCACTGAATGTGTTTACACTGGAATGGGAAAGATTTAAAGGATTGTTTTCATTTGTTTTTTTAAACCACGCTATCCAACTGTTTCTCCCCAAATCATGTTTCTCTCTCGGCTGTGCTTCACTCAGTTTGCATCTGGGGCAATAAATATCAAATGAAACCCCCCCAAAAGCATAAAAAAAAAAAAAAGGCAGGCAAAGGAAACTCCATTGCAGTAATTTGATTACTCTGGAAATAAAGCGGTGGATGACTGAAATCTAATTTGGAAGTGATGAAGTGCATGTGATTGCCAAGTAATTATTTCTGCACAGTGCTTGTCCGTGGGGAGAACAGAATTATTGGACACTACACAACGTTAATGGTGCCCTAGTCTGACACTCGTAGGAGCGTGCAAGAACACTGCTCTTTTGAGTACATTTTGTGACAACAATTTGTATCCATCCCAAAGTCTGGATTAATGTGTCCACCACAATCAGTCTGCTTTAGCAGCCTTTGTTGCTGTTTTATTTGCATCAGGAATAGTAAGGCCAGCAGGAATAGGGAAATCATTGTGCCCCTGGACTCAGCACTGGTTAGGCCACACCTTGAGTCCTGTGTCCACTTCTGAGCCCCTCAATTTAAGAAGGACATTGAGACTCTTGAACGTGTCCAGAGAAGGGCAATGAGGCTGGTGAAAGGCCTTAAGCACAAGCCCTACGAGGACAGGCTGAAGGAGCTGGGATTGTTTAGCCTGGAGAAGAGGAGGCTCAGGGGAGACCTTATTGCTGTCTACAACTCCCTGAAAGGGAGGTTGTAGCCAGGAGGGGGTTGGTCTCTTCTCCCAGGCAATCAGCACCAGAACAAGAGGACACAGTCTCAAACTGCACCAGGGGAGGTTTAGGCTCAAGGTGAGGAGACAGTTCTTCACAGAGAGAGTTGTTAGCTGTTGGAATGTGCTGCCCAGGGAGGTGGTGGAGTCCCCATCCCTGGAGGTGTTCAAGAGGGGATTGAACATGGCAGGGGGGTTGGAACTAGATGATCCTTGTGGTCCCTTCCAACCCTAACTGAAACTATGAAACTATGAATGTGACACTTGGTGCCATGGTTTAGTAGTCATGAGGTGTTGGGTGACAGGTTGGACTTGATGATCTTTGAGGTCTCTTCCAACCTAATTGATTCTATGATTCTATGATTTTTGCAGAAAAAGTCCCCACGACCTTGTGATCAGAATTTAACTCGACATGTTACATCACTTGCAGAAGATGGAGGAGTATAGGGAGAGTTGTAGAAAGAAAAATGATGCAGGTGTGAAGCATGGAGCTTTTTCAATGAAGTATGATTCTGCTTGTAACATTATCTGAATTTTTTTGGTAGGCAATAGCAATGTAAAAATTGCTACCATGGGTCTATGATTATTCAATATGATTATATGGTAATGCTGAAAATATTTTCCTTCTATTTCAGATGCAATTCCTATTAATCTAAAAGAATGAATTTTCCTTCAGCAAGAATCACAAAATCTCATTAACTACTAGAAGAATGGCCAAAGTAAAGGGAGCAGATTAAAGCACAGATGCAGTAACCCCATACCTAGGGTCCTGGTTCCCTAAAGCATGTAACAGGATCAGAATTTCAATTTTTATTTTCATTTAAAAATAGTAATCTGGTTTGTGCTCAGAGCTTTGCTCTTAAATGAAGCAGAAAAACTGCCTAGTATTCAAAGAGCTCCCAAAAAGCTACTGCCACTAGCTGAAAAGGAGTTCATCAATAGGGTGAAGTAGAATCCCTTTATAGATTGAGTGACCGAGGCTGCTTTGTTTTGAGAGCATTGCCTTTCCGATGCTGTTTGAGAGGGAATTCATTTTTGTGACGTTTGTTATGGGATTCTTCCTTGGGAGACAATAGTGCTGTAACTAGCCCCAGCACCCCAGCTGCAATGATACCATTACAGGAACAGCAGTGAGGAACCGTCCTATCAGAACTTGCTCATGTTCTGCTGACTGGAATCATAGAATCACAGAAAGGCTGAGGTTGGTTGGGAGCTCTGGAAGCCATGCAGTCCACTTCCCCTGCTGACCAGAACTGTGTCCAGAGAGCATTTGAATATCTTTAAGAAGGGAGACTTCCATGATCTCTTCAGCCAACCTGTGCTAGTGCCTGGTCTTACTACCTTTAGTAGCAGATAGCTCACTACCTTTAGTAATCATCACTGGTTATACTGGACCCTTAAATTAGGTGCCTGGATTTTACTGAAGTCTCACTACAGCATTTACAGATTAATTAGATAGCTTACTACCTTTAGTAGCAGTGCTCATCTGAGGTGTTCATGGGGATCTGTTACTAATTTCCTCAATACCTACTTTTAGTAAATGCAAAATCACCTCTAGAAATTGTAAAAACAAACAACAAAACCACTACCAGCACCACCAACAAAATCAATGTTGGAGTCCACATTTTCTCATTGTATTTTATCAATCTTATGTCAAAAGTAGAAGCAGGTTAAGGTGAGCTCCACTTCTGCAATATTAGTCACTAATAACATTCCATTATTTTCACATATCAAGGTATTCATATGGAAACACTGTCTTCTTATGCTTTGCCTTTCTCCTGAGGACCCCATGTGTTGTGCTTTCAGACTGTGGCTAGAAGCAAGGCACTCCAGGCAGTTCCTGGCCCCAGGAAAAAAGACATTTTAGGAAGCTATACGTAGTCATCTCAGTCAAGAGCCACACCTTCCATGAGCCTTTACATTACCAGTGAGGAAATAAGAACTTCTGAATGGATTTGATTCCAAAATGAATGTGCACACTCATATATAGAAGGAGAGAGAGTCAATTCTCCTAAAGTAGGTGATATGAATGCTTACTAAATAATTATGTCTCTAAATGAGTATGTAATTAGGACATTTGGGCTTCGGTTTATGAGTGGCTAAGATCAGCTCCTTGTCATGCATTTCTACTGTCACTGAGAAAATAAGTTGGAAAAATCCTATGTTTTTCTGCTTGCAGAACTACTTTGAGGAGTAAGTCAGGGAATAAGGAATGTGCAAGAAGCAGAGAAAAGTAACCTGAACATGTACCCAAGATTTGTAGCCTAGTTGCTAGCATAGTGAAAACTGAAATGTTAGCCTTGAAAATGGGTGTTTTGGATTAAGCTCTGCAAGAAGAAATTGCTGTGATGTAGAGCTTCTGCTTTTCACTTCTAAGGGAGGTTAAGAATGTTTGTTTAGTTCCTGTTGCCTCATTTGTTTATAAAAGAAATATCTAACAAAGTAACTTGCAATGCCATTGCCCAAAGTGAGATACAGCAGTACATACTGTCCCTGCCAGATGAGGAAAGTAACAGGAACTGTATCTTCATTTAAAATACTGTTAAAACTAAATGGTTATATATTTAATTCTCATTATAATTAATTCATGATGAGCCTAATCATAAAATCAAGACTTTAACAAGCTTTGGTAAACAACTGGGGTTGTTTAAGCTGCTTACTACCTAAACCACTTTGTCATCAGAGGCACTACATCCTTGCTTCCACCTGCTTGCTCTGTCCTCTAACCCTTCCAGGGAAGAAAGGCTCTTTTCCTATTACTGGCACTAGTAAAAAGTAATAATCATCCTGTATTTATGAATAAGTAAACTAGCAGAAGGACAGGATTTTTAAAGCATTCAGTGTTAGCTAATTCTCACAGGATTTTTAAAGCATTCATGGTAGCTAATTGTCTTTCCACCCAGGAGATGGAAAGAAACAAAGGCCAGAACTGTATAGTTTGGATAATCTCAGCCTTAGTATGATAGACCATATGCAGGCTGCCCCTCAGCATAAACTCACAAGTGGAGACTCCTGCTTTGGGATGATGACATCAGTGCAAAAGGAAGTAACTGCTGGTTAATTCAGTCTGCTTGGGACTTAGCTTAGCTGTTTAGTATTATCCTTCCCTTCCCCAGACCAGGTACTTATATTGCTCCACTAGATAAATGGAGACCAAAATATTTTACATATGGAAAAGTTTCAGGAATCACTTAGTATTCCAGAATCCCTCGTTGGCAAAGTTCTTTATCTCAACATGAGAAAAAAGACAGCTTTAGACCATCAGCTCCTCTGCTCTGAAGAAATTATTTTAACAGAGCTGAGGAGGCATCAACACTTTCCTTTGCCATCTCTCTTGAGTCCATCTGCTCCAGAGCAAGTATGTGGTATGGTGAAAGCACAAGAAGGGCTACTAATGGGAACATCTGCAAATATGAATCAAATTTATCATTATGAGAAAGGCAACAATTACCAAAAGATCAATAAAAATACTTTGAGATTCCATTTTCCACCATCTCCATGTCAAAGCTCAAACGGATCTCCAGTGTTTGAGAGATGATTTAAATGGCTTTCTTTATTTCTGGCCTGAGTTTTTACACAGTTTCTATAAAACACAACCTATGTTGAACAGAAACCCTAGATTGAGTGTCCTAACATTGAAAATTAATTTCTGTTTTATAGAATTACATTTTCAAGCCAGGTGTAGGTTTGAAATGTACTTTCTTGAGCCAGTTATGAGACTTTAATGGGTTAAATTACCCAGGCTGTATAAATGTGAGCTGAACATATGGTCAGGCCCTCTGAGAGTTTTAAAAAGCAAATGTCTGCTAAAACAAGTAAAGTCCAGCTTTTCCAGAGCACGTTGTCAGCATGAAGACTTTTCTCATTTACCGAAAGGAAAACCAGGGGAACATCCACAATTGTTTCGTCTCTGTTTGCACACAGTGAAATGGGAGGGAAACTGACATGTAAATAGGCACAAAAAGATAAACAAGTGGAAAATCCATTTGGGAAACCGGTATGAAGAGTTGTGGGAAAGAGGTATTTGATGGCTGGTCTTGTAATAGGGATGAGAGGAACTCTAAAATGCAGTCCCTCGAAGTGCTGCATTTGATTTCTACAAAAAATGGGTTTTGGTTTTACTCCTCAAGATAATACCTCAGACCTAATCAGATGAAGATGCCAAACCCCCAGCCTTTTAAAATGAAATGTCAGTTGTAAGGTTCTTACTGCTGGACTGACTTACTTTTTGAACTTCAAGTCTTAGAACTGAGCAAAGATATCAAGAGGGGTTTTTGTGCTTTTTGAAAGATGATAAATGCTTAACTATGACATCCATATGATGTCTAAGATATGTCTCCTCTTTTATTCATTGTAAAGAAATACTTTCCAGCAAAAAAGTGGATGCTTCTTTTATTTGAAATCAGTTTCAACCTAAAAGTCTTCAGTTCTGACAGTAACCTCAGTTGTTCTGAAAATCCACTTGACAGAAATGCAAATATTCTTCCCAGTCTTCCCATAGCATTGTTCTCATCTGACTTATGAGCTGAAAATTAGTTTAAGTTGATAGTGATTGAAGACTCTGGAAGTCATAGGTCTTCTAAACAATAGACAAGTAAGTCCATCTTTCCCCATTTGATCTTCATCTGCAAGAGAAAACCACTGCCATTCTGTCTCTAGGCCGGCCACATGAATGGAAGCTTAGAACAAAGCAGGCAAGGACACAGTAGTCTGTTTAGAATGAAGCATCCTTTCAATCCCCATCTGCCAGTACTCCTCTAAACCCCGCCTGAGCGATTTGTATCGTTCGCTGCAGTGCGCGCTGGACCTCGGGTCCGGCCCCGGGTACCCCTCTGGGCTCCAGCGCTGAGCCCGGCGGGAGGCAAAGGCTACGTGGCAGCGGCGAGCGGCCTCGCTGCCTCGAAGCAGCCGAGCCCCGCGCCGCCCTATTCGCGTTCCCACCCCGACGCCTGCACACCGGCGGGAGCCACTTGGTACCGGGCAGTCCCACTCCTCACCCAGGGGACCGGACCGCGGCTCTGCACCAGCCGCGGGAAAGAGCGGCACTCTCCCCAGCTGCCGGAGCGCCACCGAGGCCGCTCGTCCGCCGCCAGCAGCCCCCGCAACCCGGGGTGCCCAGGCCTCCCGCAAGCTCCCGAGCACCGCCGCGCACTCGCGCTCCGGCCGGTTTCCCTGCCGCAACCAGCTGGCGCTGCCCCACGCCGCCGGAAAGGAAGCAGGCGAGGGGCGGGGCGGTGGCGGCCGTGCCCATGGCGGTGTCCCTGGCTGCTGGTGCTGCTGCGCCTCGCAGGGTTCCCCACTGTAGTGTCCATGGCGCTGCTGCGACCCCGGCCGCACTGTGTCGTGTTTTGTTGTGAATTCGCATTGACGTGTTTGGCAGCTCTGTATCAAAAGAGAGTGAAACCCCAATACACCAAATGGAAGCATCGTTTCGTTCTGAAAATGCAACATTTCTTTTGTGAAAATCAGCACAGGCAAGGGAAAGGAAAGGATACGAAGGGAATATTTCAGTTGGAAGGGACCTACAACAGTCATTGAGTCCAAATGCCTCACTGCTTCAGGGCTGACCAATTTGAAACGTATTTTTAAGGGCACCCTCCAAATGTCTCTGAAACGCTTATCAGGCTTGAGGCATCTCTGACATCAGGATTTGTTTCTGCATATCATCCTCCTAACTCTGCCTATATTTAGCCTTTTAGGTATAAAGAAAAGTATATTTCATATAAAATCAACTGACTGTAAGAAAACATTGAAACTAATAAGATGGTTGTGATAGAGGAGTAAGAATTACTCCTCTGCAAAGCATTCAGTTTCAGATGACATATTCAGATTGTCTTCTGAAATAAGCTTTGTGAAACATACCCAATGGCTTATAATTTCTGGCTGCAAGCCACTGCATACAGTTAATACATATGTTAAAAAACACACAATGCATCTCACTTTCTGCTAATGAGATTTCAAAATCCATCCCGATTTGCTGCTGTTTACACAGGGAAATTAAAAAATTGATTGGTTGCTTCCTCCCCTGGATTTCTCCACCTTGCCTGGCCGCTCGCCGTGGCTAGGCAACCACGCAGCCCCTTTGGAGCAAGTAGCAGACTTTGTAGCAGCAGGGTCTGTGAGGAAAGAAGCTCTGGGATCAATTAAAATGCCAGGCTTTTCCAGGCTGGTTTCCAGAGCATCTGTGCATGATTCCACATAAATTTAGAGAATTAAAGATCAGACAAAGGTAAACATTTCCATGTTTTGCTTAGTATAGAGTTTGAATGAGAGGATGAAATATGACAAGACCATTTAGACTGAAGCTGTGTTTAGAAGCCTCCATTTTATTTATCTGCACCCACTTGCTTTATTATCACAGGTATATCATAACCATAGGTTATTTGAGTCACTGTCTGGGCATGGAGTGTATCTGGAAGTTTAAAGCAAAATGCTCTTGTGAAATGGTAAGTGAAAAAATGTATTACCTTAGCAGAGGGCTGGCTTTCTTTGTGCATCATATAGTTTTGTATGCACACACACACACAGAAATCTGTATCAAAACCAAAACCCAAAGGAAAGCAAGATGTTTTCCTATTAGTCACACACTCAGCCAATTCTGGTATTCTACATCCTGGCAGACAATTGTGATATTCAGCATGCTGCAACCACAGTTGCTTAGAAAAGCCCTTCTGCATTTTGAAGTAACAATACCTTTGCAGCAAATGCAAGGTACTGCTGTATCTTCACCTCTTCATCTCAACAATAGTCTGTTCCTGGAAGAACACAGGCTTTGTTTCTTTGCTTCACAGAGCAGAGCTCGAGCACTGCGGCACTCTGTATGAGGGCTCAAGGTGAAGAAACAGGCACTACCTTTTGTTGCTGGGTGTAGGTGGGGAACAGAAGCAGATGTCGCAGGGAAGTGATAGGATATCGCCACTCAGCTCAGAGAAAGCACTGCCTGCATGAATTAGCAATCCAGAACAGAAAAAATCCCACAGAAAGGTCCTGAATTAAGAAATCATGCAGTGTTGTGCAGAAATTATCAAGACAGCACGACAGTTAAATCCAAAAGGATAAATCAAACGAAAGGACATAAAAATGCATATGAAAAAGAACAGCTCAGGGGCATAAAGAATGAAAATAAAGCTTAGTAACATGATGACCATGTCTGTGGATTCCCTATATTAAGAGATTCTAATATATATATCTCAGAACAATCTAATTCTTTAAATAGACTGGATGTTCAAAATTCCTTGAAGGCATTCAACTCTATCAGTCACCTTACTAGCTTACTTCAAAACTTCAGCTGAAACAATTTTGCCACAACACATCATTCTATCCCCCGAGACCATACATGAACCTTAAAGACAGTTCCTAATTCAACTTAACCTGCTGAAGTAACTTTGGTGGGATGGTCGTGGTCTAGATTGGTCAGAAAAGTACATGACATGATGCAAGTGTTATTCTGTACAATGAGCTCTGTGTTTAGGGAAGGAGAGAGATGTGTGTAGCCCAGGTACTGATCAAAGCAGCTAATTTTCTGCTGTTAAGAACACAGGAGATGCTGGGAGGAAAGGAGGAAGAACAGCTTCTTCCAGATTGTAGCAGTTTATTTTGCTGCCTTCTCAAGACTCAATCAGAGAACACATCTAGTGCCAGAAAACTTCTGCTGCCTGGGAGAGGTGGTGTATTTTTTCCCCCTAACTACAGATTTATGGTCTCTTGAAATTTGTACTAGTTGTTTAAAGCTTTCTTTTTGTAATAGAATGATGTCCATTTATCTTTTTTTTCCAGTAGCCCAGCTCTATGGAATTGCAGCTATTGATATTTTCAGCACTATCATCTGGCTTTTCAGCAGCCAATCTGCTTTACAATTTTACAGACTCTGTGTTCCCAAGCTATAGAAAAGTGCTACCTTTGGTGAGAGACTTTTAACTGGGTACTAGCAGCAGCTTTGTCAAAATCCACTGTCTCAGCATCATGATAAGCTTGCAAAGCTCATTTTATCTTTTAGCTCTTAATGGCTAAGAGCTAATTTAAAATAGGCCAAGAGCATGAAGACAAACTTTCTAAATCTTTAGGTGAGTATGTTGTATCCTATCCATCCACAAGAAGGGTCAGTTGGATTAAAAAGGGAATTCCAGGCCTGTCAGCCTGACCTCAGTGCCAGGCAAGATTATGGAACAGGTCATCTTGAGTGCATCACACAGAATTTACAGGATGGCCAAGGGATCAGGCCCAGCCAGCATGGATTTAGGAAGGGCAAGTCCTGCCTGACCAAACTGATCTCCTTCTATGATCAAGTGACTGCCTGGTGGATGTGAGGCAGGCTGTGGATGTAGTCTACCTGGACTTCAGTAAGGCCTTTGATACTGTCCCCCCACAGCAAACTCCTGGCCAAGCTGTCAGCCCCTGGCTTGGACAGCAGCACTCTGTGCTGGTTAGGAACTGGCTGGAGGCCGAGCCCAGAGAGTGGTGGTGAATGGTGCCACATCCAGCTGGAAGTCAGTCACTAGTGGGGTCCCCAGGGATCAGTGCTGGGCCCCTCCTGTTCAATATCTATATCAATGATCTGGTAGTGAGGAGTTTGAAGCACAAGCCCTGTGAGGAGAGGCTGAGGGAGCTGGGGTTGTTTAGCCTGGAATAGAGGAGGCTCAGAGGAGACCTTATTGCTGCCTATAACTACCTGAAAGGAGATTGTAGCCAGGAGGGGTCTGGTCTCTTCTCCCAGGCAACCAGCACCAGAACAAGAGGACACAGTCTCAAGCTGCACCAGGGGAAGTTTATGCTGGATGTGAGGAAGAAGTTCTTCATAGAAAGAGATTAGCCATTGGAATGTGCTGCCAAGGGAGGTGGTGCAGTCACCATCACTGGAGTTGTTTAGGAAGAGACTGGATGAGGCACTTGGTGCCAGGGTTTAGTTGATTAGAGGGTGTTGGGTGATGGGTTGGACTCGATGATCTCAAAGGTTTTTTCCAACCTGGTCAATTCAATTCAATTCAATTCAATTCATTCAATTCAATTCAATTCAATTCAATTCAATTCAATTCATTCCTATTCTATTCTATTCTATTCTATTCTATTGCTTAACAGTTACATTGATGCTGTTTTTACAGGCTGAGTGGAAATATCTGAAATGTTACCATTGGGTGATTAAATGCAGATTTCAGAAGTCTTCAGCTGTATCTTCTATCTCTGTCCCCTGATTGTACCTTCTGTCTTTCAGTATTAAACCAGTGGACTTTGCAGTGGACTGCCCCCCTGGTTTCATTTTTACCTTTCTCTTTGGAGAAGAAAAAAATGTTTTATTCTTCCTTCCTAGAGAGCTTTCAGAATCTGCTCAGATTGGCATATTTTCTGAGCTGAATGACAGCACTATTAATTTCTGCCAGCTTTCCATTCATCTGAACACTTGTTGACCTTTGCTCCACCCTCATCTTACCTGGATCAAATCTTGATTCATATCAAAAGACAAGGCTGGGAAAAAGGGTCCAGACTTGTCTGCATCTTCTTTAGAGCCAGCTCACCATCTGCTGCTATATTAGGTTTTGGTAAGAAAGGTGATTTTCTAAGCCTGATAGATTCTTACTCGTGTCCTAATCTATTTTTAAAAGCTGTGCCAGCATGTGTACCGAGGGCAATGTGCAGCTGCTGTGGAGCTGTTTCACATAATGCCTCATTTGACTGGCATTAAAATGGAACTTTTCCTCCAAATGCTGGGTGAGAATTGCCTAGAGCAGCATCTGTATCCATGTTAAACAGTAATTAACACATTGATTTAGCACCTTGGACTGTGTGTGGTGACTGCCTCCCTTTTCCTGCAAATGCAACTGTTGTCTTAATATTTCAAGTAATGAGAACTTTCTTTCAAGAGATATTGAAATACCTTCTAGCCAGCACTCTTTATACCTTCAGTACACTTTTTCATCTTAAGGAGGCCCATTTTACAATTCCTAATTGTAAAACATGAATTTAATTCTAGACTGAAATAATAACATTCCTCATGATTTTACTGCTTTTGTTATTATTATAAATTAAAATATTTTGTAGTCACTCTTTTAGCAACAGTCACAGGATCTGAGAATCCTTTTACACAATCCCCTAATCAGGGAAATCTCTGGATGCTGGGCAGCACAAGAGGGTTTTGAATTTGTGATGGCTGCAGTTTTGCCATATGTGGTTCAAGAGGACACAGTCCCTGCTCCAGTCCTTCTGCTTCCCTGGCTGGCTCTCCCTTTATGAACTGACAGTTTCTGCAGGACTGAAATCAAGGAGAGCACCAAAGGACCTTTGTGAAATAAACCCTTGTTTTCCTGATGGTGAGCTGTCTGGCTTGGAAAAGGACATTTTAATGTCAACTTAGGCCTCATCATGCTTGGAGGGAAAAGCAGAAAGGATACCTTGTTAGCCTTGGGCATATCTCTTTGACCATTACAATTGGACCTGGCACTTTGACACTTCAAACTTATTTTGCACTGCTTCAGCACTGCCAAGCAACTCCGAACTGCACCACAGGAGGATTCCTCAGGCTGGAGAGGCTCCTCAGGTGGCACAGAGCCTTTCTCAGCTATACCAGAGCATCAAAGTTCTCTTTCAAACTAACTGCCTTAACAACCTAGGGGCAAGAAAGCAGACATTCCTGAATGTTCAGAGGAGGAAAGTGTATGTATGTTTTGCAGAGCACATTGCTGGGTTTAATGCAGGCAGTTCCCAATAAAAGTAGTGGCATACCTGGCCAAAAACCTTAGCAGCCTTTTGAAAACTTGCCCCTAATGTGAATAGCCATAAGGTGTGTTTCAGTGCAGATGAGTATGCTTCTACTGCACCAGCAACTGTAAAAATAAAATGTCTCCCACTGCTGCCAGTGCATTACCCTGAAAGATTACTACAACACATGTGCTCACAAATGCAGCACAGATACAGTCTGAACTTGGCCTCCTACAGCAAATCACACTAATGCTTTCCAAGAAATGGCTTAATGGTGTTGGCCCTAAAGGTTATTCATGCTCTTGGCAGGTGACCCAAACAGAATAATGCCATGAGCACAGAGGCTCGCCGCTCATGGAGCAGCCAGGGCTGCTCTGCTCCCTGTTGCTGTCACTGTTCACGACCCAACATGGCATCCAGACCTGTGTGCAATTGCTCTGGGCAAAGGCTGAGCAGCTGTTTCTCCAAGTACTGTATTTTCTGAGATGTGATGCTGTTTGCTATTCTGCTCATCTTGTCTTCTGCAGAGTGTTGAAGAGGAGTTGGTAGGAACATTTGCCAATAGCACTGACTTTCACATCCTCTTCTCAGCCTCCAGAAAACTCTTCATTCAAACATGATACCTTCTGTTGGTCCTGTACCTTGAATGTTGATGGGAAGAACTAAAAAACAGTCTCTCACTTAGCTTTGAACTTCATAAGGGGCCTGAGAACACCATGGCACGACATTTTGACTTAGCAACCTCTGTGCTTAGATGGGGAAGAAATGACATTTTTTGCTCTCTTTGTCAAAACACTGCACAAACTTTCAAAACTGTGTTAGTTCTTTGTGCTTTGAGGAAAGAGTTTTTTTATTTGGTTTTGTTTATATGGTTTTAAATTGAGAGAACTGAATGCAATTTGGGGAGAAACGTGAACAGCAGAATACTGCTGCGTTGCTCCACTTTCCACAGCTGATTGTTTCAGGCTGGACTCGGTCCGGAAGTTGCATACCTAAGAACATATCATCACTGTAGTTGTGCACCATGTTCCTCTGTGTTCCTCAATGAGTTCCTGAATGGATATTCTCTGAACATTCTGTTCTTAACATTGCTCCTTAAATTTCAGCTATGTCTTATCTTCTCTAACCACTGAGAATTGAGCAGTTTTGAAGTTTCTGTGATACAGGTCCGTGAGCAAAACTAATGAATGCACTAGTTCTGCAAGCATTGCCTGTGCTCTTGGTCATGATGATGGTTTGCAGAATGAAAGTCATAGAATCATAGAATCAATAAGGTTGGAAAAGACCTCAAAGATCGTCAAGTCCAACTTGTCACCCAGCAACTCATGACTACTAAACCATGGCTTCAAGTGCCGTGTCCAATCCCCTCTTGAACACCTCCAGGGACAGTGACTCCACCACCTCCCTGGGCAGCACATTCCAGTGGCTAACAACTCTCTCTGTGAAGATCCTTCTCCAGCCTAAACTTCCCCTGGCACAGTTTGAGACTGTGTCCTCTTGTTCTGGTGCTGGTTGCCTTGGAGAAGAAACCAACCCCCACAGAGCATTCAGTTTGAAGCCAGGATTTCACTTAGAGGTATCTGATTTCATCCCAGGCTCTCTCCTTATCTAAACTGCAGTATATTTTTGCCAGTTGGGAAAATGCCTTAGCGCCCATCTCATTGCCTTCTCATGGCTGCAAGTCTAAACTGAGCTTGTCACTACAGTTTGCAGTAGGATAGGGTGAGCTGGCATTGGCCTTTTTCCTCTTTATTCTTCCTATTGGTATTGGAAATTTCTGGGGAATCCAGGGAGGAGCAGCATTCCATAAGATGTGTGTTCAAGCATTCTTAGGAGACAAGAGGCTTTCAGTACTCTTTAGATACTGTGTATGATCAGTGACAGGCAGTCCCTGATATACCACATTTAGAGGATGCAGTCTCAAGCTGCACCAGGGGAGGTTTAGGCTGGGTGTTAGGAAGAAGTTCTTTACAGAAAGAGAGATTGGCCATTGGAATGTGCTGCCCAGGGAGGTGGTGCAGTCACCATCACTGGAGGTGTTTAAGAAGAAACTGGATGGGGCACTTAGTGCCATGGTTTAGTTGATTAGATGGTGTTGGATGATAGTTTGGACTCGATGATCTCAAAGGTCTCTTCCAACTTGGTTAATTCTATTCTATTCTATTCTATTCTATTCTATTCTATTCTATTCTATTCTATTCTATTCTATAAACCCATTTCTCTGTATGTGGATGCTTCTCCACTAGAACCAGCTGTCACCTGAAGAACTGTTTTTATATCTGTAGTGCCTCAAAAAGGCATAAGAGATTGCATGAGATTATCTAGTGACAAAATACATGTATTGCTTCTAAATTTTCATGTTTCTTGACTCCTGTGGAGAATGTTATCTGGTGATTTGAGTCCCAAAACATTTAGTCATCTCATTTTCAGTATCACTGTATCATCTTTTTCAGACATCTTACAGAAAACCTGGCCATCTGTTACATTTAGAAAGGATGCATATTAGTCATCTTCACACCTTCAAAATGAACTCCATAAGCAAAGCAAAAAAGATGGTATGGAATATTAACAAGCTGAGGATGATTATCTATTTTATTCCAAGAGCTATTCTCCTCTTCCAGCCCTCTCCACTTCAGTCCCTCTGTGTTCCTCCCCGTGCTTGGACCCAGATGTAGGGAAAGAGTTGTAAGGCCCTTTTCCCTCTATCTTGAGGATACTCTTTTCTCTTATGGTGCATGAGCACTGGCAAGACTGATTTTTAAAGTGCCCTGCACTTACTCAGTGAACAGCAATAATGAGGCCTGTCTTTAACAGCCAATAAGCTTGTAGAGACTTCAAGCACTGCCCATCATTCTTTCTTGCAGAAAAGACAACGTAGATGGCTGTTGGTTTGGTTGGTAAATTGGCAAACTAAAACATAAAGTTACCTATCCATTCATGCTGAACTTCCAAAAGCTTCTGAATCCAAAAGCTTGTCTAAAAGCTTCCATTGCAGTTACCAGATGGAGATTTTAGAGTTAATGCACATACATGGCTAAAGATAACATTTGAGGTCAAAGATCTCCTGTGATTCTCTTTTGTAATGATTTTATGGAGCTTTTTGTAAGGACAACAATATTAATGGACATTAATTGCACTAATGCTCTTTTTCTGTTACATTAGTCACGCAAAAGGACTTCAAATGATTCCTCTTCTCATTGCAGCCTAGGGAATGTGTCAATGCCAGCTCCCACAGATACTTTTCGAGGCAATAAAGGCAGGGGCAACCACATCCGCCAGATAAAATTGCCTTCTATAAGTCTAAGTTGTATTTCACCATCCAAAAAAATACCTCATTAGGGAGTGTGAAAAGTTACTCACGTTCTCTACCCATTTTATCCTCACAAAGCTGCTGCATTCCCCTGACTAATTCCAAGAGCATGCTCACACCACAGTCAACAATTTCAGATCTTCTGGTGCTGGTAGGAAGATTCCACCATGCACACAACCCGCTTTGGGCTAATCAGATATTTTGTGTTCAGCAGTTCCTCATCTGCATTGCCACATATGCTTAGTGCAGCTAGTTCAAAGCCAGCCCGGGTCTGTCTGCAAAATCTTTAGGCACGCATTTGACACAAATAGACATCTAGGTAAAGCTACACAGGTTTTTAAAGCCTTTTTTTTTGATCCTGAAGTTGTAAACATCAACCTGAGCAATAATTTCTTGTGAGGAACAGATATACTTACCCTTAACAGTCTAAGAACTCTCTTATTTAGGTGAACATAAGAAAGTGCACCAAGCAGTCTGTACTTTCAAACAACGAGCACACTTGCAGGTCTGTGAACAAATATGCTGCAAAAAGAGATATTTATGCCCTAGTTCTCCTGTTTGCTCCCAAAAGACATTTTTTTTTGCCCAAGTGTAGGTTTTGTGTGTAGAAGCCTAAATTTGTCGAGTAAATTATTCACCATGAATTATTTCCTGATGGCAAAGTGTTGCAAACAGGCAACTGCAAAAGCAAAAGAGTAGAATGTATCTAACCAGAGAGAACTGCCAGATAGCAACAGCTTGGCACACAGCTTTCATAAAGCCCATAGAAATTGAAACCAATATAAATCAAAACACAATACAAGCAGGTCAGGTTGTGTGGAGTCAGCTCTCTGAAAACCTAGAGCAGTGTACACTAGTTGCAATTTTCTCTTATCTCTGAAGGTTAAGAGACATTTTACTAGAGACATCTTCCAAGTGATTATCTGAGATAATGTGTGGGTGGGATGTGACTTTGGTAGAGCTGCCTATCTGACAACAACAGATTTACATCTCTAGTTAAATTAAGTTGTTGGCCTGTCATTCATCACGTTGTCTCTACTCTCTTCCAGTGAAAAGTTGTGTCAGTCCTTTGGGAGAGAATTTAAGTAAGAAAAAAGACTTTTCATGTTAGATTTCTCCTACCAACATTTGAAAGCCTGAGAAATAGAGAATCATAGAATTGTCAGGGTTGTAAGGGACCTCAAGGATCATCTAGTTCCAACCTCCTGCCATGGAAAGGGACACCTCACACCAGATCAGGTTGCTCACAGCCATGTCCAGCCCGGCCATAAAAACCTCCAGGGATGAAGCTTCCACCACCTCCCTGGGCAACCTGTTCCAGTGTCTCACCACCCTCATGGGGAAGAACTTCTTCCTAACATCCAATCTGAATCTCCCCATTTCTACATTTGTTTCATTCCTCCTAGTCCTATCATTACCTGACACCCTAAAAAGTCCCTCCCCAGCTTTCTTGGAGCCCCCTTCAGATACTGCAAGGCCACAATAAGGTCTTCTTGGAGCCTTCTCTTATCCATACTGAACAGCCCCAACTCCCTCAGTCTGTCCTTATAATCATCCTTGTGGCCTTCTCTGGACATGCTCTAGCACTTCCAGATCCTTCCTGTAATAGGGGCTCCAGAACTGGATGCAGTACTCCAGGTGGGGGTTTCACCAGAGCAGAGTAGAGGGGGATATACACATTATACATTATAAATATACATTAACCTGGGGTGTTTTGGGTTTTGGTTTGTGGTTGTTTTTTGACATTCCCATTATAATTACCCACTGAATATGTTGTGACATAGAGTATTAGTTACACATAAACTGTGGGAGAAGGAAAATGCCACTCACTAATTGATAAAGCTATTATGGCCAACTGTTGAGTCAAATATAATGCAGGTTGTATTGATCATCAATTAACAGAATTACATCCTTTTTACTTTATTATACAGCAGTGAATGTCAAAAATGTAGTCAAGCAGCTTAAGTGTTTCAGCAGCTGAAGTGGAAAGAATGTTTATAGCATGTCAGCTACCTAATGGTTCCATATTTATTTTGTTTAGCTGTGGTAATTTTCTGAGTTATAGAAACCAGTTCAGTGATTGAAATCAGTTGCTATTTTGCACCCATTAGAAGGCCAGCATGTTATAAACAAAGCTGGTTATTGTGTAAATTAATGATAATGGGAAAATGCACTTACCTGCTGCTACCAACAAGTGTCTGTACCAGTTTTTCTGCCTACAGCATTCTCTTCATATACAGCAGAAAGACATGTTGACAGCTATCATTAATGACACAGGATTTGTTTGGGGTTTGTTGTTATTGTTTTTTTTTTCATCAAAGGTCTCAGTATCATTTGCATTTCAGATCTTTATTGTCCTCCAACTTCCCAGCAAGGAAGATGAGGCAAGAGAAGTTAGGTATTGGTAAGACCTCACCTTGAGTACTGTGTCCATCTCTGGAGCCCTCAACACAGGAAGGTCATGGACCTGATGGAGAGGGTCCAGAGGAGGGCCATGAAGATGATCAGAGGGCTGGAGAACCTCTGTGATGAGGACAGGATGAGGGAGCTGGGGTTGTTCAGCCTAGAGAAGAGAAGGCTCCAGAGAGACCAAATAGCAGCCTTCCAGTACCTGAAGGGGACCTACAAGAAGGCTGCAGAGGGACTGTTTGCAAAGGCCTGTCTTGATAGGACAATGTTTTGAAATTAGAGAAGAGGAGATTTAGATTGGATGTTAGGAACAAGTTCTGTACCATGAGAGTGGTGGAACACTGAAACAGGTTGCCCAGGGAAGCAGTTGAGGCCCCATGCCTGGAGATATTCAAGGTCAGGCTCAGCAAGGCTCTGAGCAGCCTGATCTAGTAGAGAATGCCCCTGCTGACTGCAGGGGGTTGGATTAGATGACCTTTGAAGGTTCCTTGCAACCCAATCCATCCTATGATTCTATGATAATGCCTCCTATCCTCAAGCACTTTCTTACTGACCATCTTCTGAGGAATTGGCACTAGTTGTGTCCTTTGTCAGAAGGCAGTGAGGGGGTAGGGAGGAACATATCTCACTAGCAGAACTGTTGGCTTAGGGCAGACAGTTAAATGGTGAATATCTTGTGTTTTTATTTGGTAAGCCAAGAAATAACAGGTGATGCTCCATAAGTAGCCTGAAAATATTTCTGTGAGACCTGTGTTTTAAAACAGTGCCAGCACTGGAGTCTACTAGGATAACAAAGCATTTAGCATGGACAGGCAGTGGTAGAACTGCACTAGGGCAAATGTCATCTTTTTAGCAGACAATGGACTTTATGTCTTTGATATTGTTTTGTTTAGCCCTTTTAGCCAAAGAGGGAGAGAAAAAGTAAGGGTATCATAGTATCACAGTATCACCAAGGTTGGAAGAGACCTCAAAGATCATGGAGTCCAACCTGTCACCACAGACCTCATGACTAGACCATGGCACCAAGTGCCACATCCAATCCCTGCTTGAACACCTCCAGGGATGGTGACTCCACCACCTCCCTGGGCAGCACATTCCAATGATGAATGACTCTCTCCGTGAAGAACTTCTTCATCACCTCAAGCCTAAACTTCCCCTGGCACAGCCTGAGGCCATGTCCTCTTGTTCTGGTGCTGGTTGCTAGAGAGAAGAGACCAACCCTTCCTGGCTACAACCACCTTTCAGGTAGTTGTAGAGAGCAATGAGGTCTCCCCTGAGCCTCCTCTTCTCCAGGCTAAACAACCCCAGCTCCCTCAGCCTCTCCTCATAGGGCTTGTGCTCAAGGCCTCTTACCAGCTTGTTGCCCTTCTCTGGACACGTTCAAGCGTCTCAATGTCCTTCCTAAACTGAGGGCCCCAGAACTGGACACAGTACGCAAGGTGTGGCCTAATTAATGCGGAGTACAGGGTAGAAACAACCTGGCTTTTCCAAAGACTTGCCATCTTCTCTTGTTTCAATGAATTAGTTGACTTTAAATCTGGACCACAAACTTTCCCTGTGTAAGGATATTTTTCCTCTTTTGAGAATCTAATATTTTTTAATTTTTGTGAGAACACATTCCTTTCTAATAAACCAACAGCTCAATGGCTTGTACAGGTCTAGCTTTTACTGCACAGGGGACTCATATGTGAATCTGCCCCAAAGTTTTGTCCATGATTGTCTAAACTCACAGCTATCGGTCTGAGCAGACTGTGTTTTCTAGCAGTTTGTTTGACAGCCTTGCTGTATTCTGATTAAAGGAAGATTCCCAAATATACTGAAGAGCTGGATCTATTCATAAATCTCATTTATTTGTTTTGGAGAGATAAAGAAGGAGGTTTTTGCTTGTTTGGGGACAGGCTGTGCTGTGTGTTGCCTGTGGTGATGAAGAACGGATGGGGTGGTGTGGGCTGAGGCTCTGTATTGCTTTGAAGAGAGAAGGAGTCGTAAAGATTATTTGTTGTTGCTTGGCTACAGCCCTTGTTTTTCACTTCTCCAAGAGATAAGTTGTGATGTTGGGGAGGGCAAAAGTTGTTTGGGTTTTTTTTTGAGAAAACAATTTACATTCCAAGTTTAACAGGGGGTTCTTAAGAAGCTCCTCTTAAGCACAGACATCAAGATACATTGCATTGTCTTGTATTTTCCTGATGCTGTGCATCTGTGTAAGGATGGCAGATGTCAGTTCTGAGTACCCTCCTTTACATATGTACAGCCTCCATTCTCCCTTTCAATCTCCTGCCAGCATTCAATGAATCCCTATGTTATGGGCCAGAAAATTGACTTATGTGACTGCTGAAAGTGATACACACCTGTGCTCTCTGCACTTCAGAAACAGCTGTGACATTTATGACTTTATTTTGCTATGGAGCAGCCAAGAGAGGAAGGCAGCCTTTAGAAAGATACAGGAACAAAAAAAGAAGTTAAAAAAGCCCCCGAAACACCAACCCCCCCCCAAACAACAACAACAACAAAATCCAACCCACCCACCCCGCCAAACACCAGATACACTGTAAATCATATTCAGTGTATTAAAATCAAATTAGTTTTATGTGCTTCCTAGGTCTTCTGTGCTGGTGGTGACTCTCAGAAATGTGCCAGTGATACTCCCTTTTACCTAATCCAACTTTCTTTTGTCCTGCTTGAACATCCTCTGCACAGCAGAGTTTTTTGTGTCTCCATCTAGTTAAGGAGCAGCCAACTTCCACCATGTGACAGGAGAGTCTGAACCCAGGATCATCTAAACTGAAGAAAGACCTGAACTGAGCGCAGTGTAGGCTGTATCTAGCCCAAGCCTCCTTCCTGCAACAGGAGTTACACAGAAAGGTGGCTGTAAACACTTACCCTGCAAAATCACAGTCACTGAATGGCTGAGTGTGGAGACCACTGGAAATCATCTGACCTCCAGATCCAGCATCTTCTTTCTCTCCTCCCTACCACCTAGCACTTATATATTAATTAGATCCCTCAAGAACCTCCCACAGCCTAGACAAGCCCAGCTCTCTCAGCTTTCCTTGTATCACAGTATCACCAAGGTTGGAAGAGACCTCAAAAATCATCAAGTCCAACCTATCACCCAAGACCTCATGACTAGACCACGGCACTGAGTGCCACGTCCAATCCCCTCTTGACCACCTCCAGGGATGGTGACTCCACCACCCCCCTGGGTAGCACATTCCAATGGCAAATGACTCTCTTGGTGAAGAACTTTCTCCTCACCATTTCAGTCTCTGTCAGTCTCTCAGTTTGTGTCCCTTGACTGGACTCACTCCAGTTATGTCTCTTGTACTGGGAGCCTAGAACTTGAGCCAGCAGACCAGTTGTGTCTCATCAGTGCTGAGCAGAGGGCAAGAACCATCTGCTTTGACCTGCTGGCAAAACTCTGCATAATGCAGCCAGTCTTAGAATGGATATATCACTTTAGATACCTCATAAGAAAATATTTTACTAAGCTCAAAAGGAAAATATGTTAAATTACTCACTATTTATGCACATGAATTTTCTGCTGTTTATTCCCTTACCCTATAAACACATCTCTTATACTTTTCCCTATGCTTTCATTTTAAGGAGGTGATACGATTCCATCTTGTTTCCAGCTGAGTTGTTGGTGCTGGTACATTTAGAGGGTTTTATTACCAGGCAGAGCTATCCAAGAATCTGTCATCTCTGAAAAAGTCTTGCTGTTTGACTGGCACATGTCACAGAATAGCAAGCCATTTTGCTCCCTTGTCTCCAAAACAGACGCTCACCCAGCCCATTTTATAACACTTTGAGCTTCATCATTTCTTTCGGTGATGAAATCTCAAGGTGTTATTTTTTTACCTGTTGACTAAACCATTTGAAGCTTTCCACTTAATTCAACGATTTCTGATCACAGACTGTTGTTGCTATGATGCCTGGCAAGAGATGCAGCTGAGGCCACACCGAGAGAAAAATGACAGACCAGATGGATGACATTCCAGTTCTGCCTAAATCAGTAACTGACTTCATGTGGCCAGGATTTTACCCCAAGTCTTGTACATTTGTCCCTGTTCACCTTCCTAAATCTTCAGTTCCCATAAAAGAGTTCCTGATGAATTTGATTTCTAGCATGAGACATATAAAGCTGCAAATTGTTGGATGTGGATTGCACTTCAAGGATGAAAGCTAACATTAAAATGCAGATATGAACTGTACCCACCTCCATATGTTCATGCAGTTAATCCCAAATCAGAGAAATTTAATGTGGTTTTTTTCTGGTTTTGCTGTCTGATTTCTTTGAATGCAATGGACAGTATCATTAGCTCTCCAGCAGACAGGCAACAGGGGGCTGTTGCTGAAAAAATCAAAGGCAAGTGTCAGTTGAATAAAACAGGCTCAAATAGATCTTCAAAATCTGGCAAGGGAACCTTAGCACTGCCTTCCAGTACCTGAAGGGATCCTACAGGAAAGCTGGAGAGGGACTTTTCATAAGGGTGTCTAGCAGTAGGACAAGAGGGCATGGTGTTAAGCTGAGGGAGAGTAGGTTTAGACTGGATCTTAGGAGGAAGTTCTTCAGTATGAGAGAGGTGGGACTCTGGAATGGGTTGCCCAGGGAAGCTGTTCATGCCTCTTCCCTTGGGGTGATCAAGGCCAGGTTGGATGAGGCCTTGAGAAGCCAAGTCTAATTGAGAGGTGTCCCTGCCCATGGTGGGGAGGTTGGAGCAGATGATCTATCTCTAAGGTCTCTTCTAACCTAAGCCATTCTATGATTCTGATTTAGGAGGTGTAAGAACTTTTTAAAGCAAAAGATTAAGGAGACATCCTTAGAGAGTCCTGCCAAATCTTAGAACAATTGGCTTCTTTTGCTTGTCATCATTGACTGTCTTTAGGGGTGAACAGAAGATGGTGCTAAAGCTTTGATTAATTTGACCGATTGACTGACTAAATGCTTTTTAGACAAAATTCTATTTTAAAGAAATTATATGACAGAAACACAACCTGTATTAGTGAGACACAGGTGGGTTAAACTTTCCAGACCTTAGTTTTCCTTCATCCAATTTTTGAATCTTTCCAGAACATCCCTGGTTTAGCATACGTTACAAACTGCCATATTTTAGCTATTTTTTCCCCAGTATATAAAGAAACTGAAATAACCATCCACCTCTTATAGGCCCTTTGGTCATGTCTCTGCTCTTATTAGTTAAGTGCAGTCACTAAGCGACTCCAGATCCTATAGTGTTTAGGTAGCAGCATCTCCTAATCCAAGGATCACAGAATCGCAGAATCAACAAGGTTGGAAGAGACCTCAAAGGTCATCAAGTCCGACCTGTCACCACACACCTCATGGCTAAACCATGGCACCAAGTGCCACATCCAGTCCCCTCTTGAACACCTCCAGGGACGGTGACTCCACCACCTCCCTGGGCAGCACATTCCAATGGCTAACAACTCTCTCAGTAAAGAACTTTCTCCTCACCTCAAGCCTAAACTTCCCCTGGCACAGCTTGAGACTGTGTCCTCTTGTTGTGGTGCTGGTTGCCTGGGAGAAGAGACCAACCCCCACCTGGCTACAACCACCCTTCAGGGAGTTGTAGAGAGCAATAAGGTCTCCCCTGAGCCTCCTCTTCTCCAGGGTTTTCCAGGATATTCAGCTGCAGCCAAAATATTTCCATTTCCAGTAAGGTTTTTTTTTACCATTAAAATTCTGATCTCTCTGTAGAAAGTAGACCCTTTTGGGATAAAGTCTTTTATTGGTACAATAATAGCAATAAAAATAATTAAGAATCAATTTTTCTGTGGAACAAATTTGTATGGATTTCCTTTGAATGATTTTGATGAAGCTCATCCTTCACACCTACTTGCAGGAAAATTTAATATGTGGGCCTAACATTTGCCTTTATTAGATCTTCTCATAAACTAATTATTCCATTAAGCTTTCATTTTGGTTGATATTTTAGTGTTGGATTACTAATTTAATCTACCATTTTTAGGAGCAAAAATGAGAACTAGTGAGAGCAATGCCAGGTGAAGGCACACTAATGCTGAGATTTCCCATATGAATTTCTAAGCCTTTCTGTAGTTAACAGGATGTTTTCTGAAATGTGGCAGGGAATTAATCTTGCAATCTGCTGAATTTTGATTTCCCAGTGGAAATCAACTAGGAATGGTCAAGGCTATGAACTATGTAAAATTGTCCTTTGCACAAGGGAGTGCTCAGGACTAGTTCTGTGTGGAGGTAAATGTTTGGCTGTGGCTGAGGAGAGCAGAATGCTGAGCTCTGGCTGTGGTACCCCTTTGGGAAGAAAAAGATTCTGTTATAAATATCAATTGCCATCTTCACCTTTCCATTTCCACAGGACAGGTGAGGCAGACTTTGCATGTCTGACTTTCTTTCTGTCTCTCTCTTTTTCTTTTTGTGTGTGTGTGTGTGTAGCTGGAGTATCTGGGCCTCATCCATGCATCCCTATGGGAGCAGAATTCAGTCTGCTGGCACTCTGCAGCCTATGCTGCAGTTGGGCAGAGATGATGGGCATGGGCTCTTTTAAAACTGCAGGGTCCTTCCACCAACCCAGCCAGACTTACATCCTCTAGGCCACACCTTGAGTCCTGTGTCCAGTTCTGGGCCCCTCAATTTAAGAAGGACATTGAGACACTTGAACGTGTCCAGAGAAGGGCAACGAAGCTGGGGAGAGGCCTCGAGCACAAGCCTTATGAGGAAAGGCTGAGGGAGCTTGGATTGTTTAACCTGGAGAAGAGGAGACTTAGGGGAGACCTTATTGCTGTCTACAACTCCCTGAAGGGTGATTGTAGCCAGGAGGGGGTTGGTCTCTTCTCCCAGGCAACCAGCACCAGATCAAGAGGACACACTCTGAAGCTGCACCAAGGGAAGTTTAGGCTTGAGGTGAGAAGCAAGTTCTTCACAGAAAGAGAGATTGGCCATTGGAATGTGCTGCCCAGGGAGGTGGTGGAGTCCCTGTCCCTGGAGGTGTTCAAAAAGGGATTGGACATGGCATTTGAAGCTATGGTTTAGTTAGTCATGAGGTTTTGGGTGATAGGTTGGACTTGATGATCTCTGAGGTCTTTCCAACCTTATTGATTCTATGATTCTCACATATCCTGTGCAGTTACCACTGACAGCAGGAAAAAGGATTTTTTAACCTTTTTATTTTTTTTTACAAGGTTAGTACCTATTGTAGTTTAACCAGACAGGGGCTTGACCAAATAGCTCTACTCCTGACATAACATCCAGATGTTATCTTGAGGTTATGTCAATTTAAAGGCAATCTGTTTACTAGGTAGTGTCGCTTGCTGTGTCTTTAAAATCAGACAACGCCTATGTACATAAAGTGTGCCTTTAGTTATTATCTGCAAATAAACCTTTAGTAATGAGGTTTCAGATCTATTGGTTGAGTGTTGATAATAAATTCTCTGTGGAACTGACTTCAGCCCATTAAGCAAGTCTGCTTCTGCTGCCGTGGTTGTTAATTTGACGGGACTGTGTCACATTAAGTAGAACAAACATGTTTTCACCCACTCAGCCATCCAGAACCGACATGGCTGTTACTCTAACAACTGGATATTGATTGGAAGCATTCACCCTTTCTGACCTGGGGCTGGTACATGAAAACAGAGCCAGGACTGATTAAGAAATTGCATGTGTTTGTGCACATGTGTGCGGTGTTAGCAGTCCACATAAATTCCAAGCCTTTTGAATTCACGTCATGTTAATGCTCTGAGCATGAGATCTGTCACTCATTTCCTGCAGGGACCATGAAGCCTCATTTATCTTGAATTATTTATTTGTCTGTGTGCTTGTACCCATCTGGTCAGACCATGCTTTCAGGGTCTGTTGCCCCATATTGAAAAATTCATTTATTAGCTGTAGCTCTAATAAAACTGTCTCAGGAAATGTTGAAGCTGAGGAAATGTTGGGATTTGTTTGTGGTTTAAATCTCATGCATGGCCTAGTTCAGTAGATAGTAGTATGTTACTTCTGTGTGGGAATGCCCTTAGCTGGCCGTCTCTGTAGACAACCAAGAAAAAACAGGAGCTAAAAGGGAGGGGGGAAAAAAGGGAGAAAGGGGGAGTGGTTCATGTATTTATAAGAGCAGGATGCCATGCACTATAAATTTTCAGTATCCTGCACTTTTTTCCTACAAGTTCTGCTCTATCACTTACATTATCTACATGTGTTGAGCTATACATGGTCTAGTGTGCATCACAGGGAGGAGGAACCAGGGCCATATCCTACCATATGCCACACTGGCCAGCGTGGAAGGAATACACTAATCACCACCAGGAGATGGAGGTGGCTTCCTTTTACAGTAAAGAGGAATCATGAACTTGGGGGTAATTCTGGGTTCAGTGGAGCTGTGTTGTGTCTCTCACTTCAGTCTAGCCTGAAAGAAGTTATGGGACCACTGTTTGTTTTCCCTTGGATATTCTCCTCTCGTTTTTCCATCTCTCCCTCAGAATGAGGGTTCCACCAGCTGTATTCCATCACTCAGCAAGGAGTTCCACTGCATTTTCTCAACTTTACCATTTTCAAAGAGGATCAGCCAAACACTGACAACACATTTTCTCTTGTGAAGGCAACTGCTAAGTATTGTCTCACAATCATAGGTCAAGTTGTGGCAATCAAAGTGAGAAATAAGAGATTTTTAGGGAAATTTAACCTGGTGAGGAGAGGAATAACCATCAGGGATAGCCATCAGTATATATTTTTTTTCCTATAAAATAAAATATAATACATGCAATGCCTATTTGGCACTACTTAATATTGTTGTTTCCTGCTATAAAGTTATATTATGAAGTATTAATTTGGATTAAAAAAAGAATTTCATTTCCCATATAAGAGACATAGGAAACCAATATAGCAAAACCAATATAGCATTGTGAAAACAAAAATGTTCATTTTTCAAAGGCATAAGAAACAGATGGAAGCCAAAATTGTATTGCTCCGGCACTTCTCTCCATCATGATGAAGAAACAAGCAATGCAACAGTGATAAAAATAACAATGAAGTTCCTCTGAAAACAGAACAGATAGTTTAGGAACATGATGCATTACCATAAAATATAAATATAGTGCAGTGCTACAAATGCAGTGAAAAATGGGGGAGAAAAAGGTGTATAGCTAAATAATAAATGAAAGGTTATGACCAGCAGAAGATAATGCTGATTAAACAGGGGGGGGAAATCATGTTATATACAGCAACCTTTCTCTTTACAAATTCAGTGGAATACTTCTCCAATGAAAGAACCTTTTAAAAATTACAATTTAATGGAAATGTATTTCCCAAAGTGTCTGCTGTGCTCTTGAAAGGACTTCTATTTTCCCACTTTGCTCTCCTCCCAAGTACTTGAAACAATCAGAGGAAATACCGTTGGGAACCCGGCGAAGAGAGTGGTGGTGGGGTAACCCAACTTGCTGCTCTTTTATTACAGCTCATAACTTGTGAAGCAATCAGTCTCAGAAATACATTTTGATACTTTGTTTTTGTGCAGCTCAGATGAGTGGAGATGATGATGAAAAGTGATGCTGGCATTTGGTTAGAAGGGAATTAAAGATTCATGGGGGTTCTGCAGAGGGATATAAGACTGGAAGAACATCAGAATACACAATTAGTCACAGGGGGAGGATTCTGCTGCAAATTTGAAGTAATCAATGCATTGCTTTTTTATGCTTTTAAATGATGAATGTATCACCCCAGAAAATCAGACTCTTCATTATAGACCAGTAGTACTACAGCACATTGTATACCTACAATTATGTACATAACACAAGAGAAAATTCATCATGAGGCAACAAGCAATTAGAGCTCAATTGTGGCTAGTCAATATTACTGTTCTTATTTTGCTATAATGTTGAATTCTGATGAATATTTCATTTGGAGATTTTAGAGCAATATTAATTTGTTAGTTGTAAAATGAGAATTTTACTTCATTACTAAAGACACATAAAATGATTATTTTCCTTTATACTGAAATTACAGTGGTGGTGAATTATTTAGCAGATAAGATCTCAGGAAAATAAAGTCATTGCCTTTGAGAGTTCATGAAAAAAGGAAGCCCTCCTTTTGCCTTTGTGAAGGCAAGCAAAATAGACAAAGCCCTTTCCTCTGGCACAGCAGGATTCTCATCCCTAAGGTGAGATTATGTTCCTCCCTTTGGAGGTGGCCTTGGCTTGTGCTGCCTGATGAGAATTATCCTTGCCCAATGCTTTATTTCATATCATACCCAAATGTTTTGAGTATACTGACTAGCAATGGATGAAGATATTCCTTTGTTCGTTTGAACCAACCAGGAGAGAGTTTTGGAGATCATGGGTGCAACCCCACTGCCCTCAAAGCAGGGTCACTTTAGACCTGGCTACAGCCAATTTAAGAATATTTCCAAGAACAGAGATATTCTTTCCCCTCAGTTGTCTGGCTGCTGTCTTGCTAACACTGCCTAGTGTCATTGACCTCTTTCTCTGGATGAGCACATTGCCAACTCATGTTCTCTTGCCCACCCAGCCCCCCATCTCTCCTTGTGCAAATGTCCTTTCTGGCCAGTGGTGCCCAGTTTGGGATGCGTAAGGTTATTCTGTCTCAGGTGCATACCTTTGCATTGGCATCAGAATCCTCTGTGCAGAGTCTCCTCAAGTACCAATATCAGACAAAAAGGCTGACCCTGTGGCTTTTATTCATGTGTGCATTACAACTGTTCCAAGCTATTGATGTTTTCATTATCCAAAATGTCAAAGTGTGTGAAACTAATATGTCCAGGAAAATAAATTATACTTGAGGAAGACACTTGAACCAGGCCCTAACTTCAACTTCCCTGTATCAGTTTGATTAAATCCACCCTGCATGGGGCTACCAATAACGTCAGGTGGGTTTGATTAAATTGGTAATGCTTCATACATTTATGAGATACCTTTTGAGTAATAAAATGTTCCACTTTTTATCCTTTGCTTCATGTGGTTTCATCTGTGCTAAGGGAAGATGTATAAGTGAGCATGAGATCTGTTTGAGTATTAGAAATTGTTATTAGATGGGTATTTAAGCGAGCAAAACAAGTCATGAGATCTGTTTGAGTATTAGAAATTGTTATTAGATGGGTATTTTGGAGTTAGGATGTGTGGCTGCTCTTTGGGTCTGCACCTAGTTATACAGAAGGGCAAGAGCTGTGAACAAAGTAATTCTTCACTCACTGATATTTGTCTAAAAACATATAGATTTGGTCTCTAGCAGCAAAGAATCAGAATCTGATCTTTATGTTTCAGGTGTAGTCTTCAATTCTGTTGTGTTTTCTTTATCACTAGAAAGTACACAGCCTTGTGTCCTTCTCTCAGTGTTCCTGCTGTCATTCCTGTACTAAAGGCACAAGGTGGTGGTGGGTTTATGTATGCCATAGGCAGCAATAGTTATGTGACTAGAATGAGAACAAATATGCCATCCTAATAGCTTTTTGATCATGCTCAGAAATCCCAGTAGTCATTTTGATCTTCTGTACCCTTTACTTGCAATGAATGGGAATAAAGATGTCTGTCTCATTGACCTAAATATAATTGCAACGTGATTTATCTGGCAAAAGAGATTAGAGCATCTTCATGGTATGCTGCTGCTTTAGTGCAGAGAAGTCATTGATAAAATAGCTGTTTAAATTTTCATCACTCAGTATCTAATAACAGCCAGCAATTTAAACAAGAGTGCTCAGATAGGTTACAGGTAATGCTTGTGCCCACTGCCAGCTCTCACTGCTCTTGGTTTAGGGTTACAGTATTTTCTTTTAAATCCCAGTAGCCAGCTGAAAGCATTATTTCATTTGGAAGCTTACACTACACTTTAGTGTATTTATTCAAGCAGAATTTGTTTCAATCGATGCTCATTGGTTTTGGCTGCCCATTAAAGTCAATGGATTTTCTGTCCTAACTATGGGCAGATTCTCACATCACCCAAACTTTGTGATCATTTGAAACTTGAAGTCGTGTCATTAGAAATATTTCTATTTTTCCCCCTTTTCTATGTGGCAACATCATGATGGTTAGTGGTTTCAGGGGAGACCTTATTGCCACCTACAACTACCTGAAGGGAGGTTGTAGCCAGGTGGAGGTTGGTCTCTTCTCCCAGGCAACCAGCACCAGAACAAGAGGACACAGACTCAAGCTGTGCCAGGGGAGGTTTAGGCTGGATGTGAGGAAGAAGTTCTTCATAGAAAGAGTGATTGGCCATTGGAATGTGCTGCCCAGGGAGGTGGTGGAGTCACCATCAGTGGAGGAATTTAGGAAGGGACCAGATGAGGCACTTAGTGCCATGGTTTAGTTGATTAGATGGTGTTGGGTGATAGGTTTGACTCTATGATCTCAAAGGTCTCTTCCAACCTGGTTAACTCCTATTCTATTCTATTCTATTCTATTCTATTCTATTCTATTCTATTCTATTCTATTCTAATTCCTATTCCTATTCCTATTTTATCACCACTGGAAGTGTTTAAAAAGAGACTTGATGAGGCACTTAGTGCCACTCTTTAGTTGATTAGATGGTGTTGGGTGATAGGTTGGACTCAATGATCTCAAAGGTCTTTTCCAACCTGGTTAATTCTGTATTCTGTATTCTATTCTTACAACAGCTGGGGCACTGAAATCATGATCAGTTCTAAGAACTTCTCCCTGAGTAGTGAAACACTGGTTTAAAAACTAAAACCACAAATCTAAGTTTACCAAATGCTTTCATGTTTATGGCACAAACTGGGATAGATGCAGAGGAAGCTGCTAGGACCTGGGTCACATATACTATTGCTGCTGTGTGCACACAAAAGACAGCTGAATGTTGCTGTTTCATCCTCTGTTACTCTTCAGTCACACTGCATCCCTTTATGAAAGCATGAAAACTGTAGGGAAATATGTTCCTCTTCTTGGGCGTTCAGCTAAAGAATGAGAAGCGCTAAGGGGGCAGTGAGATGCCTGTGAGATTCCAGGTGAAATTTTAACAGGGCTTACAATGTGTATTGTCTCTTCAGATTGTGACAGAAGTAAAAGACATATGATGAACAGCTTGGGATTTCCATTACTTTTGCAGTTACCAAAACCACAAACAGAAATAGACCAAGAAGAGGTTTCCAGCACATGTGGTGTGCTGCCATTTATTTATGGAGTTGATGACATGTACAGGGACAATCTCAAAGTTAGTTATTTTATCTTGGGTGAGCTCTTGAATTGTTGTCTATGGGCCAGTACCTTCCTGATCTCTTTTACTTTTGAATTTATTCACTATAAATAGCTGCCAGTTCCATTTGCATGCTTTCACAGCCTTGCATGGCATAACTCCTTTGTCTGTTTGGTGGGTAGGGAGTGTTCAGAGCATGATTATAGTCTACTCATGGTAGTCCACACATAACAATTTTGGGTACCTAGTGATTGGCAGAAAAGAAGAGAGAAGAGAAAAGAGGAAGAGAAGAGAAGAGAAGAGAAGAGAAGAGAAGAGAAGAGAAGAGAAGAGAAGAGAAGAGAAGAGAAGAGAAGAGAAGAGAAGAGAAGAGAAGAGAAGAGAAGAGAAGAGAGAAGAGAAGATCTACATAATATGAACCTTAGGCACTAAAATTAGGTAGTTAGAAAGACTTCACTGCTCTTTTACACTACCAAACTTGCTATGGATATTAGTTATGGATTCTTCTTTGTTACCTTTCCATATACTTTATATCAGAGCTCCACAATGACAGAAATAGAAAATTAGAATTTTAACAAGATAGACAAAGTTATGAAACAGAGGTGAACTAATAACTGATTTGGTCCTGGTATTTTAAAAGGATCATCTACACCGAGCAGGCAAATGCATGAATTGCTTACTTATAAGTGGGCTCATTAGAGACAATGAGTCTCTCATCAAAGAATTACAGAGAAGAAAATTTCCAGAAACAGAAAAAATGGTGTCAACAATCTACTCTCCTTAATGAGAATTCACATGAGCTTCTTTTCAATATTCTGTATTCTGGCACAGAAAACTTACATAGAGTTCTGCTTTCAAGACTGAATAACACATTAACTCCCACAGAATGTGTTGAGTTTTCTTCCTAGTGAATGATCTAATTTTTAGTCAGTGATTAAGCACAATTCTCCCAAGGAAAATTAACCCCACCCCCCCTTATATCTTCCATGGATGTGTTGCACAAATTAACTGTTATGTTGTTTTGATTTTTTCAAGGCATAAGACTTTTTAGTGTAAACATTAAGCACATCATTGTTTTGGTTTGGTTTTTATTTTCACAGGAACTGGGATGCTGCAGCTCGTATTCCATCAACACTTCTGCTTAAAAAGAAAGATTCAGTATGCACCACAAAGTAAGTAACAGTTCTCCATCACATGCCACATCTTCTTTCAGTCATACTCTGCAGAGATTTGTACCTTTTTAAGTAGTTAGATTTTTGTTGTTGCTGCTGTGTGAGAAATGGAGTGTGACCATATGGCCTGTAAAAAGCTACTATGTGATTTTTAACATCTCTCTCCCTTTAAGAGATACAAGTTATGTATCCTGATGGCTGTCCCTTTTTCTGCTCAGGAGCCTTGTAGATATTGCTTAATTCCCTGCAAATGAGGCCTGCTGCTTGGGCAGTCTTTAGGGCTGTTGGAAGTTCTCACTGCGATGATGCACACAATGCTTTCCATGTGGAACTCTATGTGGAGTAAATTAAAATTATTAGCAAGTCTCCCCTCTAAAGACCATTAGCTGAGCAATAAATCAACAAAGGATACCACAGCATGATGAAAGTGTTGTAGCCCAGGGTTATTACAACACATGGGGCACCATCAGAGGATTCTAATCCCTCTCAGGAAAAATAATTTATTGCAGCAACATCTTCTGAGCTTCCCTTATTTGTACAGAAGCTATTGGGATGAAACATTTGTCACAGCAATATTAGCATTGCTAAATAGATTGTGCAGAGACACTTTCCTTTATGGATTCACATCAGTACTTTCAGTAATGTGTACAACCATCTGATTTTAAATGAAAGATACAATGAAAGCAAAAGTCTTTGATTTAGCTTGACAATAAAAATCTTCCCTGCTATTTGTAATGACAAAAGATGGAAGAGTGTAATGGCCTAAGCATGAAATTCTGTATTCAGCCCCAGTAATTTTCCTGTGTAGTCAAAATCACTCAAAATACTCTTCTGCAGGTGGGATATTGCCAGGCTTGGGCAGAAGATGTGAAAGTGGGATTCTGATTGTACCTTTGTGTCCTGGGTTAACACTGCCTGCTCTCACAAGGCTCCCCCTCTGCCCACTGATGGGGTGGAGTGGAGAAAAAGGGCCTGAGAGGCAGTGAGGTCAGTTTGCCTCCCTCACTCCTTAGGTATCCCTAAAGAACCTCACACAAACCCTTTCTCTGAGGTTGGGTCATGACACTGCAGGAAAAAAGCAGAATACCTGCTAGGCCCTTGGAGAAAGCTGGGGAAGAAAATCAGCTCAGAAATCTTTGCCACCTTTTTCGGTATTGGATCAAAAATGTAACCACTCTTCCTGAGTCCAGGCAGTCAAAGCTCAGATGTGACAAAAGGTTCAAGCAAAAGAAGGTAAATGTGGGCTTTGGTAATCTAAATATGCAGTCATTGAATCTGTGGGGCTTTGGAATTGTTTGGGGGCTTTGTTTTGTGTGTGTGTGTCTGCAGTACCTTTACTTCAAAAGGTGTATAGAGAATTAGATGGAAAACTTTTTCTCTTCTCTATAACTTATGATCACAATGGGGTGGATTCATCCTGAAGAGTTTTATATTTTTCCCAATGTTGCAGTTCCATCCAGTCTTTTGGGTAAATGGCAATTATAATGCAGAGCCATATATTCTCTTTCCCCCAGTTACATGAGTACAAGGGTTTCTGTTATGTGACCAAATGCAGGCAGGCACCAGCATGCAATGCATGAACACCAGGGCATGCAATAGCAAACAGAGCATTGTTTTCAGGAATACAGATGTAAAAATGTTCTCATCCAATGATGTTCTGGTCAAGGATGTGGCATTTCAGGATCCTGCAGGCCTGGCAGGTTGTACAAAATGAAGAGCTTTCTGGGAAGAAGGAATTGTAAAGCAGGAATGAAATTCATTGATGAGTCAGACCCAGCCCACAGCCAGAGGCTGAACATCCACATATTGGCAATTCACTCATAAATATTTCACTCATAAATATTTCACTACTCATTTAAGTTAAATTACACAAAAAAATACATCTGAGCAGTCATATTATTTTTTTGCTCTTGTTTTCTGAAGTGGGCAACATCTAACAGTTTTGTTCTTTTCTGAAGTAAGCATTTTAATAACCAATGTCTCCTGCAACTCCCCATTCTGTCAGCAGAATTCTGTCTATTTCACATTCACAAGGAATTCATTTTTGGAGCTTCTGGATGCAGAGACCATTGGAATTTTTAGCCATTGGAAGTTTTAGCCACTCCATTAAATAGACCCAGCTGGGCAAAAGCAGAGAAGCAATCATGCATGGATACACGATCAGATTTTTAAAGTATTGGCCAGGATGTGCTTAACAGAAATACCATAAACCTGTAAAAGAGTTACAGCTATTCCTGGTAGCAACAGTAAAACTTCAAAAGCCTTTAGTCTACCCTTGTCCTATAATTTCATCTTCTGTTTTTCCTTTGTGTGTATTTCTCAGACAAAATGCTAACAGCAAAATCATTCCAGACATCTGTCTTCTATTAACTTGTTGAACTCAAGACACTTATAACACTCCATTAGGATGATTTCCCCTCTCCCTAAGATGCCCTGCCACAAATCGTGGAACAACTTTAAGCATTACTTACTAGCACCAGAAAATACTGTAGTCCTGAAAAAAAACCAACAACAAAAAATATTAAAAAAATCAATCTCCCTTTCAAAAAAAAAAAAAGAAGAGAAGTTTAATTCTGAACCATGGCCCAGAGGCATCGCAGGCTTCTGCTCCGAATTATCGGAGATGAATTTGATAGCCTGGGGTTGGGTTAGTTGAGATGGATTGAAGCATCAGTTGGATTTAATCCTGAGGCATGGGAGAAGGAAATATAAATTACGAGCAGAATGGTAGCCCTGAATAAGATGATCAATAAATAAGCTCTCCTAGAAATCTGAGGTATTGCTTTTCACATGCACTATGAACTTCTGTACCAGAAGCTGTGCTAAAATGACTATGGTCCATAGCAAGGAGGGATTAAAGATTAATACTTTTATGACATTTTATTAGAGTAAGTTTGAGTTCATTTTTCAAAACCATGATCATACTTGCAATTTTTATGTGGCTTCTTGAAAGTATTTCCCCAGAATGAATCCCATGAATTTTCTTTTGTGTGAATGGAATTGAGCCTTCTGGTTAAAAAATGATGAACAGTAATTAGGACATAAATTATTTAAAGGTCTTGTAGTTTAAGCAGACATAAAAACTGGCAGGCAATTAAATTCGTGGTAAACTCCAGAGGATACTGGTGGAAACAGGTGGAAGCAAGTATTTTATGGGACCTGAGGACAAGCTTGAGGGCTCAGGAGATGGTGGTGTGTGGATGAAAACTGGCATTTTTCAATCTAATGCTGGCTTAACAAGATGTATAGGAAACCTTATTGCACTGGTGTGCATCTCCCCTGTGGGGCAGAGGGGGCTAAAGCTTCGCATTTAGAGCTCCAGATGGGAACAGCCAGCCTCCTCTTTGAAAGCTTTCTCTTGCTTCCATCCCTTTATATGCATAAATATCTGTGGTGTGCTTAGGCTTTGGAGACCAGTTTCACAGCTTCTGTGAAACCAAGCAGAGCGAAGAGCATTGTGACAAATGAGCAAAGCTTGCCAGCATCTATGAATTCAGTTAGAAGCATAAATTCTAAGGGCTCTACTACCCAGCCCCCATGGAAGAAGGAAACAGGAGAAGTAAACAGTGCCAAAATCTCTCTGCCTCTTGGAAGAAAACCACCTTTTTCTTTTTCAGCAACTAACTGATTGTTTAATATCCATTTGCCTTTTTCTGCTAGCGTTCCTGCAGTTAGTAAACAGCTCACCTAGAAATGGATCTGTGCTGGAAAGCCTGCAGTCATTTATAAGTGTGCAGAGCATGTTGGCAGGATAGTCTATGTTTTATGAAATGTGTGGCAATGCTGTTGAACCACAACTCTCTTTTTATTAGCTGTGTGACCATGCAGTGTGTACAAATCTACACATCTTTATTCTCCTTACTTGTGTTTTCCATTTGTAGCAAGAACTCAGAGGTGTAGTCCAACAAGCTGGTTTAACAAACGTGTGCAATCAGAATTCTCTTTGTACTGCAGGAAAAGGATTTCCTTTCAGCACCTTTTGCTGCTTGCCTTTAACAATGTGATCAAGCTGAAGACACACAAGAACTAAGCACAAGACAACCACGAGGCTGCACAATTATTCTCTTCAGGTTCCCAAGTCTGTCTTGTTGTTTTAATATGACTCAAGACATTATCAGCTGCTTGATTTGTTTGTTTCTATTCTCTGAGCTTGGGACTGCCAAACAAAAAGATGTTCATCTAACTGGAATGGAATGGAATGGAATGGAATGGAATGGAATGGAATGGAATGGAATAGAATTAAGCAGGTTGGAAAAGACTGCTGACAGCTTGGCCAGGAGTTTGCTATGGGGGACAGTATCAAAGGCCTTGCTGAAGTCCAGGCAGACTACATCCATAGCCTGCCCCACATCCACTAGGCAGTCACCTGATTGTAGAAGGAGATCAGGTTGGTCAGGCAGGACCTGCCCTTCTTAAACCCATGCTGGCTGGGCCTCATCCCTTGGCCATCCTGTCAGTGCAGTGTGATTGCACTCAAGATGACCTTTCCATAATCTTGCCTGGCACTGAGGTCAGGCTGACAGGTCGGTGATTTTCTGGCTCATCCAACTGGCCCTTCTTCTGAACACAGATCTTACGGCTAATTTTAGTGGCAGTGTTTTTGAAAGCATAGCAAAGACTCTTCTGGAGATTTGAAGCCATACCATGGATACATTGCTGCCTTCTTGTGGCACTCTGTTTTTTTTTCCCCTCACTCAGGACAGTGGAAATTGTGGCTCAATAACACAGGGTTTTAATTGCTCCTCAGCACACCAGGCCAGAGAGGATGTAAACCAAAGATGGTAGGTTTTTTTACAGAGGAGAGAATGGAATGGAATGGAATGGAATGGAATAGAATAGAATAGAATAGAATAGAATAGAATAGAATAGAATAGAATAGAATAGAATAGAATAGAATTAACAGGTTGGAAAATACCTTTGAGATCATCAAGTCCAACCTATCATCCAACACTATCTAATCAATTAAACCATGGCACCAAGTGTCTCATCCAGTCTTTTCCTAAACACCTCCAGTGATGATTACTCCACCACCTCCCTGGGCAGCACATTCCCATGGTCAATCACTCTTTCTATGAAGAATTTCTTCCTAACATCCAGCCTAAACCTCCCCTGGTGCAGCTTGAGACTGTGTTCTCCTGTTCTGATGCTGGCTGCCCACATGAGGTAGTTGTAGACAGCAAATCCAGCAAATCCAGCCTGTGTCAAAATTAAGATTTCAGTAGTTATTCCTATTGCATTTGGGGGAAAAACAGCAATATTTTGGAATTTCCAAAATGAAAATTCTGGGGGAAAAAAATCCAAAGCTTTAAACCATTCTGTTTTACCTCCACTCTGCGTGTAAGGAAAACTGCAGGCTTTCAGTTCAGAAGTGCCAAAACAGGGTGCTTCATTCTTGGCACCTCTTTCAGTTTTTCAATTTTCAGCTAAACGATGTTTCAGTGAAATCAGAGGGTTTCATCTACTACAGAGAAGTGCATTGTTAGGCAAAATATTTCAATTAATATTTTCTAAGCAACAGTTTCATTTTGATTTAGTTTAGTTCTCCTTGCCAACAATTTCCTTAGCTCAAGGTGAGGAGAAAGTTCTTCACTGAGAGAGTTGTTAGGCATTGGAATGTGATGCCCAGGGAGGTGGTGGAGTCCCCATCCCTGGAGGTGCTCAAGAGGGGATTGGACATGGCACTTGGTGCCATGGTTTAGTCATGAGGTCTCTGGTGACAGGTTGGACCTGATGATCTTTGAGGTCTCTTCCAACCTTGGTGATTCTGTGATTCTGTGAGGACTCTGCTATTGGAAGCAAGCTGAAAAACCTTTGGCTCTGACTGCAGAGAAGGGCTTCATCGAAGGTGTCTTCAATAGACAGCTTTAATTTCCCTGTATTGTTTCTGTTTCCCTGAATACACAAAGCTCTGGTCTTGAAGGATCTGTATATAACACTTTAAAAGCACTGACTTTGTGAAAATATTTTACCAGTCCTAGCATTTCTACATATATCAGGCATCCACACTGGTGGCAGACTTGATGATACATGATAGGCTTTAGACTCAGGTCTGTGAACAACTACACTGCGTGGGGTTCAGCTCTGTTCTCACTAGAAAGAGGTGAAACCCTAATGTGTGTAGCAAATATGGCCTGAGCACATCATCCTTGGGCAACTGTAAAAGGCACTACTGAGATCACTCTCTTTAACTGGGCTCTCAGCATTTTAGCAGTTTTGCTCAAGAACTAGCCTCCTAGTTCAAGAGCAATTCAGTGGCAATTTCAAGTCCTCATGCACATGGAAGAAGGTTGGAGAGCATGATGGAATGACATTGTTATGATCCAGAAAGCTAAAAGCTAAGAAACACAGCACAGGCAAGAGCTGATGAAACAAAATTTTAACTCATGAAAATGATGAGTTTCTGGTTTTTTCCCTTCTAAACCCTTAGATTTTAAAGCCTGCCTTATGCTTGTGAATGTTGAATTCTGGACCCTCAGAATCCATCTGCTGAAATGTTGCACTAAAATATAGTGAGCCTTAATTTGGTGGGGAAGCTCAAATGTAGTAAGCCCTTGCTTAGTAGAACTGCCCTGGTACTCTGCCAGAAGGCTGTTGCACCTTTGGAGCCAGAGACAGACTTGACCCATGTGTAACATTCTGCTGTGTTACACAAAATATGTTAATACCATACACGGCAAGACAGTAAAGTGTGTTACAGCCTAATAATTATTGTAATAGCTTCCTTTCTGTTTTGAACCATTTAAATGATGTTGAAATCAATGAGGACAGAGAGCAGGCCCAGTTTTGGCTCTGGTGTGTGGTGTGCACATTGCATTGTACAATTTTGTGATGTCAAATAATACTGTAAGCTATTAGGGCACTGGTTTTATAATTCACATCAGATTTCTGTACTGCAGAAACATACTTGAAAGCTCCAGAACCCCCTAAAGAATTGATTATTTTTAGGCCTTTGAAGGGTTTCTGCCCTTTAAAGCCAGCCATATTTCTTCATAGAAACCTGCATGTGTGTAACTGTTAGTAATAATAAATGATTTTGCTTACCCAAGAAAAGCTTTTAGCTTGCACCACAGCTTAGCACAGAATGCACAGTGCATAGCTGGGCAAAAGCAGTTTTGCCACTAATGAAAACAATCCTGTATTTACCAGGAATACCAAAAAACCCAAATCAGTTGGCTTGCCAATAGTTTCTTCTTTACTGAAGTGTGAAAATACAGCTAAGTAGGGAGATCAGTAATATATATTATTTCTGGAGAAATAATTTCCTCTTCAGCTTTGTAGGTGTTGTCATAAATCTTAAGCTACACTTTTCACAGTTACATGGGGTATTTGACTATTTCCTTTTTGATTTAAATGGGAAATGAACATGCAAATCCCATAGGCCTGGATTTTTCAAAGCACCTGTGGGACTGCTGATCTCAGATTGGATGTTTGGAAGAAGTTCTTCCCCATGAGGGTGGTGAGACACTGCAACAGGTTGCCCAGGGAAGTGGTAGAAGCTTCATCCCTGGAAGTTTTTAAGGCCAGGCTGGATGTGGGTCTGAGCAACCTGCTCTAGTGTGAGGTGTCCCTGCCCATAGCAGGGTGGTTGGAACTAGATGGTCCTTGAGGTCCCTTTCAACCCATAGCAGGGGGGTTGGAACTAGATGGTCCTTGAGGTCCCTTTCAACCCATAGCAGGGGGGTTGGAACTAGATGATCCTTGAGGTCCCTTTCAACCCATAGCAGGGGGGTTGCAACTAGATGGTCCTTGAGGTCCCTATCAACCCTAACAATTCTATGATTCTATGATTTCATTCAGGTTTCTCCTTCAAATTTAGGGAAGAAAATATTTTAAGTGGACATGTCAGCAGTGGTGATCACAAATATCACCATTTTGAAAGTATTTTTTCTCTCCTTGCTAGAGAGAAAGGACAAAAGCAGATAGTGGTGACTAAAAAGGCTGTAGATCAGAGAGGTGGTCACTCTGTTGCCATAGTTACTATGTCCCATAACTGTCATTAGGACCCTACTACACTAGGTACTGTACATACAGTATAAACTAATTCCTGTCCTTAAAAAAAAAGAAGCATAAAATCCATATGGAAATGAAGCATGACTGAAAGCATTACCACACTAACCTTACTCATGGGAAACTCAACAAACCCACATGGAACTCTTAAAGTGTTATATATTCAAAAGGCCTTATCATGGCTTCACCCTTGGTTTTAATACCTCCTTCATTTGGGAATTTACATGTCATTTAAAAGAAAAGTATTTACTCCAAGCTCTTAAAAAATAATTAGCCATTTTATTTCTATTTAATTAGAGTCTGATAACTTCAACAATCAGAATTCAGGCTCTGTAGAGCATAAATCCATTTGATTGAGGTTCAGGGGGACCTTGGGTCTCATAATGTCACACCTGGCAACTCCTAGCTCATTTGCTTGGCCACTGTGTGGAAACCACAACAAAAGTCCCTCAAGCCTGGCACAACACCAGAAAAGTCAGGCTTAGTGATAAAGTGCTGTGCAAAGGCTAGACTACTTACCACAGAACTGTAAATGGCAAGGGGAAATCATGATGATAAAGATGTAGCTTTCATTTGTCTCCTTCCCAGGAATTACAAGGCTGTCAGACATTCTGATCAGTTACTTTCCTTGGTTCAGCTCTGAACTCACCCTGGGAACCAAGAATTTCAGTTTTTTTCTGAGATGAGGTCAATCTTCTTTCCAAAGAAAACAGAAGCAGGTGCTCCAAAATTAATCTAACTCAGTAGCAAAAGGACTAATGTGGGCTGCAGACTTGCCTCTTTTGCCTAAAAATTGTTAACTTCTGTCCTGCTTCCTTGTCTTCTTTTTCCTTCTCTCCCCACTTGCTTGTCCTTTCCCCCTTGCCCTTCGTTTAATTCCATTTCTCTCTCCCTCCCTTCTTTCTGGTTTTAGTCATCAGCCAGCAAATTACTGCAGAATAATACCTTGTCAGTCCCTCATGCCTGAAGCTGTGGAACAATTAAATATTTATGAAGGTCTGCAAGAGAAAGCAGTCATGTTTGAGACAAGGGAGAGAGCCTACAGTCTAGTGAGAGCATTATGTTAGAAAGGGTGAGATATACTTCTTATTTCCAATCAATAACTAATATAAAATTTAAATTATTTAGTGGAGTAGGTATTAGAAATCTGATCTCTCTTTTCCATGTGACACTGATTTTCATTTCTGGAGCAAATTATTTATATATAAACTGTGTATGAGAATTTGGGTTTATTTATGTGTAGAGTGTTGCACAGGAGGAAGATCATCTTACCTTCCCCTCTAATATAACAGGCTCTAAGATGACTATTACCTTTTAGGAACAAGGCACTGGAATCATAGTATAGAAATGCTATGGACTGAACTTTGGACCCAGCATTCAGCAAGGTCCAATAGAATAGAATAGAATAGAATAGAATAGAATAGAATAGAATAGAATAGACCAGGTTGGAAGAGAACTTTGAGATCATCGCGTCCAATCCATCATCCAACACCACCTAATCAACTAAACCATGACACCAAGCACCCCATCAAGTCTCCTCCTAAACACCTCCAGTGATGGTGACTCCACCACCTCCCTGGGCAGCACATTCCAATGGGTAATCACTCTCTCTGTGAAGAATTTCTTCCTAACATCCAGTCTGAACCTCCCCTGGCACAGCTTGAGACTGTGTCCTCTTGTTCTGGTGCTGGTTGCCTGGGAGAAGAGACCAACCCCCACCTGGCTACAATCTCCTTTCAGGTATCTGTAGAGAGCAATAAGGTCTGCCCTGAGCCTCCTCTTCTCCTGGCTAATCAACCCCAGCTCCCTCAGCCTCTCTTCACAGATCTTGTGTTCCAAACCCCTCACCAACTTTGTTGCCCTTCTCTGGACACGTTCCAGCAAGTCAACATCTTTCCTAAATTGAGGGGCCCAGAACAGGACACAGGACTCAAGGTGTGGCCTAACCAGTGCAGTGTACAGGGGGAGAATGACCTCCCTGCTCCTGCTGGCCACACTGCTCCTGATACAGGCCAGGATGCTATTGGCCCTCTTGGCCACACAACGGGAATTCCTAGAATAGGAGAAGATACCGATGAGAAAACTTTATTAAACCATTCTATACATCCACGGTTTGCTGACACCAGATATATTGCGGTCAGTTATGGTCCTCTGACCTCACCAAATATACACTAGAATCAGAAAAGCTTCAGAGAAAAGAAATTTGGCAAAATGGAATGACTTCCACACAGCTGATGACTGCATGGGCTAATGATCATCAACATGGAAATAAAGGCAGGTCAATCAAGGCAGAAGTCTTCAAAATCATGAGTAGCATGGCAAGCTGTCCTCTGTCTTTTCCAGCATAAGAAATCATGGCCACCAAACTAGGGTGGTAGGGGCTGACCAGAAAAACCCAAGCCAGCAAAGATAAAACAAAACAGCAAGGGAGTAGTGTTAGACTTGTGAAATTCCTCAGCACATTTTGGATGACAAAATGTACTGTGTCAAGAGGAAACTAGTAAGTATTTGGAAGAGAGATTCTTTGAGTATTACTTAGGAGACAACAGGCTTTGGAAATTTCCCAAGCTGAAAATGTTTAGAGGTTGGGAGAGCATTAACAGGGGAAATATTGCATCTGCCTGCCTCGTTTATATTCTTCTATAGGGTCTCACTTTCTTTCATTGTTGGAGCAGTAAGCTGTGGTCTGAACAGTTACGTCTATTCTTGTTCTGGACTCCCTTCCATGTGGAACTGCTTCAGCAGTACAGATGGGTTAAGAGATCATGAACAAACCAATCCTTATTCCCTGATGACTAGGTGACTGCTCTGAGAGAACTGGAAACAAATCCACTCGTACAGAGGAGAAGGCACAGCTCTTCTGTGTCATGTTGGAATGACCTTAGTAACACACATGAGATCACACAGAAAGCCTGTATCCTAACAAGGAGCTCTGTTTAAATCTTCCAAATCCCAGAATAATTCTTTACTCATCACCTGGCAGATTTTGTCAGTGAAGATTCTGTGGAATCAATGACACAGTTTTGATACCTGATAATTTTGTAGCCTGAAAGTTAACAGCAGTAAGGGTAAAACATTCTGCACCCACCCACGTGCTCATTGAAATGTGTGTCAAGTGATTCATCTTGATCCTTACAGACTTTTTGATACTTTTGAAAGTTAGGAGATGAGTTTGGTTATTTAGAGAATAAAAACTTCTTCTCACAAGCATGAAACAGACGGGGGAAAGATAATGTTGTACCTGTCAGGCTGAAATAGCAGTTATGGAAAGCTGCCTGCTATTGCCATAATGGGTCTAGACCTGAAAGCCAAACAGGAGCAGATATGTTAGCTCCAGAGCACCAGCAGGCCCAGTTAACAGAAGAATAATTATCACCTGGCCAGTTAACATTTGGAGCAACTCTTATTCAGCCTAATTAATCCTTAGCAAGTCTGCCTCAGGCATTCACTGTAAAAGGAAACCAAAGGCGTTTATCTCTGGAACAGAATCCAATTTAGAATCATAGAATCATTAAGGCTGAAAAGAACTCTAAGATCATCATGTCCAACCATCAACCCAACACCATCATGAGCACTAAACCATGTGCCAGAGTGCCACGTCTGCATGGTTTTTGGACAGCTGCAGGGATGGTGACTACACCACTTCCCTGTGCAGATCGTTCCAATGCCTGCTTGCATCATGTAGTGAATGTGAAGTGATGCTGAGACAATAGAATAGAATAGAATAGAATAGAATAGAATAGAATAGAATAGAATAGAATAGAATAGAATTAACCAGGTTGGAAGAGACCTTCGAGATCATCGTGTCAAACCCATCATCCAACACCATCTAATCAACTAAACCATGGCACCAAGCACCCCATCAAGTCTCCTAAACACCTCCAGTGATGGATATTCCACCACCTCCCCAGGCAGCCCATTCCAATGTGCAATCACTTTCTCTATGAAGAACTTCTTCCTAACATCCAGCCTAAACTTCCCCTGGCACAGCTTGAGACGTGTCCTCTTGTTCTGGTGCTGGTTACCTGGGAGAAGAGACCAACCCCCACCTGTCTACAACCTCCTTTCAGGGCCTATGTTAGTAGTATTTCACATAGGTACTATTGGTCCTACATGTCATCAGGCCTAGAGGCAAACTTGTGAATCTTCACACGTACTTTGCTGCAGTTTAGACAACCACACTGCATACACAGCTCCATAAAATGCTCAAGCTTCATCTTAAAAGTATTAACTTTTCTTCTCCTCAGAATCCATGCAGAAAGATGTCTCATTGGTCAGATGGTTAGTTAATATTCTAACTTTTATAAATAACAAATGAGTTTCTGCACTGGTCCTCATCTTATACACTGTCCCAGGCTTCATCCATGCCCCAGATTCCTGTTACCACTGAGGGATGTAGAGATAAATCAGATTTGGAGATTTCTACAACTGTAGGATGTATTCATCAACATCAGTAAGTGACAGATGGAAGGACCCAATTTGCCCTCATTTTCAACTGAAATATTCCATCACTTTCTCTCCACAGTCATTAGCATGGACATTATGTTCAGTGTGGCCTATTTTAAAGCTTCAGCATGATACCTACAATCTAAAGTGTCTATGGAACCTCTGTGGAGCTTCTCAGCTACATCTGTGTAAGGCTCTGGCTGATGGGTGAATTTCCATTCTCTCAAGAATTAATTTTCTTTTAGGTGCACACCCATTGCCATCAACATAAGGAATCAACAGGCAATTAAACCAAAGCTATTTTAGCTTTCTGCCATGCCCTCTTTTTATCAATTACCCACTGGCTCCTAGTTTAACCATAAGTGCCGGGTTCTACACATTGGCTACAAAAACCCCATGCAGCACTACTGGAGTGCAGCCAGGCAGAAAGGGACCTAGGGGTACTGGTTGATAGTAGGCTGAACACGAGCCAGCAGTGTGCCCAGGTGGCAAATAAGGCCAATGGCATCCTGGCCTGCATCAGAAATAGTGTGGCCAGCAGGAGCAGGGAAGTCATTGTGCCCTGTACTCAGCACTGGTTAGGCCACACCTTGAGTCCAGTGTCCAGTTCTGCGTCCCTCAGTTTAGGAAGGATGTTGACTTGCTGGAATGTGTCCAGAGAAGGGCAACAAAGCTGGGAAGGGGTTTGGAGCACAAGCCCTATGAGGAGAGGCTGAGGGAGCTGGGGGTGTTTAGCCTGGAGAAGAGGAGGCTCAGGGGAGACCTTATTGCTGTCTACAACTACTGAAGAGAGGTTGTAGCCAGGTGGGGATGGGTCTCTTCTCCCAGGCAAGCAGAACCAGAACAAGAGGACACAGTCTCAAGCTGCACCAGAAGAGGTTTAGGCTGGATGTTAGGAAGAAATTCTTCATAGAGAGAGTGATTGGCCATTGGAATGTGCTGCCCAGGGAGGTGGTGGAGTCACCATCCCTGGAGGTGTTTAGGAAGAGACTGGATGGGGTGCTTGGTGCCAAGGTTTAATTGATTAGATAGTGTTGGAAGATAGGTTGGACTCGATGATCTCAAAGGTCTCTTCCAACCTGGTTAATTCTGTTCTGTTCTATTCTATTCTATTCTATTCTATTCTATTCTATTCTATTCTATTCTATTCTATAACCTGATTTTTCATACTGGCTATTTGCATCTGTTTTTTTCCAAAATCTAGGACAAAGTCTATAGTACTGATTGTATCTGATCAATCAGTGGCATTTCCTCTTTCTTCAGGCTTCTCAGGGTTGGAGGTCATATTAATTGACACAAACCCTTCTTTTCTAGACTCTACCCGGGATTTTGATCCATCATATATTCTAATATTCCCAAAATTATTCTGGCACATCACATTCCCATAACAACAATTTATTCTTTCTTCATCAGTGTCATGATACTTTATTTCTTTCCCAATATGCTTCATGGTAAAGAAAGAAAAGAGGTAAAGTTCCAGTGGCTCTTTTTTGGTGTTTTTCAAGAGTGAAGCTCTTTTCCCACCTTGTCAACCAGCACTGACATTATGTGGTGCTTTAGGAGGTGTTCTTTTTATGGACAATACCCCAGTGACACAAAGCAGAGCAGCAATGGCAGCAGCAGAAGCAGCTGAGGTGGTAGCTTGTTTTTTGGTGGATGAAACATAAGAACTTGCTGAACCTGTGCAAATGTGACCCCCAGGACAACTTGTTGCCAACTTTCTCTCTTTTATAACTTTTCCTCTTTCTTTTTCATTACATTTGACATTTTCCTGAGACAAAGTTTTGTTAACTGTAAGTAGCTTATGACAATGAACAGGAGGAATGGGGTCTGCTCTGATGTGGAAAGGAGACAAAGAAAATAATAAGAAGAAAATAAAAAAGCCCCCCCAAACCTCTTTTAAAAGTTGGAAAAAGTATTTGTGAAGTCCTTATGACCCCTTGTTGTCTTCAGAGGCTGGTAGGAGCTGAAGTTTTCCATTCCTTACACAGCTGCTGAAATACAGAATCAAATGTCATTGATTTCTATTCCTAATTAGAGCTGGCTTATTTTTCTCTGTCTGCTTTCACTTGCTGAAGAGTACCAGCCTTGGCTTTGAAGTTAGAAATTGCCCACATGCTCAGCTGGACTACTCTACAGTCTTTGCAGTCAATTTTGTATGTTTTTCCCTTAAAATTAACTGGAAATTGAAGAAGAGTGAGTTACTCAGCAGTGCTTTCACACTCAACTTATTACACTTCTTCATTGTCTGTGCTGGCATAAAACTAGATGTGAACTTTCACTTATGGCCTTGAAAACAAAAGCAGTGTGTCTAGCAGGCTACTTATGTAATATTGGTTCCACTCAGAGAGAAATCTGATGTTTTCCTAGGCTATGATGAGGATGGGATCTTATCACCATTATTTTTAACCATGTCATGTGGGGAAAGTACTGGAAACAGCAGCAGTTTCATGTGTAGTGTACAAATGTTAGGTGTAGTGTTGTGGGTGAGTGTGTAAGATGTCAGTAGCTCTTCAAACAGTTTTAATAATTTCCCTTTTAAGAATGTACTCAAAATTGCTATAGAGTTGTTACTAAAACTTGAGAGGCCTGGATGCAGATTTTGGAGATGGATTCAAATATCAGATGTAGAGACAGGAGGTAAATTTAGTTTATTTGGCTGAGGAGCCAGCGTTTTGGGGACTGACAGGCAACCACTGGATCATCTGGAGAAATCTGCACCAAATTGCTTCCATTTTTGGTATTTTTATATTTGTAATAAATCCTGATGGTAAACAGGGGTGGTAATATCTCTGCAGTGTTTTTTCTCTTTTGTGTGTGTGTTTCTGTATGGTCGGTAAGGGAGAGGTCAGGCTTGTGTGCTAAGCCCATCTTTCGACACCTTATTGCATGTCTGGCCCAATGTGCAGAAAGATTCTGTGAAAAAATCCCTGTTGCAGGTTGTAATTGATGTGAAACAGAAAAAAGAGGCAGCCCTGTTTGCCTCTGCAGTGCAGAGAACAGGAACAAGGCTGCTTCGTGGGCTGTGCTGCTCCACATGTTGTGACCACACAAAAACTTGGTAATTGCATTAGCCAAAAGCGGTGAGATCCATGGGCATACTACCACCTCCATCCCCTCTCTTTGCTGCCCCACATATGGAAGCAAACATCTTTTATGGAAACAGTTTGTATTTCATCCATCCTTTCATGTCCTTCTCTAGTCACACATCAGCCACTGCTTTAGATCAGCTTCAATGAGAACTTGAGAGAGTTTTCAGACAAGAGGGATATTGCTTCACACTTAAATACAAGCTTGCTGCAAAAGCAAAAAGAGCTCTTTTCAGAGGTGGACAAGCTAAGGCAAAGGTGTCCTCCAAATCTTGAAGTGCTTTTCCTATTTGAGTAACAGGGATATTTTCTTCAGGCATTGATGTTTGCTTTGTCACCAAAGACACATGCTTAACTAACAGAAGTTGTTACTCCCAGGTTCATTCTGCTGTTTCTCTGTGACTGCATGGGTTGGGTTTAATGCATGCAGATATCTTCTCAGCAGATCTCGAAGGTGGTTTCAGGACAATTTCACAAAGGAAGTAATCAGTTGTTTTAGTTATGACTCTTTACAAAGTATATGCAGTACTGTTTGCACTGTGCAAGAAAGTAATCCAACTTCTGTCCTAAGGTTGTTTAGATGTGGTGCTTGGGGATATGGTTTAGGGGTGAACTTTGCAGAGTAGGGTTATTGGTTCAGCTTGATAATCCTGAGGGTCTTTTCCAATCTGAATGTTTCTGTTATTCTGTGATTCTGTTTTAAAATCTAATCAATCATTTGTGCCCACTGAGCTAGCTGCAAGAAGTGTGTTTTTACTGTTACAGTTGACTTGCTTGGGAAGTCTTGACCAGATCTTTTCTGTGCTAATATTTTCACACCTGGTCTAATTTAGGATGTACTGAACAAGAATTTATTATCCATTATCAAGCTGTGTGGTGCAGCAGACACGCTGGAGGGAAGGGATGCCATCCAGAAGGACCTGGACAGGCTGGAGAGGTGGGCACAAGCCAACCTCAGGAGCTTCAACAAGACCAAGTGCAGGGTCCTGCATCTGGGTTGAGGCAATCCCAGGCACAAATCCAGGCTGGGCAGTGACTGGCTGGAGAGCAGCCCTGAGGAGAGAGACTTGGGGGTGCTGGTGGACGAGAAGCTCAACATGAGCTCTCAGTGTGCACTTGCAGCCCAGAAAGCCAATCAGATCCTCGGCTGCATCAAGAGAAGTGTGGCAAGCAGGTCAAGGGAGGTGATTCTCCCCCTCTACTCAGCTCTGGTGAGACCCCACCTGGAGTACTGCCTCCAGTTCTGGAGCCCCTATTACAAGAGGGATCTGGAGGTGCTGGAAGGTGTCCAGAGAAAGGCCACAAGGATGATGAGAGGGCTGGAGCACCTTCCTGTGAGGACAGACTGAAGGAGTTGGGGCTGTTCAGGCTGGAGAAGAGAAGGCTCTGAGGTGACCTAATTGTGGCCTTCCAGTATCTGAAGGGGACCTACAAGAAGGCTGGGGAGGGACTTTTCAGGCTATCAGGGAGTGATAGGACTAGGGGGAATGGAATGAAGCTGGAGGTGGGGAGATTCAGGCTGGAGGTGAGGAGGAAGTTCTTCACCATGAGAGTGGTGAAGGCCTGGAATGGGTTGTCCAGGGAGGTGGTTGAGGCCCCGTCCCTGGAGGTGTTTAAGACCAGGCTGGATGAGGCTCTGGCCAGCCTGATCTAGTGTGAGGTGTCCCTGCCCATGGCAGGGGGGTTGGAACTAGATGATCCTTGTGGTCCCTTCCAACCCTGACTGAAACTATGAAACTATAATTATCTATGTAGCCTTCTTTACGATGCTTTATATCTCTGCAACAACTTATGATTATCGTGTGATGCAGGAATTCCCATAATAACCACCTGTATGCATTTTTTTTCACTAGACAGCACAATGAGAGGGTGAGAAAAGCTGCAGAAGTTGTTAGCAACACAGGTTCCAGCTGCCTGTACAGGATCTGTGTAGCTTAGTCACTCATAGCGAGAAAAGCATTGTCACTGGCTCAGGACAGAATGTTCAGAATTTATACATGAAATTCTTAGGAGGCATATTTCACTGGTAACTTGGTTGGACTCCTTGTATGCTTGTGATTTATGACAGAGAGGAATATATTTGCTTACACATAGAAATGAGAAAGAAATGAGCTCTTCTGCTCATTTATCTCAATGATAAACTCTTAGGCTTTCAGTGCCCTTCTGTAACATCGGTGCAGAAATGAACATATTTCTGAAAGAAAAAGGAATAAATCTATGAGCAGTATTGAAAGCTTTTCCAGAAATATGTATGCAGAAAAGAAAGCTGAATTGCTTCACACAGGATTGCGCTGCTTGCTCATGCATCATTCTGTGAGATGCTGCCTTTTGGGATGTGTAGGACCCAAAATGCAGATGCTGTTTTTTAGGAGATGATGGTTGTAGTTAGAAATGTGTATGCCCCTAGTCATATAATATCTTCCTGTAGAGTTCCTGTGTGTTAGTGACACCAAGATAGACAGCAGCAGGATGTGGCATGTAATCTCATTCACTGCCAATTGCTCTGAACCTTCAAGGAGCATTTATTACTCATTTATTGAAAAGCCAAGAAGCTCAAAGTGGTTTATTGAAGTGCCCAGTGAAATTCTTTCTTGCAACTCACTGCTTTGAGGAGAACAATAGAATTTTATTCCTTGGAGGCAGCCTCCAAAAGGAGACAGAAAAATATTTTCCCCCCATAAATTCATTTAGAGCTCGACATGATGTCTTAGTTTTAAATCCTGTGGCTTGCTGAACACCTTCAGTGCCTTACAGGTACAGAAGCATCATTTACAAAGAGGTGAGTACAGAGCTGTTTTGTGTCATTCCCAGCAGTTCAGCCACAATGTCCAGACTCTGATGAGTCAGTGCACTGTCAGAATCAAGAATTACTTTGTGCTGAAATTATTCAAAATCCAACCCAATTAATCCAAGTATGTCTGTATGTGTCCATTTATTTATATATATTTTTTTAATCATTCACCAAAAAAGGCAGCATAGTTCAATATAACTTTAAAGCTGGAAAATGGGTTCTGTTCCTAGCTCCTAGCAGGAGCCTACTGGGCAAATATCCTTTCAGTTTGGTGTACTTGGTTTGTCCTACCTGTAAGGGAGTATAATCCTTTTTCTTGGGCAACAAAGCTGGTGAGGGGTTTGGAGCACAAGCCCTGTGAGGAGAGGCTGAGGGAGCTGGGGTTGCTTAGCCTGGAGAAAAGGAGGCTCAGGGCAGACCTTCTTGCTGTCTACAACTACTGAAGGGAGGTTGTAGCCAGGTGGGGGTTGGTCTCTTCTCCCAAGCAATCAGCACCAGAACAAGAGGACACTGTCTCAAGCTGCTCCAGGGGAGGTTTAGGCTGGATGTTAGGAAGAAGTTCTTCATAGAGAGAGTGACTGGCCATTGGAATGTGCTGCCTGGGGAGGTGATGGAGTCACCATCACTGGAGGTGTTTAGGAGGAGACTTGATGGGGTGCTTTGTGCCATGGTTTAGTTGATTAGGTGGTGTTGGATGATAGGTTGGACATGATGATCTCGAAAGTCTCTTCTGACCTGGTTTATTCTATTCCATTCTTCTGTGTGAAGGTCTCTTTGTGGTCACTTAGGTAACATATGACCAATCAGTAGCTTTGCTGTCATTATTATAAAACAAAATTTTAGATCAGATGTGTTATAGCTACATCTTTCTCCTCTGTTATCTGCTCTTCTTCCCATCATCAGGGGTTCAGACAAGTCATGCTCTGCATGGTCACAGAAGTGAAACTGCTGGAACTAGTATCCTTGCTGGTCTCTCAGCCTAGCACATTCCACATCCTATCTCCAAAATGTGTGCTAAGTGACATGTCAGAGAACCTTTGCCAAAAGCAGTATAAAGAAATAAGAACTACTTATGGTTTCCTTGAATATTCCTTTGAGGAAAAATATGATAAATGCTGCATTCACAGTGATTTGTGCTTGTATTAGTGTCTTGTATTAGTGTCTTGTATTAGTGTCTTGGATCAGGATTGTCACAATTCTATATCTGCAACTTGAAAGAAGTGGTCATAATAACATTTGAATTTCCTGGGTTCCAGAGTTCCTCACCTGAGCTTAGAGCCACTGCTTTTGTGTACATTCCAAACTGGCAGAGGACAAGGAAAAGGGAAAATATTAGATGTCTCCTGATCAAGTCAGAGATAGTTGGAGAATTCTGGCTTTAAAAATAAAATAGCTCCTGCTTCTAGACTTTCTCCTTCTCAACATCACAGTCTGCCAGCTGCCAGATTTAGAACCCCCACAAGACTGCATTATTTTCCAGTACTGAGACATGGACAGACGTCACTTCTTATACAAGATGACAATTAACTGAGTTTTCTCTTGGCTTAGTTCCAGTGATCAAATTAGTTACACCGGCAGTGCCTTCTGTACACAGGAACTGCCTCTACTCAAGTGTCTCTGACACTTGCCAACATGCATTTCTTTTTACAAACTGACACTGAGTTTTAGGTGTTTAAGCCCAGGCTGGATGAGGCTCTGGCCAGCCTGATCTAGTGTAGAGTGTCCCTGCCCATGGCAGGGGGGTTGGAACTGGATGATCCTTGTGGTCCCTTCCAACCCTAACTGAAACTATGAAACTATGAATCACAGAATGGTCCAGGCCAGGAAAGACCTCCAAAGGTCATCCAGTCCGCTGACCTCCCTACAGTCAGCAGTGATATCCTCAACTACATCATCTTGCCCAGGGCCTCATTGAGTCTCACCCTGAATATCTCTTTTTATCTAGAAAAGAAGATACTACCATTAGTCTACTAATATTTATTTTCTCCTCCCACTCAAGTGGCCCTTCATGTAGCTTTTTAAGTCACCAGATATGGCACTGAATTGTGAGGGGTTGTGACATGATGGTTTTGAGCATCAAGTTATTTACACCGTATGTGAGTGCTTGAAAGAGAAGAAGGAATTTGGATGCATGTGATATTTTCTACTGTATTGATCATTCTCTGAGTGCTGCAGGTTCAGAATGATAAGAGAGTGTTTCTCTGGATGTAGAAGATCTGACTGAATGGCAGTATAAAATACTGCAAAAACCTCCTGCCAAGATGGGTTCTTAAATGCTGTTTAAATACCAAATAAGTTAGGACTTCAAATATTTAAAGGTGTAAAATTTGGAATAGCTTTAGAACTCTTAGTGTACTGCCCTTGTGTACACCCTGTGTGTAAAATGAGTGCAAAATGTGTCAAATGATCCCTGAAAAATATTAGTGTACATGTACAGAAAGATACACAGATTGACATTTCAGAAGCATCTGAAACTGTATTTCTCAAATGTCAAGTGCTTAATTAAAATGATCTTTTAAGAACAATTTATATGTGTAGAAATATTTACTCAGTATCAGGTTTAGAATCATAGAATCATAGAATCAGTCAGGGACCACAAGGATCATCTAGTTCCAACCCCCCTGCCATGGGCAGGGACACCTCACACTAGATCAGGCTGGCCAGAGCCTCATCCAGCCTGGGCTTAAACACCTCCAGGGATGGGGCCTCAACCACCTCCCTGGACAACCCATTCCAGGGCTTCGCCACTCTCATGGTGAAAGAACTTCCTCCTCACCTCCAGCCTGAATCTCCCCACCTCCAGCTTCATTCCATTCCCCCTAGTCCTATCACTACCTGAGATCCTGAGAAGTCCCTCCCCAGCCTTCTGTAGCCCCCTTCAGATACTGGAAGGCCACAATGAGGTCACCTCGGAGCCTTCTCTTCTCCAGACTGAACAGCCCCAACTCCTTCAGTCTGTCCTCACAGCAGAGGTGCTCCAGCCCTCTGCTCATCCTCGTGGCCCTTCTCTGGACACCTCCAGCACCTCCAGATCCCTCTTGTAATAGGGGCTCCAGAACTGGACACAGTACTCCAGGTGGGGTCTATTGATAAAAAGAATAAGTAAAATCCAATTCTAGTGTGTGTGGTTTGGGCAGGCCTTTCCTTGTGTGGTGTCAGTGATGTGTAAATCCTTAGTACACAGCTGCCACTAAAAATTCTATGGTAGCATGTGCTGCCACCCTAAAAGGGGATTAGCCCAAACAAACAGGTGCTCAGCTTTCTTCTTCTCTGAGTAGAGCAACTGTGTTCTGCAGGGAGAAGTAAGGAATGGAGTGCTTTGCATAGGTACTACATCAAACAAGGAAACAATAGAAATGTTTCCTGATGATCTCACAGCATATCCTATTTCTCAGTCTGAGAGCTGCTCCCAGCAGTTTCCACAAGTTTTCTGTACCATAGCTGATGCTGCTGGGATTCCAGCATGTGTCTGTTCTCAACTGTCCATGGAGTAAAATCAGTTAGCTCATTTTTATTGGTACTTGTCAGTATTTGCTCCTGAATAGCAGGCATTGCAGCAGAAAAACTAAGATTAGCAGTACATGCTTCAGGTACATATGAAACTAATTTATGAACAAAAGAAGAGCAATTGGTCTAAGATTTTCCTCTTCAGGTAATTAATGCACTGCCTGCTTCTAATGTAAAATATTCATAACATACTCTTTAGGATTGTGATTCATAATCTTTTCTAAAGATTGCTACATGCTATTTCAGGTATATCATGTGCATAATGACTGTGTAATGTGTTATCTGTATTTTTATACATAGTCTATTTTAAAGAGCACCAAACCAGTGCTAAAGAAAGGATGTAGATATACCAAGCATAGCTGATACAGACTGCCCAGAGTGGTTGTGGAGTCTCCTTCTCTGGAGACTTTCAAATCCCACTTGGATGCATTCCTGTACAAACTATCCTAAGTGAGCCTTCTTTGGCAACAGGGTTGGACTCAATGATCTCTTAAAGTCCCTTCCAACCTCTAATGTACTGTGATACTAAAGATCTCTAAGACACATTTTGGAAACACATCTCAAGCTAATGACCTTTCAGCTCTCCCCATTTCATCTGCACTTTGCCCTCTTATCTGCCTCCACTGGGACTAGTATTCATATTCCACACCACAGAGCAGCTGCCACAGAGGTCCCATTAATATCATTTTGTTTTTGAAAAGGCAACTTAACATAAACCATGCCAAATGTTTCTGAGTTCTCACATGAAGGAAGTGATGAGTGGCAGACACACGCTTTGAAGGCACTTTGTAAGGAATCCTCAGTTCTCCCTTGCTACTCCAGTGATTAATCCCTTCCCCTCCAGACACTGAATTTGCCAGCAGAGCATATGACCCAGGGTTGGGGGAAGTCACACATGCACATTTATTTTTGGTGGTGTAGATTAAAAATTAGGTCGCTGTGGATTTGCAAGATTTTTTTATGTCAGAGTCCTGCCAGTAAGCTTAGGAAATGGAGAAATGGGAGAAAGACTGGTGGCCAGTCACTAGTGGTGTGCCCCAAGGATCAGTGCTGGGCCCCATGCTCTTTAACATCTTTATTGATGATCTGGATGAGGGCATTGAGTCCATCATCAGTAAATTTGCAGATGACACCAAACTGGGGGCAGGAGTTGATCTGCTGGAGAGCAGAGAGGCTTTGCAGAGGGACCTCGACAGGCTGGACAGATGGGCAGAGGCCAAGGGCAGGAGATTGAGCACATCCAAGTGCCGGGTTCTGCACATTGGCCACAGCAACCCCATGCAGTGCTACAGGCTGGGGTCAGAGTGGCTGGAGAGCAGCCAGGCAGAGAGGGACCTGGGGGTATTGGTTGATGGTAGGCTGAACATGAGCCTGCAGTGTGCCCAGGCAGCCAAGAAGGCCAATGGCATCCTGGCCTGCATCAGGAACAGTGTGGCCAGCAGGAGCAGGGAGGTCATTCTGCCCCTGTACACTGCACTGGTTAGGCCGCACCTTGAGTCCTGTGTCCAGTTCTGGGCCCCTCAGTTTAGGAAGGATGTTGTCTTGCTGGAACGTGTCCAGAGAAGGGCAACGACGTTGGTGAGGGGTTTGGAACACAAGCCCTATGAGGAGAGGCTGAGGGAGCTGGGGTTGCTTAGCCTGAAAAGGAGACTCAGGGTAGACCTTCTTGCTCTCTACAACTACCTGAAGGGAGGTTGTAGACAGGTGGATGTTGGTCTCTTCTCCCAGGCAGGCAGCACCAAAACAAGAGGACACAGGCTGTGCCAGGGCAGGTTTAAACTGGATGTTAGGAAGAAGTTCTATACAGAGAGAGTGATTGCCCATTGGAATGGGTTGCCTGGGGAGGTGGTGGAGTCACCATCATTGGAGGTGCTCAGGAGGAGACTTGATGGGGTGCTTTGTGCCATGGTTTAGTTGTTTAGGTGGGTTGGATTGGTTGGTAGGTTGGACGTGATGATCTTGAAGGCCTCTTCCAACCTGGTCTGGTCTATTCTATTCTATTCTATTCTATTCTATTCTATTCTAAGAGTTGGTTTGACAAGATTTTAGGATACAGGAGGAATGTATGCTGGGGAGAGAACACAAATGAACTCATCATGTTTGCTGTATTTCATGTGAATTAATTCTGTTTAAACTTTTAGGTTAGGCAATTATTTATCTTCAGACCAATGCCCAGGAAGGTGGTGGAGTCGCCATCCCAGGAGGTGTTTAAGGAAAGATTGGATGTGGCACTTAGTGACATGGTCTAGTCGATGTGGTGGTGCTAGGTAATAGCTGGAGTTGATCTCAGAGGTCTGTTCCAGCCTCAGTGATTGCCCATGCTGCTGGGGTTTCCATGCTCTAAACATGTAGCTTAATGGCATTTTTTTTCTCTTTAAGAACAGCTGTTTAGAGAAACAGATATTGGTAACTAAAAGACAGGGAGCCAACTCAGAAATACCAGAGACAGATAGATGACATAATTCATGCCTCTGGCACTTCGTTCTTTATGTAAATAAAGGACATCTTCACCACTAGACTGGCAGCTTTGAGACAGAAAAAATGCTATTGTATTGTCAGTTGCTATTTATTTTCTATTCTCAGTATTTTGATGTGGAAATGTCCTTTGTCAGTTGTACAGTATGTACAATTCCACCCCTTTGCTCAGAACCATTCATAACCCACTGTCTGGATTTGACTAACCATATTTCTCATGAATTTACAAATAAGTGAAATTTCTTAGACTCTAGTGGCTCCTTGTGGAGTTGCCTTTTTCAGACTGAACTCCTGCACAGGATTCACTGTTTGTTGAAGGGTTTTCTTCTACATTTGCTTTAATGCACATACAGGGTTTGATTCTTGAGTAAATAGCTATGAAAAATAACCCAGATATTTGAAGACAGAAGTCCTTTATAAAGTAGTTCAGCACTTCCATCATACTCACTTTCACACTGATTTTTTCTTGTAGTTTTGCTTGAATTCTGTCTGTGTTAACTCATACAAAATGCATGTATTGAATTCTTCCAAAATGTAAATGGCAGATGGATCAGGGATGCTTTTACTCTTACTGAGTTGGCCTGGATCATCTGCAGGCAGTAAAGCTACACCACCAAAGCTGAACAGCTGTCTCTTTGCATCCCTGTTGTTTTGTCACTGTCAACATACCCAGTATCTGAAGGGGGCCTACAAGAAAGCTGGCAAGGGACTTTTCAGGGTGTCAGGTAGTGATAGGACTAGGGGGTATGGATCTAGGCTAGAGGAGGGGAGATTTAGATAAGATGTTAGAAAGAAGTACTTCACCATGAGGGTGCTGAGACACTAGAACAGGTTGCCCAGGGAGGTGGTAGAAACCTCATCCCTGTAGGTTTTTAAGCCCAGGCTGAATGTGGCTCTGGGCAACCTGATCTAGCAGAAAGTGTCCCTGGCCATGGCAGGGGAATTTGAACTAGATAATCCTTGAGGTCCCTTCCAACCCTGACAATTCTGTGATATCCTATCCAATTCTGTCCATTCCTGCAATACCCATGACAAAATGAGAGCATTCTTTCACAGAGTAAGAAGCAAACCTACCAGAAATTGATAGCTACTTAGACAATTAAATCAAGACAAATTTTTAATGTCCAATAATTGGACCCCAGAGCAGCATGTGCAATCATTGTATTTGTTCTCTGATATCATGAAAAAGTTGCACCACTTCATCATCCTCAAGTGCACAAATATTTATCTACATGCACTCAAATTCCATATGGGATCCCAGCTGTGGAAAAGATTCCATAGGTGATATAGAGTAGAGTAGAATAGAATAGAATAGAATAGAATAGAATAGAATAGAATAGAATAGAATAGAATAGGATAGGATAGGATAGGATAGGATAGGATAGGATAGGATAGGATAGGATAGGATAGGATAGGGTATAGGATAGGATGGGATGGGATGGGATGGGATGGGATGGGATGGGATGGATAGGATAGGATAGGATAGGATAGGATGGGATAGGATAGGATAGGATAGCATCAACCAGGTTGGAAGAGACCTTTGAGGTCATCGAGTCCAACCTATCATCCAACACTATCTAATCAACTAAACCATGGCAACAGGACCATTATGGATTCTTTTAATGACTGCATAAAAGGGTTGACATACACGTAGATCAGGCACAAAATTTTGCAATCCAAATCACAGTATCACTAAGGTTGGAAGAGACCCCAAAGATCATTGAGTCCAACCTGTAACCACAGACCACATGACTAGACCATGGCACCAAGTGCCACGTCCAGTCCCCTCTTAAACACCTCCAGGGATGGCCCTCTGGACTAAAGAATGGAAATGAGATTGTATGTTGGTGCTGGTAATTGCAGTTTGCAGATCTGGCTTGGTGGAGAGTGAGGCAAGGAACACAGGCTGAGGACTGGGCACCACAGAAGATCATTGACTAATTGATTCCACAAAAAAACAAATGACATCACATTCATTGGAAAACATGTGGTGACTGAGGGAGAGGGTTGCTAGCAAATTACTAGCAAAAGGAGATGTTTTATTTGAGGCTGTTGAACACCATCCCAATGAACTGACTTCCTTTTTCCATATCCCAAAGCTTCTAAACTAAAACTAAGCAAGTTATTAAACAAACCAAAATAAAAGTCTCCAGATATTAAAGAACTGCATTGTTACTTCTGGGGGGATATTATGTGCTGATACACTCTGATGGTGGACAGATGATCCATCTGATTGATGGTGTTAGAGCATTTGTAACTGCAGCTGCTGTGGGAGGGTGCATTCTAAACTTAAGTAGTTTTATTGATCAACAGTGACCAATTGTTCTGAAAAATCAGGATTAAAAACACTTGAATTAGTGCCCTAGGAATCAGATATACTTCTCTTTTTCTTGATTTAGTTCTGCACCTAAGCGTGCCATCAGGTCCTTCAGATTACATAGGTGCTGAGGGAAAGTGGATCAATGTCTGAAGCAGTAGGACACTGAAGAGTAAACAGGGAAATTAATCATTCTGTCCTCAAATCATGGGATTTGCATGGGGTGCTAACACTGAACAAACAGAAAACAACGTAATTCAATAGCTGCTCATTAGTTCATGTTCTCCATTTGTGCACAGAGTGACACAGAGGTCTCACCAAAAAAAATGCATTCATTCCTCTGGCATTGTTTCAGAATATGTGTGGGGAAAGAGCTGATGAGAGCTGTACATGCAAATTTTAGTTCTCTTCTCTCCTTAGAGTTAATTCTTGTCTTTGCAATCTCTAATCACACACAGATAAATATACAGCATGGGAACAAGAATTTCTTCTGTGTTGCTACGAGGCGAGGCTGAGGGAGCTGGGATTGTTTAGCCTGGAGAAGAGAAGGCTCAGGGAAGACCTTATTGCTCTCTGCAACTACCTGAAGGGTGGTTGTAGCCAGGAGGGGGTTGGTCTCTTCTCCCAGTACCAGCACCAGAACAAGAGGACACAGTCTCAAACTGCGCCAGGAGAAGTTTAGGCTCAAAGTGAGGAGAAAGTTTTTCACAGAGAGAGTTGTTAGCCGTTGGAATGTGCTGCCCAGGGAGGTGGTGGAGTCACCGTCCCTGGAGGTGTTCAAGAGGGGTTTGGACATGGCACTCGGTGCCATGGTTTAGTCATGAGGTCTGTGGTGACAGGTGGGATTTGATGATCTCTGAGGTCTCTTCCAACCTTGGTGATACTGTGATTCTGTGTGGTCATCTGGAGGCAGTAGAAGTCAGGGGAATTACCAAGTTTACTCCTCTGTCTGTGGACTTAAACCTGCTTTCAAACCTCAAGAGGAAAAGGAGAGATGAAAATGAATGAGTAAGGGAGGACAGTCAGTCACAGACAGTCAGGGTCCTCACTTAGAGCTGTCTATGGCCAAAGCTCTCCTTTGCAACTGCTCTTTGTCATGGCAAAGAGAAGAGAGGAGCAGCGCTGCAGCAGTGCTCCCTGCACAGATAACACAGCACAGTCTCAGAGGAAGCCTTCAATGGAGCTTCAACTTTGCTGCCATATGATAACAAATATCATATCCCAGGCCCAGAGAGGTGAGGAAGGAGAAAGGAAACGGAGGAAGATATTGTCAGTATGTAATCACACACAAAACTGGGATTTTGTTGCTGTAAACGGGGGGGGGTGTGTGTGTGTCCAATTTTACTCTATATCCTTAGTAAAGTGTTTTATCTGCTGCACATCAAGAATTAGCACATAGCTAAATTTACCCCAAGCCCCACCTTCTGTCGGAGTTTTTACTGACAGTTTCTGTTCTTTCTGTCAGAGTTTTTACTGACAGTTTCTGTTCTTTCTACAGGTATGGAATAAGGAGAATGATGTCTGAAACCAAAATGTTCATTTGCAAATGCCTTGTAGGGAATGTAGTGCAGATTTGTCCTCATGCATTCAATTAATCACAGGAACAGCAGAGGATAAATTAAATTTGGTTTTCTTGTTATTGCATACAAGATAAAGAGTGTGTTAAGAGATTAACTGTGAACCTGTTCTAATTAGTGCCCAAAAGCAGATCAATAATTCATCTGTATGTCTCTTCCTGTACTTGGTCAGTAATCACAAATTAAATAAATGGCCAGGCACAACAAATGAAATGGTGGGCTCCAGCCTTTTTCCCCAGGAGATCAACACCATTTCACTGCAGCTGACACACAGCCTCCCTGGGTCCTGCGCTGTTTATTCAGGCAGCAGAAGCAAAATCGCACCTAACAGGATGCTAGGCTTCAAGCCTGTCCAGATAAACTCTAACAGATGCACATCATCTTAAAAAGAAACCTTAGGTCCCAATAAGAATTAGGCAGATCTTTTAGTTTGGGAGTGATTGAGGTTTCCCAAAAGTGCCTGAATACAAAACTGGCTATACTCTGCTATTAAGATGTTAACTTTTTACAATACAATAATGCAATAGAATAAATCCAGGTTGGAAGAGACCTTCAAGATCATCGTGTCTAACCTATCAACCAATCCCACCCACCTAAACAACTAGATCATGGCACCCAGTACCCCATGAAGTCTCCTCCTGAATACCTCCAATGATGGTGACTCCACCACCTCCATGGACAGCCCATTCCAATGGGCAATCACTCTCTCTGTATAGAACTTCCTCCTAACATCCAGTCTAAACCTCCCCTGGTGCAGCCTGAGACTGTGTCCTCTTGTTCTGGTGCTGCCTGCCTGGGAAAAGAGACCAACCTCTGCCTGTCTACAATCTCCTTTCAGGTAGTTGTAGAGAGCAATAAGGTCACCCCTGAGTCTCCTCTTCTCCAGGCTAAGCAACCCCAGCTCCCTCAGCCTCTCCTCATAGGGCTTGTGTTCCAAACCCCTCACCAACTTTGTTGCCCTTCTTTGTTGCTAATTTGACTTTTATTCTTTTATTCCTGTTTGTTGTTTGTTTCTTTGTTTGTTGTCTGGGGGTTTTGTTTGTTTGTTTTGGGGTTTTTGTTTGTTTGGGGTTTTTTTTTTTTGGTTAATTGATGTTGCTCCCTCTTCTGATGTTCAGGTTTGTGGCTTTTTTGATGGTGACCTTTAGATCTCTCCCCTCAGCTGCAGGATTCTTTTCTGTCTCATTCTTTCTCTCACTTTCCTTTTTCTATATGCTTTTTAAATCATTTTGATGAGATTGTTCCAGGGCAAATTACAGCATTTGTGTTGTGGTTGCAGAAAAAGGCAGCCAAGTGTGCATGAAATGAAAGAAGAAAGGAAATAGTCATCCCTCAAGGAATGATTAGGTTGTGCTATCAACATGTTGCTGTTAAACAACTTACATGTGATCCACTATTTCATTTTTGCAGCACAGTTGAAGGTGATAGATTACATGAATCAATAACAAAAGACAAAATAAACATTTCCAGGCAGTGCCTCCAGGTTCACTTATTAGTCAAACAGGGTCTTTTTCTGATGGCACAATGCCTTGAGCTTGTTTCATTTGGTATTTTTCAGGATTGCCTTTCTTCTGTGGCTTGCTATGGTCACAACTGACAGATATGTAGGTGTGCATTAAGGTGTGTTACCTAACTCATCACAACATCTGGAACATCTGCTGTCCAGGGGCACAGTGCCAGGGGGATATAGACACATTGCTTGATGAACATGAACTGTGCCTTCCCCAGTTCTGCTCAGTGTCACAAAGACATCATTTCTTTTTACTTCAAAACCTCTTACCAGTTCATGCTAAGTAAACAGAAGAGATCAGGAGTTTACAGAAGATAATTCAGCGACAGAAGGATTGGAACAGTTACCTGCAATAGGGGAAGGAACTCTTGTTGGGGGCTGGGAGTCACTGCAGCAGCAGCCACAACCCAGGATGGCTCTGGGGCTGGCCTGCTTTCATTGCAGCCCCCTGAAGATGAAGCTTTCACCCTGCCAGACAAGAACTAACAAATGCTGGGAGCTTTGAATTTGAGGCAAATACAGTTAGGGCTTTCTCTCTGTTTCAGTTCTTCCATTCTGCTCAACATGAATATAGACTGAAAGCTAGTGAGGAGAAGCACTACAGATGATCTCCTAGCTAGTGGTGGTTGTTCCAGAACAGAATTTCAGTGCCTGTGGGGTGGCTGTCACGCAGCACAGCAATCAGAACCAGGTGCAATTGTGACCACTTTCAGAAACTTGGTTGATCTGCCTTGTATTAAAGTCAATGTCTTCAAAACCCTTTGCCTCCATAGGGAGCAGAACTGGGTGTTTTGATGTAGCACAGGGCCTAGTTCTCCAAAGTTTCACCACCTGCACATTACAGTTCTGTACATTAAAGTACCAACTAGGGAACAGATCTTATATGAGTTCCCATAGTTAAATGCCAAGTAGTGCTGATATTCCAACTCCACAGCAATTACTGCAGCTTGTATGCTTTCTGCTAAGTAGTTTTTGTGTCCTCTCACTTCAAATTAGTGCACAAGAACAAACCAACCATTGGTGGCCCAAAGGATTCTAAGTAAAACACGGAACATTTACATCTGGTGATATAAACAGTAAGTGATGGTTGCAATAAGGCTGGCATTGCATGAACAACTTTCTAGGCTAATAAAGATATTCTAAGACAAGAAAATACATGAACTGGAGAATTATTTTTAAACCTAGAATCACAAAATCAATAAGGTTGGAAGAGACCTCAAAGATCATCAAGTTCAACCTGCCACCCAAGACCCCATGACTACTAAACCATGGCACCAAGTGCCACATCCAATCCCCGCTTGAACACCTCCAGGGATGGTGACTCCACCACCTCCCTGGGTAGCACATTCCAATGGCTAACGACTCTCTCAGTGAAGAACTTTCTCCTCACCTCAACCCTAAACTTCCCCTGGTGCAGTTTGAGACTGTGTCCTCTTGTTCTGGTGCTGGGTGCCTGGGAGAAGAGACCAACCCCCACCTGGCGACACCCTCCCTTACACCCTCTCTTTTTACTCGCATGAAACACATACACACACAAAATGTCCTTTGAAATTGAAATAATTGGCCTGAGGAGGTCATTCTAGTTTCTTAGATTATCATTTCTGTCTCATTCATTACTGAATGTGTTCAGTATGTAAAAGGCATTGTTTGATTTGACAAGAAAGTTGTATTAATTTATGAAAAAGTCAAAATTTAGGCTTCTCAGCATGACTTTGACTATACCTGAAAAAGAGAGTTCTAGTTTTAATTGGGTAAGTATGACACATATGTAAGAAAAATAGGGGGGGAAATATCAAAATTATTTTTCTGAAACACATCTTTTTAAAGCAATTTATTATTATATTTAATAAAAAATGTATTCAATTTTCAAGTTTCTGAAACTGAGTTGAAAGGATATTGGAGGATGTATGCATGCATGTTATAGGAATTAGCTCTCCTTTCAGACTTCAGGCTGAGATTATTCCACTGTTAATTATTGTGTTTAAGCAACTTTGTAATGTGTTTAATTTTCAAGTTTCTTAAAATGAGTTGAAAGGTTGCTGGAGGATGTATGCATACATGTTGTAGGAATTAGCTCTCCTTTCAGACTTTAGGCTGAGATTATTCTGCTGTTCTTATTACTAAAGGGTATATGCCAACAGTAATCAGGACTTGCATGTTCATGCAGTGGAGAATACTAACTCACAAAGCACAGGCAGTCCACTACCAGTCAAGAAATAATGGGGAACCATCATCTTCAGGTCTGCTAGGGCAGAACTAGATGGTCAGTCTTCAGCTTTCCGTGCCTCCTTGAGGTTTTCTGTGCACACATGCTGACAAGCATCTTCTCATACATCACATTTAATCTGGTCCTTCATCCATGCAGGGTAAACAGATTGTGCTTCATTGATCCTATGATCAGACACAACTGCACAGAAAAATAACTGAGAAGAAAGTCAAGCTTTGCTTGACCTTGTCTTCATTTGATTCAATTTGAATTCCACAAAGCAAGGTTTACAAAAAATTGTGGCTTTCCAGATGAGAACTGCAAGCAGTTCTGTTGATTGTTCTGATGTTTACCTTGAAAAGAATTATCATATCCTCTTCACAAGCTTTCATTCATTTCATGGCCATCCATGACAATTATCCAGTACTGACATATTTAATTGATTATACAAGCCCAACTCCAATTGAATGGCAATCTTCCAACTTTCACAATGCTATCCTTTCATTTTGAATTTTCTGCTTCCAAGGATCATTTTTGTCTATTTTTTTTTTTAAACTTCCTTTTTTGGTCTACTCATGGCCTTTCTCTTTGATTCCCTCCCCTTCCCAGATGCTACAGAAAGGTGGAGAGAACGAGTAGGGTCATCATAGGTTCTTTTAGACATGACTCTGTATCACAGAGAAGCAGCCATTCACTCACATATTCTGAGCACTGATTCAAACCAGGCACAGTTTGTGTGGGCCCTGACACATTTTTACACTGTGTGTGCTATTCATTTGTGTGGCATGGAAATAGGAAATCCAGCATTTCCTGGTATCATTTTTACTGTGCATGCCCTACTTAATCACTTCCGATTTTTCAGTAAGTGTGGTGCACAGGATGCTTGAAAATGCTACCAAGAAGAGTGCAACCATTTGAATAAGTGAAAGAAATTCCATTCTTCAAGGAAAGAGAGTGGTGGTGAACGGTGCCACATCCAGCTGGCTGCCAGTCACTAGTGGTGTCCCCCAGGGATCAGTGCTGGGCCCCATCCTTTTAATGTCTTCATTGATGATCTGGATGAGGGGATTGAGTCAGTCATCAGCAAATTTGCAGATGACACCAAGTTGGGAGCAGATGTTGATCTGTTAGAGGGTAGAAGGGCTCTGCAGAGGGACCTCAACTGACTGGACAGATGGTCAGAGACCAACAGGATGGCATTTAACAAATCCAAGTGCCAGGTGCTGCACTTTGCCCACAACAACCCCATGCAGCGCTACCAGCTGGGGTCAGAGTGGCTGGAGAGCTGCCAAACAGAAAGGGACCTGGGGGTGCTGGTTGACAGCCACCTAAACATGGGGCAGCAGTGTGCCCAGGTGTCCAAGATGGCCAATGGCATCCTGGCCTGCATCGAGAATAGTGTGGCCAGCAGGAGCAGGGAAGTCATTGTGCCCCTGTAGTCAGCACTGGTTAGGCCACACCTCGAGTCCTGTGTCCAGTTCTGAGCCCCTCAATTTAAGAAGGACATTGAGACTCTTGAACATGTCCAGAGAAGGGCAATGAGGCTGGGGAGAGGCCTCGAGCACAAGCCCTATGAGGAGAGGCTGAGGGAGCTGGGATTGTTTAGCCTGGAGAAGAGGAGGCTCAGGGGAGACCTTCTTGCTCTCTACAACTACCTGAAAGGAGGTTGTAGACAGGCGGATGTTGGTCTCTTCTCCCAGGCAGCCAGCACCAGAACAAGAGGACACAGTCTCAGGCTGCGCCAGGGGAAGTTTAGGCTGGATGTTAGGAGGAAGTTCTATACAGAGAGAGTGATTGCCCATTGGAATGGTCTGCCCAGGGAGGTGGTGGAGTCCCCATTTGTGGAGGTGTTCAAGCAGGGATTGGATGTGGCACTTGGTGCCATGGTTTAGTCATGAGGTCTGTGGTGACAGGTTGGACTTGGTGATCTCTGAGGTCTCTTCCAACCTTGGGGATGCTGTGATTCTGTGAAAGCTTTTTTCATATTTCTATTTCAAGAGAGAACAGAGGTGCTCTGAAAAATGTACAGTCTGAATTCAAGAGGATGCCTTAAATTGGGGAATGTTATTAGGCTATTCATACATCTAGAAATGTTATGAACTTTAGCTATATCAACTTAAATGCTAAATACTAAGTTCCTGCTGTAGGGAAAATGAATGATAAATTATTCTGCATTTGGGACATGGAAAAAGTAATGGTGGAAGTGCCAAGACAAGCGATAGAACACCAAGTCTTCCCTGCCAACATCCCCATCCAGGTTTTCAGATCTTTTTTAGCTTGCTGTTCTGAAGTTCCCTCAAGCTATCTGACTTCAAGATCTTCTTAGTGAGAAGAAAACCCACCAAAATTCTTACTGATGATTTAAAATGCATGCTGCTGGTTGCTGATGTCCATGTTTTTTTGTAGATTGGAATAGTTTTGCCAGAAGCCTCATGTAAATACCACTTGAACTTGCTGAGGTTACATTAGGGTTTTGATCAAGTCAAAAGAGAGCTGAAATCTTTCTGTGTACACCAAGATTTCTCTCCTACTACTGCTCCAATCATCTGTATGTTGGGTACATGTATATGTGCATATTTTGTGTACATGTATGTGTATGCATATACAGACCTGGGACTCTAATGTAATTCATGTTAAACTGCAAATTGTACAATTAGTTCAATAATAATCTTTTATACATATACATATTATCTATAACTATATCTCTATCTATATCATCTATATATTTATATATATATATAGAGAGAGAGGTTATTTTTAGTGGTGGTTTTTTTGTGTGGACAGCTGCTATCTTTCTCATATAAGATATATTTACCATTTGAAATAAAAGTCTTGCTGTTGCTGGTGAAGAGGTTTTGTTACAGCTTATTGAGTGAGGTTGCTAATGACATGCAATCTCTGTATTTTCTGAGGAAAAAACAGTAGAGGAAGTTTAAACATGGATACATTATATATTGAGCATTCAAGGTGTCATGGTCAGAGTTGATGTGAATGAATGCATGCTACTTCTATCAGAGAGGATGTACTTAGCTAATCTATAGATCTGCAGGGGGACCTTGAGAGAATGGACAGATGGGCAGTGTCCAAGGGCATGAGATTTAACACATCTAAGTGCTGGGTTCTACACATCGGCCACAACAACCCCATGCAGTACTACAGGCTGTGGTCAGAGTGGCTGGAGAGTGGCCAGGCAGAAAGGGATCTGGGGGTACTGCTGATAGTAGGTTGAACACGAGGCAGCAGTGTGCCCAAGTGGCCAAGAAGGCCAATGGTATCCTCGCCTGGATCATGAATAGTGTGGCCAACAGGACAAGGGAAGTCACTGTGCCCCTGTACTCAGCACCGGTTAGGACACACCTTGAGTCCTGTGTCCATTTCTGGGTCCCTCAGTTTAGGAAAGATGTTGAGTTGCTGGAAGGTGTCCAGAGAAGGGCAACAAAGCTGGGGAGGGGTCTGGTGCAGAGCCCTGTGAGGAGAAGCTGAGGGAGCTGGGGTTGCTGAGCCTGGAGCTCAGCAGGCTCAGAAGAGTAGGCTCAGAAGAAACCTTATTGCTGTCTACAACTACCTAAGGGGAGGTTGTAGCCAGGTGGGGGTTGGTCTCTTCTCCCAGGCAACCAGCACCAGAACAAGAGGACACAGGCTCAAGCTGTGCCAGGGGAGGTTTAGGCTGGATTTTAGGAAGAAGTTCTTTACAGAAAGAGAGACTGGCCATTGGAATGTGCTGCCCCCATGGTGGAGTCCCCATCCCTGGAGATGTTTAGGAAGAGACTGGATGAGGCACTGAGTGCCATGGGTTAGTTGATTAGATGGTGTTGGGTGACAGGTTGGACTCGATGATCTTGAAGGTCTCTTCCAACCTGGTTAATTCTATTCTATTCTATTCTATTCTATTCTATTCTATTCTATTCTATTCTATTCTATTCTATTCTATTCTATTCTAATTAGAAAATCTGACAGCTCTTTGTCCTTGGACTATTTACTCTTAGATATGTCAGTGCAATTAAAATTATTCAGGCAAAAACTTCAGACAAATTCAAAATGAGTACAAAAGCAGCTGCTGTTAAGTAGCTAGACTTAGACTAGCCTTCAAAGTCCTTCACAGCTTGTCCTGAAATGAACAAAACATTTCATCTTTCAGAGGCAGCAACTAAGACTGTGATGTTATCTTTCTAGCAGTACAGCTTTGAACTGTGACATTTATTCTGACTTCCACATTCATTCCTATTCCTGGCTTCACTCTGAAAGAGGACTTCATTCATATTTGCAGATATTCTTTTGTCACTGCTATCCAACCTTTACTTTGAGGCTTTCTTTTCCCCCATAGAAAAGTGTCTTTATGAAATTTGATCCATTGAATTTCACTGTCACTTCTGAAAGCAAAGAGCACCTTGTGATAGCTTTATCTCTGCAACAAAGAGTGTGTGTTAACAGAAGACATCTGACCAATGCAGATTCAAATACGTAAAAAATTATCACTGGCTGAGTGATACTATCTCTGTGAAATCAAGTGAGGACATAAAGGTGAATATCTGAGCTGATCTCCCAGCCCATCCAAGCTCAAATCTTTTCTAATGATTTTAATGGAGCCTAGATTCTGCCCAATACTTTTGCTTGTTGTTCTTCACTGTAAAGATAATGAAGTAATAAATAAAAATATAGTAATTCTTTTCCTTTTTTTTTTCAACATAGTGAGAAGGTAGGGGAGCAGAACAGAAATAGGTGTCAGGATAGAATGATCATGGGATCATACAATCAATAAGGTTGGAAAAGACCTCAGAGATCATCAAGTCCCACCTGTCATCACAGACCTCATGACTACAAAACCATGGCACCAAGTGCCATGTCCAATCTCTTTTTGAACACCTCCAGGGACGGCAACTCCACCACCTCCCTGGGCAGCACATTCCAATGGCTAACAACTCTCTCAGTGAAGAACTTTCTCCTCACCTCAACCCTAAACTTCCCCCGGCACAGCTTGAGACTGTGTCCTCTTGTTCTGGTGCTGGTTGCCTGGGGGAAGAGACCAATCCCCAACTGGCCACAACCTCCCTTCAGGTAGTTGTAGACAGCAATGAGGTCTCCCCTGAGTCTCCTTCAGGCTAAGCAATCCCAGCTCCCTCAGTCTCTCCTCGTAGGACTTGTGCTTGAGGCCTCTCCTCAACCTCGTTGCCCTTGTCTGGACACGTTCAAGAGTCTCAATGTCCTTCTTAAATTGAGGGCCCCAGAACTGGACACAATACTCAAGGTGTGGCCTAACCAGTGCTGACTACAGGGGCACAATGACCTCCCTGCTCCTGCTGGCCACACTATTCTTGATGCATGCCAGGATGCCATTTGCATTCTTGGCCACCTGGATCAGGTGACTGTAAACACAGTTTATCTGATTGATAAACAGGGATTGTTTGAGCTGCAGAGCTCTGACTGAGAACAACACTGCACCATACAAGCACAATGCATCTGTAGGGCTAGTCTGTGAATCTGAATGCAGAGGAGAAATCTGTGGGCAGAAAGGGCACAGGTCTGAAGAGACTGAAGAGCTGTATTTTAGCAATGCTGCTTTATAGAAATGAAGCAGCAGGTGAGAAACATAAAAGTATTTACTGAGAAGAAATACAGGAGTTTAGATGTAGGCTCTTGGTCCCTCAACTCTTCTTTTCCCTAAACCAGATCCAGCTGTTGCTGCTTGTCTTCACTTAATCACCCTTTGCAAGAACCCAATCATTTACTCCATTTCTCCTTCTTCTTTTTCAGTCATTTTTCTAATGATTGGTTCTTGCAGGGTTTGTTTTGTGAACAGGTGTCTGTGATGAAGTAAAATCTTAACATCTGCCATGCTCCTCTTCCTTCCCAGATTTTCTCACTGCCATTTAAAGAGGAAATACAGGAGTGAAAGCAGTAGCACAGAGCTGGAAAGAGAATGTGGAGGATTCTAGAGTGGTGCAGAATCAAAGGCAATTGTTAAGTTCCCACTGAGTTGTTCATGGCTGAACAGTGCAGTGTGTAATGACTGGATTAAAGTCTTTCCTTTGTTCTGTGTAATTAGAAGGTGTCAGGGCAGGCTAATAAGCAAAAAAAAACCCAAAACAACAACAAACCCCCTCTTCCCCCCAACCTGTATTTAATGAAAGGAAATTATTGAAACAATTCCAAAAGACAGAGAATCTGTGAGATTAAACTGAAAACTAAGAGGAATTGATTTTAATTTTGTTAATTAGTTTTCATTTTCTGAGCTGTCCACTTACAACAGCAAATAGAACAGTGCTTTTACAGGCCCTATTTATCCCACTTTTGAATCTTTCAGGAAGTTTCCATGGTAACATTACACCAGTCCATCAAAACAATTGGAGGTAACTTTGCATGTTACCTGACTCAGCATCTCATCATAATAAGCCTATTGGTGAGCAACACTGAGCCCAGAATCACAGAATCACCAAGGTTGGAAGAGACCTCAAAGGTCATCAAGTCCAACCTGTCACCACAGACCTCATGACTAAACCATGGCACCAAGTGCCACGTCAATCCCCTCATGAACACCTCCAGGGATGGGACTCCACCACCTCTCTGGGCAGCACATTCCAATGGTGAACGACTTTCTCTGTGAAGAACTTTCTCCTCACCTTGAGCCTAAACTTCCCCTGGCACAGCTTGAGACTGTGTCCTCTTGTTCTGCCCATTACTGTTGTGCCTAGTGTTCTCCAACCTTTTGTCCAGGTTGCTGTTTCTACATTCTTTTACTTAGCACCAGAAAGCTTTATTAGAAAAATAGATACTTTTAATATAGAATTCCTTGAATTTACTGGTTCTTGTAGGGTCTGGCTAAAGATGAACAGAAAGCAGCATTATGTATCAATTAAGGAGTCTTGTTGCAGGAGCAAGAAAAAAACTTCCAAGAACAGCAGTCTGTGATACTTTGCCTTTTCTTTAGTGATTGCTGATCCATGGCAGCTCTTCAGCTGACACAGATTAGTCTGTCTTGCCCAGTCCTGTTGCATTGGCCAGCACACCAATCCTCCTGCTCCTTTCTTTTCCACACCTACTGTAGCCATCCTTATGGATGGAGGAGCAGCACTCTAGAGTAAACTGCCTCACCCACAGCACACTTGTGCATGACCGGAGGAGAGAGTAAGTAATGCAGGATGTTGAATATTCAGCACAGCTCCCACCTGGGACATGAGATATTATCTCCACATCGACAGCAGAATTTGGTCTGCGCTGACTATAATGTTGGTCACCCACATTAAAGTGCATCTGAATAAAATGGCAAGAAACCAGGATGGTCCTTTTTTATATAAAAGGATAAATAGAGCATTTTATTAACACTTTTTGCAGCAACAGAAGTGACACAGTCCACATCTTTTTCATTAAACACAGCAAAAGCTATGGTCACATTTTACATCACTTTGAGGCACAAAGCAAAATACTTTTTTTTTTTTTTCCTTAAGGTCAAGGTATGATTTGCATTAAAAAAACAAAACAAAACAAACCCCAAAACAAAGAAACAAACAAAAAAAGGAGAAGAAACAATCCTCAAGTTGTATATTGCGGTAGCAGGGTTTCCAATCACTAGCACAATACAATGAACAGACCAAGAATCCAGAATGGATTATTACATACAATAATAATCATTTGATTGAATTAAGAAATGGATCATCATTGTCATTTTAGAGTATTAAGAAGTGGTCTGGTGTTGCTAATTTCAGTTGGTTCAGTTTGCTTTCGTCCCAACAACCCCAAGTATATACAACAAGCTAAATGAAGGTTAATACAGAGTCTAGAAGATTATGCACTTTGTAATGCATTGCACTTATTGCTTGGTACACTAATGTTGCAGTCACTGTTGAGTTATGCTGAAAAGACAAGCCTGATGCTTGTTGGCTTCTTTCAACCCAACACTAGTTATTTACCACTTTGGTTTATTGTGAGTTTCTACGTTACTCATCTTCAGTGTCCATTATTATTAGGTTTAATCGAAAGACAAATACATTTCTATTTCTTTTTCTTAATTATCTCAGGGATTTCTAAAATAGCAACATTTTTCTTTTAATAATTACAGTCTCTTCAATAAACCTCTATCTATGTATACAACTGTGGCACGGTGTGTAAAAATAGGAAAGCTATTAAGGGAAGGTTAAGGATTAAATTATTCTCTGTTTCTTCTATTGGCTTGAAAATATTCTGCAACACAAATAAATCCTTTTTTTTTTCCATAGGGTTACTTACTCATAGTAGATTTCTCTTTGGGATTTTGTAAAAGACTATATATTTTTCTAGGTTATATTGTGGTTTTGTTTATCATTATTTTTTTCCCCTTTCTCTAAAGACACCAGTACAAAGGTGGAATATACTGCAAAGAGTTAGAATAATACATCTTACCTCTTTGATAAAGGGATTTGACAGTCTGCATGAAAAGTCAGACTTAGAACTATATATTGATTTCATAGGGTCGATAAACACAGGGAAGAGCAGGGCAATGCCTATAATTTCATAAGATTCTGTAAAGAATAGAAATAAGAATTTGTGCCCAAACATTCAGTATAAAACTCCTAAATAATTCCTTTATTCATCAGAGAGTAGCCAGCAGCATGTAACCACAATAAACACACACTACGCCCTATTTGTTCCTTAGGCTCGACAGATCACCGTGAAAGGAACTGGGATCAACCCTCTGTAAATGCCTAGGACTCGACCTTCCTTCTTGAAGCAAGCTCTTGTCCTAGACTAAACACACAACTCCTACATTGCACTGAGTAAACATGAGTATTCAACACAGTCTCTTTCCATACAGTGTAACAAATATATAAGTGCATTTTAAATGATCAAGTCATTTTGGCTTTCTAAAAAGAGCATTAGATGTGCCAACTTGGTTGCTTAGTTGTGCTTTAGTCCTTAGTTATGAGTTTTAGCTCTTGTATACTGCAAGTATCTAATTGTCTCTATAGTTTTGACCAGTAAACCCTTAAAACTCTAATGTTTATAGAACAAATATAACCTAATGAAAGTGATGACATGTCACAACTCATACAGATTGCACTTTGATGTAGGTTGGGTTTTTTTTTACAGTAAGACCTTCCTGTTTGATATGTGTTTACATGTTTATACCACGTTTTATTTCTGTGTGCAAACAATCACAATGAATTTAATCACAAACACTACAAAATATACCCAATAGTTAGGTTTGTTATGAATAATCTCCTCCCTTGTAGTTGTATGAGTCTTGTACTTCCTCTTGTACAAATTCCTCTTTTTTCTCCCAACCATTAGGCCAGCCACCATTGACCTGGGTTGTAGCACCGTAAGACTTGGTGGTACCATAATTTACATAATTCTGAGTAATGTCCCCTGTCTCTTCAGCAAGTTCATCTTCGTGAATAAAGCCACATTTCTCTTCACTTGTCTGTTCAGGGTCTGCCCAGGGCTGTTTCTCTCCTGAAGCAAATATGCCATAGAAGATAACACCTCCGTAATGAACTAAAGCAGCAATGAGGAAGACATACTGCCACTCTTCACGTGTCTGTAAAGAGGAATAGGGCATAGGCTTAGCTAACTCTTCTGAGCTGAAACATTTGCATTAGGAATTGAGGCTGTGGCAGTCAACACAGCTAAAACATTTCAATGTCTGGTTTCCAATTATTTAGATCTATTTTACTTTGAAAAAAAAAATTCATTGACCAAAGCATTGATCTGGTCAGCATATAGTGAAGCATGCTTCAGATTTGCAACTTTCTGGATGCTGTCCCATGGAGGTCCCAGAGTCTAATATGAACATCCTGGCAAGATGTACTATGGAAAGGTCTTTTTATGGAAACCAATGCTATTAACCTGCAATATGTGAAAACTGATTACCATTTACCTTGTTCTTTGTCATTGCTCCCACGATGATAGGGCAAACCATTCCAGACAAGGTCCCAACTCCATTAGAAATCCCCATTAAGATGCTGGCATACCTTGGGGCAATATCTAAGTGGTTGACATTGAATCCTGCAATACAAAGGTCAGCAGGGCATTACTTTGGTTCTGAAAAGTAATGCTATTGCTTGACAATTTCACTATGACATATTTGGGCTGTTTAATGGCATTTCTTTTTCTCTGAAAGGCTTGTAATGGTTAAATATTCCTAGAGAGACTCAGGTTTCATTTTTCCTTTATAAGCATGTTCTAAAAGCATAGCCAATGTATTTTCTCCCCCCCTCAAAATGCATTAAAAACCAAATTACAAATCCCACTAGTGACTATGTGGAGTAGAGAACCCAGAAGATATTTAGGCAGGGAGAAAGTTCATAGTTCACAGTGTCCTTCATGACCATTTCATGCTGTAAATAACACATCATTTCTTCTTCCATCTTGTACCACTTTTCCACTGCTCACATTTTCCTTGTTTGTCTCACTTCATAGCAGAAGGGAGTTCCTCTTTGTTCTTGAGTGGGGAAATGAAGTTAAAAGACAGTATCTATAAATGGTTTATAAATTATTTTTTATATATATATATATTTGTTCTTTTGCATTTTCAGCAGCTTCATTCTGTTGAAATTATGCAGTAATGATTTAATGCTATGAAAAAACATGCTCCTCTGGAGTGACAGAACTCATGCTCATTGAAGTGACAGAACTCAACACAAAATAAGAGCTTAAGTAAGTCAAAACAGAAAACAAATCTTTTGGTCCATAAAGATAATGAATGGGAAAAGGCAGGCAGTATACTATGGGTAAAAGTGTATCAAAAGAAGCATGGCCAGCAGATCAAGGGAGGTGATTCTGCCACTTTGCTCTGCTCTGGTGAGACCATACCTGGATTACTGCATCCAGCTCTGAAGCCCACAACATAGCAAGGACATGGACCTGATGGAGTGGGTCCAGAGGAGGGCCCCAAAAATGATGAGGGGGTTGGAGCCCCTCTGCTATGAGGACAGGCTGAAGGAAGTGGAGTTGTTCAGCCTGGAGAAGAGAAGGCTTCAGGGATACCTAATAGTAGCCTTCCAGTACCTAAAGGGGACCTACAAGAAGGCTGCAGAGGAACTGTTTCCAAAGGCCTGCAGTGACAGGGTGAGGGGCAATGGTTTGAAATTAGAGAAGAGGAGATTTAGATTGGATGTTAGGAACAAGTTCTGCACTGTGAAGGTAGGGTGGAACACTGGAACAGGTTGCCCAGGGAGGTGATCGAGGTCCCATCCCTGGGGATATATAAGGTCAGGCTCAACAAGGCTCTGAGCAACCTGATCTAGAGGAGGATGTCTCTCCTCACTGCAGGGCGGGTCGGACTGGATGACCTTTGGAGGTCCCTTCCAGCCCAAACCATTCAATGATTCTATGATCACTGGTAGAGAAAGTGCAATACACTTGTCAAGTTGTACATGACAGGCATGGTACCTTGCAGAATTCATTATTTTAAGGCAGATTTGATTAAGGAGAGTTTAGAAGTTTGGCACAAAAGCAAAGAGCCTGTTTTAAACATAAGGAAGCAGCATGGGAGAGGATACTAGGATCACAGTGGGGAAACAAGGGAAGGTCAGGTGGCATGTTCAGAGAATCAGAGAATCATAGAATCAGTAAGGTTGGGAGAGACCTCAAAGATCATAAAGTCCAACCTATCACCCAACACCTCATGACTACTAAACCATGGCACCAAGTGCCACGTCCAATCCCCTCTTGAACACCTCCAGGGATGGTGACTCCACCACCTCCCAGTTTGGGAAAGGCAAAGGGAAAGGGATGATATAACAGCAGGAGAACAGAAGAGCTGAATTTTAAATCAGAAAAAAATTGCTAATAGTTAGTCTCCAAAGTAATAAAAGAAAAAAAAAATCACAATACTAACAAACATTAAATAATATATATTAGGAAAAACTAGCAAAAGGCCTGTATTTAAATGCAGACATGGAAATTTGGGTGTCATTGTATGATGGTATTCTATCTCTTAAGATAAAATGAGTTCCTAATAACTGTAATATGATCTTACCAGATATTGCAAATCCACTAAAGCCCACAGCAAGCACTAAGAATGAAATAGCCACTCCTTTACTGTGAGAATACCCCACCACGAGAAGAAGAGTTGCTTCCATACCAAAACCTGGGGAAATCATAAAGAAAACCAGGCATCAGATTTCATTCCCGCTCAAGTATTTCAGGCCTTAGGGTATGGTAATGTTTCATGAGAAGACAGAGACAAAATATTATTGCCAAGTGGAATATAATCACATATTTCTTTCGTCCCTAAAACCCCCCACATTCTTGCTCTCTTAAATAATTCTTGCTGTATTCTCTGTATGCTGATTTCTTGTTATTTCCTGACAGCTGGCAAATGAAAAGAAATATTTGGGGTTTGGTTAGGTCCTTCTAGCCACCCCTAAAAGGAATATGCACTTAACCTGCTTATGAATTTTGCAGCTGTTATCACAACCAGCATTCAGCTCGTGTGACTTAAACCTCTCAGCGGCCAGAGGTAATCACAGGTACTTGCCTGGGCTCTCAGCACAGAGTGTGCAAAAAACTGCACAGGGTATTGCTTCAGAGGCACATAAAAGCACATGGCTTGTTTGGTTACTGCACACAGCATACGAGATGGGCACTCAATCTGGAGGAGCAGCTTTTTAATCAAACAGGAAGACTTACCTCCACAGTTCATGATCTTCCTTACAGTAGTGGTTGAAAGAATCTGCTTGCTTCTTAAGAAGTCTGCAATTTGTCCCCCGATAGGAACAATAATTGTCATCACTAAATGTGGCACAGCAGATAAGATACCCACCTAAAATAATCATTAGAATTAGCAGAGGACAAACCATAAGACAATATTAATTCTTCATTTTTGGAAGCATTCAGCAGCTAATTAATTGTTTCTCTTCAATTTTGGACTATTTATCTTGGTTTATTAAGTGAACAAAACTGATCTTAAGTTGTCATTGTATGTTCTGAAGGAAAGCCAGACAATTAATTTCCATGTCCTTCTTGAAACTAGGGGGTCCTGCTTTGTAAAATGCACTTGGAAAATTTGAATCACTTGTCAATCACTTCACAGCTTTGATGGGATCCTGCATCCCCTGGGCTGTCAGGGATAGAAATGTAGTGGGTCTCTTGATACCTCCTGTACCATTCATAATCTGGTTTCAAGCACTGAACTGGTCTTTTTGCAATACAGTCCCAATTAGACCATCCTCCAATCTCATCCTGCCTTCACCATCCTCCAATCTCATCCTGCCTTCACCACCCTCTATCCAATCCTTTGCCACCATATCTGCACTGATACATGCCAGTCAAGGGAGCAGAAAGTGGCAGGGATAAGATTTGAGACTCGTAACCCTCTGATAAAGACACAGAACACTTTTCTCCTAATAAATACCACAAATGGACTTCTGATATTGACTCAGCTAAGATAAAAGCTTTGTCATTTTTACATACCTTGCTTATTTCAAATCCAAACACTTCCTCAAAGTAAGCAGGCTGGCTAATAAGCAGCAAGTAAAAAGTCCAGCTTCTGCAGAAGTTTGCAACAATTATTGCATAGACTGGCATAGATGTAAAAAATTTTCTCCATGGAGTTTTGTATTTCTGAAACATAGAAAGAGGGGTCCAGTCACCATTTTGATCACCCTCAGTTGATCTTCCCTTCTCCTGTCTGTTATTTTTACTTACACTCCAACAAGGTGGTTTATGCAAACCTTTACGTATCTGATTCCACCGACTTCAGTTGTCATGCAGTACATGCACCCAACTTTTGATGATCAGGATTTAAGCTCAGGACCGAAGCAAGTAAAAATTACTGCAGCATGAACAAGTGGAGAAACTCAGTGACACTTAGCTGCATGACTGGCTGGAAGGGTGTCTGGCAGAAAGGTGTCTAACAGAAAGGGACAGAATATGAGCAAGCAGTGTGCCCAGGTGGCTAGGAAAGCCAATGGCATCCTGGTCTGTATTAGAAATACTGTGTCCAGCAGGAGTATCGAGGTGACTGTCCCCCTGTACTCAGCTCTGGGGAGGCCACACCTTGAGTATTATGTCCAGTTTTGGGTACCTCAATACAAGAGAGATGTGGAGGTGCTGGAGACAGTGCAGAGGGGGCAAGGAGGCTGGGGAAAGGCCTGGAGAATAAATCTTGTGAAGAGTGACTGAAGGTGCTGGGGATTGTTAGTTTGGAAAAGAGGAGTCTGAGGGGAGACCTCATTGCTCTCTACAGCTACCTGAAAGGATGTTGTGGAGAGGCTGGTGCTGGTCTCTTCTCACAGGTAATTAGTGATAGAACAAGAGGGAATGGCCTCAAGCTATGACTGGGTAGGTTAGACTGGACATTAGGAAAAAAAATTCACGGAAAGAGTGGTCAGACATTGGAACAGGCTGCCCAGGGATGTGGTGGAGTCACCAACCCTGGGTGTGTTTAAAGGTGACAGATTCACAGATTCACAGAATTAACCAGGTTGTAAAAGACCTTCAAGGTCATCAAGTCCAACCTATCACCCAACACCATCTACTCAATTCAACCATGGCACTAAGTGCCTCATCCCATCTTATTTTAAACACTTCCAGGGACGGTGACTCCACCACTTCCCTGGGCAGCCCATTCCAACGGCAAATCACTTTTTCTGTGAAGAATTTCTTCATAACATGCAGCCTAAACTGTAAAATTGTTTTAGAATCCTAGAATCATAAAATTGTTGGGGTTGGAGTGGACCTCAAGGATCATCCAGTTCCAACCGCCCTGCCGTGGGCAGGGACACCTCACACTACATCAGGTTGCTCAGAGCCACATCCAACCTGGCCTTATAAACTCCCAGGGATGGGGCTTCTACCACCTCCCTGGGCAACCTGTTCTGGTGTCTCACCACCTTCATGGTGAAGAATTTCTTCCTAACATCCAATCTACCCTTTCCTATTTTTTTTCCCATTCCCCCTAGTCCTACCATTACCTGACCCCCAAAAGTTCTTCACCTGCTCCATTTTCCCCCTTTTTCCCCTCAACTCCCAGGGCACCTGGGCTCTGTTGGAGTCTCCTCCCACCCCAGGTGTGGCCACTTGGCCCTCCCCTTCCACTCCCCTTTTTAATCCCCCCTAGGAAAGGCAGAAGCTCCAAGCTGAGCCCATCTGGGCTGAGGGATCTTCCTCTCATCACTGGTGAGTGCCCATGGTGTGCACTGGGTGATGGTGGAGGTGACAACAAAGGCCGGGGGGCCTGGTGGCCCCCCGGTTAGGTATCATAGTATCAGTCAGGGTTGGAAGGGACACCCCACACTAGATCAGGCTGGCCAGAGCCTCAGCCAGCCTGGGCTTAAACACCTCCAGGGACAGGGCCTCAACCACCTCCCTGGACAACCCATTCCAGGGCTTCACCACTCTTGTGGTGAAGAAATTCCTCCTTGTGTCCAGCCTGAATCTTCCCCACCTTCAGCTTCGTTCCATTCCCCCTAGTCCTATCGCTACCTGAGATCCTGAGAAGTCCCTCCCCAACCTTCTTGTAGTCCCCTTCAGATACTGGAAGGCCACAAGGTCATTTGGATGTATTGCTTGGAGCTATGCTTTAGGGGTGAACCTTGTAGAGCAGGGTTATCAGTCAGACTTAGTGATCCTGAGGGTCTTTTCCAACCTGAATGTTTCTGTGATTCTGTGACAACTTTCATGCAGATGTGCCATTAGCTAAATCATCTCAACTGAGTCAAAACCAATCATATGTCTTTAACAGAGAGTGTTGCTCTAAGGCAACAGTCAGTTTTTACACTCTAGTAGATAATTTCATGCAGATATACTTTAGGCATGACTTTTAGAATTGAAACTTAATCCCAGCATTCTGAATTATCTTTTTATCAAGGCTCAGGTGAAACTGCTTGGTCAATAGATAGTTTTGTTTGGTTTATTTAATTTTCAAAGTGAATTGCACAGTGGGAAAAAAAAAAAAAGGAAAAAAGACAGATGGATAGAACTACAGTCCTGCTGAGTCCCAGCATCTCTCCAGGAGCCAAGGGTGCTGCCCATCTGTGTCCATCCAAATACAGGATCCAGGCACAGAGGAGTGTGTGAAAATTGCTTCAACAAGATTTCAGGCTGAATTTAGTCTCCTGTTGATTTGAATAGTGGCTTTTCTTCAGAGAAAACCAGCCCCTAGATGGATATGTACAATACCTTCTACACCTGTTAAGTTGTACTTTAGTAAGAGCTAAGGATTAAGTGTGACTTAATGAGAAGTCAGCAAGAAAAGCTAACCAATGCTACGGGAAGAACTTCAGCCTCAATATTTTAGAAGCAATGTAACTATTGATACAAACTAATCTCTTCCAACAAATGTTTAATTAAAAGCAACAATTAGAACTAGGCAGAAATTATCCAGCCCAAATCAGAACTATAAGGACATCCTTTGAAGTATCTCATTTCATGTCAAATTAAGAAACCATGAACACTGCTGACTTCTAATGAGTATCAACCCAGAAGCTTCCTCCAGAACACCTGGAACTGCCGACTATCAAAGAAATGCCTCTCAACTATTCCCTGTTGCCTGTTTAATCTGGATCAAAGGGTTTTTTCTGAGAGGAACAAAGGTTTATTCCTGAGCTCAATCAAGAGCCAACACTCTGACTGCTTAGAAAATATAACAAAGAATAGTAGTGAGGACCTGCTGGGATGGGTGGTGTAAACCTGAGCAGATGATGTGAAGCTTAAGCCATTATTTATTTATTTTTCATCAGTGAGTAAGAATGGTGATAGTTTCTCTCAAGCTTTTCAATGGTTAGAGAAATAAGATTATTATTTAGCATTGGTGGTGGAGTCACCATCACTGGAGGTGTTTAGGAAGAGACTGGATGGGGCACTAGGTGTGATGGTTTAGTTGATTGGATGGTGTTGGATGATAGGTTGGACTTGATGACCTCAAAGGTCTTTTCTAACCTGGTTTATTCTATTCTTAAGTGGCTGGAGAATTCTTGGACTTTATAGCTGTTATGTTCAGGAGCTCTTGAGAATTAGATCAGTACACAACTAAGTCAGATTATGAAAGGCTTGACAGTGTGTTCCTAGCAAACACCACAATAAAGGGAATGTTCCTCTGGCTTTCTTAGCATTCTCTGTGGCTACTTGCAGTCCTTCTTGCAAATGAAACACAGACTAGTCAAGATTTGCTTTTTCTCATATTCCAAGGACCTCAGGAAACACCAAGTAGTGCTTTTACATCAGCTGACTTTTTAGTAAAAGAAAATCTTCCAGAAAGGATTGTATAGGAAGGAAAAGAACTGCTTCAACTCAACATTGTAGAAATCTCAATAAAGCTGCAGTTTCAAATGTAGATGTAGCTGTTTTGTACACTCTGGAGGAGAGAGAGAGGCATAAAGTCTATGCATGATCTGTTAGAGCTGGAACCTGTTTTCTGTTTGAGCACAAGCAGTACCCATCCAGAAATCCATAAGCAGATCAAACCTTCTGAACCCCCAAACCATTCAGTTGTTTGAAACATGTATTTCTGTCTTAAAGGAGTGTTTGGGGTTTTTTGTGTAGGTTGTTTTTGTTGTTGTTTGGGTTGAGTGTGTGTGTGTGTGTTGTGTTTTGTTGGGGTTTTAATTGGGATTTGGGGTTTTTTGTTTGTGGGTTTTGTTGGGTTTTGGGGGGATTTTATTTGTTTGTTTGTTTTCTATTGGAAGCTTTTGGGTTTTATTCCTATCTCAGGGGAAACAAATGTGTGAGCAATATTCTTACTTCCATTGCACCTAGGAGGTTGGCACTCTCTCCAATGCTTTCTTCTATGTATCTCCTTTCTTCATCCGTGATTGTAGGGTGCTTTGCAGGACTCTCATATGAAACCAAAAGCCAAAACATGTACCAGACTATGCCAAAGCTCCCTTTGGAATGGAAAGAAAGACTTTAAAAAGAAATGCACAGTAAAGCAGCAAACAAGGAAAAAGATCTGGGAATAATTGTAGGAAATGTAAATGGCAATTGTTGTCGCTGCTCTGCTACTGAGCCATTCTAACAGAGAATGCAGAGCCATAGCAGTCAAGTCTTTGTTTCAGTTACAGGATGATTTCACAGTAAGTGAATATTCACTGGTATTTTAGCATCAATTTGGACAATGCAATGCAGTGAAACACTTTCCACTTCATTACACCAGACTGTAAATGAAGTTCCATTTTGCTTTAAGCCAATGTTGTTTGATTACTGCACTACATTTTTACCTGCAAAATACAAGACACTGGCATTGTTTTCAACACAGCAATTCACCTTCTGGGTAGTTTTATTAAGTTTCCTATAAGGCTTCCCTCTAACTCACATCAATTTTACACTGCAGAATGAACTTTTGGGGACATACTTTTTCATCACTGTTAAGGTAGCAGAACTAGTGGGAATGGAGTTGTGCAGGCCTTCAGATAAGAATCAGGACACCCTATTCAGGGCAGGTCCTCTAAACTTCCAGTTGTATAAATGGAAGAACAAGGTTCTCTACATCTGCATAGCAGTTTGCACAACTTGTACAAGAAATGATAAAGGCTTCATCGTGTACTGGCTTCTCTTCTTATTTAATAATGCTGCTTTCCAGGTCTCTCCTTTCAGTGCTGTTCATTCATTGTCCTTTTCTCTAGACTGCATTTTTAGCTTTACAGTCCTACTTCTCTCTCCCCCCTCCCCACCCCTTGCCTCTTAAGTAGCTTTCAAATATTTAGAAAGGGTAAAGTCATACAATACTGGAGTGAGATGAGCAAAAATGCATACCATACACATAGAACACAGAAGACCACCCAGTATATTGCACTAGAATTCCAGCTAAAGGCATTGCAATGACAGCTCCTGCATAGGAACCTACAAAACAAGATATGTGGGGATGAAAAGGGTGAAAAGATCCATCTCAAAATCCTTTTATGTTACACATGAAAGACAAAAAACCAGAAAGTTACTTACCACAAAAGGAAGTGGTTGCTAACCTACTTCTTTCTAATGGGGGGGCCCACTTGCTCCAAATGCCGTGGCAGGCAGGGTAGGTGACCCCCTGGGGAATGGTTTGCCACACGTTAGCTAATGAGGATCAATCACTCAGTTCATTGTCTTTGCATGAGTATTTAATTTGTTTTTAATTGCTACAAACAAGAAGTGGAGAATGCTTTGCCCTTCCATAGCGAAGTCTGAGCACAGCCATCAAAAAACGTTCAATTTCTATTAAACTTGCAAAGGATTTTGAATGTCACACCAAACCATTAGAGAGGCCTTATAAAACAGATATAAAGCATAACTATGTCTTTTTGTCCCCTCTTCCAGGAAAAACTTAAGAATAATTAGTAAGAAAGGATCTTAGTGCACAGGTAGCAGAGTCAAAGGAAGGGTGAAAACACAAACCCTCTGTAGTCTCTCTAGTGCTGGGCTGATTTCTCCAACCCTCACTTTTGGTGGTCTTCTTCCTTTGTTGGATTTAATATTTCAAGTATAATTTAGGGAAGTACAGATTACTGTTCCAGTGCTCCAAAACTGGAAAACAAGATCAGTGAGAGCTTAAAAATATAATGTTAAGAGAGAGGTTTTTCATTATCTTTGTCTTTAATAAACCTTCTTGAGCACTCAAAGCAAATAGTTGAGTGCTAATCAGTTAGTTTGATCTTAAACCAGTTACTGTTTTAGGTCTCTCTTCAAAACCAGCCTTTAAATTCAGAGAGTTAAATTTTTAGGAAATGTCATCCAAAATGAATGGTAGTTTTTAACAGAAATTATTGCCTGCCTGCTTCAAACAGACTTGTTGGAGATGTTTTGCATTCACAATTCCTTTGAACAGTGTCAGACACATGAGAGGGTCTAAACCAGTTTTTCTTTTGTAATTGCCCACTTGCTTCTGTTCCTCCCCTCCCTGCAGTCAAGCACACCTCTGTACATGCAGATCACTTTTCAGGAATGAATCCAGATTTACACACACACATACTTTAAGAATTTGACTGACAATACCTAATTTACAGGCACATTCTCTATCCTCGTTTGGTATTTGTTTAACACAATAAAGTGCACAAGTTAAAAATCAGCTCATACAACAGAAGTGTGTAGCCCTGAGGAATAAAGAACCAGCAATCACAGGCCTAAAAACCTGCCTTTCAGTGAAGAAACAAGCAAACAAATAAATTTGGAAGGCAGGCTCCAATTTTTCCTCTTTTAAATTGTGGTAACTATTTCAATTCATTCCAACAACAGTATGGCCTGGCCCTATGAAAGAAGCTTTATTCCTTCTTATAGATCAAATCTGTGAGGCTGGACAGCAAATAGTTTTTGAGAACAGCATCAGCATAAGCTCCATGCAGTACAGAATTTCAGTGAAACTTCAGTGTTAAATATATCTTATTTGTCTCTTTGCTAGGTAATTTTATAGATGAAGGAAAACCAAATAGCTGTCGTTACACAGAATGGTCTGGGTTGGCAGGGACCTCCAAAGGTCATCTAGTCCAACCCAGTTCTCACACTGAACTTGATTACACTGAAAATCAGTAATAAACTGAAAGCAATTTTTGTTTCCCCCCCCCTCCAAAGTAGCAATTGCTAAATCAAGGCTAGCAAGCATCTGTGACATTAACTGGTTGTTTTAGGGTTCCATACCTCAACGAGGCCCTGCAAGATCCTAACAAAGATGACACACCCATAGTGCACCCTGGCTGCAGACGGTATTAACATGTTGAGGGAGGATGTCAGCAGTATAGCAGCACCAAATACTCTGTAGAAGTGGGGGGAAAAAAGGAAAGGAAGTAACTTCAGTGCCATTCCAATGCCTTATTCCACATATGCTCACAGATCAATCAGAAAGTATTCAAACACATGTTCTTTATGTAGGGAATACATTAACTGCTTGACTGAGTTAGTGTCTGCCTCCACCTAGTCTAATTAGACCCAGACCAAACATGGATGTCAACACTTATTTAGCATCATTGCCTAAGGAGAGACAGCTTAGGCAGTCACAGGTGTAGGTCTGCTGTAAGAATAGGGAAGTGATCATGGCCCTGTACTCAGCAACCACAGAATCATAGAATCAATAAGGTTGGAAAAGACCTCAGAGATCATCAAGAACAACCTGTCACCCAACACCTCATGACTACTAAACAATGGCACCAAGTGCCACATCCAGTCCCCTCTTGAACACTTCCAGGGATGGGGACTCCACCACCTCCTTGGGCAGCACATTCCAATGGCTAACAACTCTCTCTGGGAAGAACTTTCTCCTCACCTCAAGCCTAAACTTCCCCTGGCACAGCTTGAGACTGTGTCCTCTTGTTCTGGTTGCCTTGTTCTTGTCCCCTGGTGCTGGTTGCCTGGGAGAAGAGACCAGTCCCCTCCTGGCTACAACCACCCTTCAGGTAGTTGTAGAGAGCAATAAGATCTCCCCTGAGCCTCCTCTTCTCCAGGCTAAACAATCCCAACTCCCTCAGCTTCTCCTCATAGGGCTTGTGATTGATACCTCTCCCCAGCCTCGTTGCCCTTCTCTGGACACATTCAAGTGCCTCAATGTCCTTCTTAAATTGAGGGGCTCAGAACTGGACACAGGACTCAAGGTGTGGCCTAACCAGTGCTGAGTACAGGGGCACAATGACTTCCCTGCTCCTGCTGGCCACACTATTCTTGATGCAGGCCAGGATGCTGTTGGCCTTCTTGGCCACCTGGGCACACTGCTGGCTCATGTTCAGCCAGCTGTCAAACAGTACCCCCAGGTCCCTTTCTGTTTGGCAGCTCTCCAGCCACTCTGACCACAGCCTGTAGCTCTGCATGGGGTTGTTGTGGCCAAAGTGCAGCACCCAGCACTTGGACTTGTTGAATGCCATCCTGTAGGACTCTGCCCATCTGTCCAGCCTGTCAAGGTCCCTCTGGAGAGCCCAAATGGTGAGGCTGCACCTCGAATACTGCATTGAGTTTTGGACCCTCACTAAAGAAGGACATTGAGATGTTGGAGTAGGTCCAGAGAAGGGAGGCTGGTGAAGGGCATGGAGAACAGGTCTGGTGAGGAACGGATGGGGGAACAGGAGCTCAGCCTCAAGAAAAGGAGGCTAAGGGGAGACATCAATGCTCTTTACTGAAAAGGTGTTGTAATGACGTGGGGGTCAGTCTCTTCTCCATAATGTCAGGTGACAGAACAAGAGGAAGTGGCCTCAGATTTCACCACGGGAGGTTTAGATTGGAGATAGGCTGCCCAAAGAGGTGGTGGAGTCATAGTTCCTGGAGGTCTTAAAAAAAAGTGTAGATATGGCACTTCACAGCATGGTTTACTGGGCATGGTGGCATTAGGTCAGTGATTGGATTCAATGACCTTAGAGGTCTTTCTCAGACAAAGCAATTCTATAATTCTTTATATCCCCAGTCTTTCCTTTAGCCAATTTTCACATCAGTTTCAACCAAACCTGATTGAATTTGCCACCCTCTAGAGAAATTAGAAATTGGATCTCCAAACAGTTTGCTAAAACAGGTGGCCAAGTAAGAGAGAGATTCTTATTAGTGCTTTAATTGTAAGAAAGCGACACCATGCATTCACTACTGATAAAGCAGAAGAGAATCCCCTTTTACACATGCCAAAGCAGCAGGAAGAATTTCAAACAGCTGGGGGTTTCTTGGACACGAGACTTAATATGGAAACACATCCATGGCAAAGGGATCATTCTTTCTGCTGTTTTTTCAGAAGCTGCTCACTGAATTGGAATGGTCTGCCCAGGGAGGTGGTGGAGTCACCATCACTGGAGGTGTTCAGGAGGAGACTTGATGGGGTACTGGGTGCCATGATCTAGTTGTTTAGGTGGGTTGGATTGGTTGATAGGTTGGACACGATGATCTTGAAGGTCTCTTCCAACCTGGATTTATTGTATTATTGATGCTTGATTTCAAGCCAAGCATCATCCTAAGAATCATTTCAAGTAAAGCACACTGCAAGGTCTAAATAAATGTGTGAAGTGATGATCCACTTGCAAAACTCCACTGCTTCAACTGAATTTTAATTTGATTCAATTAATATCTGCCCCTTGTGGGAAGAAGTTTTTTCTCAATCATTCTTATATCTTTTTTTCTTTTTTTTAATGTTCATTCATTCCTTTTTTTGTGGAAGATCATCCTTTCCCCCCTCCATTTTCCTTTCAGTAGAACTATGCAAAGGGCTGAAGCCAGCAGCAGCGACTGGACACTTCCTTTATGCAAAACTATGTAATGCTAAGACAAACCCTGGAGATGTCTTAACATATGACATCATGGTATCTGATGTGGAACTGATTTGACAGAAACCTTTAACCTCAGCATGTGTTCTTCAGAAATTGGTGCAGAGCCATAAGCTAGTGAGAAACAGACCTTGGGCTACAGAAGCAGGAAGCAATGATAAGTTACAAATCAAAAATTCTCCTCAAAGACTTCTCTGTTTCACATCCTTTACTTAGAATATTTAGCCTGATGCAAATTGTTAAATAGCAAACTGAAAAGATTCCACTTCTACTGGACAGGTATTAAGGGGCAGCAGAAAAAGAAAGGCTTCTTGACATGGTAAAGAAGCTTTGTTTAACAGCTCTAAATCTGTCTCCTCATTGTGTTCCATGTGATCCCCATCTCATTGTTAACATCTAGCTGGCTGTGCAGCACATTTCTGGCTTTGACAGCCTGTTCAATACATTTACTGGGACTGACTGCTGCAAGTGTTTGTGTTGCACTCTGTGAACTATTTTGGTCTGAATTCTGTCTTTACTCTCAATTTCTTCATGTGTAAGTTTCTACTCCTGGAGTTCATTTCCTTACAATTGAATACACTGGTATGGTCACATAAACCACAGTGGTGTCTCATGGTTTTCATTTGGTTTCTCTATTTATTAATGAGAAGAATCTGGGGCTCCTGGGAACTTTACTTGTGATTTTTTACAGATTCTTGTAAAAAGTTAGACCTTCCTGATAGCAATTTTTCAAGAGCAATAGATTGCAACTGTTCCAAAGGCTCATCAAGAAAAGCTTTATTTGCCTCTAAGCAGGAATAAAGGCAAGTTTGGTTTGTAACCTTTCCTGTATCTCTTCTGATAGCTCTTTAGTAAAATGCCCAATGCAGCACTCTATGTTTCAATTTTTACTTGTGCATAGACTTGCTGTAACAGATTCTTAGCTAGTATGAATCAGTGCCTGCCTCTCTAAATCACTATTGCTGTTAAAATCATGCTATGACCACATATATTTAAATGCCACCCCTTGGTAACAATTAGATTAACAGAATTGTTACAGTAGGTAGCTCTTTCTTTAAGGAAATTTAGTCTCATTTCTCAGTTCTGTCTCTGAAATGAGCTTCTGTTTGCCACAGCTGAAAGCTGAGTTGCCCACAGTTGCCTTTGTTCTCATGTTCACTAAAGACAAGCTGTTTCCTTTAGTCTGTTCCTTAGGGAAGAGGAAGGAAAATGTAATTTAAGGAATGATCAGAGACATGCATCTTCCAAATGAAAATTTTGCCTGTGTTTAGATACATGAGCACCAGTGAATATTTAGTTACACTGAGGAGCTGATGATGAAATAATTCCACAGTGTCAGTTGAAATTCAATTCTCTCTCACCACTATGCATTATAGGAACAGCCTTCTCAAAAACAGATCAAGTTTCCCCCACCCCAAACAAAAACTTATATGGATTTAAAGGTAAAATAAATTAAATTATGACTCTTGTAAGAAATGGCTTTTTTATGCTTTTTCTTGACTGCATATTAAAAGTGGCACCATGAATTTAGTGTGACTGTTTCAGTGAGTCCATTTCCCCTGTAACTCTTAATCAAGAGCAAATATATCTTCTTGCCTTTGCTTTGCATCTATCAATGCACATCCATAAACATAGTTGGTATTTCTTCTTCCTGCTCTTTTGTCTTGTTGCATTTATTTCACCTCCATAAATACTAAATTATTCCTAACAGAGGACTGTGCCCTGTGGGTTGAGCTCAGCCTAGGAAATCCATGTAGCTGTGCTGTTGTATTTTCATACAGGGGCACCCCTGAACATCAAGTATGTTCTGGTCACACTCCAAACCCCACAAAACATTTTAATGCCATGGCACAAATGAAGAGCTTTAGCAGGTTGAAGGTAAATTCCAAGGAAACTGCTGTATGCCACTGAGACAGAGCTGGAAAAGCCAATGGCATTGCCATCATTCTTGGCCCTTGAAATAGGAAGGAATTAACATGCCTTGACATGCCTGCAGTAGGGGAAATTCCTTTCTGCCCCCCAAATCAGCAAGTGCTTAACTATACATAGAATAAAATAACTGTTTACTGAAGAAGACAAATGAATAAATATGGTATCAGTATGTCAAGGAGAGGGGACAAAAAGGTAATTGCTGGTTCTCAGAAGTGACCAGAAGAAGCTCTGAAATAAAGAATTATGCTTCCCTTATCTGTTTCTATTTCTAGACTTGGTAGACTCAGTCCCAAAAGACAGGATCTAACATCGATCCTCAGTGGTTTACTGACATTGGCATTACTTGAAGGTCATGAGCTGTGACTTAGTCCTCCTATAATACAAGCAGCAATAATAGCAAAATCTTATTTGCTTAAGAGATGTTTGGGATGAGAGCAGAAGCAGGAAATGACTGACAATGCAGGAAAAATGCTTAGAATGGAATGAGGTTGCAGGAGGAATTAATTTTATGGTTTTGGGGGGGTTTCAAGCCATTTGGCTTCTTTTTCTCTTTGGAGAGAAACTAAAGGGAAAGAAATGTATTTATTTTCATCTCTGCATTTCTAATCTCTGCATCTGTGCAGCCCCACTCTTTTCATCTATCTCTTCCAGGCAATTCATATTACATGAGCATTCTGCATGGAAGTGCATTATAGATATTGTTACTCAGCTGGAAGAAGTGCCAGCTCAGAAAGTGAGCTGAGAACAGTGGGAGCACAGATGCATGCCAAGTGCTGAACGCCAGATGGGTGACATACTGGGTTACACATATGATATCTGAAAGTACAGGGGCCTGGTTGGAAGCATCATCTTCCTCCAGTGACTGGGATTGAAAATTGCTACAAGGACTCCATAAAGCTAAAACCCCTGTCACAGGTGTGTTGAGGAGTCAGTTCCTCAGATCCTAATCCCTGTATTTCCATTTATGTCATCTTTTAGTGTAATTGACAAATTCCAGAGTTTTCTCTGTGTCTGTTCACTGAATGAGAGGTCCAACTTTGTGACTGAAGAGATAGAAATTTCAGGCATTTAGATACCAGATAAGGAGGCTCTTAAAAAGCTCTCACAAAGCCTCTATCGACCCATATCAGGTGTCATGAGGGCCTTCTAAGACTTTGATGCAGAACATGAACATTTTGCTGACCGGAATGTGCTGTGGTTTGATCTGACAGCTTTGAAGAGAAACAAATCCCCAAATATTCACAAATCTTTTAGCAATATGGACCATATAAGGACAGGATCAAGCACCAAAGTGAAGTGCCATGCAGAGACTAAGTCAATGTGTATCAGCAACACAATGTCCCTACAGCTTTCTGCCTTCTCCAAGGCACACTAATGACACTGACTCATGCAAGGCAAGACCCTAAGGAGAGGAGTAGAGTGGAATAAACCAGGTTGGAAAAGACCTGGAGATCATCAAGTCCAACCTATCACCCAACGCCATCTAATCAACTAAACTATGGCACCAAGCGCCTTATCCAGTCTCTTCCTAAACACCTCCAGTGATGGTGACTCCACCACCTCCCTGGGCAGCACATTCCAAGGGCCAATCACTTCTATGAAGAACTTCTTCCTACCATCCAGCCTAAACCTCCCATGGTGCAGCTTGAGACTGTGTCTCCTTGTTCTGGTGCTGCTTGCCTGGAGAAGAGACTAACCCCCTTCTGGCTACAACCTCCCTTCAGGTGGTCATAGACAGCAATAAGGTCTCCTCCAAGCCTCCTCTTCTCCAGGCTAAGCAACCCCAGCTCCCTCAGCCTCTCCTCACAGGGCTGTGCTCCAAACCCCTCACCAACTTTGTTGCCCTTCTCTGGGCACGTTCTAGCAACTCAACATCTCTCCTAAAGTGAGGAGCCCAGAAATGGACACAGGACTCAAGGTGTGGCCTAACCAGTGTGGTGTACAGGGGCAGAATGACCTCCCTGCTGGCCACACTGTTCCTGATACAGGCCAGGATGCCACTGGCCTTCTTGGCCACCTGGGCACACTGCAGGCTGATGTTCAGCCTCCTATCAATCAGTACCCCCGGTCCCTTTCTACCTGGCCACTCCCCAGCCACTCTGACCCCAGCCTGTAAAGCTTGGGCTGTGTCTTCCATTGACCATGCACAGACCTATTTCTGATATGCCATTGTGCATCCTATGAAGAACTTCTGCACTGTCAGTTGACAGCATCATCACAATCAATGCTGAATGTAAAACACTCCCAGGTCATTAAATTCCTCTCACCAGCAAGTGCATGACATCATCCTTTCACAAGCAGATCAGGTGTATTTAGCATTGCCCTATTTATTTTGGAGTCCTTTCTAGCTTGTTACTTCCTAAACCCTGAAGATAACTTGTACCCATGCTGGTTTATTCTACATATCTCAAAGATCTTTTCCAACCTCAACTTCTATCCTATCCTATCCTATCCTATCCTATCCTATCCTATCCTATCCTATCCTATCCTCTGCAGTTCGCCACAAGAGCAATCCTATCTTCTTTTACCTCACTAAGGAAGCCAGGCCCTCTTCACTTTGACTTCTTGATTATTCATTAATCTGATCATCCTACCAACCTTCCCTCTGTCCTGCTTGAATTCAGCTGGGGGATCTCTCAAATGTACGGTTTCATTTTACAACCCATTATATCCCTATACAACTAGATAAAACTCTGACTCATTCCTTTCAGCTCATTAGCTTTAGGATGTCTTGTTCTTTAAATATGTAATTTACTAGATCATGTTTCAAACCAAGACCAACTCATTCAAATTACCTTACCAAGTTCCAGGGCTTAGGCTGTGATTCAACTCTTGCTGATGATTTAGAGACACAGAATACACTTATAAAATAGAAAACTGTGGGTTTAGCTTCATGATGTGGAGCTGGTTGGGAGGGTAACTACTGTGTGTGTTGGTCTCAGAAGCTACACCTGTTCTGCTTTGTGGAGTGTGTTTGGCCATATGGACCAGATTGTATCTGGTCTGCTCAGATCAAATGCAGATTCCTTGAGAGCAGCATGACTGTGACATTAGTGTTTATATGCAACTAACCTAAACAGCATTTTGTTACATGAAATCTGGTGTATATATTTTATTAGGGTGAAACATCAAAGCAGGTAGAGGTGATTAGGGATCTCTGTTGGATAGAGTGCTTGGAATTAAGGGTGAGGTTTGTTTCAGAGAGGATTAGTCATTTCCCCTCTGAAAGGCACTCAGGTATCATACATGGGGCAGGGATCCATGGAGACTCAGGACGTAGGAGAGAACTGGAAGCAAAGCTGTTTGACACTATTGGCATATCACCCTATAGGTAATGATTTCAAAGGATTTGGACCAGTGGAGGATGGAATGCGGAAAGAAGGCCAAATTCCAGGCACACTCCTACTCTTGTTAATTACAGCTGAACCAGCGGGGCCAAAGTCTGACATTTTTATATTTAGTCCTGCAATAGCTCATCAGGAGTCAATGAAGTTCTCTGCATTTAGTATCCTGAGGATCACTGCCACTCCGTATCCAAAATCCACATTTGTCAGCTGAGAGTTGCACAGGGACTTCCCAGTAACAGAGAAAATAATAGTCATCCTAGCATGTTCTTGCTTGAGGGTTGCTTGGAAGTGAAAAATCTAACACCATTAATGGTGGTTTACTTGCTTCCAATTTATGTAAATATAACCCAGTGCTCTGACTGACTTCTGAAACAAGGCTGGGGAGAGGCCTTGAGCACAGCCATATAAGGAGAGGCTGAGGGAGCTGGGGTTGCTTAGCCTGGAGAAAAGGAGGCTCAGGGGAGACCTTATTGCTGTCTAAAACTACCTGAAGGATGGTTGTAGCCAGGTGGGGGTCGGTCTCTCCTCCCAGGCAACCAGCACCACAACAAGAGGACACAGTCTCAAGCTGTGCCAGGGGAGGTTTAAGCTGGATGTTAGGAAAAAATTCTTCACAGAAAGAGTGATTGGCCTTTGGAATGTGCTGCCCAGGGAGGTGGTGGAGTCACCATCACTGGAGATGTTTAGGAAGAGACGGACGAGGCACTTGGTGTCATGGTTTAGTTGATTAGATGGTGTTGGGTGATAGGTTGGACTCGATGATCTTGAAAACCTTTTCCAACCTGGTCTGGTCTGGTTTATTCTATTCTATCCTATCCTATCCTATCCTATCCTATCCTATCCTATCCTATCCTATCCTATCCTATCCTATCCTATCCTATTCAAAATTTCTTCAGTAACAGAGTGTGACAATTTTTTTTCCCATTCTTTTCAGCATTTTTCCCTGTGGGTCCATGGTTGCCACCTGGAACACAAACTGTGAGTAGCCACTGATTTGGAACGTTTATATTGCCGTTATTCATGTTTAAGTGTGTGCCTATCATGTCACTTGTTAAGTTGCTTTACAACATAAGTAATCCCTTACTTGTTAATTTTCTTTATAACATAAGTAATCCCTTACTCTAGTTGTCTGCAACCATGCTGCTTATCCTTCTTGAGACAACTCCTCTTTATGTTTATCTGTTTGTAATGAACTAAGCGAAAATGACCCCCAGTGTGGGGAGACACTTTTGCTATGCTGCGACGTATATCATCGTTCTGGCTTTTCTCTAGTGCACTCTAATTTCCTGATGACCTTGTTGACCCCTCTGCTGTAGGCATATTCCTGTGAAATGCTCTCCCTGACAGCTTATGGCTTCATAAATGATAGACAGGAAGTAGTGGGGGTTTCTGAATCGGGGCTTTAATTTGCATTAAATGGCACAGGGCTAACAAAGCTAGAGTTGTGCCCTGAATATCAGAGTGGTTGATGAACTCAGCTGCCCGACAAAACAGATCAAATAAGCTACCTTTGACATTTGAGAGGAACACTTATTCCCAAGTGCCAGTCTTAGGTTGAACCTGCTTCACGAGAGCACAGCTTAAAACCCATCCTCTTTAATAATAGTCTGTGGCCTGAAGCCATGCTATAGCAGCTTTATTTGGCTGTAGGAAAACGTGATAAACCAGGTCATTTTCATTCATATGTGTACAAGGAAGGAGGGATATGTGTGTCTGTGTGCCCTTAATACTAAATCCTATTATAAGCCCTTCATGGAAGCATTAATATGTAAAAGCCGACCTCCCACCATCTAATCCAGTATAATAAGGGCTTGGATACATTATTAATTTTTTGTCACACATCTGAGGCCCTCTTTTATCAACCAAAACCCCCATCCAAATCCCTTGTTGCATCATTAAATTGTGAAAACAGCTTCATCATTCATGACAGAAAAATGGAAGGACCCTGAGCCATATGGCAGAGGGAGCGGTGGTACCAGTCACCAGGAGATGTTTCCCCAGTCCTCTTCTTGCAGTGACTGGTGCTTAGAAGCCCCTGCACTGCAGCAGGGTGACAGAATCAGCTTGGGGTTTTAGTGCAATATTGGCTTCTCTGCCTGGAAACCCTCGTGCCTGGGATTGGAGCCCAGTTCAAGATGCAGGATTTTGTACTGAATGCGAAAGGTGCTGCTGGCAAGTACAACCTCGGGGGCTCTCTCTTATAGTGCAGGGTCAGCTTATAGCTGCAGAAGTTCAGAAGCTGCCTCTTGTCTAACCATCCGCACATCCCCTGGTCCTGCTGTGAGTTGGATGCTGCTCACAAATCAGAAAAGCACACAATCTGTCCAGCAGCTAAAAATTGAAGTTATCCACTGCCCTTTAAAGCAGAAAAAATGCAAAGATAGAAAGTTCTACATCTTTCTTGTAGAAATACAGTTCTTGTATTTCTAAACCAATTCTTTGCCTTAATTTTTCTTTTCTTTTAATGCTAATTATCATTAACCCTGAGATAGGGAGAAATGTTCTGATTTCACTGACACACTAATGACACAATCTCAGTAAAAATCTTTGGGGCTCTGAGATGAGAAGCACTGACATAGAGTTGTCTGAAATATCATTTCATTTCTTCATGCAAATAATCCTATCGGATTACTTGCTGGGGAAAAGGATTTATCCCTTAATAACAAGATGAATGGCACTTTAATACCAAAGATGGATTTGAAGTGAAAGGTTGATTTATGTGTTTTCATCCAGGTTAGAATGTGACAATGATGAAGAGCTCAACACAGATGAAAGACAATTACATTGTAGAGAGATTTGGTATAGTTATGTTGTGATGATTCTTGATGTGCATAGTGCCAGGGTTTGTGGGGTAGCAGCTAATGAGAAATTTATGGCATTAGCCTAGAATTAGAAGTTGGATTTATTTGTCTAGGAATTGTCATTCTACTCTTCCCTTTGCATTTCTTTGTGTAAGAGAGTTCTAATGGTTGAATGTACCCAAATGAGCTCAAATGGTCACTCAGCTTCCCTTTAGCACAACCAAGTTGGTGATTATTGCAGATCTGGTTTTGAAGGAGTACTTGGCACGTGCAGTCAAAACCTGCACTTGTTTTAAACACGTAATTCCAAACTTGGGAAATAATGCCTTATCCCATGTAATCTGACAATGACATTTCAGAGGATCTTCCCTGATTTACAGGGGGTATTTAAAGTGCTCACTTAGGAAATGAGCGAGGAAATACTGCTGCAGGTTTTTGGTTGTGCTTTTGATAGGGTAAGGGGTTTACTATAGATTTCCAGTATGGTTTTTAAAGCATTTCTAAAGAGTGCATCAGAAGTTAAAATACAATTATATGCAAATTCTCCTGATGTGAGGGGGTGGAAAGCAGTAGTTTCACACCTTTTGATGTATGTGTGACAGCACAGCAGGTAGCTGATTCACCAACAGCTGCAGCTTTGCAGTAGTATGAATGTGGAATAGGAAATATTAATTTAAATAAAATGGTTATGTTTCTGGATACAAAACAAGTGCTTAGTTTTAAGGCCATCTAGCCTGATATTCACTAGGGCATTAACCTTTATATTTCCCTTGATTTTATCCCTTATATTTTGCTTGATTATCACTGCACTGAAAACATTTTTTAGTAGCCAAACCACAACTTCTAATATTGGAATATAACACCCAAAGAAGAAGAATCTAGCACAAAATTTCTCTGGCTGGAACAGTGGTGGCTAATCATTATTGATAGTATTGATGCTTTTTAAATGTATGTGGCTGTCATTTACTGATTCTTGTTATGTCTCCATGGGACTAAAGCACATATTGAAACCCAGCAGTATTTTTCCCAGTGCAGTCCATGCTTTGTAATCAGATTACCTCCTACTAGTCATCTTCTATTCTGATATCTTAAATATACAGTTCTTGCTATTTTTTTCACTATGTGACATTATATACTATCATCTTATTAGTAATCTAAGATCTCTAAACCAATCTCTTTCTTTTTTTTCACCCTCATATTAACATGCATGTACCCAAATTACCTGCAAGATTCCAAGATCAGTGTCATTGACCTAAATACGCTCACTGCCCTTAACACAGAAAGATCACTATCCCAGGATTACATTGACTTCCTTTTTAGATCAGCAAGTTGGGAGATCACAATGGATTTGTATTCCAACGTGGTTTAAGATGCCAGTCAGCAACACTGCTTTCCAGGGTGGTTCCCCACTCTCGGATAGGATAGGATAGGATAGGATAGGATAGGATAGGATAGGATAGGATAGGATAGGATAGGATAGGATAGGATGGGATAAGATGGAATGGAATGGAATGGAATGAATGGAATGGAATGGAATGGATGGAATGGAATGGAATGGAATGTGACTTTGCACTTGAGTGGGGTTTCTACTGAAGAGAATTCAATTTACCAAATGATGGTTAAATAGCACCTGATGTGGTGGCTTCATTTGCTTCTAACTGAGTTGGTCTAGCAAAGTTAATGTTGAGGGAGAACTTCAACCCACCACACCTGATTATCTGGTCCTTTTTCTACTCATAAGTTTACCAGCATTTATATGAATGCAACATGAAAATCACAGCAGAGCTTGTTTAAGGGCTACTGGGCAGCAACATAATGGTATCCAAATCTTTGCAAGGGTCATAAACATAGGTAATCGTCAGTCTCCCAGTGTGATAAATATCAACAGTCCAGTTGCAGGTACTCACTTGGTTGTGCAAAACCCAAAAAGAAGGAAAGAGGTTTTGTCACACCATGTGATGACCCAGGCTAATGCACAGGTACCCTGGGCCCCACTACAGAGGCAGACCCAGATATTCTGGGAATGGCACAATCCACCTGAGCTGTGCAGTTCCTCTTAGCTCACTCAGTTTAAGTGTAAATCTTCCTGAAGGAGCTCAAAGACAACAAAGACTCCACCAGTTTCCAATTTGCTGTTTTCAAAGCATCACAGCATCAAAACCTGTTTAGAATAGGGTTGGTAAAATACTACAAAAGAATGTGATGATCAAATGACATTTCTGGATTTCACAGCAGCAGTTAAACATTTCAGCCACTGATGTCTCAGTGTATTTCCCTTAAATCATATCTTGAATAATGGAGTTGAAGAACCACCACACTACAGAATTCTTTTCTTTCTTTTAAGAAGATTTCCATCACTGAGAATGATGTTTGGGGTTTTGTTTTTTTTTTTTAATTTGTAAGGATTAGGTGAATTCTGATTAGCCTGAGGAAAATTGCTTCCCGTGGACTAAGTGGAAATTCAGGCTAGGTGAGGTTGAAGGTCTGACAGCGTTTTTATACCCTTTCTGTTTACATTCCTTCATAATCACATAATGACAGCCCCTCTGCAATGCCGATATCAAACCTGCAGTTGAAAAGCATTCAAATGGCATTTGTGTGCTTCTAAATGGCATTAACTGCCAGTATGAGGAGTAGCTCAGCTGATTAAATAGTGTAGATACATGGTGTTAGGGCATCACACTTCAAATGTCATGTTTTCTTGATTATTTTTTTCCCTAGGAAAATGACTTCTAAATAATGCTTTCTTAATTATCTTTTTTTTTTTTCTGGGAAAAAAAAAATACTTTTAAACAATGTAAAAGTAGCTCAGTTCATTCCTCCTGAAACCCCTGCTCACACTGGTCAAAATCTGCTATGATTCAGTGAAAACCAGAAACAAACAAACAAAACAGCAACCAAACCAACAAACAACCCAACACCACCAAAACCAACCAACAAAAAAGTCTTTATTCACATTTTGGATAGAAAGCTTTGCTGTGGCTAATCAGGGTTGTAACCAATGACCATTTACATCCTTTCAGATTCGCCTCTGCAATCTGCTTGTCTATTCCTGGCCCTACAGCCTCAGAAGCTCTGAATCATAGCTGACTTTTTCTCAACAGTTACATAAAGATCTGTGTGGGGACCAGGAGCTCTGCTCCCAGTGCACTGCAGCCTGGGGAAGAGAGGTACATTTTTTTTAGTGTAAGGCTGTGGGTATCTTCACAAAGACGACTTAACCTACGTCAGTCACAAACCTAAATGTCCATGTGACAAGATGCCGTCTCTAAACTACTAGCACCTGCTCAGCACTCTCTGCTGTCATTGCCTCTTGCTTAATTGGCAGCAAGGTTCATTGTTCATTGAGAACTTAACCCTGAGGAAAGGTAGAGCTGTAATAAGCCCTGCCCAGGGGATGCTGCATTGCGCTTCCTTTGTTCCCCCAGCCTGCTGTGGTTGGTTGCATAGTGGTTACATACCAGCACCTTCCACAGGCAGATCCTCCTCTGGGAGAAGAGGCCTCTAACCTCTAGTGGCAGGAGGGAATCCTCTTCTATTTTCACACATTACACAAGGGATGCCAGTTTAAAGCTGCACTGATTGCAAAAGTGGGGACACCTAAGGCCCAGTCTATGTCTTTTGAAAATCTCTATTTAGTCTTGCAATGTACTGCAGGGTTCCTATTCCTACAGAAGTCAACAGAGGCTGAAAATGTTCAGGAGCACTGCTCTTTGTAACAGTCTAGCCCAGCTTCTACTGACCACCTGTGTGGTAAATGCTCAGAAGATGGATTGTTTCTGAATGTCTTCTGGAATGTGTGAATGCATTCTGTTTGACCATGCAGTGTAATTACACCTCTTTGAAAGATAGAATTTTTCTTGGTGTTGGGCTGAAAATATACCAGCAAATTCTCAGTGATGCATTATGAGATAAGTTGAGACTCAAGCTATCAAGTGCAAATTCCTGAGAACTCCATTTACTGTTTGTAAATCTGTACATCACTAAATCTGATCTGTCAGAAATAATGGGGAGTTGTGCATGAGAGCAGTGAGTCAGTACAGAAGAGAATAACTGTGAGGCAGCAGCAGCCTTGACTCCTACAATTAGCAGAGAACCTCAGGAAAATGCTACCTTTGACAGACACAAGTGAATGAAATGTTAGAGGGTTCAGAGCTCAGGGTTGCTAATTCTTGATTGGCAGCAAGTATTTTAAACCAGAGGCAGAATCAAAACAAAGGGTTTCAGGCCAGCCTGAAAGTAATGCATTGTGTGTGGAAGGCTTTTCTTGATACCACAGGAGGGTGATTTTTGCTGTGTGTTGTACCTTAGAGAAACTTTGGAGTTGTGTTACCCCAATCTCTCTAATTGGTTGCTATACTGAATCCTAATGTCAAGCAAACTCAGTGCTATGCGCTCAGCAGTTCTGTCAGTAATGAATTAAACTCACAAAGCACACCTTAACCTTCCTCCCAATTTCCTTCCTATTAGCAGCTTAGAGTCACTTTTACATTTGTGCTGTCTTTTCTTTGCAATCCTTATCACCTTCCCTTCCAGGGAAGGACTCACTTAAATATTTCTGTTTTAATGAGCTCAAGACTGAGTTTCTCACAGATCATCTTGAATCTGGTGATGCTATTCTAGAGTCTAGTATTTTTTTATGTAGGACACATCTGAACCTTGTTCTTCTGTATAAATTCAGACTGACTGGAATGCAAAGGAAACTGTTGACACCACAAAGACAGTCAGTGAGGTTTGTAAAAATAACAACAAAAAAAGTTACTTTGCTGTTGCCCACCACAGTATGAAGGGACTGTACCATGTGGCTCTACCATGAGACTTCTACATCAGTGGAGACTTTTATGATGGCTCATGTTCTGTTGGTGCTGAAGGTCTCTATAGGCCTTCCCACTCACTTGTCTGACTTGTCATGCAGTTTCCTGGTAAGAGTCTGGACATCAAGACTTGCACCCTATTTTGGGTGTTATTCTTTTCATTTCAAGTTAAAAGTCTAGCCATAGATGTCAAAATCTCTAACAGGAGCTAACTTAACCTCCTCAACACCCTGTTATTTCAACCACTACACTGAACCACTCTAGCACTCCATCTTCTTGATATTTTTGTCTAAAACCTAAATATAACTCACAGCCACTATCCATATTTGACTATTCACAATTGCTGGCACATATGTCACTGCTAGTTCCTTAATTAAGCCTGTGATTTACATAGTCATTTGCCTTGTGTCAGGCTTCCACAATGGTAATAAATAACCAGTAATCTGTGAAAATTGCTGACTTAAAATACACCCAGGTTAATAATTGGAACTAGTCCTCATTTGCTGTTGTAAATATAAATGTTTGTGTAAATGTTTGTTGATCTCCATGTGCCAGCTTGTGTGCTGAGCTTTCCTGGGAATGTCCCTGCCGTTATCTTACAAATAGTTGTAGTTGCACCACTTTCAGTGTGGATTGATTCAAATGACTTCAGTGTCTGAGTTACAGACTGTGTAAAGACTAAAAATACCCGGGGAGGAAGACAAGCAAAAGAACCCTTTAACTGTTAATTGCTGAGTCCTTATCAGAAAGATGTCACTTGTGTACAGGCAGGCAATGGATACCTCACTTGAATAAATGCCGTGTTTTAGTTCAGCTGCTTTAAAAGGCGGGGTGCTAGGGTTATCTCTGTTACAGAGCATCTCTCCGTTAGTAAATATTCATTATTTTTAATGGAGATCTCTGAAAAAGCATTTCTTCTGTAGCTCCTTTCTCTCTGCCTCCCCTTCTCAACTACTTGCTCTCTAGGCAGAGCCTCTCTGCCTGTCCAAGCCCACTTTTCATGTTGCATGTTCCCAAGGAAAGTTCAAGGTATACATTTCTGATTTTAGTATCCATTTGCACTCAGGTTATCATTGTTTTGAAGAGTAGCATTAGGACCTTCGCTGCTTCTGCAAGGATGAGCCTGTGGCATTAAGCATGGATGTGAAAGCCTCATGTGTCTTGAATACTCAGAGGATCTAATTAACAGGTAGAATCGCACCCTGGGTGCTTGAGAAACCGCCAGACACCATAGAAACGAGTCCTTAAGTCCTTGCACCATCTGCACTTTCTTTTCATTGCAGACCTCTCAGTGAAACATGTTTTTCCACCCTTCTAAAACTCATTTGTGCATTAATGGAAAATTCCTGCTGACGGCTTTCTTGTTCTTTTAGACAAAAATCAGAATTATTTCCTTCAATCATGGGGGGAAAAAAACCAAAACACAAAACACCCCACCGTCTCTCAAGGCTGGATGAAATAATGAATCTTTGAATTTGCCTTTGTTAATATCATCACCACAACCTCCTCAATGACTTATTAAAAGAAAAGGAAACCCACCCGAGATCCCCCTTGCCTCCCTCTTCCCCCCTCCCCCCCCCAAAAAAAACCCAAACAACCAACAACACAACAAAAAACCGAACAAACAAACAAAAGGGGGATTTCGGGAGACAGACGATCACTGATCAGCCCATCCGCCTTTCCACAGTTCGCACAAATATTCCTTCGTCTGCAGCGCGGCTGCCTTTGCCCCGGGGGCGCGTTGCTGCGGCGGGGACCAGGAGGGACGCAGCGCCAGTGCCTGGCTGTCCTGCCGTGCCCCTGCTCCCGGGCAGTCATAGCCCGGGGACTACTCCCACCGCTGCTCCGCATTCCCCGGCTGCCTCCCGCCCGGACTCGTAGAGATTTAGCCCATCGTTACCTGTTAGCTGCCAGCCGGGACGAGATGTACCCGCCGGGGATTTGGGTGATTATGTACCCCCAGAAAAAAGAGCCGTGGATCATGCCAACTGTTTCAGGATCCCAATTAAACTTCGCTTTCTTCCGGCGCAAGGGACCGGGAGAGAAAGAGAGAAAGAGAAGAGGACGGCTGTAATCGTGCCAGGTTAAAGCATTCATCCGCAGTAACACGTACTGGGCAGTCGAGGGGGATTCTAACGCCCGCCGTGACACTCAGCGGCCGGGGCGCAGGGACAGAGACACTGGCTCTGCCTTAGCCCGGCATAACAAATGCTCCAGCCGCCCGACAGAAAAATAAGCAGCAAAACAAATTCGATAGCAGCAGCTAAAACAGCACCGCCCGTGTCTTCCTGGGACAGTGGAGGGGCAGGGCCGCTCGGGAGTGTCCACAACTCTCGGTCGGGGCATGGTCCCTCGGGCGGGGACGTCGCAGACCCGGAGTGTGGCTGGGACCTGCGAGCCAACCACCAGAGCTGCCGCCCCGCCTCGGACCGGGGTTGCCGGGCTTGAAGCAGAGTCCCGGGCGGCCTGCTGGGGGTGGGGGGCCTGGAAGTGTCCCCTGCCCGCCCTGCGTGGGCTCTGAGCACCCTCCTCTTGCCTGTGCAAGGAGTGCGTTATAGTAGTTGGTTTGTCTGCTGACCTGCGCCCTCACCACGCATCTGGTTTGATTCACCTCTTTCTCACTACGGTACAACTCGCTTTAAAACGAGTCTTACCATTTCATGCTTTTTATCAATGCAAATTGTTTCACTCCGATGTTTTCAAACCTTTTCCGCACAAGCAACCGTCTCTTTGCCCGCAGCCGCTCACTCGACGCCCTCCTTCTCCCACCCTCTACGTGTGTTTTACCAGGTATCTGCGTTCTTCAAGGTTGTGTGCAAAAGGGAAAATACAATAACAACCTGCCTGCACATAGGCTTTGAGGTGGGAGAGGGAAAATAGGAAAGAATCGATAGCAATTGTTTCTCCTTCAGGAATGAGGTTTCCGTGCTACAAAGGGCGGCGGCGGGGTCGGGCACCGGGAGCATTGCAGGCTGAACCGGGGGAAATGTCATCGAACCGTCCCAGCCCGTCTCGCGTGCGCTAAAGGTGCTTAATCTGGGATTTGTACTGGGAGAGCATGGGATTTACGAGGGAAGGGTTCCCACCTCCTTAATAACTTTTCCTCCTCGGTGTATGGTGCTGTTATTGACCATATCCACAATGGCCACTCCCAAGTTACATCGGATCCCGAAAGAAATGCAGAATCCCAGTCCGCTCATGATGGCAATGATGTATCTCCGGGGCAGCCCGAAGCAGGTACAGTCGCACAATGGGGCTTTTTTCTCGGGCACTTCCATGGGCTTCCCATCTTCCGTCAGCTCGATGGTGTCTCCGGGCTTCTGCCTCTTCTCTAAGACTCTGCCCGACACAAGAGGAAACAGTCAAACCCCGGCAGCCCGAACGCACAGAAGGCTTAAATTCACCGCTCCCCCCGCCCCTTTGGCTGGGGTTGGATTGACTTGAGGTTTTATTCCTTGTTTTCCATTCACCTTCAACTGTTCTCTAGCAATGACCTGTGGGAGTCAGGATTAGTCATCCCCAACTCCCCCCCGCCACCCCGCCGCAGAAGCCCAGGGAGGAGCTCTGGCTGAGAATTGCTCATCTATCATTAAAGACTTCTGCTGAAATATGTAGGACGCAGTAAGAAGACATCATCTGTAACCACTGCAGAGGCGCCATGTTGGGCAGCCCAAGAGGCATGGTATGGAAACTGAAACAGTCTTTTGGAGAAGGTTTTATTCCCTTCTTGCCGTTTATGAGCACCAAGAGGGGAGATCTTGGTGTGCATCTCGTTTCAGGTCTCTGAACAAAAGAAATCTAAAGAGAAGGGGGGCGGGGACCATATTGCCACTTATTTTAGACTTGCAAAATGGCTGTCACATGCAGTGAAGGAAAACACGACCGTCTTTAGAGAACCGGCTCTCCTCAGCTACAAGTGTGATCATTTAGCAGGTCTAACCTTCCCACAGCAGCTTTCTCTCTATCTCATTGCCCCCGCTCCCTGTTTTCACGTCTTCCAGAAAACAGTGTGCAGGAATGTGAAGGGGAAAAAATACTTGCAGCTATTTTGAATCAACAGGAAAAATGCCGAAAAAATGTTCCCCTGTTACTATCCACGAAAGGTGACTTAAAACATTTCATTTTACTTCTCCTTTGGTGGAAAAGCTTTTTAAAACGCTGTGTCGGTATTAAGAAATATTTGGTTTATCGAGCAAGTGTCCCATGCTGAATCTCTAAATCTTCTTTGTTAGTCACTGAAATATTCAAAAGACAGAAAACCTAAGGGTTCCCACCTAGCTCCATCATCCCCTTGAGGAGAGAGTGACCATCTCCCGACACTCCGAGCTCTCCTATCGCTTCTCTAAGAGTGTTTTCTCCCATCAGAATTTTTCCTCGGAAGAACAGCCCTTTGAAGTTAACTCATCCGGCTAATGGGGCAGTAACAATTAACAGAACGAGGCTCAAAAGCTTCTCCGTGCTTCGGAGAAAATAGAGCGATTTACTACAACAGTTACTCAGTGAAAACCATCCTGTTTTTTTCGTTTCGTTTCTGAGGAAATTATTTCCTTGCTTAAAGACCACAGCGTTAAAATTTTGTTTTAAAGTTGCGAATAAAATAAACCACCGCGGAGTTACGTTCAAAAGTCGTTCGTGCAAATAAAGGCTGATGGAGAAGCATTTTCTCACTGAACGGACTTCTTGGTCTTCGTGAAGATACTAGAAATCAGTGTGTAAGGGACAGGAATACTATTTTAATTCTAACAACCGGGAACGAAATTGTTTAGCCCTGTGCACTGAAGAAGATTAGACAACCTCTCGTTTGCTACTCGGTTCAAAGAGAGTTCTGCTGGAATATGCAAACACAGTTTCTCCTTTATTCGCTGTGTGACTACGGAATAAGCAGTGAACGTGATCGGTTGGTTTATATGTTGTAGAGTCTTTTATGGCCCGAAAAAGGAGATTTATTCCCTTCGTTCTATTTTAAGCAGTTATTCTGGATTACCTATTTTATTTTATTTTCTTCCCTGACCATTGAAAAATATTTTTAAATGACTTAAACCTGTAGGATATTCACTGCGGTGCTGATGGCTTTGGTTTCACTTCTGGCATTTCAAAATTGTACCCCTCCTACTAAAATGGAAATCTCGGTTGTGGCTTTATCACTTCACTGATATGTCCTTCTCCTGAAAATGGCAGCAGAAGTTGTGACTCATGCTGGGGAGAAGCCTTGTGCCTGTGCCCAACACTGCCGCATAGGTATGGGGGGAAGAAAAAAAAAAAAAAGAGATTTTTACGTGACCTGCCCATGGCAGATAAATCCGCAGTTACCTTTAATCTTTAATTCGGAAAAAAAACAACAACTTCGGGGGAATTTCCAGCAGAGGGGACAATCGAAAATACGTCGGAATTTCACAGACTATTCTCAAACGTCCTGGGGGTCACTAAAGTCGCCAGATTGGATGGAGCGCGATGTGTCAACTTCAGTGCATACACTTTTTAGGTATGCGGAAGCTGAGGCTTGTTTATCTGTGCACAGGGTTCGAAGGAAGGAGAACTGTTCTGTACACATGTAAACATATTGTTGAGTGACACTTTTGAGTTTAGCCATTGCAGTTGTGCATTACTTTTAAGACAAGTGGATGCTTCTCAAGGAAGACGGATAAATAATTAAACACATCCCTCTATATGCTTTAGCTTCAGGAGGGAAAAAAAATCGTTCGGATATCAATTATTTATGCATCTCCATGTTTATCTTCCTCTGACGACAAATTGCACAAGGGAAAACCCTAATCGAAACCAACAAAGATTATTATTATTATTATTATTATTATTATTATTACTATTATTACTATTATTATTATTTAATGATTGGTAAGGGTAGAGGTAAAGATCCGGCGACTGCATTGCAAAATTAACACAAAAAATAAATAAATTACAGGGAGTTCCTTTCTCTTGATTAAGATTTCAAGATGGGGTCCTGGTTTTGTGGGGGAAAGATGGGATAATCTTTCGCTACATATTTACTGACACCATCTACGAATCAGATAGAGAAGTTAGGAGGGTGCCATATTGAGAAGCTTCAACACTAGTTCACAGGATCCAGATTATATCAGCAGTATCTCCATAGTTCCCAGCCCCTCCACCACTAACCTCCCCAAAGCATCCGACCTCCTCCAGCAGCTGGTGGTTAAGAAAAGCTTCCAATTATTTCTGGGAAATAGGGTCCTGTAAGAGAACTTATTCTTACCTGTAGAGTTGACCAAGAGATTTTCCAGCAAAATTCTTCAGTCCTTCCTTGCCAGGGGTCAAAATCCTTTGTTTTACCGACTCCATTCCTGCAGGGGTGCTCGCTGGATTCTGCTCTGCTCTGGATAGGGCACTGCTACGAGCAACGATGGTTCATATTGGTTTAATCTCTTAACTTTCCCCCCTCATTAAACGGCTATCAGTGCACCTCCGGGTAAAGGCAGAGTGAGAGAAAGCGTGAGCGTTGTGTGTGTGAGAGAGAGAGAGGGAGAGGAGAGACGGCGTGCGGAGCCGGAGGGGGGGGGAAGAGGGCGAGGGCGAGGGCGAGGGAGCGCGCCTGTGTGCGGCAGCGAGCGGGGAGTCTGCGAACGCTGCAGGCAGCCCCCGGCTTTCCCGGCAGCGCGGAGTTGCCAGGCACGGTCAGAAAGTCTTCTGGGCCTTGCGGGTTTCAGTGATGGCGGGTGGAGGCAGTGCCATGCCCGGCTGGGAGGGGACGGAGATCCCTTTGCGGGAGCGTTTCAAAGCAAATCTCGGTTTGGCGCTGGCGGGTGTCCCCGGCTGTTGAGCCCGAGGGGGAGGGGTGCGATTCGCCGCCGTAGGCAGGGAGCTGCAAAGCACCCTGCGCCCCGCAGCCGCTGGACAAATCCCTCGGACGGCGAGGAGCCCCGGCCTGTCCGTGCTGTCACCGCCCGCCCGCCCACCCGCGCAACGCCGGGAGCAGCGTGGCCGCGCAGGTCTCTCCCCGAGGCGGCGGCGGAGGCGAGCGGCACCCTTCGGGAACCGCGTCCCCTCCCTTCAACACCGCGGACAGCGCCTCGCCACCTTCCTCCCTTCAGCACCGCGGACAGCGCCGCACCCCTGCCGTGCGGCGGGGCGGGCCGGGCCGCGCTCCGCAGCCACCGGGAGCCGCGTCCGCGGCCTTGGGGGTACCCAGCGCCTCCTGCCCCTCCCTGCCGCGTCCGGGCTCTGCCGCACGTCGGGGCCGTTTGTGCCGTTGCTGTGGAGAAGGCGCACGGCCTTCCTGAAGCCAGTCGCACTTCTGGGGAAGCGGAGCATTCACTGCATGTAACACTGCCCGTGCTAGAAATAGATAACATTTATTGCAAAGGTATATTTATCTCTACATCCGTGTTTCCTCGCATTTTGTATCATATTAGGCATCCATTAGTGACTGCTTTCTCTTAAGCACTTAACATTTTTCCATCCCTTTTGCCTTCTCCTCCTTCTTGCCTCTGAGCAGGCCAGCATAACATCTAGACTTGATGTATGATATTTACAGCACTGGAATGAACTGGGCACATTCCGAACAAAATTGTTTTTCTTTCCATAATCTAGTAATAATTTCCCGACTTTAATGACTTTGAAGTCGATTGAGGTCACAAAAGGTAGTATTCCTTTCTAAAGCCACGACCATTATATTCCTCTCAGGCTTCATATTAATCTTCAAGTGTCTGTAGATTTGTTCATTTAACAACAACAAAACGAAAAGTATAATTTGTGCTCGAGACATATCCTAAAATTATTGAGACCCTTCATCTGCCTAGTTGGAGACAAAATGTAAAGGGTGTGTTTTAAAAATCAGATTCCCTGCTGAAGCGGTGTGTTGCCGCTGCAGAGCCCCCGAGAGCAGCCGCACTCTGGATTTATCTTTTCTCCTGACGTTGCCCTCTGGTGGAGGGTTGATGAAGTGCTACAGCAGCGCAGCGCCCTGATAGAGACCCGTAATGTTAATTTTGCGATTCCCATACTGACGAATCCGTTTAGAATGCCAATATTGCCTTTCGAAGCTGTAGAAATTAAAAAAAAAGTAAAAACGCTATAGTAGAAAATTTGACACTTAAATGCAATTGAAACGTTGCTAATTAGCATCTTAACACCAAGATGGTTTCTGGATCGTGGTAGGTACTGAGAGTGGCTTTCAGCAGAGGTTTTAGTGAAGCATCTTCACCACCATTGTGCTGCTGAAAGGATTTTTCCCAGCAGATGCAAAGCTGCACCGTTACATAAGCAACTCTTCGTGGTGTCCCAGTGTGCCACTGCAGATGCTGAAAGGAAACCTGTATGGATATATGTTTTTTTCTGAGGGGCAGCAGGAACAGAAAATTGTTTAGCAGCAATAAAGCAGGGTTGGATCCTGAACAAAAGCCTTTCAGAAAAAGTACTGATCACTTTCCAAGCTGGAATTTGAAGCTATAAAGTCTGCAGGGCAAGGTTGCATTGTTTATTTGCACACCATGTACAAGGAGCTCTGGTCCTTGTTTTAGGAAGCTCAGCACTGACATGTTTTTGATGCTGTGGCTACTAAGTGACAGCAATAATAGCTAAATAATAGTAGCTAAAGAGTAATAACTAAATGATAATAGCTAAATGAAAATAGCTACAACAATAGCCTTTAATAAGTAAATGTTGATAAATTTGGGAAAGATAAATAATTTAGTGTATCACACAAAAATGCACTAGCTGAGAGATTCCTGGGTGTAGACTCTTACCAGAGGAGAATTAGTCATTAATTGGATAAAATATGCAAAACAGCCAGCAACTATGGTATAGGAAAATGCTCTAATGACTTTGCTCCTGCTGCAGCCAACTGAAGTAGGAATTATGTCTATCCCATATTATATCCAGAGATTAGTGAGACACCTCATGACCAGGCTCAGCTGTTTTGGTTTCACATGAGGCACCAATAAGAGCAGTAGAAAGGTAATGTCATTAATGTTGTAAAACACATATGGACTTGTCAGGCTTTTAACATTATAGAGTAGCTATTTAACCTATTTAATATTATAGAGTAGCTCTATTTAACCATTTTCAGAAGAAACAACACATAGCAGTAATATATGTTATCAAAACTGTCATCAATAATTATTTCTATACTGAATACCTGTCCCAGGCAGACTCCTCTCACAAAAGCACTAATTCAAACTAATTCGAAGTAAAATCACTGTCGCTTCTTCCCACTGGTGTCAGTTACAGGTGAAATAGGATGGTGCTCAGAAAAATCTGGTCCAGGTATCACTGCTGGATATTCACTTATTGACCAGAAGCAAAGAGATGCATTCCGAGGGCACCCAGTAAAGAATGCAGTTCTTAGGAAGCACTAAGAATACCTATGGGGTGATGATGTGGTGTGGTGAAGGATGCTGCAGATGTCTGTGGATTTTCACGTAGAGCAGTGCCTGCTTTTTTTTCTTCCTTTTTATTTTTGCTTGTGTGAAGGGTAAAGGATTGAGTCCTAACCACCTCCAGGGAGGTGGTTGAGGCCCCGTCTCTTGAGGTGTTTAAGACCAGGCTAGACGAGGCTCTGTCCAGCCTGATCTAGGGTAGAGTGTCCCTGCCCATGGCAGGGGGGTTGGAACTAGATGATCCTTGTGGTCCCTTCCAACCCTAACTGAAACTATGAAACTATGAAACTATGAAACCTGCCTTCCTGTTTTCCTAAGTAGTTCATTTGGACAAGTTCCTAACTGAGCCATTTCCAAAAGTTCATTGGAGGAGATGAAGAATTACAGATGTGGTTCTTAGCTCAATTTTTCCTTATTGCTGTATATCTAATCTCAAATTCTCCACAATAACCCCCAGAATAAAGTCTAATTATAGGGTAATCCTTTCAGATGACTGCAAACTCTACACAGCAATATACATTTCTTGAAGTTTGAGTCTTGCTGGAGCAAACTACATCCCAAGCTAAAATTTTCAGGATTGATACAACAGTGACTGAAAAATATGATTTCAATTTCATTTTTTAACCTTATCCTTGCTGCTGTTCTGGGTCCCAATGTGAGCAGGCTTGACCTGGAACATTCTGAAGAACACATTTGTCTGGGCAGAACATACACATTCACATGGAAGGTCACACTCAGCCAGCTCGTCCCTTCCTGTTATATTGGGATACTGAATATAACAGAATCCATCCCTTCCTGTCATATTGGGATACTGATGAAATCTCGGCAAGAGTCAGAACTAATACAGCTGAAGATCAATCTGAATGACTGGGCTTGGAAAGAGTAGCAGCCTCCACACAAAACCCAGAACTGGGAATCAAGTCAAACCTCTCAAACAGTGGATAAAACATGCACAGAACCTTAAGTAAGTGCACACTAGTTTTGGATGATAGGTTGGACTCGATGATCTCAAAGGTCTCTTCCAACCTGGTTAATTCTATTCTATTCATGCTTCTTGGAAATATGAATCTGAAAATTTGGGCCAAGATCAAAAGGGCAAACAGAAAAATCTATCAGGAAGCTGGCCACAGAGACAAAATAAACTGACAGTGGATTTTGTCAAGCAAAGTTGAGTCTTCCACTGCTTTGCTATATGACAGTGTGGAGTTTGTAAATGGGCTGCTCTCTTTCAGATGCCTCTGCTCAGTTGCTAGAACATTATGACATCTCTTTGCCAATAGCCTGAGAAGCACAGGAAATTATGCATAGTAGAGGACAGAAGGTGATCACTGATTTTTTTAGGGTGATTTCTAATTGTAAGATGAGCTGGAGGTAATTTGCCCCAAAATCTCTGCACTAACAAGACGATGAAACGCTCCAATGGCTTGCTAAATCCCCAGTATTTGGGGAAGGTGCAATTGCTTTCTGAGAAGGTAACAACGGTCACTTTAAAAAGGCGGGGAGAAAGGCATGGAAGTACCTGAAAGCTGTACTTCCCTTTTTAAGGAATATCTTATTTCTAAACATATAAATTGGTAATGTTAACCTTAATGGCAGTACCTAGTTTTCAGACGAGCCGAGGTGCGTTTTGACTCGCGGAGCAGGACAGGTTCTGCCGTGGTGGAGCTGTGGCTTCCGCCCTCTAGCGGTGAAAGCCATGAAGGCAGCAGAAGAGCAGATGGGGTTTGTGTCGTGCTAGTACAGGGCATTTCGCGGTGCAAATAACACCACTAGCTGACTTTCGGTTACCATACATGACTACTCTATGGCTGGAAATGCTCCCATTACATTACAAAAAAGAGGCTATTCAGTCTGGAGAAGAGAAGGAGCCGAGGAGACCTTATTGTGGCCTTCCAGTATCTTAAGGGGGCCTACAAGAAAGCTGGGGAAGGACTTTTTAGAGTGTCAGGTAATGCGAGAACTGGGGGAAATGAAGCAAAAACTAGAAATGGATAGATTCAGATTGGATGTTAGGAAGAAATTCTTCACCATGAGAGTGGTGAGACACTGGAACAGGTTGCCAGGGGAGGTTATGGAAGCCTCATCCCTGGAGGTATTTAAGGCCAGTTTGGATGTGGCTGCAAGCAGCCTGCTCTAGTGTTAGGTGTCTGTGCCCATGGCAGGGGGGTTGGAACTAGATGATCCTTGAGGTCCCTTCCAACCCTAACAATTCTATGATTCTGGGACTGGAATGTCTCTCTTATGATGAATGTCTGAGAGACCCAGGGCTGTTTAGTCCAGAAAAGAGAAGACAGGGGAGATCTTATGAATGTTTATAAATATCTGAATGGTGGGTGTCAAGAAGAAGGTGCCAGTCTCTTTTCAGTGGTGTCCTGTGGTAGAACAAGGGGCAATGGATACAAACTAGAACCCAGGAAGTTCCACCTCAACATCAGGAAAATCTTCTTTTATGTGAGGGTGACAGAGCCTTGGAGCAGGCTGCCCAGAGAGGCTGTGGAGTCTCCTTCTCTGAAGACACTCAAAACCCATCTGGATGTGTTCCTGTATGACCTACTGTAGGTGATCCTGCTCTAGCAGTGGGGTTGGACTCAATGATCTCTGGGGGTGCCTTCCAACCTCCACCGTTCTGTGATTCTATGATTCTATTTCCTCTGCCCTCACTTTGCTGACTAAAATCTAATTTGCTTTTAGTATTAGCAACTAGATTAAAAAAAAAAAAAGGGAAGAAGAAATCCAACAAAAATCTGTTCAAAACTGCCTTTTAAATCATGAAAGCAATGCTAGCTGTATCAAAAATCTTCTCTCTCTCTCTTTTTTTTTGATATATCTGTAGAGAAATTCAACAGTATCAAATATATTTATCTTTAAAGCAAATGGGGGTGCTTCTCCTCTTCTCAGATATTGCAGGAACATCTGTTCCTTTGAATTCCTGTGCTGCTCCATGAGTTAAATGCAAAGGATCCCAGAGGACTTCAAGCCATCTGTCATGTTGCACAGACAGAAATGCACCTGCCTCTGGGGGTGAGCTGGAGTAACAATTCTCCCAGTACAGAAGAAAGCTGTGCAACACTTGGTGAGTGGGATGCAGCTGCCCACAACTAAATTAAGCCAAGGACTGCAGCATGTTATCCTATCTTTTATTAATGTGATGGTTGTTGATCAGATAGTGTTGGATGGTAGGTTGGACTTGAAGATCTCAAAGGTCTTTTCCAACCTGGTTTATTCTATTCTATTCTATTCTATTCTATTCTATTCTATTCTATTCTATTCTATTCTATTCTATTCTATTCTATTCTATTCTACTCTACTCTACTCTACTCTACTCTACTCTACTCTACTCCTATTCTATTCTATTCTATTCTATTCTATTCTATTCTATTCTATTCTATTCTATGTTGGTCTCTTCTCCCAGGCAGCCAGCACCAGAACAAGAGGACATAGTCTCAGGCTGCACCAGGGCAGGTTTAGGCTGGAGGTTAGAAAGAAGTTCTATACCGAGAGAGTGATTGCCCATTGGAATGGTCTGCCCGGGGAGGTGGTGGAGTCACCATCATTGGAGGTGTTCAGGAGGAGACTTGATGGGGTGTTTGGTGCCATGGTTTAGTTGTTTAGGTGGGTTGGATTAGTTGATAGGTTGGACGCAATGATCTTGAAGGTCTCTTCCAACCTGGTTTATTCTATTCTATTGGTCATTTTTACCATTAATCTATCATTATTTTACTGTTCCATGATGTCTGTTATTGGACTCTCTAACAGCTTAAGCAAGGTTTTACCCAAGAGTCAGTTTGGCCTTAGTGACTGTCAGGTCTCTTTTTGCCGCAGGAACAACCTTGAGGGAAATGTACAAATTAAGTCTGTATCGTGGTACCTTTTTATTGTTAGCATTAGAAAATCAGAGTCAGGTTTTCCAAGGCTGCAGCAGTCTTTTCTGTTCTGTTGACTTGTCTCTTAACATTATTTTAAAATGTATTAAGAGAAGTTTGAGGAGGAATTTCTGTTGATTCAGATCACAGGTCACGCTGATTTGAACAGGGCTTAAATCTATTATAGACATTCATTTGCTAGGAGATCTGTTAAAGAAATACCAAAGGTAACTTCAGAGACATCATTTGACCAGGAAACTATTTCTGGGGGAGAAAAAACAATCCAACACAACTCAGACATTTGGAAAATAGCTGTGCTTAGTACAACAGGGAGCTAAGATCTGAGCTTGTGGGCAGACTCTCAGACTACACTGTTGGGTCTGGGATTGATATTACAGCCTGAATTTGTTGCTTATTTTTTCCCGTGCCTCAGGTTTTTTTGTTGTGAAGAAGGGGGAGTAATCCATCTTTAGGACAAATGCTGATTTGTCAATAGACTAAACCAAAATACATACAATTTTGTGTAGGAAGAATGTAGGGAGTTTCTGTTACACGTAAAGTGGTTCCTCCAAGGAGAAACAAATACATAAAACTCTTAATTAGTGATCTGTCTCCACCAAGTAGAATCTGTTAGTGATTCAGTCAGCCAACACACTTTGGCTTCACCACTTAACTCTGCCAGAACAGGTTCCAGTGATCTGAGGACATGTGTGTATTTTCAACTGCTATACCACAGCTTTTCTATGTAGAAGGATATTGAGACAGAGTGCATAACTGTAGCCAAAAAAAAGGGGTGAAGTCTATGTCTTTAGTTGGTGTTTGGGGTTATTGGAGTCTGTATAAAGTGATCCTCATGCCTTCTCAAGAAAGAACTACATTTTTTTTGCTGAGGGAGGCTTCCATCCATCCCATATTTCCTTCCTTAGTTATCTCTTGATAACCAACACATGACTTCAAGGCTGAATGTAATCATGTTTCACCTTGTAATTTTTCTTGGAATCCACCTAATAGAATTGTCTCCAATCTATGTTCAAACCAGGAAAACAAGGAATTTGGATTTCTTATCTCATGTTTCTGTCTGCATCAGATAACACCAAGCTAGCGATGCTACCCTCAAATGACTAGCATTTTAATTAAAAGACCCTCAAAAATTTATTTATAATATAAAATCAATTATTGCTCATACTATGAGCATCAGAATGAACTCATCTTGCTCCCTGAGGCTTCCTGTCTTCCATAATCCCTAGCTTTATCCATAATCCCTAGCTTTCTCCTACCTGCTCCTCACACCAAGCTGTTGTCAGGATCCATGGGAACGCCAGTCCTCCTCACCCTTAGTTCCTTCCTGCCATGTCATCATCCTTGTATCTCTTTTATTTTCCTTGACAAAGCTACTTTTGATAATTTTTTTCCCCTGAAAATTGTAGGGAACTCTTAATTTTGGCTTTTATAACGTTTCTAGCATGTTTGACCAAAATAGGTTCCAGACTGATTATGAAGGTGAATGGACACACACACACACACATACACACACACACACATACACACACACACACACACACACACACACAAGAGCAAGTCCATTTCATTAGAAAACTGCACTGAAACAATCAGCACGAAGTGTTGCTGGGTTTGTTGATCTCATGTTCCATTAACAGCAGCTGTTAGCTTTGTTATGCCTCCATCTTTTGAGAAACAAGTCCTCTGCTTTCTACAAACCACAAAGATCTCACCTCTTTTATGCAATAAATAATTAAGGAGTGCTAGCTCCTTTCTTTGGAGAAGACATCCAGGGTTGTGAAGGCACAGAAGTCCAAATGTTCTTTTTCTTACCACAAGATGCAAAGGAAAGCCAAGGACTGTAAAAGGATTTGGGGGAATCTGAGCACGGAACAGCTATTCCTGTTGGTTTGTGGAATATAGAAGATATTTCTTCTCACATAACTCAAGATGACAGGAAAATCTCTGCATTATTTTAGGGCACTGCTAATGAGCTCAATGGTGATTACATTGTGTTCCACAGGGCAGGATGGAAGACTGAGGTATTACATAGCTAGCTTGAGGCCAAAGCACTTGACCCATCTATTTTGAAATGCCTGTGATCTCTAAATGTAACTAAAAATACCAAGTTCTCAGGTCAGATGCCATTTCTGAATGCCACAGGGAATACTATCTTTGTGTTTGTGTTCCCTGTTCATTTTGTGGTCTGGTGTTTAAGTGTAAATATTTTATGTCAGGTTTTCTCTCATTGCTTTGATGTAAGTAAACCATCACAGATCTAGTGGGTTACTGACTCGATTTCACTAAAGGAAGCTGTAGCTCCCAATGTGTTGAGTAGTGTCATGGGGTGATATTAGCTTTGACAGCTTCTGGAGCCCCTATTACAGGAGGGATCTGGAGGTGCTGGAGCGTGTCCAGAGAAGGGCCACAAGGATGATCAGAGGGCTGGAGCACCTCTCCTATGAGGACAGACTGAAGGAGTTGGGGCTGTTCAGTCTGGAGAAGAGAAGGCTCCGAGGTGACCTCATTGTGGCCTTCCAGTATCTGAAGGGGGCCTACAAGAAGGCTGGGGAGGGACTTTTCAGACTATCAGGGAGTGATAGGACTAGGGGGAATGGGATGAAGCTGGGGGTGGGGAGATTCAGGCTGGATGTGAGGAGGAAGTTCTTCACCGTGAGGGTGGTGAAGGCCTGGAATGGGTTGTCCAGGGAGGTTGTCCAGTCCCTTGCGGTGTTTAAGACCAGGCTGGACGAGGCTCTGTCCAGCCTGATCTAGGGTAGAGTGTCCCTGCCCATGGCAGGGGGGTTGGAACTAGATGATCCTTGTGGTCCCTTCCAACCCTAACTGAAACTATGAAACTATGAAACTATGACAATGGTACTGTTCTGGCACGATTAGACTCTACAGGGACACACTGAAATGGATGGAGTGTTTCTAGACCCTTGTTTAGCACCTTAATTTTATGTATAGACATATCAGATTAAGGACAGGCACATGCATACACTTAAGATCATGGTTCTGGTTCACTTCCAAGCCTGTCCTTCCTTTTCTTTCCCAGGTTCCTCTGGATGTAGCTAGCTATAATTTCAAATGTTTCAAGAAATGACTCTGGCTTATTCAGTTCTGCCTGGGTCAAGCTGAGCCCATTGGTCATTGTACTGTTCTTTAGTTGTTGCAGAGTTATTCCTACAGGGGAAGTATCAGAGTATCACAGTATATCAGAGGTTGGAAGGGACCTCAAGAGATCACTGGGTGATTTTAATTACATATTTAGTGGTTCGTTTACAGTACCTGGAAGTTCAAGCAATTCAGAAGACTTATGCTGAACCTCCAGCCCTTATCAGGCTCAGGATTTCCTCATCTGTCTCTTCAGTCTGGCATTTTCATCATGAAAGCTAGGCCAAGCTTTTTTGTCTTTTGGTTTTCAGCCCAACAACCCTTAGCTTAAGAAGTGACATCTGCTGAGCCTTCACCATGGGCTTTTACTGCATTATGGCTGATCAGTACAACCATTCTGTAGTTGAGGCAATTTCTGGCTCCCCTTGTGGCAAAAATTTTCTGGCTGCTTCCCTTTTCTACCCAAAGGGTGCTGTTTGATGGGTAGTTCTTAGCTGGCTTTTTCACAACCACAGCTGGAGCAGTGATCAGCACTATCGTTATTGCAGCTTCTGTGTGCTGTGATGTATGAGCTATGAACCTCATTCTCATTGCCAAAGCCCAACACTAAAGTGTAAATAAAAAGCTCTTATAAAGCCATGCTGCTTATTCTCTCTTTCAGTGCTACTAAAACTTCTCCTTCCATTAGAGAAACTGCAACTCAATGGAAGAAAAAGATGAATGTCAAAGTCTCTGCTTGGGCTGTATCCCTACCCTAAGTCTGCAGGAGTGAGATCTCTGCAGAGTATCAAGACAGGGATTCAGGATTTGGCCTTCTGAATGGAACTAACTTTAATGTGCACATTGCATTTTACCAGTGGTTTCACTGGGGCTGAGAACCTTTCCACCCACAGTTTCACATTCTCTTACACTCTGCTTTCAGGAATGATACTGGTTCCTCAAAAAATGGCCTTACCTTCTGCTTGTTCTAAAGTTCTGTTGAGGAATAGGTATTTCTTAGGTACTAAGCCTGTTTCATCTATAACAAACATGCATTACACTGCAGCCAAGCAAAGATCAAGACTGAGATGTGTATAAGCATGTAAGAAAAGGCAGGCTGCGAGAACAGCTCTATTGCTGCTTGCCTGACGTCCTGAGATCACACCCTGGGGGGCTGCAGCTAGGTAATTAATTTCTGCAACACATAACTTGTTAAATTTAGGTGTTTGTTTTCTTGTTCTCTCTCACATAATATTTTCCTGTGGTTCCAAACTGTAGCTCTTACTTCACATATAATTTCAGCAAAATCACCGGGGCTATTTGCAGAACAAGGGAGCTAAATTTTCTCGCAGTGATCAGAACCATGCCATATGTTTTCTGTGCAGATAATTCCACCCCCCTCCCTTATCATGATAGACTGGTTTGTCACTCAGGAAGGAAGGTACCAGTTGTGCCTATTTTTGTGTTGGTTTATTATTGTTATCATTATTTTTGAGTGGTCCTTGTGTCCAGTACTTGGTCTGAGGTTGCCAATTTGTTCACACCTACCACGTTGGTATGGATTCAATTTTTCTAGATGTATTCTGCTGTCTGAAGGGCTAAAAGGATCATAAGCATTGCAAAGGCTGGCTTTTGTGGTGTTTGAAACAACAGGGTTCACAGGGGGTTGATTTTCCCTTAGGAATAATCATACAGTAATCAAAACTTGGAAATAACGACGTATCCCCAAACTGAACGGCTGGGAAGCAAGTAGGCCTTACAAATCCATCCTGTCAGTTACATCTTCTTCACTTCCAAATTCTCCTTTTCTCCCAGGCCCCTGTGGCTTATGGAAACACTTTTCCCTGGGTGTAGCTTATCTTTAATAAAAATCTCCACTGAATCCATGTGTTCAATCAGTCTCGTATTACTGACTCACTCCTGGTGAATTGAGTTGGTCTTCTGCTTTCACAGACAAATTTCCTTGGTAGGTTGCCAATTGCTGTCCATTTATGACAAGAATATTAATCACTCTATGAATGGTGCATGCTTCATCATCAGGGCACATCATAAATCATTGAGAGGTACTTTTACATCTGGTTAACATTACACCTAAGGGCTTCACACAGAGCATGTTTTCTTGGTCTGCATGGGCATCTTTCCTTGGCTCATGTTTGTACCTTGACTAGTGTTCTCCAAAAGGCTCCATAAATCAATTGCTTGTCTTTCAAAAGCTGCCCTGTATTCTCCAGCACTTCGAGTAGACTTCAAAATGATCCTCATTAATCCTTCTTCACTGAAAGGATGGGTGACCAATCATACAGGCTGAAGGAGATGCAAAAATATGACCAGTGAGGGAAAGAGAGAGCAGGATTCATTCTTAAGTCAGTGTGGGGCACAAGAGAGGTCAGATAGTACGAAAACCAGCCCAGGTTTCTCTACTCCAACTCAATCTAAAGGAATATGACCTTAAATACAACAGGACTTTAGCATTTTTGCAGGCAATCTCACAGCAAGTCCTGTTCTGGAATTGCTTTCCCGTACTGACAGGTTATCAGCCTGAAAGTAGACCCACAACTAGGTGTAACCTTTTTTAGTTTCACTCCGGTACACTCTACACCTCATCATCCCATGCCTCACCTACCCCATTTCCCATTTTGGAGTAACAAGCAGTTTACAGAGCCAGTGGTTCCCAGCATTTGAATCAACGTCTCTTCATCAGCAGAACTGGGATTGGAAATGCACAGGACAGCTGAATCCCCTCCTTCTCCAAGCTTTCTCATAATTTAATCCTTGTTTCACAAAAGGCTAGAGGGACATGAAGAGAAAAAGATCACCTTCAAAATTCAAATAATTCTGAACAGTTGACAGTGTTGCTAAATATTTAGACCCAGTCACCACAGTGTTAACTTGGTCAGTTTTTCTGCTCATGTCTTCTCCAAGAGAATTAGTTTAGGAAGGACATCAAGACACTTGAACGTGTCCAGAGAAGGGCAACAAGGCTGGGGAGAGGCCTTGAGCACAGCCCTGTGAGGAGAGGCTGAGGGAGCTGGGATTGTTCAGCCTGGAGAAGAGGAGGCTCAGGGGAGACCTCATTGCTCTCTACAACTACCTGAAAGGTGGCTGTAGCCAGGAAGGGGTTGGTCTCTTCTCTCTAGCAACCAGCACCAGAACAAGAGGACACAGTATCAAGCTGCACCAAGGGAAGTTTAGGCTCGAGGTGAGGAGAAAGTTCTTCACTGAGTCATTCATCATTGGAATGTGCTGCCCAGGGAGGTAGTGGAGTCCCCATCCCTGGAGGTGTTCAAGAGGGGATTGGACGTGGCACTTGGTGACATGGTCTAGTCATGAGGTCTGTGGTGACAGGTTGGACTCAGTGATCTTTGAGGTCTGTTCCAACTTTGGTGATACTGCGATACTGTAATCAGGAGGAGTTTTTTTGTTCTTTCTGCATCAGCAGGGAAAAACTGAATAAACTGAGCATGTGCAAGAAGCTATTTCTTCTTGATTACACTGAAATACCTGATGTTTCTCAGGATTTCTTACTTATGAATTGTCTATGTGGCAACCCACACCTGCAAGTAGCTGAAATGCAACTTAAGTGTGGTGCTCTGTAGCTCAGTCCTGCAGAACAAGGTGAAGATGGAGAATTGCAAGGAGTAGACAACTTTTTGCCCCTGGTGACAACAACAAAATAATCAAAACTTCTGTTCTTAATACTTAAAAATATTCCCCAAAGCACACTTAGGAACTGTTTAGATAACTTTCTAAGTTGTAAAGCTTTTTCAACCTGTCCACATAGAAACTTGCTTTTAAGGAAAAAAACTTAGTTGTGAAAAATTGGCTTAGCAACCAGGAAATAAAACTAAGGGAATCATTTCCTTTGCCAAAAATGATGGGTCAAGTTGTGCTACCTCCTTTCCCTGGCATTTTTAATAGTACATGGAGGGTATGGAAATAATGCAAGAAATAAACAAACAGATCTTGCTGAAGAGCTACTTTGTGAATCTTCAGAAGAAACTCTGGAGAGCATAACTGTTGTCATTTTTCTGCCAGCTCTGTTCATTGCCTACTTTGCTTCATTCAAAGTCATGGAACAGTCAGGGTTGGAAACTTGACAGTTGAGGTGTCTGAGGCCATTTTGTGTGATTTCTGAGTATATTTTAGAATATAGCAATATGTGTCAATATTATAGTCTAGGATGCATCTAATCCCACCTTGGGAATTCAATGGGGCTTTGCTATTGATTTCAATGGCAGAAAAGACTTCATTTCTTCAGCTCCTATTGTGGGAGGCTGGATTTATACTGGTTATACAGGTGCCCTCTGCTGTTGTCTCTTCTGAATTGTGCTGTTACAAAATGAGGAGGCCACTCTGAGAGCAACCTGTTCTCAGAAATACACACACAGCTAAGAAGCAGAAGAAACATTGGTGCAAGTATTTAGGCTGCATGCTGTCATCTTCAGAAAGTATCCACCTACCCACTAAGTCTCCTGGCAGTGGGCCACTATGCTCTTGAAAAGATGCAAGTTTTTCTTCCCAAGGGTTAAGGAAAGCAAGGAAGGCAAAATTTATCAGAGTGGGACACCTTTGTTTGATGAATGTATTCCTGTTAGAAAAGGAAAGGAGGGCTCCATCCGTCAGCATCCTGATGCTGCAGCAGTTAACAGAAGCAAATACCAGCAAAGGGCAGTAAGCAGCCACAAACTGCACAGCTCAAGATGAGTGGGCATGTTGGAGAGGCGAAGCTGGAAACTACATAAATGCAACAAATAATGGTGTTGTTTGGACATGTCTGAGTACTGACAACAGAGGTGATTAACACCTCAGTGGTCAGGGTAGGGAATAAAATCAGAACCCACCAGTGTTCAACACTCTCAAGGATTCAGTGTATGCATCAGGGCCAAATAGTGCTCCCTGCTCTGACATGTGACAAAGCAGATGTTACTGTAGTAGTAAAGATGGTGAACTGTCCTGGTTATCTTGCAAAGAAACATCTCAAAAGACGCACTGCTGCTGGCTCATGTGGCAAACAGGAAGAGAAGAGTCAGGTGCCATGTGATTTCAGCCAAGGCCAGGCTGCAAGGGAAGAGCATCATACTCTTTGAGTCCAGCATCTCCCCTGGAAGATGCAAATCCAGATAACATAGATGTTCAGTCAGCCTCACGGATGGAATGATGAAAAAGTCCCTGGAAGAAGAGTCCTGGAGCAGTGTCCAGGATGGTATCTGCATTGCCACAGAACTCCGTCTCTGTTTTCTGTCCAAAAGCAGAGCCACAAAGCACGATGTTCCCACTCTGCGTGACAGACATCTCCTCTCTGTGCTGCAGTTAACATGAACATCTTGTGACTGCCTGTGTCATCTTTGCCACTTCTGAGAAGAGATTTATGGTGGGACTGTCTTCAGTTTTTTAGGTGTTTGACATTTTACTGACTAATCACTAGGAGCTGATCAAAGGCATTAAACCAGAAAAATTGCTACCTACTGCTTTGGACTGGCCCTACCAGAACACCTCCAGGCCTAGCTGCTGTTCCAGCATGCTTTAAAAATCACCAAGGAGCATGGTTTTCAAGGACAGTGATCCTACATCACTGGCTTTTTTTTTTATACTAAGTAATATCACTCCTTTTGCAGGATGGAGGTTTAATTATAAAGTTTCACAATGACAGAGAATCTCATGCATTTGTGTGCCAAATAACTGGGAACTATTGCAGAATAAAGAAACTTGCCAAGGTAGGCTGATAGGAAGCTAGAACTGCTCTCTCCAGAAAAGGAGCTGCAACTGCCTTGCTCAGCAGTTGGCCCATCCTCATCAGACACTCTGAGCTCCGTGGAAAAGCACCTGCTCCTGTGACTGTCTTTGTGCCCAGGAATGAGTCAGGTCCCTGCGATGGCAGATGCGTGAATGAATCACAGAGCGGTTTGTGCGCAGGAGAAGGGGAGGCTGCTCTGTCTGCAGGGAGGTGTCTGGTTACACTGGTAGACATTTGAAGCAGACTTTATTCTAGCACTGAAAGTGAAGCAAATGCTCCAGATTATTTCTTTGCATTTAATCTCTTCCAGGTGCAAAAGCAGAGGAAAGCCTGCTTTTCCCTTCCCTGCAGAATCAACCTCTTAGATGCCCCGTTTCACTTCCTGCATTAACTGCTAATAAAACTGGCTGCTCTTTCCTAGGGAGGAGAGGCTTGCTGACAGACTAGCATTTACATTTTAAGGCTTCTTATACACATCTGAATGTTAACAGGTCTCCACAGCAGTTTCTCTACAGGATCTGGCTTCAAATCTGTCTGGTGCTTCAATTTTTCTATCTTCAGTTCACGAGTCCTTACACTTCCATTTGTTCACCCTCTCCCTTCTGAAGAAAATGTCATTAATAGGACTTCACAGTTCCTTGCTAAATTCAGTGCCCTCCACAAGTTCAGCATGTAACCTTAGCACTTCAACAGACAGTAAAAGCACAAAGCAGGTTTCTTTCTACTTTGATTTCCTCCACCTGTGTCACCTCTTTCAGCTCCCATCGCAGTGGTGACCCCATTAACTAGAACTTCATCTTTTTACCGGTCCCAGAGAGAGTACTTTCATGTGATGAAAAAGTTGAATGTTGTTCATTGGTACGTGGTGACTCCAGCGTACTGTGGCATCTAATTAGCACACGAGTCATTGTGACAGGCTGGTTGTAGCCACAGAATCATTTGCTATTTTCACATGAGTGCACAGCAAGGAAGAGGTAATGAAAAAGCACTTACTGCTTGCTATAAAACACAGAGGATATTGTTGTTCCCTCAAACCATGAGCTTTTCTACTTAAAAATCTTTGTGAGACAGAATTCCTTTATGGTGATAGATCAGACTGTCCCATTCTTATTTATTTATTTTTCTTAGAGAGGTGAGATGCTTGTCTTTTCCCAAGGAAACATCCCTGGCATGCTTCACACAATAATCTCTCACTGTTTCTTTAGCCTGAGCCTACACACACAGTTCTGGCCCCCTCAATTTAAGAAGGACATTGAGACTCTTGAATGTCCAGAGAAGGGCAACGAGGCTGGGGAGAGGCCTTGAGCACAAGCCCTACAAGGAGAGGCTGAGGGAGCTGGGGTTGTTTAGCCTGGAGAAGAGGAGGCTGAGGAGAGACCTTCTTGCTGTCTACAGCTACTTGCAGGGTGGTTGTAGCCAGGAGGGGGTTGTCTCTTCTCCCAGGCAATCAGCACCAGAACATGAGGACACAGTCTCACACTGCACCAGGGGAAGTTTAGGCTTGAGGTGAGGAGAAAGTTCCTAGAGTTTTTAGCCATTGGAATGTGTTGCCCAGGGAGGTGGTGGAGTCACTGTCCCTGGAGATGTTCAAGAGGGGATTGGATGTGCCACTTGGTGCCATGGTTTAGTAGCCATGAGGTGTTGGGTGATAGGTTGGACTGAGGTCTTTTCCGGCCTTATTGACTCTATGATTCTATGATTCAGCGGAGCTGACGTGGCAGGAGTGCCATCATTGACACAGAATGCCTTGAGTTCTTGGCTGAGATACAAAGAATATTTCTCAAAATGTTCATGCAATGTGGCATCAAGGTGAACATCCTTCTCCCCACACAATTCTCTGTTCCCTGACACATGCCCTTTCACACTCTGCAGCATCCTGGGAGGATATTCAGGAGGCACCTGAGCCTCACTTCTAGCTGAGAAACTAAAACCCATGCAGGGAAGCCACTGTTAGCAGACAAGGGGAAGTGTGAGCTGGCACCTGGGATTCAGCGTTTGGTACTACTGCCACATTATCTCCAATACTGCTTTTGAGGAAGCAAAAAAAAAAAGCTGTCATGACACAGAGCAATCCTCTGCAAAAGGGGAAGGTGGGGAATTCTTTTTCTGATTGCAACTTGTTTAGAGTAGCATAAAGTCTAGACACCTTAAAATGGACGGATTGCTGCTAACGGCTGAGCTGTATGGAAATCTCTTGGCCCACCTCTTCCACCTGGATCTTTGTTGGAAAAGTCTTGGCCACATCTGAAAAGAATACAGTTTCCATCAGGACAGAGACAGGATTTTATCTGAAGAGTAATATAGACACCACAAGCAGGAAACAGGCTTAGCTGCAGCCTTGCTCTTTGCTGGCACTCTACTAATGGGCTACTGTCAACAGAAATGTTTGTGTAAGAGGATCTACTGGCAAAACTGTCTGCTGGGGTGAGGCTGTAACATGACACAGAATCCAGCCTTCCAATCAGCTTTCCCTGCTAAACCCTTCTGTCTGAAGTATTTTTCTTTCTTTTTGAAAACTTCTGAAAGCATGAACATGCAGTGAGTGCTTCCTGAACGTTGGCTTCCCATGACATCACACCAAGCTCTAGCCAAGATGAATTAGTCAAAGCCATCAGCATGGGAGGTGTAGGGAACCAGGGGCCACCTGAGACAGAATTTTCCACCATGGCTTTCCTTTGCTGAGGATGGCATGGTTCAGATGTACTAAGTGACAAGCATTTGCAGTATGGAAGGGATGATGTAACAAAAAAGCTCATTTATTTAATGCCTCTTGACGACAGAATAGTTATGATGTCCCCTGCCTCTTTCAGTCCCAAAACTGAAACGCTGAATGGTGTTGGCTGTCGAGAACACCCAAGGACACAGCTAAGGTCAGTCAGTAATTTCGAGACAAATGTGTTTCTGGCTAGCTAACAGCGCTGGTCTGTTGAGGAGCTGGGGAAAAAAATAGCATTAAAAAGAATCATCCCCTCACGAAATGTTTCAGACTGACTCATTTCTGCCTGAGAAAGCATAGTCACTCCTTACTGCAGGGGAATGTGCATATGCGCCTTCCAAAAATTGATATGGCTGCTGAATTTCACATCCTACTCAGCTCCCAGCAGATTTCTCAGTACACATACTTACATAAAAAAAAAAAAAACACAACTTCCTGAGCTGCATCTGAATGATGTAAGTGTTGGGTAGAGACAACTGACTGCTTAAAACCAGAACAAGATTTAATTTAGTTATTCCTTTTTAAGGCTATGCTGCAGAGTTGTTGTGACCACCCTGAGCACGCAGGGAGAGAGACAAGAAATAGTAGCTGTGGCTTAATGAGGTTACAAAGTAATTCACATATGCTGGGAGTTATTTTATCATTCATATGGTAATGATCACATTTCCCCCCCCCTTTGCCTCTTTCCATCTGTTTAGGGATGGAAGGATTTTCATGTGCAAATGAGTCCTTCATAGAATCATAGAATCAATAAGGTTGGAAGAGACCTCAAAGATCATCAAGTCCAGTCTGTTACCCAAGACCTCATGTCTACCAAACCATGTCACCAAGTGCCATGTCCAATCCCCACTTGAACATCTCCAGGGACGGTGACTCCACCACCTCCCTGGGCAGCACATTCCAATGCCTAACAACTCTCTCTGTGAAGAACTTTCTCCTCACCTCAAGCCTAAACTTCCCCTGGCACAGTTTGAGACTGTGTCCTCTTGTTCTGGTGCTGGTTGCCTGGGAGAAGAGACCAACCCCCACCTGGCTACAACCTCCCTTCAGGGAGTTGTAGGCAGCAATAAGAGGGCTGCCTTTGTCCTCTCTTTGTGCAATCTCTTTGCCACACTAGACATGAGGAACCCCAACCCCATTTCTCAGGTTTTCTCCTTCCAGTCACAAGCTGGGCTCTCAGCTTGCAGGAGCTGCCTGTAGGTACAGTTGTGCTGACCTCAGTGTACTTTCATTGCCATGTTTAAGGCATTATTTTCAGAAACACTTCTCTTAATTTTGAACATTTTGAAGAACATTAGACAAGATCTTGTTACAGAGCCCACATGTCTGAAACAGACAAAACATGTGCAGACTTCAGCTGGTGGGATATTGTTTCTTCCACATCTTGCTTTGCTTTTCCACTGATCTACTAGTGAGTGGGTTACATATTTTTCTCCTTCTGTAAGATAATGTGTTTTACACCAGTCTGACTGAGGCACACATGCTCAAAACATTTCTTCTGTCGCACTGCTCCCTACCATTCTCTGCAAAGAATAAACACAGACGTTTTAGAAAGCAGAAGAGTTTCTAGAAGCTCTTGTGATGGCTTAACCCACCCACAGCAACAAAAGCTCAGCAGAACTCAGTCAGTCAGGGAAGCGAAACGGAAAGCTGTATTTTACAAGCAATAATGCAATGCAATGAATATGTACAAAATATACAGTATTTACAATATTATACAGGTATTTGCAGAGAGAACACAGCACAGAAATCCTTCCTGGGCAGAAGGACAATGCCCCACTCCCCCCCACCCTCTCCCTTCCCTTTTTCCTCCAAGTGAATTAGAAGAAGAGAGAAAAGGAGAGATGTTAGGGAAATTTCAGTTCAAAAAGCATCCTTAAGAAGAAGTGATCTTATCTCAAGGTTGTTCGATGATACGAGGTCTCTCTCTGTCCAGGAACAGCCAGCATGCAAGCAGAAAGACAGAATGAGAGAAGAATGTGAGATACTGCTCTGGTACATCCCACATCTGGCCAATGAAATTCATTTAAAGCAATCTTTGTTTTCCTTTTCACACCCAACTGTAGATTTGCTTGGAATTTTTTTTTGAAGGCACAGCCTAAACTGTCACAGCTCTTTAATCTGGTTTGATGAAAACATGGAGCAAATAAGATGTCTTACCAAAATTTTGGTGCACCTCTTCATTTACTCAACAAGACAAATGAGGGCATTAAGACTTTTGAAAGGTGGTTTCCATTTCTGATCATGGGGCCAGCTAGGCATGGTCCAGGATTTGGGAATATCTCACGTTATCATGCTGCTCCTTCTAAAATACAATACAATACAATAAATTCAGGTTGGAAGAGACCTTCAAGATCATCGTGTCCAACCTATCAACCAATCCAACCCACCTAAACAACTAGATCATTGCACCAAGCACCCCATCAAGTCTCCTCCTGAATACCTCCAATGATGGTGACTCCACCACCTCCCTGGGCAGTCCATTCCAATGGGCAATCACTCTCTCTGTATAGAACTTCTTCCTAATGTCCAGCCTAAACCTCCCCTGGTGCAGCCTGAGACTGTGTCCTCTTGTTCTGATGCTGGCTGCCTGGGAGAAGAGACCAACCTCCACCTGTCTACAACCTCCCTTCAGGTAGTTGTAGAGAGCAAGAAGGTCAACCCTGAGTCTCCTCTTCTCCAGGCTAAGCAACCCCAGCTCCCTCAGCCTCTCCTCATAGGGCTTGTACTCCAAAGCCCTCCCCAGCTTTGTTGCCCTTCTCTGGACACGTTCCAGCAAGTCAACATCCTTCCTAAACTGACGGGCCCAGAACTGGACACAGTACTCCAGGTGTGGCCTAACCAGTGCAGTGTACAGGGGCAGAATGACCTCCCTGCTCCTGCTGGCCACACTGTTCCTGATGCAGGCCAGGATGCCATTGGCCTCAGTGCCAGGCAAGATTATGGAGCGGGTCATCTTGAGTGCAATCACACAGCACTTACAGGATGGCCAGGGGCTCAGGTCTAGCCAGCATGGATTTAGGAAGGGCAGGTCCTGCCTGACCAACCTGATCTCCTTTTATGCTCAGGTGACTGCCTGGTGGATGTGGGGCAGGCTGTGGATGTGGTCTACCTGGACATCAGCAAGGCCTTTGACACCGTCCCCCACAGCAAACTCCTGGCCAAGCTGTCAGCCCATGGCTTGGACAGGAGCACACTGCGTTGGGTTAGGAACTGGCTGGAGGGCCGAGCCCAGAGAGTGGTGGTGAATGGTGCCACATCCAGCTGGCAGCCTGTCACTATGTAATTGGCTTTGGGTTAATTTGTACTCTTAATCAAACTACATTCCCCATTCCTGACAGTCCTCAATGGAGGGAAAGTTTAATCTCTGGGAGCAGAGCTGGGATGCACCTGAAAACTCTGAATGCTTTCCTAATGCATAAATACCCCTTGTGTTCTGCAGAGCAACAGTGCCTTCATCCCTTCCCCCCTTCCTTTCTCACTTTCACAGTATCACAGTATCACTAAGGTTGGAAGAGACCTCGAAGATCATCAAGTCCAACCTGTCACCACAGACCCCATGACTAGACCATGGCACCAAGTGCCACATCCAATCCCCTCTTGAACACCTCCAGGGACGGTGACTCCACCACCTCCCTGGGCAGCACATTCCAATGGTGAACGACTTGCTTGGTGAAGAACGAGTGCCTAAACTTCCCCTGGCACAGCTTGAGACTGTGTCCTCTTGTTCTGGTGCTGGTTGCTAGAGAGAAGAGGCCAACCCCCTTCCTGGCTACAACCACCTTTTAGGTGGTTGTAGAGAGCAATGAGATCTCCCCTGAGCCTCCTCTTCTCCAGGCTAAACAATCCCAGCTCCCTCAGCCTTTCCTCATAGGGCTTGTGCTCAAGGCCTCTCCCCAGCCTTGTTGCCCTTCTCTGGACATGTTTCCTTTTGCTCCCATTTTATTCTCCATCTTTCTTAACACTTAATTTTTACCTTTGATACTTAATGAAGTAAGCTGTCCCACTTCAGTAAGCAGCACACTGGGAGAAGCAGAATACACAAGGACACCTTGCTTGTTTTGGTCTTTTTCACCTTCCCCCCCCCTTTTCAGTACAGACAAAGTTCTTTCATTCAGCTCAGGTTTTTCTTTCATATGGTTACTGTGGTTACTGCTATTTCATCTCTTATCATGCCAAAGCTACAAAGGAAATGACATTCCACATCTGCCAGGTCACCCCATTCCCCAGGTTCTGATACCTCGGTCTGTAGAAGAGGAGGAGTAACATGTGCTGACGCTGTCATAAACCTGAATCCAGATTTTCTGTGATTTGATCCAAAGGCCTACACTGATGCCAGAAGTGAGTTTCAGGAAAGATTAAAATATGCAGAGGTATCTATGAACAGGAAGACTTTACCAGACCCTTGGAAGAGCTTTAGCTGTGCCATATTCCCCCGTATACGTGCTCAAAGCTATTTAAGTGCACATATGTGAGGCACTCACACCGTGTGTGAAAATTGCATGCGTGACTGGCTGAGAACTTGAGAAGTCACCTCGGGTCCTGGCATCACAAAAATAAAATTACACCCAGAGAAGGAAGGGAAAAGCAGGCTAGCTGAGAATGAATGTGTGTTAGCACTGCACCTAAGGGAAGATGAAAGTGTTCAGTCTTTCACTGAACTGTGCTCTTCTAATGTAAGGAATTTGCAAAGCTACATTCCCTCACAACCCATCAGACTCATGCCACCTCAGTCCATCTGCATTGCCAACATCATACACACAACTTAGTGCATGGTAATTCACTCTTAAGAAATGCATGAAGACAGGGAAGACAGTTACCCAGTGTGATGAGCAAGTGGAAGATGGCAGTCAGGTGGAGGTTCTTCAATAATCTGGGTGAGGAAGTTGTAAATTACGATGGCAGGACATCCATCTACAGCATCCAAATGCCCTGCAATGAGCTGCAGGAATCTGCATGAATTCAAGGAGTGTGGCCAACAGGTAACAGAAAGGATTCTGCCCCTTTACTTTGCTCTTGTGAGACTTCACCTTGAATACTGCTTCCAGAGTTGTTGGACTGAGTCTGCATGAGGGCCACAAAGATGATCGAAGGGCTGGAGCATCTCTGCTATGAGGACAGGCTGAGGTAGCTGGGGTTGTTCAGCCTGGGGAAGAGAAGGCTCTGGGGGGACCTTATTGCTGCCTTCCAATACCTGAAGGGATCCTACAGGAAGGCTTGAGAGGAATATCTCATAAGGGTGTCTAGGATTAGAACAGGAGGGATGGATTTAAGATGAGTGAGAAAAGTTTTAGACTGATCTTGGGAAGAAGCTCTTCAGTACAAGGGTGGTGGGACTCTGGAATAGGCTGCCCAGGTAGGTTTGTGGATGCCTCCTCCCTAGGGGTGTTTGAGGCCAGGCTGGATGAGGCCTTGAGCAGCTAAGCCTAGCTGAGAGGTGTCCCTGCCCATGGCCGGGAGGTTGGAGTAGATGATCTCCAAGGTCCCTTCCAACCTGAGCCATTCTATCATTCTATGAATACTTTTCTCTGAGAGGCTCTTGGGTCACTGCTGGCTCATGTTCAGCTGCTGTCAATCAGTACCCCCAGGTCCCTTTCTGCCTGGATGCTCTCCAGTCACTCTGACCCCAGCCTGTAGCTGTGCATGGGGTTGTTGTGGCCAAAGTGCAGCACCTGGCACTTGGACTTGTTGAATGCCATCATGTTGGACTCTGCCCATCTGTCCAGCCTGGCAAGGTCCCTCTGGAGAGCCCTTCTACCCTCTAACAGATCAACACAGGTCCCGACTTGGTGTCATCTGCAAATTTACTGATGATGGACTCAATCCCCTTCTCCAGATCATCAATAAAGATATTAAACAGGATGGGGCCCAGAACTGATCCCTGGGGGACACCACTAGTGCCTGGCAGCCAGCTGGATGTGGCACCATTCACCACCACTCTCTGGGCATGGCCCTCCAGCCAGTTCCTAACCCCGCGCAGAGTGCCGCTCTCCAAGCCACGGGATGACAGCTTGGCCAGGAGTTTGCTGTATTTCTAATACTTCAGCTTGTCACTGCATTCTTGGGATTTCAAAACCAAGCTAACAGCACATGAAAAATAAACACTGCTTTATTTGCCAGATTCAGACCTTATTAGATGTACAGACATAAGTTAGCTGAACGCCACGTTTAAAAAATTTATTCCAACATTAGTGTATCAGAGATCAGCAACACACTTAGCAGACAAAAATGCCACTCAGATTACACGACAGGACACATAGAACAGGAAGAAAGTCCATCTCTTTTGTGGTCTCAGCTAGTATTACATAAAAAGAAGTAAAAGCAGAATAACAAAATCTTCTAGAAAAACCAGGTTAGTGTTTTTTGTAGCGCTCCTTAGTTTGCAGTCATTTGCTTAGAACATACCACACTAAACCTTCCCAAGGTAAAAAAACCTCAATTGTAATTGAGACAAAAAATAATCCCTGATTGTATTCTACTTGAAAGGCCAATTACTCTCTTGTTTTTTTCCTAACCAACTCTAATTGTAACTTAAATTACAGTAGCTCCAACACGGAGCTGTTTCCATTTTGGTTCAAGGACACTTTGAGATACTGATATTAAACACATCAAAATTAAACATCCCAAGAGTAAGAATAAGACCAGCCCATTTGCCTTATTCTGTATGTATGTGAACCACTGTCATCCTAACCACAACAAGAACAGGTTGTCAAAAACACTGCTTAATAACAAGAAAAAGGCAAACTATTATGCAAAGAGGTGGTACTTATTTTGTCAGGTGACATTAGCTCTGAAGAGGACAACACATTCTCTTCTCAACAGTTCCTATATACAGAGAAGTAATGCTATGAAGTGTAATGATATATTTTAAAGTTGTCTCTTTAAATAAGATAACCCCAGGCTTTTTTTCCCCCCACTTGTATGATACAACATATGCAAAACACCTGTTTGCATAGCACTGAATAGGAAGCCATCACAAAAATCAACTTGAAAGAAGGAAGAAGTTGGGGTCAAAACGTCAAGTCAGCTCCAGGGTTTGCATGCAGGGCTTCTGCCTATCAATGCTGTATCCCAACCCACCTTGCTTTCCTCCCCCTTGCTTTGCAACAGCATTACTCATTCACAATACATCTGCTTTGCTGACATCTTTGCAAGTCTTGTATATTAGGACACTTTTTATTGCAGGACCTGAAGAAATTAGATGTTCCCTAAGCAGGAATAGTGCATTTAACGCTGAATTTTTCAAATCAGTGTTCAGCTTCAATCAGATTGTACATTTTGCATAGAAATAGCCTTCTGCAGCTCCTCACCTTGCTGTTTGAAGCACCTGTTTGCATTGCCAGCAGTAACAAACCCATGGAAGCTAAATTAAGCAGTTAACAGGCTATGTGCGAGAGGCAGCAAAGTGCTTGCGTTGTGTAAATTCTGGTGTCACACACACAATTACAGTGACTGATACTCCTCTTTGGCTTGTACATTAAGCAGCAGAGCTAATTTATTTATACATGCATTCCTCCAATAAATCCATTACTTCAAATATAGCTGAATATTCAAGAGCACGGTCAGTTCATCATGAGCACGAATTGCCAACGTGCTCGATTTACCAAGCAAACCCACAGAACACAGCTGCATAACTTACAGTAATGAAGAAATGTACACCTGCTTCACCCCTGCCTGGCAGCCAGACCATGTGCTGCTGCTTTCTCGAGGTAGGCACTTCAATGTTACAACTTTTGCTAACAAAGACGTCGATTGAAAACTCTGTTACAATGCTAAGGTTCCTCCTAGTCAGGTAACTATTAAGATGTAGGCTATGCCTGCTAGAACGAAACATGGACATTTCAGCTTGTGGATCTAGTAAACAGTACATTGTCTGGCTGATATGCAATACAAATCTAAATGTCTTGGGGTTTTTTTTTATATATATATACTTGCAAGGAAGTATAACTCTCAAAGTGCAAATATAGTAAAATTTCTTCTCTCTCTAGCTAGTGTATTATACAACATGAGAGAACTCAACAGTCTGGTGCTGCTTTACCTAAGCAGGCCAGGTATGAACTGCTCCCTGGGAACAGTTCACCCAGCACTAGAAGAGAAGTGTGCCAAGGCAGGCATGGTTTGGCTAACACTGGACAGCTCTGTGTGCAGGTTCACAGTATCACGATGCCTGCAAGCACACCTGGGGAACACACCTTTCCCCACAGTCGTCATCTTCACATCTTTTGCCAAATGCAAATAAACAAGGCACTAAGCATGGGAGTGTTGATATGTTTTAAACATACAGCAAAAGCAGCATAAAAATGCCTAACTGCTCCAAATGATAAAACCAGGGCACACTCACAAGCAGCTGGTAGCTACTTTGCACGAGGACTTACCATATATTTATAAACTTGGTAACTCTGTAGAAAAGCCCCATGACAAAAAAATAAGGAAAAAAAATTAATTTTGAAGATTAAAAAAAAACCCTAAAACAAAAACACCAACCCCCCCCCAAATAACAAAAACAACAACAAAACCAACCCAACCCCACCTCCCCCATCCCATCGGCTCCTATGTATAACCACAACAGCAATGTAAACAGATTATTTGGCACACTTAAACTCTTCTGAACACAAACCCCTCCAGAAACCACCCAGATAAATTCAGGAGCATGGCAGGCCAGCTCCCAGTCCACTGCACTGAACAGTCACACTCCATGGCAAGCGTCAAGCACGGAGACAGCTTCAGCTCTTCCTTGGCATTCACAGAGAATCCACACAAAGGAGCAGCTCTGGCCAAAATGTGACCTTCCAACAGCAGTTTTTGAGGCTGAGAGATAACTCAGCTGTACTTCTCCAAATTGTCTGCATCCTTTCAAAACCCCACTGTAATTAGATGATTCCACCACATCTGGATTTAAAGAGCAAACTCTCTGGCAGGTGGCATCTTTAGGAAATAAACTATGGAGGTTTTTTCCTTCCTTAGTATGGATTAACTGGATTCTGTGCCTATAAACAATTCCAAGTGGAATTAAGCCAATGTATCTTTAAAAATCAATTCCTTCTAAAAAGTATATAGAAGTTCAAAGTTGCAAACAAATGTTTCATAAGACATAGTGGATACAAAACCAGCCCCAAACTCTAACCCTTGTATCGGGAGTGTTCTCCTATTTAAATGACTGTGTCATGAAAATAAGAATTCTCAGCACTTTCCACAGCAGGAGACCTCTATGATATCCCTTTCATTCAGCTGGGATACAGCCTGGAACTTTGCAGTTAGCAACAGGAGGAGGGCTTGTGGTAATAACCTTAAATATCCTTTGAGCCCTTGGAGGGTAACATTCCCTATACTGGGAATCCAAATTGTAGGAGATTACACTGATTACTGAAAGTGACAGGCAAATAGAAAACAGTACTGAAGTCAGACAGCTGAGTAGGTTTACTGCACCCAGAATGCTCAGCAAGACTTTTCTTTAAAAGTCTAAACTCTTTGGACTGAAAGCAAAAGGTTGAAGCTGTCCTATGGCTTTCAAGATGATGCATACTGAGCAAATCCACAGAACAAAAGGGGGGAAAAAAAGCTAGAATGAACTAGATCCCAAACAGCTGTTTTTTTCAGCTACATTGCCCTGGACAGCTCCATTCTCCCTTCTGTGGCAATGAACTCCTTTTCCGTGGCTCGTTTATCACCTTGACACAGTCTCTCCTTCAGCTTTTCAAGTTCATACTCATGCAGGATTTTCTGTGTTAAGTATTTTTCACGTTTGATTTTGGCTTTCACGTCTGCTGGGACGTCAGGAATCATCCATGCTACGAAGAATTTGACGATGAATACAACATGCTGAAAAGAGAAGAAGGAAGCCAGGAGAAATCTAATAAGTCATTGCCAAATGAAACAGCAAATAGATCATTTTTTTGTTCACAAGCAGAACACATTTCCTTCAGCTGTCCTGGAACAACACAGCAACGAGGCTGGTGAGAGGTCTCGAGCACAAGCCCTGTGAGGAGCAGCTGAGGGAACTGGGGTTGTTTAGTCTGGAGAACAGGCTGGTCAGAGGCTGAGGGGAGACCTCATTGCTCTATACAACTTCCTGGAAGGAGGTTGTAGTGAGAGGGTGTTGGTAATTTCTCTCTAGTATCAGGTGATAGAATGAGAGTAAATGGCCTGCAATTGTGCCAGGGGAGGTTTAGGTTGGATGGTAGGAAAAATTTCTTAGCTGCAAGAGTGGTAAGGCATTGGAACAGGCTGCCCTGGGAGGTGGTGGAGTCACCATCCCCAGAGGTATTCCAGAGATGTGTGGCCATGGCACTTTGGGACATGGTCCAATGGGCATGGTGGTGCTAGGTCACTGGCTGGACTCTGTGACCTTGGAGGGCTTTTCCGAACAATTCTATGATTCTGTAACAAATGAACATCCACCTGAGATGGGCACAAAGTCTCAAACACTTCCTTTCATGCAGAAACTTGAATTCCAAACCATTTCTGAATTAGCAAACCCAAGAGAAAGGTGTCTGGTTCTGAACTTCCAGCATCCATTTCTAATACCTCTGTGAGGTTTCTTAGAAAATTCACACAGCTGTGCTGCTAACACTCAGCTATTGAGAACTGATAAGACACAGCAGGCAAAGTGATGAGAGCACTTTAACAACTCTTTTTTCCTTTCAGAACTTGAAAGGCAGTGGTTTAATACTGAAGTGTCAGTGATCCAAACTACTGATTTTGCTATTTTTAGCCAATCTATATCACTGAAAAATGTTCTCTGGATTTTGAGTACAGTCACCTCACATACAGCTCTTTAATAAAACCAGCAGGACTGCAAGGGCTAATCCTTGTGGTTCACGTCTCCCTCATCTGCATAAGAACATTTTTGTTCTGCTGGCTTATTTGTATCAACTCTAGAAGTCTCCTCAGCTGTTTTTCCCTGCTCCTGTTCTGAGGGTAAGTCCCTGATATTAGAAGACCTAGTTATAGTCATCACCAACCAGCGGCATGAGATTGAACACATCCAAGTGCCGGGTTCTGCACATTGGCCACAGCAACCCCAGGCAGTGCTACAGGCTGGGGTCAGAGTGGCTGGAGAGCAGCCAGGCGGAGAGGGACCTGGGGGTACTGGTCGATGGTAGGCTGAACATGAGCCTGCAGTGTGCCCAGGCAGCCAAGAGGGCCAATGGCATCCTGGCCTGCATCAGGAACAGTGTGGCCAGCAGGAGCAGGGAGGTCATTCTGCCCCTGTACACTGCACTGGTTAGGCCGCACCCTGAGTCCTGTGTCCAGTTCTGGGCCCCTCAGTTTAGGAAAGATGTTGAGATGCTGGAATGTGTCCAGAGAAGGGCAACAAAGCTGGGGAGGGGTTTGGAACACAAGCCCTATAAGGAGAGGCTGAGGGAGTTGGGGTTGCTTAGCCTGGAGAAGAGGAGACTCAGGGGTGACCTTCTTGCTCTCTACAACTACCTGAAGGGAGATTGTAGACAGGCAGAGGTTGGTCTCTTCTCACAGGCAGCCAGCATCAGAACAAGAGGACACAGTCTCAGGCTGTGCCAGGGGAGGTTTAGGCTGGACATTAGGAAGAAGTTCTATACAGAGAGAGTGATTGCCCATTGGAATGGTCTGCCCAGGGAGGTGGTGGAGTCACCATCATTGGAGGTGTTCAGGAGGAGACTTGATGGGGTGCTTGGTGCCGTGGGTTAGTTGTTTAGGTGGCTTGGATTGGTTGATAGGTTGGACGTGATGATCTTGAAGGTCTCTTCCAACCTGGTTTATTCTATTCTATTCTATTCTATTCTGGACAGGAATCCTTAGGGAAGGAACTATTTGATACTCTGAGCAATTCTATTTTTTTGTAACATTAGCAACTTCTTAGAGAATCTGTAAGGTACAAGTTTGGGAAGGAAATTTTGCAGGGAACATACCTCCATAATAATTATAAAGGCCAGCTTTGCAGCAAGAATGTGCCAGAACTGCATGGTGTGTAAATATCTCTTCTCATGATCTGGAGGATATCGATAGTCTCTGTACCTGTTGGATAGAAAGACAGGCAGAGGTGAAATGTCACTTCCAGCCTGAGACAGGCTACAAGCTAAGTGTCACTTACAGACAAATACAGCTGTCACTTAAGGAACCTTTTCACCTTGTTTTAAATGGTCTGTTTCCTTTTGCAGAAAAAGGTTGCCTCTCAATTTGTTTCTATCTGATGTTTACTCACCGTCACAGCAGTGGAGCAGAGATGAGGGGGCCTGAGCAGTGAAATTCTGCACACAGGTTACCTTTTTTTCAGGCAAATCACACAGGGCAGAGTGATAGAATATATCACAGTCATGGACAGGTATTGAATAAATGCGAGAGATGTTGACAGATTATGGACTGGACAGATAACAGGGCCCAATGGAAGGACCTGAGTGTGTAAGTTGGACAGAGACTCCTGGGGCTTTAAAGCTAAAACATGAGCCAGCAGTGTGCCCAGGTGGCCAAGGCGGCCAATGGCATCCTGGCTTGGATCAGGAATAGTGTGGCCAGCAGGAGCAGGGAAGTCATTCTGCCCTGTGCTCAGCACTGGTTAGGCCACACCTTGAGTCCTGTGTCCAGTTCTGGGCCCTCAGTTTAGGAAAGATGTTGAGTTGCTGGAAGGTGTCCAGAGAAGGGCAACAAAGGTGGGGAGAGGTTTGGAGCACAAGCCTTATGTGGAGAGGCTGAGGGAGCTGGGGTTGCTTAGCCTGGAGAAGAGGAGGCTCAGAGGAGACCATATTGCTGTCTACAACTACTTGAAAGGAGGTTGTAGCCAGGTGGGGTTTGGTCTCTTCTCCCAGGCAACCAGCACCAGAACAAGAGGACACAGTCTCAAGCTGTGCCAGGGGAGGTTTAGGCTGGATGTTAGGAAGTTCTTCACAGAAAAACTGATTTGAACTTGAAGCCATGGCTTAGTAGTCATGAGGTGTTGGGTGATAGGTTGGACTTGATGATCTCAAAGGTCTTTTCCAACCTGGTTAATTCTATTTTGTTCTATTCTAAAACATCATAAAAACATGGCGTCTTCTTAAAGTGGTGGTGGGGGTTTGTTTGATTCACTTTTGATTCACTTATTTTGGGAAACTTTTTTTTCCCCATCAAATCAATACTCTTCTTTTACTGTGGCCTTCTCCAAAGTGCTTTCTCAAATCTTCTAGAACCTCCAGCAACAAAGGACTACTTTTTTGTTTTGAATGAAAGCAGGATGACCCCAGGTCCTTGGTGACATCTAGCATGGTAAAGATTGACTTCAAATACCTTAGCTTATTTTCAGCTTTGCAATGTAAACATTCTTGATGATACTTCCTTATCCATTTAGACCTTGAAGGCTGAAAATCTTTGAAAACAGGCTGAATTTTCAGCCTTGGGGACATACATCTCCTCCATCACTCTGAGTTAAAAAATCAGAACCAACCAACCAAGCAGTAGCAATGAGATTCTCTTAAACAACCAAAAGCTGATTTTTTGTGTGTCACTTCCATGGTCTCTTACAATCCCAAGCACTGCCTTAGTAATGGCTTAAATATTACCTCTCATCATTTAATATCTAGTGGACTACTTAGAACAGCACTGACTTCTTATGCTGTTTGCTAAACAAAATGCTAAAATATTTATTGTTACACCAACCTGCATATGACCAAGCCTTCTGGATTCTGTTTGGGCTTGTTTCTGTCAGGAAAATCTGAGATCAGAAACACTGACAAGCTGTTGTTTATGTATCCAGACATAGGTGAGTCTCCACTTTCGGAATAAGCATAGTAGTAAACTAACCGAGGAATCATATCTGATGTAAACGCAACAATAAAAGCCTGAAAGAGAAATTGGAAAAAAGGAAATGAAGGAATTGGCACCCAAAACTGGTGAGCAGATTCATAAAGGGGTTTTGGTGCTCTGATTCTTGTGGCATCACCCAGCATGTTTTAAGCATGTTGGCTACAACAGCCCCATGCAGCGCTGCAGGCTGGGGTCCGAGTGGCTGGAGAGCAGCCAGGCAGAGAGAGAGGGACTTAGGGGTACTGATTGAGAGCAGCTGAACATGAGCCAGCAGTGTGCACAGGTGGCCAAGAAGGCCAATGGCATCCTGGCCTGCATCAGAAATAGTGTGTAGCCAGCAGGAGCAGGGAAGTCATTCTGTCCTGTACTCAACACTGGTTAGGCCACACCTTGAGTCCTGTGTCCACTTCTGGGCCCCTCAGTTTAGGAAAGATGTTGAGTTGCTGAAACGTGTCCAGAGAAGGGCAACAAAGCTGGGGAGGGGTCTGGAGCACAGCCCTCTGAGGAGAGGCTGAGGGAGCTGGGATTGTTTAGCCTGGAGAAGAGGAGGCTCAGGGGAGACCTTAGTGCTCTCTCCAACTCCCTGAAGGGAGGTTGTAGCCAGCTGGGGGTTGATCTCTTTTCCCAGGCACCCAGCACCAGAACAAGAGGACACAGTCTCAAGCTATGCCAGGGGAGGTTTAGGCTGGAGGTGAGGAGAAAGTTCTTCTCAGAAAGAGTTTTTGGCATTGGAATGTGCTGCCCAGGGAGGTGGTGAGTCCCCGTCCTTGGAGGTGTTCAAAAAAGGATTGGATGTGGCACTTGGAGCCATGGTTTAGCTGTCAGGAGGTGTTAGGTATTAGGTAATATGTTGGACTTGATGATCTCTGAAGTCTTTTCCAACCTTATTGGTTCTGTGACTCTATGATAAGCAGCACAGTTTGGTTGCTTTACCTTGGTAAAGACGCTGACTGCAGCCTTTGCTGCAAGGACCAGCAATCGGGGAAAAAGAATGTGAACAGTTCTTACTGGAGGCACCAAATGGCAAATACCCCTTCAGAGCAACCTGTCTCCAGTCTGTGATAACAGCACTTGTTACTCACAGAGGAGATGTGGCTGTGAATGCTTGTGAGAAAGGATGAATGCAGTGTGTGACCACTTTATGAAAGAAGAGCCAACTGTTTTCTCCAGCTAATATTTAAAGAGGAAACTGGCTCCCAGCACATTTTGCCTGGTAACTTGAGACACTTGAGGTGCTCGGGTATGCCACTAGCTAGGCAATATCTGCAACTGGGTTTGTTGCCTCAGACACTTGCAGATTTGACACTGTTCAATACTGTATGCTAAAAAGAAGCAACTGATTTGCTCAGCAGTCTGCTTTACAGGATTAAGATGAAATGCTGGCACAACATTTAGTTCCCAGTTTAAAAAGAGTCTCTCTGAGCTACTGTCCCCATAGGGGCATCCAGAGGCAGGTAATGAGCAGAATTCCCACAGAACAGGCCTCATAGTAATGAGACAGAAGTGTCATCTGGCTGACAGAATTCATCCACATCTCCTGTCCTCTGTGGTCCCTTCTGGGCAATCAGTGTGCTTCATCAGACTAAGCTTCAGACTGGCTTATGCCATTCCAGATCTGGAGAACACAGACAAGTGACTAAGAAGCCACGGTGCAATGAAATGTGGATTTGGAGCTGCATGTTGCCAACACACAGAAAAGCTCAACCACCCCAAAGATTTTACCACATCACTGTAGGGTGATGTGATAAAGTGAATCATGTTGATGAAGGAGAAGAAGCATCAGCTGATTTTCAAAGGTGCAAACTCCAAACACATGGAAGAATCAAAGCTGATGTAGCAGAGTTCACATACTTACATTGGTGACAACAGACAGGATGGCCATTCCATTCAGGATTTCTTGCCACACTCCTATGCTATGTGCTTTTGCAGCCACAGGTCTCCTGTACTGAGTGGTTAATTTCCAGGAGTCTACTCGAATCTCCAGGATATTATTCATCAGAGCAAGGAGGGGAGCCAGGGGAAAGGATGCCACGAAGAGAGTAATGAATCCAAACTGAATGACTGCAAGGGAGAAAAGAAAGTGCCAAAGTCTGCCCCTATGCAAGTATCCTCAGGGTGACAGTGAAACACACAATTCTGCCAGGCTCAACAACAAATCACCTCCAGCCCTGGCAGGAGCTGAGTGACAACCTGCCCCAGCCCTGAGGCTTCTCTAGTCTCTCAGGGCTGCCATTCAGCAGCACCCAAGGGAACAGGGCATTCAGATCCTGTCAAGTGATGCTGCCAGCAGTGCTGGATACTGATTCTTTCATGGTGCTGCAGCTCCCTTGTGAACAAAACCTAACTGTAGGGAAGTGGACCTAACTGTAGGGAAGTGGGAATCTGCTCATACATCCACTTTGTGAATTGCAAAAGAGGTACAAAACCAGACTAGTTTTCCTCTTTTGGAGTTTGTACAGAGCAAGCCCATTCTCCTTTTACTTATCAAAAAACAAAAGGAGGAAATATTTGTATTAGAACCTTACCTCCACCTACCATTACTGGTTTAGTCACAATATTAATACCAGTTCTGCATGCAATAGTTCCACTGGGAAGTCTTAACATTTAGTTTAAGAATTGGAGATAAAATACAAAAATGCCCCCTTTAGTCATTACCAAAAGGAAATGTCTCTTGAAATGAAATGTGACAGCCCTCAGTGCAGAGCCAACACTGCCATGGTACTTCAAAGGCAGGAAATAGATCATCTTGTCTGGTTTAGGCAGTGGATAAACATAAATTCCCATACCCCAGTCATCAGCTCTTCCATGATTTCAGTGATCAATTCTTCAACTTAGAAAAGCAACGAAATTCCTGCTAGCTAAGCAGGAATGCTGGAGCATATTGGTATCAGCTCTGACTCAGGAAGAGTGAGGACATCTATTGACAGGCAGGGCTGACAACACTGATGGCTCTTAGCATAATGAATTTCACAGGATCACAGCCTTTTATGAAATGCCACGAAGTGACAATAATACAGCTGCAAAGCTCTAGGCAGTAATTACTCCTGTGCAGAAACATAAGGAACCACTTTTCACAGAATCACAGGATCACCAGGGTTGGAAGAGACCCAACAAACTCTGTCCTTCTAATAGACAAATACCAATATTTGGGTTTTTGTGTCTCTTAGATCTAGTTTGGCTTCAGTTTCTAGCTTTAGTTCTCAGGTTTTGTAAGCTAATTTGATATGCTGACCGGGTCGCATCAGCTTTGAAAAACCCTCTTCTGTTACCCATGCTCCCTCTGCTGGTCTAATGGACTGTAGGCAAGGCACCAATCAGTGCAAACCTAAAGCCTAAATGGCTTCGCCCTGAAGCAGTTCATAGATCTTGTATCTGCAGTAGCCATCCTTGCAGGAGACTTGGCACTCGGCCTATACTTTCAGTTTCCACTGACATGAGCTGCGAACACGCTTGGGAACAAGAACAGAACAGACACCAAGACAGCTGGCTGCACTGAGAATAATGTTCCCCATTCAAATGAAGGAAACAAACAGTCTGCAGTGTTTCTGTGAATTTCCCTGCAGTCCTGAATGCAAAGGCAGCTCTTTTGGGGTGTGGCTTTGGGTTCTGTTTTTAAATCAGGCTGACCTATTGAATGATTTCCAGCAGTTAATCATCTCCTGTTTACCAGATGAAACCCATCAACCCCAGGGAGGTGGTGGAGTCACCATCACTGGAGGTGTTTAGGAAGAGACTGGATGGGGCACTTGGTGCCATGGTTTAGTTGATTAGATGGTGTTGGGTGATAGGTTGGACTTGATGATCTGGAAGTTCTTTTCCAACCTGGTTAAATTCTATTCTATTCTATTCTATTCTATTCTATTCCATCCCATCCCATCCCATCCCATCCCACTCCATTCCACTGTACTTCTATTCTATTCTATTCTATTCCACTCCACTCCACTCCACTCCACTCCACTCCACTCCACTCCACTCCACTCCACTCCATTCCAATTCCACTCAATTCCATTCCAATCCTAACCCGTAACAATTAACTGAGAGGCTATTTTCTTGGCAGTGCCAGTAGAAAGTGTCTTGTCCTCAATTCCAAAGGTGTATTTTTAAACTTACCCATTTCTAGATATTCATAGAACAGGCCTAAGGCTCCAAATATCTGCAGATCATGGTCTTGCTCCCAGCGACTGTACAAATTCTCTGGATTACTTCGGGCTTTCCGGCGTCCCCACCAGTTACAAATCCAGCTGCATGTGCAGAAAAAGAGTTATTGTGGCAGTTTCAGGCTATGCCTTTAAAAGTCAGCTGCAGAGTTCGAGCAGAAGAGTGGAGAAATATAAACAATTCACAGTTGGGTGTAGAAAGGAAAACAAAAGATTATTCTAAATGAATTTCATTGAATCACAGAATCACAGAACATTAGGGGTTAGAAGGCACATTGAAACATCATCCAGTCCAACCCCCGCTGCCAGAGCAGGATCACTTAGGGTAGGTCCCACAGGAATGCATCCAGAGGGTTTTGAATGTCTCCAGAGGAGACTCCACAGTCTTTCTGGGCAGCCTGCTCCAGGGTTCTGTCATCCTCACAGTGAATAAATTTTCACTTACATTCCATGGAACCTTCTCTGCTCCAGCCTGCACCCACTGCCCCTTGTCCCATTATTGGGCATCTGAGCAGAGCCTGGCTCCGTCCTCCTGACACTGCCCTCCCATCTTTATACATATGACTGAGGTCACCCCTCAGTCTCCTCCTCCAAGCTAAAGAGCCCCAGCTCCCTTAGCCTTTCCTTACAAGGGAGATGCTCCACTGCTTCATCCTATTTGTGGCTGTGCACTGGACTCTTTTAAACAGTTCCCTGAGGTCTTTCTTGAACAATGAGAGGGGCAGAAGAAGCATCCCTTTCTCTAAGCAAGCTCCTTGTTGCAATATGCTTTTACAAGCATGGCTTTCACAAAAAGAGGCCAAAGACCTCCATAAAATGAGTCTACTTGTCAGAACCTGTGCTTGATTTACAGATTTGTATTCTTGGCTTCATCTATCAATACCCAATATGACTCCTTCAAAGAATTTCCTGGCTGCAACATGAGCATCTCAGTGCAGGAGGTAACTTACGGGACGATGGCCTCTTGGATGTTCCCCCAGATCTGTTTGCCAGCCATGACAATGGTGAGCTGTGTCGTCAGCTCTATCAAACAGCCCGCAGGATCACACTGGCAGAGACAAACTGGGGGTTAATGGACATGCAAAATGGACATTCTCTAGATAAACTACATTCTGCCACAGGATAAATGAAAGAAAAGAGTTCTTATAACTGTGTAGGGCAATAATTTTCACCTGGGCTGTCAGCCAAGATACTTTCTCAGAAGGGCCTTCAATGCTCAATGTGCTTGGTAAAACACACCCCCAAAATCTCATGACCCTTTCCAGACAGAGTAATTCAGAGTTGCTGACCACTGTGCAGACACACAGAGATAAAGCAGCAGGATCCACGTGAAGCAGCCACTCCACAGCCCTGCAAGGTGAATCTGTGGTGCTTGGTTAGCTCTCAACACCAGCCAAGTCCTGATCTGGCAAGCACCCAGGTTTTCCACTCATATCCCTACACCAGAGGTATTTAAATACCTGCCAGGATCTGCTCTCTCACTGAGGACAACTCTTCGTTGAGTACATATGAACTTAGCAGCCAGAGTGCTATTAGGAGATATTCCATCAGCAACTGCACTGCATTACTTCATTGTGCATGAAGTTTCTCCTCCACTGGTGACTCCCAGGCAATGTTTCACATTAAATATTGCATTTCATCTCTGTACAAACAGGATTATTAGCAATGCCACGAGGGGGAAAAAGGAAAAACCTTACAGTGGTGCCTTTTACCGAGCTGTTTGTCTGAAAGTGTAGTGCCTCAAAAAACTAATGAAGACACCAGAGACCATTTCCATTTATACTAGCTTTCTTCAACCATTTCTTTCAAGCCATTTTTAAGACTGATGGTGATATCCACTGGTATCTCAGGGGAGCTGGGGACAAGAAAAGCTTTTTTTTGACTTTTCACCCTTGTGACTGAGAACCACAGGTTTTCACTGCCAGTGGCTCCCTCATGAGCAACAGTAGGAAGAGCCTTTGGAAGCCCCATCAGCCTCAGGGTGGCCAGCTGAAGCCCAGCTCACGCTAAAACAAAACTTCAGCTCAAAATTGATGACTGCACAGGTTGGAGTGGGGAAAGAGTTTAAACTAGTTTGTTATTCTTCAATCCACCTTAATCAAGTAACTCCTACCTCCTCATTTCTCCAGCGATTAAACATGTATGTGTAGGCACCTGGGTAGCCAACAAACTTCCCTTTGAAGAAGGCCACGTAGAAGCAGGATGAATAGTAGTTGACAAACTGGAACAGAAACATTTTCATTGTGAGCCTGTTCTCATACTCCATGTGAGTTCTTGGAATCTCTGTGAAACCAGAAAACAGTATTTTTAATTTTCCTTTATTCCTTTTACAAGGATACAGACTCACAAATAGTCACCACCCACAGTGTCTTTACAGCCCAAAGGGGAAAAAAGAAATAACAACACAACAACCTCATGCAGCGCTACAGGCTGGGGTCCGAGTGGCTGGAGAGCTGCCAAAAGAAAGGGACCTGGGGGTACTGGTTGACAGCTGGCTGAACATGAGCCAGCAGTGTGCCCAGGTGGCCAAGAGGGCCAATGGCATCCTGGCCTGCATCAAAAATAGTGTGGCCAGCAGGAGCAGGGAAGTCATTGTGCCCCTGTACTCAGCACTGGTTAGGCCACACCTTGAGTACTGTGTCCAGGTCTGGGCCCCTCAGTTTAAGAAGGATATTGAGACTCTTGAACTTGTCCAGACAAGGGCAACGAGGCTGGGGAGAGGCCTCGAGCACAAGCCCTACGAGGAGAGGCTGAGGGAGCTGGGGTTGTTTAGCCTGGAGAAGAGGAGGCTCAGGGGAGACCTTATTGCTGTCTACAACTACCTGAAGGTTGGTTGTAGCCATTAAGGGGTTGGTCTCTTCTCCCAGGAAACCAACACCAAGCTTCCCCCCTGTGCCAGGGGAAGTTTAGGCTCGAGGTGAGGAGAAAGTTCTTCACAGAGAGAGGTGTTAGCCATTGGAATGTGCTGCCCAGGGAGGTGGTGGAGTCACCATCCCTGGAGGTGTTCGAGAAGGGACTGGACACAGCATCACTGCCATGGTCTAGTAGGCATGAGGTGTTGGGTGACAGGTTGGACTTGATGATCTCTGAAGTCTTTTCCAACCTTATTGATTCTATGATTCTATGAAAACCACTGACAAACACTTCAGCTCTCAAATACCCTGCCCTTAAGTTACAGTGCAATGCCCAGAGTAGACAGGCAAGTGAAATTCCTTCTTGAAACGTTTCTAAGCTTCAATTCCCCATCTTTGAGCTGTCTTCTAGAACTTGTCCTCCCCAAACCTTACACTGTTTCTAAGATAGGAGGTGAACCTCAGATAATAATTAACAGGGTGTTCTAGACTACAAAGATTTAACTGTTGGCCATGCACATGAATTATTTTTTTCCCTTTGTGGTAGAGAAGAAAGTTACAGACTTGGGTTTTTTTTTTCAGTATGTTGCATGTGTGTAACTTATTTCTTGAAATCAGCAGAAAATAAATGGGCTCTGTGCCTCTGGACAGTGAGACTCAGGGTGGGGGGAAGAACAGAGAAGGCTACAGGCATCTTGGTGGTACCAAACACTACCAAGCTTTTGCTTAAGATTTTGCTGCCTTCATAATTACATTCTTAAACAGGTTTACATTTAAAAAAGGTAGCTGGAAGCCCTATGCACATTACTGGTGAAATGTCCTGTTAAGTGACAGCATCTAACCAATGCAGGCTGAGAAAAAGGGGAAGAAAATACACCACAAACATCTGAGTCCCTCTGAATTGGTCAGGACCTGGCAGAAGTGCTGAACTCACCGGCCCTATGGCAAAGTTATTTATACCTCAGAGTAAACTGTGGACGTTTGTGACAGAAGGACATAAGGTATTCACTGGGAGCCTGACATGAGAGTGTACAGCACTCAGGTGCTCATTTAATGATTTTTATTGTCAGTGAGCTGTTCAAATCTTTATATCAGACTTATAAGGTTCAGAGGAAGGTTATACCTGCACGTCTGAAAACCAGTCTGGCCTAACTTTTTCAAGAGTGAAGAAGAGTCAGAACGGACACTGCCGCCAGCCTCAGCCCACACCCCGGCTCCAGCCGTCCCCAGGCACGGCTGGACGCAGTTGCCTCTGGCTGCCAGAGGAGGGCAGCAGTCCCTCGGAAGTAAACTGCGTTCCCCTGCAGCTGCCAGCCACAGCAATGCTGACACTCCAGCAACTAATCCTCTACACTTGCAAGCAGAAAAATAACATTGCTGAACCTTCACGCTAATAAATTCCTGCCCTTCAAGAAAGAAGGACTAAAAAGTGGTGATTTTCTGTTTGGTTTTGCTAGGGGCAATTTTACTTATTCCTCGCTCTTTCTGTGGTCTGATTCAGCCAGGTCAGATCAGAAACACAGAGCCCTCAGACAAGAGATGGTCTATAATAAAACAAAATAAACCCAATGCAACATCCCATTAAGTTTCTTCAAGAAACATCCCTCAATTCTCAGTTCCACTTGTAAGACCTTAAAACAACAAAGATCACCCAACTGTTTTACAACAGCAGTACAAATAGGTAGTACCTCCAGCTCTCCCCTCCGTTGCCCTGAATGCTCTGCAGTTATCTCTTTCTATAAAGCACCTGCAAGGACTTTTACATATAAAACATAAGGGCCAACAACACAAAATACATAAAAATGACCCTAGGGAGGGATACTTCCAGCACAAAAGCAACAGTCAAACAAATTCTGCTACAGAAATAACAGATCTTCCCCGGGCCTGCCATATGCATCGACACAAAGCTAGGTCAAGGACTGTGTGACTCGTAAAGAATTTGTCTGAGGATACACACTGGTTCGTGTTTTACTGTACTTCTTTCCCAAGCCTCACTTTAGGCAGAGCAGTCCTCTACTTGAATCACACAATCAGCAGTGCTGCCTGCTGGCTCATCTGGCTCGGGAGGGAGTTTGCTGCAGGCAACACCATTGATGGCCACAAGCCCCAGTGACACATCTTTGGCCCAACTTCACAACCTGCTCAACCTCTGCCTTAAGCCTGTATTAACTCCACAGCTGTAAATCCACAGTTAAGGCAAACCCCTGGAAAATATACTGTCCTAACCCAATCCTTGTTTCCCACCTTTCCCCCCAAAATAAGAGACATGATTATTTGGTCTTTTCTCTTGCAAAGATGACTGGGAAAGCTGTGACCTATTTTTTGGAATATATTTTTAGGATCTCTAACTGAAACACTGCTAAATCAAGGCAGTTTGATCTTGCTTTGGTGACTAGTATAACACATGATAATCTTTAATTATGTTCAGAACTAAGATTGTCTCTGCAGACTAGTTTTAACAGAAGCAGACATTACACTATGAGAAACCAGCTCATAACAACTACTGGAAATGCAGGGAAAGTGTTTAGTATGGCCACAGATACAACTGAGTCATCACTGTAAGCTACATCTGGGACTAACATCTCAGTGAATAGAATAGATAGAATAGAATAGAATAGAATAGAATAGAATAGAATAGAATAGAATAGAATAGGAGTAGAATAGAACTAACCAGGCTGGAAAAGACCTTTGAGATCATCGAGGCCAACCTACCATCCAACACCATCTAATCAACTAAACCATGGCACCAAGCACCCCATCCAATCTCTTTCTAAACACCTCCAGTGATGGTGGCTCACCACCTCCCTGGGCAGCACATTCCAATAGCCAATCACTCTTTCTATGAAGAACTTCTTCCTAACATCCAGCCTAAACCTCCCCTGGTGCAGCTCAAGACTGTGTCCTCTTGTTCTGGTGCTGGTTGCCTGGGAGAAGAGACCAACCCCCACCTGGCTACAACCTCCCTTCAGGTAGTTGTAGAGAGCAATAAGGTCTCCCCTGAGCCTCCTCTTTTCCAGGCTAAGCAACCCCAGCTCTCTCAGCCCCTCCACATAAGGCTTGTGCTCCAAACCTTTCCCCAGCTTTGTTGCCCTTCTCTGGACACCTTCCAGCAAGTCAACATCTTTCCTAAACTGAGGGGCCCAGAACTGGACACAGGACTCAAGGTGTGGCCTAACCAGTGCTGAGTAGAGAAGCAGAATGACCTCCCTGCTCCTGCTGGCCACACTATACCTGATCCAGGCCAGGATGCCATTGGCCTTCTTGGCCACGTGGGCACACTGCTGGCTCATTTCCAGCCTACTATCAACCAGTACCCCCAGGTCCCTTTCTGCCTGGCCGCTCTCCAGCCACTCTGACCCCAGCCTGTAGCACTGCATTGTGCTCCCTCTGTGCCCAAGCTGAGAACAACTACACAGACCATCACCTCCAGATGAGTTCTGCCTTTGGTGACTCCTTCCAAGTTTTTTCTTCAAGCACACTGCTTACCCATATCAGTGATCCAGATGGCTATTCTCTCATAGAAGAAATTCAGTATCATGATGATGACAAAATTCAGGCATGAGGCTGTGACAGAGGTTGCCAGCTGAGGGGTCAATAATCCACTGATGGGCTGTAAGCTTTGGGTGTTCTCCATCAGGCTGGCAAAGGCGGCGTACACTGCCAGACGATACACGATCACAGCTATCATGCTAGCTATAATCAGAGACACCTATGGCAAGGACAGAGATTGGAAATACACTTACAGCTCAGTATAGCTATAGGCTATTTTGAAATAAGATGTCAATCATCATGCTTTGCAGTTTATAGATGTTATTCTTTATGGGTATGAGTTCAGCAGCACTGAGATGCAAAGCACACAGGCAAAACGATTTGTTATATTCCATAGATTAAACTCCACAACAGCATTTTGTTAAACACATGGAAAAGCAGAGAATCTAACAGCAATAGTCAAAAACCCCCAAAGAAACAGTGCAGAAAAGATATGGAATCACAAAAATGGAGATGGAAGGGACAAGTTTGATTATATTATTCACAATGAAATTCACTCTGCAGCTATTTCTACAGAGGAAGATGTGGATAGCTCATTGCAGTGAAAAACACTGTTTCTTTTTGCCTTTACTACAACTTTTTTCAGTATGGTGTGTTAACAGTACATAAGCCAGAGAAAAGTTGCCCCTATGCTAATCTGTCCAAGCAAATAACTAATTAATGACAGATTTCCAAGGCCTTTCTTTTTAAATCAAAACTGAAGTGCATTTTGCACAGCAGCAGGGAATTTGCAGGACAATAACAAAAGCCTGTGGTAGAACCATGATTAAACCCAGTTTGTGTCCATGTGATGGTTAGTGATGATCAGCAGCTCTAATGTATGTTAAAATGATGGTTCCACAAATGCTCACCCAGAACAACACCGTGGCTCCTGAGACGCAGAATCGCACAGCCTGGCTGCTTAGAGGCAAATAAGGCTCCATCTCCTGAAACAGGCAAGCACAGCACAGTTCACAAATCCATCATCTCTTTCTAATATCCAGCAGCACACAGAGCTCTCATCAGCTGTGTGAAAGTGTCCACATCTGAGGAAAACCATTCAGAAACCCTCCTTCTAAAAAGGGGAGATAGGACATGATTATGAGTGTGACAAGGGGAAAAAACCCACCCAAAAAGAGCAGGACAGAAGTGGCATTAAAATGTCAAAAGTTAAGACAGTAATTGGGAAGAATGGTCAAACCTTTGCAAAACTCAGCCAGCTACTGAAGGAAAAGGTCCAGCTCCTTCAGGAACAGTGTGGCCAGCAGGAGCAGGGAGGTCATTCTGCCCCTGTACTGGTTAGGTCGCACGTCGAGTCCTGTGTCCAGTTCTGGGCCCCTCAGTTTAGGAAGGAGGTTGACTTGCTGGAACGTGTCCAGAGAAGGGCAACGAAGTTGGGGAGGGGTTTGGAACACAAGCCCTATGAGGAAAGGCTGAGGGAGCTAGGGCTGCTTAGCCTGGAGAACAGAGACTCAGGGATGACCTTATTGCTCTCTACAGCTACCTGAAGGGAGGTTGTAGCCAGGCAGAGGTTGGCCTCTTCTCCCAGGCAGCCAGCACCAGAACAAGAGGACACAGTCTCAGGCTGCGCCAGGGCAGATTTAGGCTGGATGTTAGGAAGAAGCTCTATACAGAGAGAGTGATTGCCCATTGGAATGGGCTGCCCGTGGAGGTGGTGGAGTCACCTTCATTGGAGGTGTTTCAGGAGACTTGATGGGGTGCTTGGTGCCATAATTTAGTTGTTTGGGTGGGTTGGATTGGTTGATGGGTTGGACACGATGATCTTGAAGGTCTCTTTCAACCTGGTGTATTGTATTGTATTGTATTCATTAGGGGAACAGCCAGAGCTGGTACTGCAATGCCAGGCCAGGTGTCATACAGCTCTGAGTCCAAAACTGGCCTCAGTTTAAAAAAATTCTTAAGAGTTTCTTTAAATGGTCCCTTCCTTGGGTGTGCCACATTTCTCCACCCAGCCAGAAAATGCTTTCCCCTGCTCCTTTAATGTCTGTCTTTTTTTAACTGAAGAAATGCCTGCTTTCATTGGCTGCCACTCAGCATCAGGCAGCTTGGACTCACCCACAAATCCAAGTACCCCCACATTGCACTTTCCATAGTTCTCTTTTTCACAACCAATTGTAATATCAGATCACATGTATTAAGAAAGAATCATTTAAGAACTGATGCCAGCAGAAGATGATCTAGGAAAAGATAATCTGAATTTGCTGCATCTTTGGGACAAGGCACTGTAGCATGCTTACTCCCCCTCTTGGGGCAGGGGGCACCAATTACTCCAGGCAAGCACACTATTGAGTCTATTATCAATAAGGAAATGCTTGCTTTGGCAACCCAAGTTATTGAACCTGTGAAAACTTGTTGAAGGGAGTTTGTTTTCTGCTGCACAAGAGCCCAGAATGTGCTGAAGGCAGTGTCTCAATGCAGGGTGATTCTGCTGAATGCAACAGCCATGGCTGAGCTGTGTGTTCCTCCTGACAGAACCCAGCAGCAGCTGTTCTTTTATAAGGGTTGCTGCTTCCTGGTGGTGATATTCTGCAGTCAGCACACTCACACCAACGTGATTTTGTTTGAAGAGTAATGTGCTGTTCTCTCAGGAGAGATCCTGCCTGTATCTGCCTGAGTATACTTACTAAACACAATTATCTATACTGCAGTTTTGAGTCACAAGTTGTTTGATGGTGGTAACAGTTAAAGTCTCTATTAACAGAGCTATAAAAAAAACAACAGCTGAAGATAAGATGCAAGCACTGATAACAGGTAGATCTACATGGGCTTATAACATTTTACACCTATTGTGTATTAATATGCATATTCTGTACTAAACCCAAATCTTTCACACAGTCTAAGCTATTTAGCAAGTCTCCCACTTCAGAGCAAAAGGTAGGCAACAGTGTGCAATGACAGAGCCCTGAGTTCCACTGGTATGCTTCATTATTTATGTAAATTAAGAGTCTACCACAATCAGCAAACCCAGATTTTAGCTATGATCTACATAATAATTCAGCATCACGACCACATGAAGTGTTAATTAAAGCCTCAAGATGAGCAAATTCTTCTAGAACTTTGAATCATTGCCAGGAATAACGAAGAAACAATTTTCTGAGCAAAGCAAAGCCAGCCTTGGGACACATGAAGCAAAGTGACCCATATCCACATCATCTTACCAGCCTGCAGAATTATCCTATTGCAAATCACTGTCTTTTTATGTTCAGCGTGCACGTGACCCTATAGTGGCCTTTCAGTGGTTAAAAGGGGGCCTACAAGAAATCTGGAGTTGGACTTAGGACAAGGACATGTAGTGGTAAGACAAAGGGGTTTCCATTTAAAGAGGGTGGATTTAGATTAGAGGTAAGGAAGAAGTTCTTCACTCTGAAGGAGGTGAGGTATTGGAGCACGTCTCCCTGAGAAGTTGCAGATGCCTGGAGATGTTCAAGGCCAGGCTGGATGAGGCCTTGAGCAACCTGGTGTAGTGAAAGGTACCTGTCCCTTCCCATGGCAGGAGGCTGGAACTAGACAATCCTTACTGGCCTTTCCAACCCAAACCACTGTAGGGCTGTGATTGCTAAGGATCACTTCTAAACCTGCCACACAAAGGCTTCTGAAAATCCACCCAGGAACTAAACTGCTGTGTCATCAAGGACTGCACAGCCAGAGCATTTTTATGGTAATTGTTAATGCACACCTAGCACAGAACAGTGCAGTAGCTGTTATGTCACTCTGACATAAGAAAAATACCTGGTGGCCCAATTTCTGTTTCTAAAATAAAATCCAAATAAACCACCAATAAACTGCAGGCTTTGGTCCACGCTGTAGGCAACCACTGCCCACAAGTCCTTACATGATTACCCTCTGCTGCAGTCCATCACTTCAGCGCACACAAGGGCCACAAACCACCTCTGTGTGGCTTTCCCCTGCTCTTGCCTTCAACTGCAGCACAGCCACAGTTGTTCAGCTGGTTTTGGCCACTGCTCAGCCAGTTTTGGTCACTGCTCAGCCATATAAGAAAGTGGAGGTTTTGAGCCTGAGCATACACAGTGATGCAAGCTAGCAAATCACATGCAACAGGCAGGCATCTGGTTTCAATCAGCAGAACTAGCTAATGAAAAACTGATTTATCTGAAACTTTCCTGTGCAGGCAGAAATCAATATCTCAGCAGAGCTACACTTCAAATCATAGTGCATGATTATCTAAGCTAGAGGTACAAGAACAGCAGCATTAACACTGTGTGTGCAGAAAGGTAGGGAGAGACAGAAAAACTCTCTCTCATGAGAAATAAGGTTATTGTATGTACTTCCTAATAATTAAGGAGGCAAGACCTGAGAGACAGGGCTACTGTTTATGTAGCAATGATTCTTCCCACATTCTGGCTAAGCTTCTATTTCTTTACTGATGATTGTTTTAAGCATACTCATGACGAGTGGAAAAAAAAAGTAATTTATAAGCAGTTCTAGGCTGAGAAAGGATGACTTAAAAATGCACCAAACTGAAGTGGAGGATGTTGCATTGGAGGGCAACCATCTGATCCCTAAATTTCTCAAATAACTCTTATCTACATTACATTCAAATGAAGAAAATTAACACCTAGTAAGTCTAGAGCATTCAGCAGAGTTAAACAGTGTGGTTAATTGTACCTTAATTAGATTTCAGACAAAGGGCTTCAGCAACCTTCATCTCTCTAGTGTTCTCCTAACAAAGTGGTTGTGCCAGTAGCAAATCCACAGCAAGTCCCAGTTATGTATCTTTAGATCAAGGTGACTGCTTGCTCATGTTGTGTAGGGAGGAGAAAGACTGCTTTGAAAGGTGAGATTTCAGAGACTGCTACCTTGAAACGTGAAGGACACTGTAAAGATAGCATTAGCCAAGTGAGAGCTATCAACTTTGCCTTTGTATTCCTGATTTAATATATCAGTTTCCTGTGGAAATTAAAATCAGTAGAGGGTAACTAATGAAAGTTATGCATGCTCCAGAGGCAAAATCCCCCGTGTTTTCATTTATTCTGTGTGAAAAGCCTAGATAACAAAAGACATCTGCAGGAAGAGAGCCAGGCTCTACGAGATGGGGCACGTCTGCCATGTGCAAGACTTGAGACTGGAAAGCGAGACAGCCACACTGCAATGCCCCTGTGCCAGGGTGAACAGAGCCCCAGTTTCCAGACACCAACAGAGCTGTGCTGCTTCTAGCAGCTCAAGTGTTCTTCTCTGACACAAGTCAAAGAGCAGAAACATCAGCACTCAGACCGGGATGCCTTCAGCAAGAAAACAATGCATTACCCAATCCTGCTTTGATATTCAATGCAGTCTGTTGCGTTCAGTGAGGATGTGGTTGGCAGCGTGTTTAGGTATTTCAGCCAAACTCCCTGCTGTCATAAACTCTGCTCTGTGGAGATACAATAGCTGAGGGCTTGCCCTGCTCCAGTATAAATGTGCCATTTCTCATGTGTGTCACACACATCTGCAGCTAGTCAGGCTTGTTCCCAAGGCAGAACTCGCACATTATCGAACTTCCAGCACACAGCTCAACTTGCCAAGCCAGCAGGCTCATTACCTGAGTTACAGGATTCCTCTTCTTTTGGGTACATTTTGCCTCATACTCAGGTCTCAGCTGGAGCTGTTGCTGTTCCTCTTCAAAATCAACCAAATCCCACTCGTATTTCAGTCTAGCTTGCCGTCTCTTCCAAAACTCCAAGAACAGTGTAACTGCAAGTTGGAAATGTTAATATCTGGTTAAGGGAGGAGTGAACTGGTTCATAGTTTAATAGTTTCAGTTAGGGTTGGAAGGGACCACAAGGATCATCTAGTTCCAAACCCCCCACCATGGGCAGGGACACTCTACACTAGATCAGGCTGGCCAGAGCCTCATCCAGCCTGGTCTTAAACACTTCCAGGGATGGGGCCTCAACCACCTCCCTCGACAACCCATTCCAGGGCCTCACCACCCTCATGGTGAAGAACTTCCTCCTCACCTCCAGCCTGAATCTCCCCACCTCCAGCTTCATTCCATTCCCCCTAGTCCTATCACTCCCAAGTTAATAATTTCTGCCCTGGCTTCTGTTCTGCAGTCTATTATTTCTCCTTACAGTGTAATCCAAGTATTTTTATTGCCTATCTATTTAAGTTCACCACTGAGACCACAATAGGGATTAAGTAATTTATTAGCTAATTGAATTCCAGAAGTGGATGACAAGGAAGATGCCAAGATCTAAGATGGGTATTTCCATGGTTATGACAACCATGTTCCATTACAGTTTAACTATTACTGTGCAAATAGCAACAAGTGGCTGGAGAGTGGCCAGGCAGAGAGGGACCTGGGGGTACTGATTGACAGCTGCCTAAACATGAGCCAGCAGTGTGCCCAGGCAGCCAAGAGGGCCAATGGCATCCTGGCCTGTATCAAGAACAGTGTGGCCAGCAGGAGCAGGGAGGTCATTCTGCCTCTGTACACTGCACTGGTTAGGCCACACCTTGAGTCCTGTGTCCAGTTCTGGGCCCCTCAGTTTAGGAAAGATGTTGACTTGCTGGAACGTGTCCAGAGAAAGGCAACAAAGCTGGGGAAGGGTTTGGAGCGCAAGCCCTATGAGGAGAGGCTGAGAGAGCTGGGGTTGCTTAGCCTGGAGAAGAGGAGGCTCAGGGGAGACCTTATGCTGCCTACAACTACCTGAAGGGAGGTTGTAGACAGGTGGGGGTTGGTCTTTTCTCCCAGGCACCAACAGCACCAGAACAAGAGGACACAGTCTCAAGCAGCACCAGGGGAGGTTTAAACTGGATGTTAGGAAGAAATTCTTCATATAAAGAGTGATTGCCCATTGGAATGTGCTGCCCAGAGAGGTGGTAGAGTCACCATCATTGGGGGAGGAGGAGACTGGATGGGGTGCTTGGTGCCATGGTTTAGTTGATTAGATGGTGTTGGATGATACATTAGATGCGATGATCTTGAGGGTCTCTTCCAACTTGGTCTATTCTATTCTATTCTATTCTATTCTATTCTATTCTATTCTATTCTATTCCATTCCATTCCATTCCATTCCATTCCATTCTATTCTACACACAGGAAGGTGGTAATTCAACTAATTCCTTGGGTATAAACTTTGCAACACATGAACAACTATTACAGACAAGCAGAACTGGTTTCAAGTTCAAAGATTTCTGTTGCTTTTTGATGATGATTTGATATTATGACTGTTTCAAAGATGGTAAATGTCTGTTCTTTTCATATGATCAAGAGTGAGGCTGGCTTATGAGTTTTTTAAGACACTAGAGAGAACTGATTTGTGTCTATAATGTAAACAACTCTACAAGTTAGAATGCTGCATAACATTTTAAAAGCCCTCTATAAACTACTTTAAAATGTAAACCTCTAGTAATCCAACTGTTCTTATTTGAACTGGAGAGGCTTTACTCTTTTCACAAACACAGGAAAGCTTATCTTCTGCAGGTCTAAACCCTTTCACTGGTACTTCCTGAATGACTAATCCATGTCACTCAAATGCTAGTGCTTAACAACAAGATAAGTTTAGCAAAACAGCCACACAACATCATATTCAAAGGGTTTTTTTTTTTGAGGATACTCTATGAAAAAAATGAGTGACTAAATCCCTCAAAACAAATTCACAAATAGCTTTTCTAGTAGCACACAGAGAGATCTTTGTGTGTTAATGACTATCTAGCTTCGAATGGAAGATTTAATTATCATATTCATAGAAGCAGAATGGAACAGGAGCCAAAGCAATGCAGTAACTACACCTACAAACCTTCACAACGTTTAAGAAATGCACTCCAGACAATATGACCTTAAAGTTTGGACAAATATCACCTGGTGTGAAAGCCTGCTTACAGACAGTCAGGAAATCCACCTGTTCTGCATCATGGAAATCCACTGCAATGGATGAACTTCACTGGAGCAGAATAGAATCGGAGGATAGGATAGGATAGGATAGGATAGGATAGGATAGGATAGGATAGGATAGGATAGGATAGAATAGAATAGAATAGAATAGAGTAGAATAGAACAGAATAGAATAGAATAGAGTAGAATAGAATAGAATAGAATAGAATAGAATAGAATAGAATAGAATAGAATAGAATAGGAATAAACCTAACTAATTCTCATGCTGGAAATGCTGCTAATAAAGTGGTACTGATGGACCACCACCCAGTGAAAGGTCATAAAAGCTCTCTACAGACTCAGCATACAACTCTTACAGGGACTGGAGAAGGTTGCACCACTCTGTCTTAGGCTACTAAGGAAAGAAGCAGGAGTAGGAGTTAGAGTGCCCAAAGCTTATGATATCCTAGATATCTGCTGGAATTTGTCTGGTGGTTTTTAAGTCTAATTTTTCTGTAACTTTAAACTACTTTATACTTTCATCACTTTTGTATCTGAAGCCAAGTATTAAAGAGAAACCATTAATCCATTTCTGCCCACTACCAGTGTCCCCCACAGCAGTTTGGCCAAGAGCTCATGATTGCTTGACATAAAATTTATCAGGTGCACTCACCCCATATGCCCATGAAAATGGCAAAAAAGAGAGTTGCCACGTTGTCAAACAAATGGGAATACTGCAAGAGAACACACAGGATCAGGTCAGTACCAAACCAGATTTTAGCATGAGCAGAAATGCCAAGCAGCTGGAGAATCACATACAGACCTCTGAGGACTGACAGGTGGTGTTCAGTCTCCAGTACTCACACTCTCGGTCACAAAGAGGGCACATGATGATCTCTCCTCCAATTGCAGGGTCACAGATTTCTTTGCTGAGGAGAAAAACATTGTACACTAACTGTTTTCAATACATCTTAAGAGTTGCTAAAAAAACCCTGTAAAACTGCAGAGCTCCATTTGTTCAAAGCTCAACATTTGCAGCTTCATAGTGAAGAAAGGGCAGAAAGGGACCTGGGGGTACTGGTTGATAGTAGGCTGAACATGAGCCTGCAGTGTGCCCAGGTGACGAAGAAGGCAAATGGCATCCTGGCCTGGATCAGCAATAGCGTGGCCATTAGGAGCAGGGAAGTCATTCTGCCCTGTACTCAGCACTGGTACCTCGAGTACTGTGTCCAGTTCTGGGCCCCTCAGTTTAGGAAAGATGTTGAGTTGCTGGAAGGTGTCCAGAGAAGGGCAACAAAGCTGGGGGGGGTCTGGAGCACAAGCCCTATGAGGAGTGGCTGAGAGAGCTGGGGTTGCTTAGCCTGAAGAAGAGGAGGCTCAGAGGAGACCTATCATCCAACACCATCTAATCAACTAACCCATGGCACCAAGCACCCCATCCAGTCTCTCCCTAAAACCCTCCAGTGATGGTGACTCCACCACGTCCTGGGCAGCACAATCCAATGGCCAATCTCTCTTGCTGTAGAAGAACTTCTTGCTAACACCCAGCCTAAATCTCCCCTGGTGCAGCTTGAGACTGTGTCCTCTTGTTCTGGTACTGGCTGCCTGGGAGAAGAGACCAACCCCACCTGGCTACAACCTCCCTTCAGGTAGTTGTAGGCAGCAATAAGGTTACCCCTGAGCCTCCTCTTCTCCAGGCTAAACAACCCCAGCTCCCTCAGCCTCTCCTCACAGGGCTGTGCTCCAAACCCCTCCCCACCTTTGTTGCCCTTTTCTGGACACGTTCCAGCAAGTCAACATCTATCCTAAACTGAGGGGCCCAGAAAAAAATCTATACAGTGCTTATTTCAAAAGAAACAACCTCTGGCTGCTGAGATACTGGATCCCTCTTTGATGAGAGAACACTGCTGATCTGTCCTGTACTCACACTTTTGGTAGTCAGCACAAATGAGGACCTACACAAAAAGGTCAACCAGCTTACTCTGCATGACAGGTGAAAACAGAAAAGCTCATGGCAACAATAATCACTGGAAGTAAACAGTTTTGGGAGATGGCAGTGCTAGTTTTAGGACTTTATGTATCACAGGTACTCTAATAAAAAAAGCTACTGCCAAATGGCAACCAAATATTGCTTTTAACCCACAAACTGAGTCTTACTAATTACAAAATCACAAGTTGTGCATTAGCTGTCCAGCACCATTTCAGGCAATAAAGGTAACCAAAGAACAAATCTGTCTGCTCTGACAAATTTTAAAGGCTTGCTACCTGTCTTTTTTTCCTTGCAAGAACAGTATTTTCACATTGCTTAGCTTTTCCCCTCATAAGCCCAGGAGATTTTCAGCATTACACTCACCTGCTCATATTTTCATCCATTGTAAACAAGCCATAAAGAAAACAGATTAAGCCAACAACTGCCGCAAGGAATAACATCTCGGTGTAAAATCCCAGCCAGGCAAAATAGATCCCAATCTTCTCCCCATAGTACTTCCTGAATGCAACAAAGAAATTGCAATTAATAGGAATACAGAGCAAAGTTCAAAACTGCAACACAGAAAACTGAGCAGAGTCAAAATGAAAAAGCAGGTGGCTGGAAAGGGACTTTTCATAAGGGTGTCTAGCAATAGGACAAAGGGAAGAGTTTGGAGCTGAGGAAGAGTAGGTTTAGACTGGAGCTTAGGAAGAAGTTCTTCAGAACAAGGGTGGTAAGACTCTGGAATGGGCTGCCCAGGGAGATCGTGGATGCCTCTTCCCTGGGGTGTTCAAGGATGGGTTGGATGAGGCCTTGAGCAGCCAAGTCTAGTTGAGAGGTGTCCCTGCCAATGGTAGGGAAGTTGGAGTAGATGATTTCTAATGTCCCTCCCAGCCTAAGCCATTCTATGATTCTATGTATGTGCTCCTCTACAGCTGAATTATTGGTAATGTACCTCAGGAGCACCGGCTAGAATGAAAATGCTCAATTTCAGAGCAATCATTTTTCCAGCTGCTAGTAAAAACCTGCTTTGTGTCCTCTGAGGACCCAGTGCCCAGTCAGGCATCCAATTCTTAAAAGCAGCAAACATTTCCCAGCAGGATCAAGCTACAAATGTCTAGGCACTTGTCTTACAGCGAAACCAAGTGGGTATCTTAAAGCACAGGCAGTGCTTTACCTGATGAGGTCCAGAGGCTGCTCCTTGTAGAAGCGCAGGAAGCGAGCCCACTCCATGTACAGCGTGTACCTCTCGTTGTCACAGTTTGGGTCGTTTGCCTTTTTCCAGTACTGGCACTGTGGGCAAATCAGAGCAAAGGCAAAACACCTCATGGACAGTCTCAAAGACTACATTGAAAGAAACAAACATTCATGATCATGATGATGAACAGCTCTTAAGATCGTGCCAATTACATTAACTTGAAATTCAAAACACAGCACTCTACTTCAACACTTTCTTCAAACAGAACCCCTTCCATCTATGTAGTGTTTTAAGGTAATGCACATTTTCAGAGAACACCTATCACAGAATGGTAGGGGTTGGAAGGGACCTCTAGAGACCATCGAGTCCAACCCCACTGCCAAAGCAGAGTCACCTAGGGCAGGTCACACAGGAATACATCCAGGCAGGTTTTGAAAGTCACCAGAGAAGACGACTCCACAACCTCACTGGGCATCCTGTTGCAGGGCTCTGTCATCCTCACAGTAAAGTTTCTCCTCATGTTGAGGTGGAACCTTCTGTGTTCCAGTTTGTACCTATTGTTCCTTGTCCTATCCCTGGGCACCACCCCAAAAGACCCTGGCACCTTCATCCTGACAGCCACCCCTCAGATATTTGTAGATATTGATAAGATCCTCCTTCAGCCTTCTCCTCTCAAGACTAAACAGCCCCAGGTGTCTCAGTCTTTCTTCGCAGGAGAGAGGTTCAAGTCCCACAGTCATCCTTGTAGCTCTCCATTGGACTCTCATTGGAGATCCCTGTCTCTCTTGAATGGGGGACCCCAAAACTGGACACAGTATTCCAGGTGTGGTCTCACCAGGGCAGAGTACAGGGGGAGGAGAACCTCTCTACACATTCTGGACACGTTTTCTTGATGCACTCCAGGATTGTATTGTATTGTATTGTATTGTAAGGAGGCAGCAGCCCTGGTCTGCTTGTCTGGCTCCAGGCACAACACCACTTATGCCATTGGCCCTATTGGCCACAAGGGCACATTGCTGTCCCATGGATAACTTGCTGTCCACTGGGACTTCAAGGTCTTTCTCCATGGGGCTGCTTTCCCCATCTTAGCCATCAGTTAGCCTGCACAGGAACTACCAGCTGGTTTAACAGCCTGCTGTGGAACCACTCATTTGCACTGGTAGATTACTGCAGTAGATGGTTTGCTCCTTCACACTGGAATGGCAGATGCAATTGCAGAAGTTCAAGCTACCCTAATGTAGAAAACCACTATTTCACTCAACTTCCTGAAAAATAATGTGAATTTAAATCCTGTTCCCAGTACTTCAGCCTCATTGCAAATTGCACAGCCAAAAGCATTTCAGTCAGAGAAGTAAACTAGGGGCTATAAATTAAACTTGTTTCCTGCCTCCAGCCACAGCACCGTAATGGACTTTGTGCTGTGGCTTCTCCAGTTGCAAGGCAAGGAGATGCAAAATGAAATTCTGACACTAATTAACTTCAGTGGTGTTCCTCACTGTCATGCATCCACCTGCCAAGTAGCCACCTGCCTAAGAACATCTTGGAACTTCATCAGTTTCCTAGAAATGAAGCAGCACAAACTAACTGCAGTTTCTGACAGCTCTTGTAATTTTGTTGGGTGCTGCAGAAACTCTGCCTTGAGAAACAAATGCTCAGTCTGTGATCCTGATTTTTGGTGTGGTATTTTTTACCTGACTGCCTCTCAAGCACGAAGAAAAGCATAAAAGTGGTTTCTAAATAAAGATCAAGAAGTCTAATCAATTGAAAAACAAATAAAGGTTAAATAGGAAATTTTTAGGCAATGATTTGTGAGTCCATCTTGTAATTTGGGGATTTTTTTTCATGTGATTTCTTAGAATTTAGGGTTGGTTGTAATTGTAGAATACAATAAACCAGGTTGGAAGAGACCTTCAAGATCATTGTATCCAACCTATCAACCAATCCAACCCACCTAAACAACTAAACCATGCAACCAAGCACCCCATCAAGTCTCCTCCTGAACACCTCCAATGATGGTGACTCCACCACCTCCCCGGGCAGCCCATTCCAATAGGCAATCACTCTCTCTGTATAGAACTTCTTCCTAATGTCCAGTCTAAACCTCCCCTGGTGCAGCCTGAGACTGTGTCCTCTTGTTCTGGTGCTGGCTGCCTGCCTGGGAAAAGAGACCAACCTCCACCTGTCTACAACCTCCCTTCAGGTAGTTGTAGAGAGCAATAAGGTCACCCCTGAGTCTCCTCTTCTCCAGGCTAAGCAACCCCAGCTCCCTCAGCCTTTCCTCATAGGGCTTGTGTTCCAAACCCCTCACCAACTTCGTTGCCCTTCTCTGGACATGTTCAGCCTACCATTGACCAGTACCCCCAAGCCCGTCTCTGCCTGGCCGCTCTCCAGCCACTCTGACCCCAGCCTGTAGCACTGCCTGGGGTTGCTGTGGCCAATGTGCAGAACCCGGCACTTGGATGTGTTCAATCTCCTGCCCTTGGACTCTGCCCATCTGTCCAGCCTGTCGAGGTCCCTCTGCAAAGCCTCTCTACCCTCCAGCAGATCAACTCCTGCCACCAGCTTGGTGTCATCTGCAAATTTACTGATGATGGACTCAATGCCCTCTTCCAGATCATCAATAAAGACGTTGAAGAGCATGGGGCCCAGCACTGATCCCTGGGGCACACCACTAGTGCCTGGCTACCAGCTGGATGTGGCACCATTCACCACCACTCTCTGGGCTCAGCCCTCCAGCCAGTTCCTAACCCAACGCAGTGTGCTCCTGTCCAGGCCATGGGCTGATAGCTTGGCCAGGAGATATATACAGGAGATTCTTCTACAACTGCCTTTTATTATCTGTGCTTTTGGGAGAACCAACAGCACAAAATACTTCATTGCCTTGATTAGTCTTCTACAGCCTGGACTCTAATCAGCTAAAGCTTTTCCCTTGGACACCTTGAGGGTGTCCAATGTATCCATTTCATTTGCTAAGGGCAGCAAAATTCTTCTGCAACATTAAAAAAATATAAATCTCTATAAAGTATTCAAAATACCTCGTGGTGGAATTCACAGACAGATATAAATAACCAATGTAAGTGCACTAAAGCACTGTGACAAGTCTGAAGTAACTCTTAGCAACAAGGAGGGAATTTAAGATTAAAGTAATGAATTAAACTATTCCAATGGAAAAAAGGATGCTAAAAAGAAATCCATAAAATAAAGGATGTCTGTCTTGGTTTCTCCAAGGGATTTTAGGGCTAAATCTATACATGTTGTATTAAAAATCGACCCTACAGCCAAACTAAACACTAGCTTCTACCATCTTTACCTCACTTCCTGCAGTTGCTCACAAGGAGATAGACAAGTGACCACCCTACACTTACCTGCAGGGCTCATGCAGACCATTTGACTTCAGTCCCAACATTGTATTTGTGTAACTACAACATTTATGTAACTTCCTCTTCACTGTGAGGGTCACAGAGCACTGAAGCAGGCTCCCCAGAGGGGTTGTGAAGCCTCCTTCTCTGGAGACTTTCAAGACCCATCTGGATGTGTTCCTGTGTGACCTGTGCTAGATTCTATGGTCCTGCTCTGGCAGTGGGGGTTGGACTCGACGATCTCTGGAGGTCCCTTCCAACCCCTAACTGCTGTGTAACTGCAGTGTTTGTATGTACACACCCTGCACATGCCCACTGCTCAACCTATGCACCTACAATAATTGATTCCTTGCTACCATCTTGCTGATGTGTTATCACACAGTGTGGACCAGAGACACTGTAGAAATATACCAGGGAATAGCTCTGCTGCAAGTGCTGTGTCTGACAGATAAGTACATCCTAGAAACTCATCCATAGGAAGCAACATTTCAGCACATAAAAGCCACACAGTAGAGCTGGCAGACAGGTCTTGTGTAGTATAAAACAGGATCAATTACTGGGACAAATGGAGAGGTTTGAGAACATTTTCATTTCTGCTGGAAACAGCAAATGTCACAGTAGGTAAAAGAGTGAAAACATTGGGAAATGCTCAAGGGAGCAGAAAGCTCAAATACTCACATCATGCAGAGGATATGCAGCTGAATAGGTGCCATTATTTAGCAGCCTCTTAATCCCAAATTTTTTCTTCCCTTCTTCTGTCCCATAAGGGCAACGTGTCAGAATGTAATTAACCTGAGATTCAAAAAGAAGAATGTCAGACCTTGCCTGCTTGGAGGCCATACCACAGAAACCAGTAATGGCTGTGCACCATGTCTAATCTGAATACACAACACACAAAAGCAGAAAGGGTTTCTTCAGAAGTCCTTGCCCTGCATGAGACCCCTGAGGGCATGTTTGCCCTGCAGACATCCACGAGATCATTCCAACAAATACTAGTGCAGGCTTCTAAGAAAGGTGCACAGGCACCTAGGCTTTTATCCAAGGGTATCAGGTAATGACAGGACTAGGGGGAATGGAAAATAGAAATGGGTAGATTCAGATTGGGTGTTAGGAAGTTCTTCACTATGAGGGTAACTGAAACAGGTTACCAGGAAGGTGGTAGAAGCCTCATCATGGAGGTTTTTACGGCCAGGCTGGATGTGGCTCTGATCAATCTGATCTAGTGTGAGGCGTCCCTCCCCATGGCGGGGGGGTTGAAACTGGCTGATCCTTCCAACCCTGACAATTCTGTGATTCTATCACAGTGTACATACTCCTTCCTTGCAAGAATATTCTGATGGGACCATGTAAATCTGCATCCAAGTCTGTAAGGAGGCCAATTCGCATACATACTATTCTGTTTCTCATGGACGGTGAGAAGAAAGTGCTCTCATCATTAATGAGGTACAGCTCCTGCTTCTCCTTGCTGAATGGTGCTGTGAAGTAATCTGGCTCAGGGTGCATCACGCTCTCAGGAAGCCTGAGTGGGGCAAGCATACAGTCCAGGGGGTTCTCCACTGTGGAGGGAATGTCATTTTCCCTGATGGGAACTTTAATGTTCAGCACTTCTGCATATGTGATGAGAACCTCCCACGGGGCGTGGATCTTCACAAAATAGATCTTGCCATCTTCAGATTCCTGCCATAGGGAAGTTAAAGCAGCAATCAGAGTAAGCTGTGCTATATTGCATCATTTAAGAGAGCAGCTGTTGTACAAAATCCTTGTCTTTTTACAGATTTTGGAAAGGTTTACAAAACAAAACAAAACAAAAAAGGCAACAACAAAAGGAAAGAGCAACAGGGAGACCTTTTGTGCATATACATACGTCTGGGGAACGCTGGCAACACATTGCCCAGGGAGGTGGTGGAGGCCCCATCTCTGGAGATATTCAAGGTCAGGCTTGACAAGGCTCTGAGCGACCTGCTCTACTTGGGGATGTCCCTGCTGTCTGCAGTGGGGTTGCACTAGTTGACCTCTAGAGGTCCCTTCCAACCTGCTTCATTCTATGATTTTAACTGAAAAGCTTGTCTGAGTGGGAGTTTGCTCATAAGGACAACCTTTGCACTATTCAGACCTCACAAAGGCTTTTCAAACTACATTAGCGATGCATGCTGAGGCCTGAAAACTCTCATGACACTGTCTGTGGGGTTGCTGTGCAGGGCTGGCCTCCTGGCAGGCCATGTGTCCCTCAGGCCCCCATGTTGGACTCTAGAGCTGTTCCCTGTGCTGATGGGGGTAGTTTTCATAGATCAGTAGTGTACACCGTGCAAAAAGGAGGCACCAACCAGAGCTGGGATCTGTTACAGCCTCCCAGCAATGATAAGGGATAATCTTATCTTAGGCTTTGCCCAGCAGTGTATGTTCCAGCATTCTTCTGCTTACCCAGCAGAAAGTGGCAATCAGAAGGTATTTTTAAGATGTTGATCAATGAATCCCCATCTACAGATGTCACAGAGTCTGAACTCCATCAGGGTTGTTTTGCCCATCTTATCTCTGGCAGAAATGGGTGTCACCATCCCACATTCTCTGGGTATTAAACTAAAGAGTAACACTAATCAAACATAGAGACAGAATGAGGGACAATGGTTTGAAATGGAAGCAGGGCAGATTCAGGTTGGACATCAAGAGGACATTCTTTACATGAGAGTGGTGAAATACTGGGAACAGGCTGCCTGGGGATGTGGTTGAAGCCCCACCCCTGGAGATATTCAGGATCAGACTTGATGTGGCCCTGGGCAGCCTGATCTAGTTGGAGGTGTCCCAGTTTGGTGCAGGAGCGTTTGGACAAGAGGACTGTTGAGGGTCTCTTCCAACCCAATACAATCTGTGAATCCCAAAGTTGTTACAGCATCTGGTGGGCATGTCCTAATCCAGTCACTGGCTTCCACACCTGCTATGAGTATTTAGGTGGGAGTAAATGTAGCTGTCAGCATACTTCCCGTTTACATGGGTTTACACGAGGTCACAGCTATTTAGGAACTGCTTTCTTTCTGTCATGGAATCAAAAGCCATCACTTCCTCTTGAACCAAGATTGCTTTGCTTGCACAGTTCTTATGACCATAGCTGGAAAAATAGCTCAAGTCCATTAAGCTTGTTATCACTTTTCTCAAAGCACAAGGTGGTATATACTAACTAATCACCTGCAGGCCTCTTTCTTTGCTCCTTGTTTCCCGTTTCTGTTTGTTTGGGTTTTTTTGGTTTTCTTTCTTACCTTCTTGTCTTCTGTTTCTAGCTCCAAACCAGCCTTTTGCAGATTACTCTCAAATTCTCTTCTTCTTTCCTGAGGAGAAATAAACACACTTTATTAACTGCTGAAGTTAGCAACTAACTGATCACTTACTGATGATTTCAGCGAGATTCACTCCTCTTAACTGCCCTGATGACAACCCCTTAAAGCTATGTGACCTTTGTAAAACAAAGCAGACAGAAACCAGTTGTTGCATACCAGGACACTGCTGAGTGAAGGCCAGCCTAGTGATGGCAACACATCAGGAATTGCGTTGATGAATAACAGGGAACCTCTCTGTGAGCAATAGGCTCATGAGCTGTGAAATCTCCTTAACCAGAGGAAGTGAATGATGATGTGTCCAGCTCTGGGGCCCTCAACATAGGAAGGACATGGACCTGATGGAACAGGTCCAGAGAAGAGCTACAACGATGATTCGGGTGCTGGAGCACCTCTGCTACATGGACAGGCTCAGGGAGCTGGGGTTGTTCAGCCTGCAGAAGAAAAGGCTCTGGAAGACCTAATAGAGGCCTTCTAGTACCTGAAGAGGGATACAAGAAGGCTGTAGAAGGACAGTTTCCAAAGACCTGTAGGGATAGGATGAGGGGCAATTGGTTTTAAATGAGAGAACAGGAGATTTAGGTTGGATGTTAGGAACAAATTCTGCACCATGAGCGTGGTGGAACACTGCAACAGGTTGCCCAGGGAGGTAATTGACCTCCCATCCCTGGAGATAGACAACGTCAGGCTTGAGAAGGCTCTGAGCAACCTGCTGTGGTGGAAGAAGTCCCTGCTGACTGCAGGGGGGTTGGATTGGTTGACCTTTGGAGGTCCCTTCCAACCCAAACCATTCTATGACTCTCTGATTCTGTGTGTCTTGAGCATTTCTGACCCTTGTGGAGGGTGGTGTGTGCGGTGTGTTATTGCTCCAGTTCAGCTATGTTTAAGAGAAAGTTTAAACTAGATGAAAAGAAAAATTCTGGGATCCCATGCAAGACTGACTGCCTACAGTGGTATCTATTTGCCAGTGTAACAATTGTGCCTGATCCAGATGTTTGAGTACTGATTACAGGCAATTCTAACAGCATGCTTCACAACTACCATAACTGTAAGCCTAGATAGGAGGAACAATTCATCACGTGTGAGCTCACACATGCTTAGCTTGCATAAAGTCCGTGTGGACTTCATCCAGAGATAAACAAAGCTGTCTGTGGCAGGGAACAGAGCCTGTGTCAGCTCTGAGTTTGAGACAATTCTTGAACTCTGTATTTTGCCAAGTAATTCCTGGGTGGTATCTTTAGGAAATAGCATCTTCTTCCCCTCCTTCTCTGTACAAGCTTTGTTTCTGTTAGGAAACTGAATTAATTTCCTTTTAATTGCATAAAACTTGCTGAAGAATTACCAGAATACCTACAAGTAAGGCTAAATATTTTGCCCTGGCCTCTGTAGAACACACTGGATAGACTTCTAATTTATTTCTAGCTACAGCCTGCAAATGCTCTGTGATGATTTCTCTACTGAAAGGTCTTAAAATTTTTTTTGAAACCCACTAAAAAGACCCCAGGCCACCTTAGTTTTCAGCCAATTTCTCTCCTGTGTATCTGTGAGGAGCAGGCTGCTCTTTTTTTGCACTGCAGTTTGCAGAAACTACTCAGGATAAATGGATACAGACTGAAGAGGAGACTTAATGGCCCTCAAATCTATTCTAAGATGTACTGATATATTTCCCTGTGTCAGTAGCCTCACATTCTTACCTGTCATATCTGACTTTGCTACATATTATTAGATATTAAATTAGATACTGGCCTAGATAGACTTGCAAATATGGTAATTCCCAAGTTCTAGCACAAGCTGAGGGCAAATGTAATTCCACACACCCTTTTCTCATTAACCTCTCCCACAAACTTGCCTACATGCACCTGCATAAACACAGCAGAGAATTAATTTGCTGACCTACTGACCTCACAGAGAATACCACTAAAAGGTGATTTCTGATTGCATTTGGAAGTGCTACAAGCAAAGCTGACATACATGGCTGGTGCCCAAGGCTGTGTGCTACTCTGGATTCTATTTTCTCCAAACAAAGCACTTTGGTGTGCATTGTAACGCTGAAGGAGAGCCAAGTGAGGCGGCTCAGAGGGTTCAGAGAGACACCAGGCAGCTCCTCCTCCAGTTTTGCAGCTTAATAACAGAGAGCGCCAAAGGGTCTGGCCCCACCTTACTGATCTTTCCTTACCCATACACTTAGTGTGATAAATTGCAGTGCTCTAATGGAAATTATGCTCCTTTTACCACCTTGCTCTCTTCCCAGCAGCCACCTTCTCTGAAAGCCATGCAAATGCACTGTACTTTGCAGTCAGTCCAAACACCATCTTTGAAAGGAAATCAATCTGCTGCAAAGCCACAATCCTCCCCCTCTTCTTGCCAAATACTGTGGTTCCTCATGTCCCCACCAAAGGCTTTAAATGGACAAAATGTACCCAGTGCTGCTTTGATTCAAGATGTACTTGTAAGAATTTAAGCTGACTGTCCCAAACCCAGAAAGACAGACCTGGTGCTTGTATTTGTGACTTGGCTGTAGGTTCCACTCTGCAGTCACAGAGGGATGAGGGAAGCATAAGCAATCACACAGGGAAGATCAGTGGCAGTGGGCTAATGCACTCCCTCACTTTTTATTTAAGCACAGTTCTTAAGCCTCTCCAAAACACCTGTAAACCCACATTTTCTGAGGCTACTGTGGGCTATAAAGGAGAGGCCAGCAGAGCATTAACCTCCCCAGGCACTGCTGTGGGCATCCTGGACACTTGCACAGAGGCATTTACCACCTAACATAGGCTTGTCTGCAGAGAAGCACCCTGATAAGATTAGGAAGCAAGATCCAAAGTCCAGCAGCACCAATACACCCAACTCAGATGCAGCACTGCATGAGCAGGTATCTAGGGAAGATAGGCAACTATTATAAACCTGAGTCTTGATAATGGTGCTGTCACTCCCAGTAACAACAACCAATAAACAGGAGATTAAAATAACTTTAAGTTTACAACTCACTATTCTGCAATCAAACTCCTCTTTCTTGGTTTTGCCCTGCAAAAGCCTTTTACTTATCAAGATGCTCAGGCTTATTCCAACTGCAGTCACATGTAGGATACTGGGGAACAGAGAGAGGACAGTGACACGCCCCTGTGAAGCACACATGGGCTCTGCTCTCAGCTGTGCCCTTGTGAGAAAACACAAGTCACTTCACAGGGCTAACACAGATGGGCTCAGTTTGAGCTCAGGCTGCCCATGCAGCTCCCTGGCAAGAACATTCCAGGTGAGATGGAGCCTGTTCAGGAAAGGCTCCTGGTTGTCTTATGCGGCTGCAGCCATCAGAGCTGGAGGCGGATGGACAGATGAGGTAAATGGCCTTAGCACAGCACTGCAGCGACTGCCCCAAGGCCTGGTGCTCTCTGAGTCCTTCCAAGTGCAAGAAGCACCAAACACCTTCCTTCTGCAAGTGATGCCCCAGCAGCACAGAAAGGTACCCAGTCTGGCTCAAGCCATTTTCAGCAGCTCCTGCAGAGCTGGGCACACAGCTTCTCTCAGGGTGCTGCAGTAACAAGCAGCACCTGATGTGTCTGCTGCCCATGGCTCCCTAATGTTGGGCACACAGCTTCTCTCTAGGGTGCTGCAGTAACAAGCATCTGATGTGTCTGCTGCCCATGGCTCCCTGATGTTGGGCACACAGCTTCTCTCTAGGGTGCTGCAGTAACAAGCAGCATCTGATGTGTCTGCTGCCCATGGCTCCCTAATGTTGGGCACACAGCTTCTCTCTAGGGTGCTGCAGTAACAAGCAGCATCTGATGTGTCTGCTGCCCATGGCTCCCTAATGTTGGGCACACAGCTTCTCTCAGGGTGCTGCAGTAACAAGCATCTGATGTGTCTGCTGCCCATGGCTCCCTAATGTTGGGCACACAGCTTCTCTCTAGGGTGCTGCAGTAACAAGCAGCATCTGATGTGTCTGCTGCCCATGGCTCCCTAATGTTGGGCACACAGCTTCTCTCAGGGTGCTGCAGTAACAAGCATCTGATGTGTCTGCTGCCCATGGCTCCCTAATGTTGGGCACACAGCTTCTCTCAGGGTGCTGCAGCAACAAGCATCTGATGTGTCTGCTGCCCATGGCTCCCTAATGTTGGGCACACAGCTTCTCTCTAGGGTGCTGCAGTAACAAGCAGCATCTGATGTGTCTGCTGCCCATGGCTCCCTAATGTTGGGCACACAGCTTCTCTCTAGGGTGCTGCAGCAACAAGCATCTGATGTGTCTGCTGCCCATGGCTCCCTAATGTTGGGCACACAGCTTCTCTCTAGGGTGCTGCAGTAACAAGCAGCATCTGATGTGTCTGCTGCCCATGGCTCCCTAATGTTGGGCACACAGCTTCTCTCAGGGTGCTGCAGCAACAAGCATCTGATGTGTCTGCTGCCCATGGCTCCCTAATGTTGGGCACACAGCTTCTCTCTAGGGTGCTGCAGTAACAAGCAGCATCTGATGTGTCTGCTGCCCATGGCTCCCTAATGTTGGGCACACAGCTTCTCTCAGGGTGCTGCAGCAACAAGCATCTGATGTGTCTGCTGCCCATGGCTCCCTAATGTTGGGCTATCTAGTGCCAGTGAGAAAGTTTCTGTCTGGGATGATGAAAAGTAGGACAGGATTAGATAAGATTCCTTTCTGTATCTCCATGGCCCACTGGGGACAGGGGGATTTTTGTCCCTATGCCTACTGGAAAGAGTTATTTTGCACTAAGTCCTAATGCTCTAGAGTTTCTGGGGAAAACATAACCACTTACTATCAACAATGACCATGTCCTGGTCATGCATAAATGTTTACTAGATAGTTTAAAAAACTGTATTTATTCTTCCATGTTCACATGCATTTCATACCTGGGTAAAATACTTCCTCTCATCTGCTAAAGGCTTTCAGGAAAAATATAAAGTATTGTCTCACAAAAGTGTAACCCCAAATATTGCTTAAGAGAGACTTGGTGGTTAGGATGTATTCAGGTAGCCTACAGAAGGCAAGTTCAAAACAGAGTTTAAGCTGTAAAGTTCCATGGGAACATCAAGGAAGTTAATGCATTTGTTGGGGATGATGAACAGACTGAGTCTTACATCTGTATCAGGGCTACACTGGAACACACAAAGGAGTTATTCATCTCTCTCAGAAACACAGAATAAAGCTGTTTCCTCCAGACAAGGAAACAAAACCATTTGCCACAACTGTTATTCTCTTCCTATAAACATCTCTATTCTTAGCTGTTACATTTTGCTGTATCATTGCACTAAATAAATTGACATGTCTTTCCTGTGACAACGGTACAGTATGCCAGGCACATTCCAAAGGCTGCACTGCATCACTGCTTGTTTCATCCCAAAGGCAAGAGCACAGTGCTTCTATGCTAAGAAGTCTGTCTTAGTTCACAGACATATTCAATCTATAAAGGTGTAAGTACAGGACAAAATGAATTTTCTTAGCAGATTCACCAAGAACTCTGTGGAAACTCACTCATTGGTATCTTCATGCCTGTCTGTTCTGTGTCTGCAGAGCTAACCCACAGGGCCACAGACCAAAAGCCTTCTTCATGGGGTCACAAACTCTTTTGCAAGTGATAGACATACACAGGATTACATCTCACAGAACTTGATACAGATGGCCCACTATTTTGCAAGAAAGTTGTTTCTTTCTAAGTGCATTTTTACCTCCATGAGGAAGTTCATTATTAGCTGCTAGCTCTTGGGTTCTTCCCCGAGGGAATCCTTCAGTCAATAATGACACTCACACACATCACCTTTGGTCTGGCAAAGACTCCTGCCATCCCCTAACGATCTATAAATCAGTGAGAAGGAAATTGCTGTGCACAATACAAATGACTAGACTGGGCATTTGGCTCGTTTTCCTCCCCACTTGAAACATTACCTAAATAGTCTCCATTTCTTCCCTCCTGTTCCTTGAGTATGAGTAATGGAAAAGTTTATTTTAAGAGTTGCTTTCACATATTTTGCATGGGCAGCTTGTTTTCTCTACACTGACTGATCTTTCCCTTCTTTTTAAAGTGCATTTTACTTTACAGTAGAAGGAGGAAGCTAGCTAAGGCTGCAGCATGACAAAGAGTTAGTATGGTTTGGAAAAGCATGCCTTGACAGAAACCTCTGGCACCATAGCTGTAATACAAATGCAGTCATAGTATCATAGTATCAGTCAGGGTTGGAAGGGACCACAAGGATCATCTAGTTCCAACCCCCCTGCCATGGGCAGGGACACCCTACACTAGATCAGGCTGGCCAGAGCCTCATCCAGCCTGGGCTTAAACACTTCCAGGGACAGGACCTCAACCACCTCCCTGGATAACCCATTCCAGGGCTTCACCACTCTCATGGTGAAGAACTTCCTCCTTACATCTAGCCTGTATCTCCCCACCTTCAGCTTCATTCCATTCCCCCTAGTCCTATCACTACCTGATATCCTGAGAAGTCCCTCCCCAGCCTTCTTGTAGGCCCCCTTCAGATCCTGTCAAAGCAAATCTCAAGTCAAAGCAAGTCTCTCAAAGCAAATCTCCTGAACGTGGCTAGCTGGGAAAGCAGACTCCGAGATGCTTGAGCTGGGAAAAGCATGGGAGATACTACTGCATGAAATAAACGTTGTGGTCTACATTAGATCACATTTGCATATGGGCAGCATAAGTCCTTAATGAAAAAAAACCCAAACCAGCACTCCCTTCAGCAAGGTATTGAAGCAGTAAGCAAGTTTGGGTTTTATTTGCTTACAGCCCAGCTGTGCAGCTTTTGTTCAAAGAAGATTAGACATCTTAATTATGAAACACTTTACCAAAACACAGACAAGAAACATTCTTTACTTCACAGACCTTGGGTTTTGATCATGATGTTGCCATAAGTCTCTGTATAATTAGCTTGCTCCAGAAAGCCTTATCTTTCAGAACAATGTGATTACAGGAGAATGAAGTGGGGTTCAGTTTTGGGGTTTTGTGGGCTTCTGGTTTTGTTTGGGTTTGGTTTTTAAAGAACTAACTCTGGAGATATACAAAAGTAACCTCTCCTGGGTCAGAAAGAATGTTGATGTTTCAAACATTATGCTTACCTAGTATTTGTTGTTCACCTTGACTGCATCTCATACTATTGGATTTTTTTTTAAATAGCTTGCATTTACATATAGGTCAGGTCAGAGCTCAGTGTCAATGTGAATAAGGAACAATTACATCTCACTTACTGATTTTTGTCTGACCTACTGCTGTCATTCAGGCAACTGGGTCTTGCTGGGAAATGCAGGGATCATCACTGACTGGCAGTTTAGAGAAAGCCTGTACCTGTATGCTCTGTTCCATAGGAGGTCTTTTATCAAAGCCAGTTTAAATAGAATGACTACACATAGGCAGACAGCAAGTCAAACACAGGGAAGGGCTTAAAGAGGAGCTTTGTGTTTATTTTGATCAGAGGATAATAGTAATAATTAAAAAAGCTCTAAAGAGAAAATTCATGGATTCACAGATCTTAGAATTCATTTCTGCTGTAACTGAATTCAAAAGACAAGGAAAAAAACTTTGCTCCATCCCATTTGGACAATGCTTTGCTTCTTAGGCATTGGAATGTGCTGCCCAGGGAGGTGGTGGAGTCACCGTCCCTGGAGGTGTTCAAGAGGGGATTGGATGTGGCACTTGGTGCCATGGCCTAGTAGTCATGAGGTGTTGGGTGACAGGTTGCACTTGATGATCTTTGAGGACTTTTCCAACCTTATTAATTCTATGATTCTATTTAAAAGAAACCTCCTCCATTTAACTATTAACAGACACGGTTTAACCAAAGCCACAGCTACCTATAAGGCTGTTCACTGAAGAAAGCAAAATCAGGTGGATTACTTGGCACTGACTATTGATCAGGCTAAGCAAAGGAGAATGATCAATGCTGTAAATGAATCCCCCCAAATCTAACATAATTGGATCCTAACCACAACAGTAAGTCTCACAGAAATTTGAGTACATGGAAGGGCTTTTTAACACAGCTATCAATTTTTTAGCTAGATTTGAAAGGCTTAGTAACTGATATTCAGCTTATGATTGGTAAGACTTAAGAGGACCTTAAAAAGATAAACTTACCAACTTTTTTTCCCACTCCTTATTGAGATCATCCACATAGGAGAGAACAAAATCAATTCTCCTGACACCATCTCTGAAGAAAATAGAATCTTTGCTTTGATGCCTTTTATCAATCTGTGGAAGACACAGGCACATGATTAAAACACCCAAGCATTGTTGTTGTTCAAAAGATGTAGCAGAAGACAAAGCTGTTCCCTAAGATTGTCTCAACACTTCAGTTTCTCCACAGCTCAAGGTTTAACAAGGCCTGCAGCCAGTTAAAATAGCTGCAAAATTAGTTGTTTACATCCACAAACATTACATGTAAGTAGCTGGTACAGGAAGAACAACTGTATGCTAGTGTAGCAACACCTGTGAGCAACACTACCACCTCAGAGTCTTCAGTGTGGCATACATCATCAAGACAAGTGTTATCTGGCAGCATGATTTTCTTCTGCAGTTAGTCAGAGTGTCACTCTACACAAAAACCAGGCCAGGTAGCAAAAAGTAAATTCCATGCATTTTCTTCTACATGACAAGACTCACTGAACCAACTACCATGGAGACATCCATCACAGCAATGACTACCCAGGAAAATGCTCACAAACAACACAGGAATTACACTCAAAAGCTCAGTATTTGCTTTCTTGAGGAAATAAAACAAATAAATCTAATGACATGTATGAGTGCAACAAGGTAATTAGCATTCTAATTGATCTATTAAGGGCATATTTTCATTATCAGCATGCCAGAATGTCACAATAACAACATTCATCATTTTCACTGCTGAGAGTAGGGTAACTAATGTTGAAGCAAATAAAGACTATTAACTCCTAGGGAAATTAACATAATATTAGGTCATATTATTTATTGTCCTATCGATATTCACCTCTACCAAATTGTTCACAAGATTCAAGGTTCATACAACAGAATGCTCTCCATAAAAGCTAACACTGGTCTCAACTGAACTCCATGCTAAGGAAGGTTGGTAGTGGTCTCTTTAAACCACACCCATCAGCAAAGCTGTGCTAATATAAGACTGACTTTGGGGTTAATTCTATTGCAGTAGGAACAAAACCAGAATGATCCAGAGGATATGCTTCTGTCTACTCCCCTATAAAGCCATGCAACAACGCATGTGAAAAGTATTCTGTGTTTCCTCAGAGAACTTTACAGCTGTGAACCTTGCTCCCAGTTAACAAAAGGCACCACACAGTGAAGCATGTTATTACTGCAGCCATTCAAGCCACTTGCAGCATCATTCATCACTGCTTTACCCTGAGACGTCGCTTCAGGAACAGATTATATCTCCTTCCACTCTGCTGGAATAACCAACAAGTAGTTAGCAAGCCTGCAGGTCCTCTCCAAAACCCAAACCAACTGCTTCAAGCACTCATCCCCAACTGAAGCCAGCAGGAAATCAATGTCCTTACAACAGCCAGGAAAAGCCTCCAGCTCTTAGGGAAACAAAAGCATCCACATGCATTATGACTATGATGAATTGTTTGATAAAAGCCAAATTCTGCTGGCATTCATTTTGATAACAAACTTGGGTGTTTTAAAATAATGACTCCTGTAATACTAAGAGCCAGCATTTGAATACTTAAGATGATTTAAAGGAAAGTAATAAAAAATTCTTTGAACATGATGCAAAGGCAACCAGGCAAGCACTGGTTAACATACAGGGCACGTGTGTGTCTGTTAGGTTGGACCCACTAGGACATACAAAGATGAATGGCAACCTCAGAATTCCAGGGCTGACAAAATTACAAGTAGTAATATCCACATACTCCATAACATGAGATTATCTTCACACAGGCTCAAATCTAATAATAAAACCCCTCCAAACTTAAAAACATCCCTGTTCCATAGTACTGCACAACTTGATGCATCTTCACTAGACACACTGTAACTGCTGAAACCAGGTAAGAGCCTACTTGGATGATCCATACACAGAATCCTATAATGGCTTAGGTTGGAAGGGACCTCAGAGATCATCTGCTCCAACCCCAGTGCCATGACCAGAGACACCTCTCAACTGGACTCAGCTGCTCAAGCCTTCATCCAACCTGGCCTTGAGCATCCCCAGGGAGGAGGCATCCACAACCTCCCTGGGAAGCCTATTCCAGAGTCTCCCCACTCTCAGGCTGAAGAGCTTCTTCCCAAGATCCAGTTTAAAATTACTCTCTCTCAGCTTAACACCATGCCCTCTTGTCCTATTGCTAAACACTCTTATGAAAATTCCCTCTGCAGCTTTCCTGTAGGACCCCTTTGGGTACTGGAAGGCAGCTCCAAGGTCCCCCCAACCTAGCTCCCTCAGCCTATCCTTATAGCTAAGGTGTTCCAGACCTTGGACCATCTTTGTGACCCTTCTCTAGACTCACTCCAACAGCTCTGTGTCCTTCTTATGCTGGGGATACCCAGAACTGGACGTAGTATTCAAGCTGGGGATCTCACAAGAACAGAGTAAAGGGGCAGAATCACCCCACTTACGAAGCTGTCCTTGCCTTTGGGGAGCTACAAAACACTGTGCTGCAAATCAAAGTAACACAAAAAAGCTAGAAAAAGAGTTACTTCCTAGAAATGCTGCACTCCTCTCTTTGCCCACCCTCTTTGGCAGGTCTCCTGAAGTTTTTTTCTTCTTGAGAAATATTTACAGCAAAGCAATACAAATAGAGTACTTCATGAGACTAGGTCAGAAAAAGCTTCTGCCTCCTAATGCTGTACATGATCATGCAAGACTAGGAGGCTCACAAAAATCATGGGAATCCAAAGAAAGAAGAAAAAATTAGCAGCATTTGCCTGTTCTGTGTTGTACTTACAGGCTTGGGGATTCTATTTTAAACTGTAATTGTGACTACAACCAAACTGAAACTGTTCAGATGTTAATCAAATTAACATGGTGCACAAAACCACACTGACATCTGCGTGACATCGGCAGTGCTGTAATCATTCACCATTACAAGAAGTGAACACCAAAGTGCATTTTAACAACTTACAACACTGAAAAGTGGCCTTAAAACCAAGACAAGATTATGTGAGCACCAATTTTTGTCTTAGTGAACTAACCTGAATCCTAGTACACTGAGAAAAAGAAATCAGTAAGTAACATTTCTTCTTTAAAAGACTCCTGCCAAAGGAGTGCCCCAAATTCTTTGAGTAGCACAGTTATAATTAGATTATTCCCTGCAACTGAAGTCATACTTTATCTTTCATGCCATCAAAGTCTGCTCATTTTCTAGGATGTATCAGAATCCTGTTCAGTCATTAAAAGGTCTGATTATCAATTTAAGATGATGCAGCAGGCATCTGTGGATCTGCTTTGAGAAGGGGACTCCTTATCACTTCTTTCTCCTTCTGCAGATAGGATTATTCATCATGGATAGTGACAGCCCTGCTTAATAAACCCATGAATTATTCTTGTCCATTTTGCTGCATATAGTTTCACAAGAACAAGATCAGCCTTGTATAATCATGCAGTTCTGTGCATGCATGTGCACTTAGAGGTTTAACATACATAAAATGTTAGCAATCTGCACTGGCTGCACCAGTGAATCACCAAACCTTACACATTAGTGCATCACCTTTCTTAACAGCTCTGTGCAGAACTGTATTCAAATTAATTGATCTCAGACAACCTGCAGCTACTGAATGAAGCCACAGCTCATCAGAGCAGACATTCTGTGATGTGTACTTTCTGGGATACAAAGAGCCGAATTAAAACTTCCCAGCTCAGCACAGATAGCAAGCAGAAGCTTCTGAAGAGCTGAATAATACCCACAAGTCGCAACAAGGGAAATTCCAGCTGGATGTGAGGGTGTGGTTGATCAGGAACAGGTACAACAGGTTGTCCAGAGAAACTGTAATCTTCATCCTGAGATCACACAGCTTGAACAAGCAACCTGATCTAAGTCTGAAGTCTGCCTTGCCTTGTGTAGTAGGCTGGCCAAGGAGACCTCCAGAGGCCCCTTCCAGTCCTAGCCACTGTAGAATTCTAGGGAATGATTCAACTGCAAGTGTTCAGCACTTAATAGCATTCCCCAAAAGCTGAATTAATCCAACAGCTACAAAGCAAGCCAATGAAAACTACTTGTTCAAAAACAAATACTACCCTCCTGTTCTCCTGTAGCAACTCTCTAGTTTTAGTAGTCCAATTATCTCAGAGTGACTTCATAGCCTGGAGACAGATGTGATAATTGAGTACTGTAAGGGCCTACCATAAAGAGCTAAAGTTTTTCACATGACTACATGAGGGCACACTTTCTGGATTCACACAGAAATCAGTATTTCTAGTCACCCTCAACTGGTAACTTCTGTCTAGACACCCAGGGGAGGTCAAGATATTGGACCATGTTCAACCAAATAACCTTTCATGGACCTAGACTTGCAATCCTCCCATTAGACACAAACTAAAGCCCTGTCCTAACAAATGCTGACTCAAAGAGCACAGGTTGCAGGAAAGACCAAGACGTTAACAAGGAAATAAATAAAGCAGGCCTCAGGATGAAGTGAGGCTGTTAACACCCCACATTGAGCTCTGCCCACACAGCTTTGGGTGAAGTGGGTAAATGCTGGCTGGTGGTGACATGCGGCATTCAAATCCTGCACTGCTGAATGCTTGAGGAGCAGGGCTTGGCCACCTTGCTCCCACAGGTGGCTCAGATACACTTCTCCATGGCCAAATCAAACAAGGCATTCACCACAAACAGGAGAGGGGAAAGCAAGCTGCTGGATGCAGCTTCAACCATTATACTCCAACAGAAAGTGCTCCAGAAGAAACAACTTTGGATTGAGGCTGAGAGGCAGAAGCTGTAGTAAACATGACCATGGCTGTGCTCAACCACCAAGGCACAGAGCCAGCTGACCTTGGTCAGCTGAGCCAGCTATCCCATGGAGCTCTAATGACATTACAGTACCTGAAAAGCAAATGTATTTAGCAGATCATAGCTGAATAATTTAATCCTGTATACTTTCACAGGACTCAGAGGGGTTTCTATTTCTGGTTAATCACCTTACAGGGAATTTCTGTCCTCACAGGCTGCTTAGCACAGCCCTCTCCTTGTTGGTAATTGAGCTTCCTCAGCATCCACTTTGGTACTAAGTATCCCAGCCTTCTCCTTGTCCATATTGCAAACTTGGCTTGGGGCAGTGCTTTTCAGATTAATATTCAGCCAGAAAACTGCAAGTTTCTTAGGGGCCTACATTCAGAAACACCCTCTCCCGATTTAGTTCCCTGTGCTTCAAGGTTTCACAAATGCTCATCCTCAGAGAACTGGGACTGCACATTCAGACCTCAGCAGCCTTCCCCCCTCTGCTTTTGGTACCTCACAGTGGGAAGGGTGGTTTAGAGCAGCAACTTCAGCAACAAAGCAGTAACCAACACTAATCTGAGCTGGAGGAACCAAGCACATGAGCTTCATTAGGGTGCCAATGCATAGTTAACAATGTGATCCCCATGAGCACATCTAGCTGGTCTATACCACAGCACTACACTATCAGATACCACAGCACTACACTACCAGACAAGAAAATTGCCTAAAATGACAACATAAAATGGATTTGCAATATTTGCTTGCTTACAAGATACAGTCTACAAGGCAAATATTTACTTTATTTACTGCATACCTTTGATAATCATACAGGCAAATTAGCTTTTATTATAGATAATGCAATACAACATAATTAAACTACAAAGCAATCAAGTGAACTTATTGAGTTAACAATTCACTGCAGAAAAAAACGTTTAGAATACAGAAATGGACAAAAATATAAGGGTTTGAAAGCTGAATTGAGATACAAGAAAATTGTATCTCAATTCAGGCCTCCATAACTGAATGTAGGAAACATTCAATGTCTTTAAACCCCGCATGACCGCCCTCACGTAGACCCCCAGATGACACAGGATTAATGAATTAAACATACAGCTACAGGAAAACCAAACTGATTGAAATGCTGCTATGCTAAATACAGCTGTTGATAACATTTATTTCCCAAGCCAAAAAGCTCCTGGAACTGCATTTACACAAGCTAGCAAACAGAAAGGCACTGTGCTGGAAACCAAAAAGGCAAATTCTTGGTTTATGTACAGTAAATTCAGTTCCTGTGACACCAGAGATCCTCTCTGCATGAAGCTCTCTTCAACATTCTTCTTTGGAGGAATCCAGGTAACTGAAGTGCTTACCCACTTCAAAGAAGTGTAGTAACACCATGCATCCAAGTTGCTCCAGGCAGGCTCCAAAGCTGCATATAAAATTATAACCTTCCCCACACATGTCTTGCAGCTTCTTTTTACACCTTTACCACGCCGGTGTTTCAATACCGAACCGCGTCAACATCAGAACACTTGGAAACGTGCACTACAAAGCAGTTTTAAGGCACCAAGATGTTTGCACCACAATTTCAACGCACAGATAAAGCCTCTCATGATGAAAGGACACATTAAACTAGGATAGAACACAGGGAAATAAATAGTATGTTAAGAGAGCAGATGTGTTAATGTAAGACACCAGAGCCCAATGGAAGCAAGCAGACAGTTTGAATATATCTCAGCATGTACTTTGGTTATCTTAAGTTTTGCCATTTTTATATCCATTAAAAAAAAAGGTCATTTTACATTTTTGATATATTTGACAGTTTTGTCTTAAGTGAAAAATATTTTGAGTTTTTCCTTAGGACTGACTACCATAAGAAAAAAAACATAAGGCAATGCATTTCGAATGCTGCTGGTGTTTGTTTCTTGCTCTTTCGAGTATTTTAAAGTATCATGCTGACTCACAGAGCCCCTCCAGCCTACCATGATAAAGAAGAAACCCAGGGTTGTTAATAACACCACAGTCAGAATACATCCTGTAAGCCACCAAACCGAAACAAGGATACCAAAAAAAAAAAAAAAAAGCAAACTTTCCAGTTTTCTCCACCAATCTCAATGTTTCCACTTTGGCTGTTGTCTTTCAATTTGCTTGAATTTTATCATTTAAGCCATCACTGAGAATAAATGGGGGGGGGAAAGCCCCCACATTCGTTTTTCTGAGTTAGAAAAACCACAATTATATTGGAAAGGATGGCTTTCTTGAAACTGGAAAATTTTCTGGCAAGGGACTTCTCGGCATATGGTAATAGAAGACGCCACACAAATTCATGCAAGGAAGCATGAATGCTTGCTCACTGCTTACCACTTGATGTTCAGGGATGAGTAAAGTAGTCTCAGTGCTGTTGAGACCCTGCCAGTGGCATCATGGGAAAAACATAACGTTGTTAGCAATGAGGCAAAGGATGCTTTAAAATAAAAGGCTATTTCAGAAGAAACAGTGTAGCTGCTGGCTTAAGTTGTTGAAAAGGCTACGGGATTTTCAGTCTAGACAGTCCAAGCTCAGACAAACCTCCTGGGCCCAGCTGGGCCCCAGCCTGTGTCACTGAGTTTTACACTGAACATATTGATTTTAAAATATTAACAACAACTTTCATTAGGAGCTGTACACCAATCCTCAGCATTCCCATTACAGAAACTGCCACTTAATCAACGTGGTGCAGATTATCATTTGCAAGATGATGAAGAGCAACATTTAAACTGAACTTGTTCTGCTTTTAGTACCAGAGAACATGTGCACGGGATAGATGGCTGCACTTGTGTTCAGAACTAATGTGGTGCCCCTTACTTAGGTATTTTTTAGTAGAAACTGTGATGATAGCACTACACTGAATGAAAACAAATGCAAGGAGACAAATCATTGAACTCATGATGTCCACAAGGCAAATTGGTGTCAGCAAGTGCAGTTATTATGCCTAATGATAGCAGTTCTGATCCACCTTCCAGTTCTGATCCACACCTGGAGAGGCTCTCCCCCGATTTGCTTTGTAGAAGATCTGGGTGCTCATTATGTTCCTCTGTATGGGCCTGGAGGGTGCTGCAAAGGATGAGAGGGACACCAAGAGCAGAGGGCTCTGCAGAGCACAGCTATAGATGTGTCCAGAAACTGTGTGGAGTCCTGGCCCACAACTGTGTGGTTGCACAAGCAAGGGATTTTGAGACCAAGCTTTGCTATTGGAATGAGTAACAGCTTACTTTCTGTAATATCTAAGTGCATTAGTCAATAATCTCTCACACTCTTGGTTTGCCTCTGAAAACAAATCACTGACAGCTTTAAACAGTGCACCCAAAGAGTGCAAGCACATTTGGTAGGTATGACAGTCCTAGAGGGAATTACATTGACTTTCAGCAGAAGCTGAATACTAACTTCATTTCATTGCTGTAGCATCAGTTCTTGGCTTTGAGTTGTAATAGTTCCAAAAGTGCATTTCCCAAAATACAATTTTCACTAAGTACTGTCCACCATTGTTTTTAAATTAGAAATGAGTACTTCTCACTTTTGTTATAATTCCACTTGAGTGGAACAACTTGGATCCATTCCCATAATTTTTTTCTGAAAAACACACACAATTTCTATTCCTGTTTACACTGCAAACAATCCAGACCCACATCTTCACATTCTTCCTGAATGATGCTATCTCTGAGTATTTGCTTCCCTAAGTAAGATAAAAAAATGCCCTTTACAGAACTCAGTGAGGCAAAGAATCCAGGTGAGAAACAGTGCAAATAAAAATAGCTGCACTGGGCTCTTAGCCTAAGGTAGTCTGAACTGGGTTTGGAAGTCTAATCCTCACATCACATGTAGGCTGAACATGAGCCTGCAGTGTGCCCAGGCAGCCAAGAGCACAAATGGCATCCTGGCCTGCATCAGGAACAGTGTGGCCAGCAGGAGCAGGGAGGTCATTCTCCCCCTGTACACTGCACTGGTTAGGCCACACCTTGAGTCCTGCGTCCAGTTCTGGGCCCCTCAGTTTAGGAAGGAGGTTGACTTGCTGGAGCGTGTCCAGAGAAGGGCAATGAAATTGGTGAGGGGTTTGGAACACAGCCCTGTGAGGAAAGGCTGAGGGAGCTGGGGTTGCTTAGCCTGGAGAAGAGGAGACTCAGGGGTGACCTTATTGCTCTCTACAACTACCTGAAGGGAGGTTGTAGCCAGGCAGAGGTTGGCCTCTTCTCCCAGGCAGCGAGCACCAGAACAAGAGGACACAGTCTCAGGCTGCGCCAGGGGAGGTTTAGGCTGGATGTTAGGAAGAAGTTCTATACAGAGAGAGCGATTGCCCACTGGAATGGGCTGCCCAGGAAGGTGGTGGAGTCACTATCATTGGAGGTGTTCAGGAGGAGACTTGATGGGGTGCTTGGTGCCATGGTTTAATTATTTAGGTGGGTTGGATTGGTTGATAGGTTGGACACGATGATCTTGTAGGTCTCTTCCAACCTGGTCTATTCTATTCTATTCTATTCTATTCTATCATTGATGCTACTGGGAAAATCTGCTCGATGTACAAAGTACTAAGGGCCAAAACACCGAAGTGAAAAGTTTTTCTGCCACTATACACTGAAAATCTGACATCAGTGGAAGTGCAGCCTTGCTTGTCATTGCTACCCTACACCTCCTGCCCTCCCCATTGCACATCTGCCATGCTGTGCAAGCTGGCACCCTTCCAGCTGATTTTTTTTTCCCCACCTTTCCATCTGATTTGAGCTTTGTAGCCACACTTGAAATAAGCCTTTTTGTATTCCCTCTGGATTTGGAACTGATTTGGTAACAATGGTGTTTCATGTTTCCCTCTCCTTGAAAGCACACCAGTCTGAACTGAAAAATGAACCTGCATAAAAAGGTAATTATGAGAGTGTTCAGGGAAACAAAAAATTAAATTAGTCTATCTGGAACAACTGCAGCACCTGCTGCTCTCAAAAAGATAATCTAAAAAACTGACTTCATTTTAGAAAATGCATTGCTTTAATATACTTGGCAGAGCTCTGCCAATTTACTTCTGCTAAGCTGGCTTCGATAAAGACAGCGTGTTCCCAGATTTTCTCACAGACAAGTTGCAATAGGGAAAACACTGCTTACCAGCAATTTTTTAGTGAGCACTGCACTGGTGTGAAATTAACAGCAGCAAAGGTGAAAATCTCACAGATAACTGTGCAAAGCTAACTCCTGCCTTCTCACAGCTAGCATAGGACAACCCTGCAGCTTTACTCAGAGAGTAGTGCAGCCATTTGCCCTTTTAGAGTGAGAAACTCAGGGTCCATATACACACAAAGTAAACATTCTCAATTACTTTCTACTTCCCGATTGCAAGAGCAGACAGACCAACAGCCCTCTGCATACACCTCTTACTGATGGTGATAAACTACAAACCAGGGATTCAATCTCCCACAAAATCTGTAATCATTTACAATTATCCCCCTTGAATGGTCTGAAACTTTTGCTTTCAGGAAATTTGACACAAATTCCATCTTTCAACCCTTCTTCTGGTCTTGAGTTATTTAACTGACCACCTTTCCTCATAAGACTAGGAACCCTTACTTTGTCAGTGGGCCTCATCCCCATTTATTCTGCAACTTGAACAACTAATTCTAATCACTGACCAGAGATGCACTGTGCTAACAAAACAGAACTCTGCCTTTGTATTTTCCTAGGACTCTCTCTGCATAAATATAAAGCACAGAGGGAAAACAGATCCTCAGGTTCTGTTTCATTCATTTTCCAATTTGCTTCAAAGGCCTTTCAGGGGCATTTATGTATTTCTTGGAATAGAAACTCCACAAAGACTGATTCAGGCAGATTCTACACAGAAACTCAATTAGGTCAGATGCCTGTCCCTAACAGAAGTGGCTGTCTACAAATTACTGGTTTAGCAACATCATTTGAAGCAGACCCCACTACAGTGCTTATCTGGAAATAAGCCTATTATAGCCTCCTTTTTTTTCCCCCCCTCTCCAGCCTGCTGCTCGTTAAAAACCTCTCCTTGCTTCCCTGCATGACAAAGCCTCAAGAAATGATTCATACTATAAGGCTTGTAATAGGAAAAGCTGTTGAACTCCAGGAGATCTTGTTTCTTTTTTCCTTGTGGGAGATTAAAAGAGAGTAAGGAGACTCAACAAGAAGCAGATACAAAAAAAACCCCACCAAACCCAAAACCAGGGTAATGTGGGCAAAAAGTAGTACATTAGAGCACAAATGAAAATCATAAGAAGGCCTAATCAGAGCATTGATTGGAGACTCAGTCACCATTACTGGAGGTGTTTAGGAGAAGATCTGATAGGGTGCTTGGTTGCACGGTTTAGTTGATTAGGTGGTGTTGCATGATGGGTTGGACGTGATGATCTTGAAGGTCTCTTCCAACCTGGTCTGTTCTATTCTATTCTATTCTATTCTATTCCCTTCTATTAATTGCTTCTCAATTCCTTTTGAGTCCTGGGTTTCACCTGACTTTTATATGTATGCCGACAGGCTGGTTTTCACCTTCCTGATTGTTTTACCTGCATCATTCCTCAAGTCCAAATCCCATATTACTTTACAGAAGAAAAAATCCTCCTGAATTGTGGATAGGGTTGGGTTTGTGCAGAAGCATTATCTTTTTCCAATTGCCAAAACATTACATGATTGTGTGATCTTCATTTCAAGACTGATGCTGGAAACATTGCTAGGTCCAAGGTATTTTCCACTACTACTGCGTTGTAGCACTAACTGCCAATTTTCTTCTAAGACTCAGTGAGTCTTAACGTTTGATTTGTGGTTTTGCCCCTTGAAAACACTAGAGGAAGAAAACGTTTACATGGATTGAAAAAGGAGGTGTAAGACAACCTTAAAGAAATGCTGTTTTAAAAACTAATTCTCTCTTTCACAGCGACCTCTTCCTCTTTCCTCCTGCCAGAAGTATGTTAACCACCATTGGTACTGTACCTTACCTCAGAGCTGCTCGGGACTTCTGATCCTGCACATGAAACAGTTTCACATAGAGGTCCATTGCATTCCTCCCCTAAGGAACAAAGGGGAAAAAAAAAGACAGCCTCACATAAGTACATTCCTTCTTTTAAAATATTATTGTAAACAACCACCTCTATTGATCAGTCTCCAAATCAGGTATCTAAGTAGCTCTAAGTTAAGGCACAGCTTGAGAGCACTTTGTTTCCATGCACTTTTCCTTTGTCCAAGTTCATTTACAGGAATGTTAATTTCTAAAAGTACATATGATGTGGCATGTGACAGTATATAACATCATTTAAAAGTTTCTGAATGCCAAGACATTGTCACATGTTATTCTGCTAAAACAAACTACACTTGCAAAATCCATATGATTATTACTCCCCACCTGGAGTACTGCGTCCAGTTCTGGAGCCCCTATTACAAGAGGGATATGGACATGCTGGAACATGTCCAGAGAAGGGCCACGAGGATGATCAGAGGGCTGGAGCTCCTCTCCTATGAGGACAGACTGAAAGAGTTGGGGCTGTTCAGTCTGGAGAAGAGAAGGCTCCGAGGTGACCTCATTGTGGCCTTCCAGGATCTGAAGGGGGCCTACAAGAAGGCTGGAGAGGGACTTCTTAGGGTATCAGGTGGTGATAGGACTAGGGGGAATGGAATGAAGCTGGAGGTGGGGAGATTCAGACTGGACATGAGGAAGAAGTTCTTCACCATGAGGGTGGGGAAGCCCTGGAATGGGTTATCCAGGGAGGTGGTTGAGGCCCCATCCCTGGAGGTGTTTAAGACCAGGCTGGATGAGGCTCTGGCCAGCCTGATCTAGGGTGGGGGTCCCTGCCCATGGCAGGGGGGTTGGATCTAGATGATCCTTGTAGTCCCTTCCAACCCTAACTGATTCTGTGATTATTATTATTATTAACCAGCATTAGGTAATCTTTAAAAAGTTAGTGTGAAAGCAAATAATTTGGGATCATTCTTCCAACTCAAATGTGTCAGAAATGCCAAAGGGACTACCCTGTAAGAGAGCTCCAAACACAGAAGAGGTTTACAAGAACAGCTTCAGCCCAGAACTCAGTTCAGGGCACCTCCCAACACAGCACCAAGGATCAACACCAAAGAGAAACAAGCAACACATTATGGCAGAACATTGAATTAAGAACACAGAAGTCTTGACTGAAAAACCAACAGCTATATAAAATAATCAGATTGACTTATGCAAGAAGCTGCTTCTACAAGAATATTCCTAAGGAGAGACTCCACCTTCACTCAGGGCTAGTTCTAAGCTAATGCAAACTCAGCAGCTTCCCAGGGCAGCACACTGCTGCCTGTTGAAAGGAAGCATAGCCAGCAGCTCTGCTGCCTGCTCTCTTGCAATCCTGGGAAGCAGGTGGCTGCTGCAGCTTTGGGCAAAGCAGCCAGGCCAGCACACAGGAGCAGAAAGCCCAAACATTTCATCAAACAAGCCTCTGTGGCAGGGGCAACCTGGCACCTTGTCCCAGGAGCAGTAGCATTCAATCTGCCTGTGCTACTGAGAGGATGTAAACTGATCCCACAGCCTACAATAGCATTGGGGTGTGTGCTTTGTCTGAATTATCCTTCCTGTTGTTCAAGTTTAAGCACAGGAACGTGCACATATCAAAGTTGTACATTTTAAATAGTTTCCCAGTACAATAGCTGATGTCTTATGCAACTTGTGGAAGGAAATCCTCCTGGCATCTCTCATCCAGGCAGCTAAAACCACTTAACTCCAGAGCAGCATACAAGGCAGCGAAAAGAGAATGCAAAACATATATTAACTGAGAAGTACAACATATTAGCACAGTCACTCCTTGAAAAACACACAAACAGGCTTCTGATCAGTAGCAGTACAAGAAAGCTATGTCCAAGCTGTGTAGGAAGGTATGAAAGAGCCACAATCTGTAACTGCAACAAGCACCAGGAATTGAGATGCCCAACCAGTTCTTAACCGAGAGCTGCCCACAGATAGCCAAGAATTTACTTGCAAATCAATAACAAAAAGCTATCAATGACTCAAACTTAAGTCTGATTTCCAAGAGGCTCTTGGCAGACAAAAAAGGACAGAGAAGAGAGAGGGGAGGAAGGCACGCTGACGGTCAGTACAATACCTTCTGACTGCGATGGCTTGAAATCGGTGAGAATCACAGTATCATCTTGAAAAGGAAAAAACAGTAAGAACTAGAAGTAAAATCTACTTTTAACATGAAACCATTTAATAATTCTTGTGTACCCTCTACAACACAGTCACTATTCCAACTAAAGAATAAGCCCTGGAAACTAGAGACTGTGACCTAGACATGAAGCGCGGAGCAGGTTCCTCTTGAAACACCAACATTCACCTTCTTGCAACACAAACAAGGATGACCAGTTTCTGCTAGGCAAGGAAACACCTTTAAAATTCTTTCTTTAAAATCACAACTTAGTAGCTAAAGATGGGAGTAAACCAATGATAGTCTGATAAAACCACCAGATTTAAGGCAGTGGCCCCGTGGCCCCGTTCTTCAACACCACACACTCTGCTGTACGTGAAGAGATCTAGAAATGCCTGCACACCAAGGCAACAACAAATGAGGACACATAAGTGGTCCTTCAATACAAAATTTGTTTGCACACAGTCACACTTGTCAAACTTTTTGTTCAAAATTAACTCCAGAACAATGCCATAAGTATCAAAACTCATTAGAAGCGTTTCAGCCATCGATGGCCTTAATATTTATTCAAATCGTTGGCCTTTCATGGGCATGAACGCATCCTAGCTGAGAAAATAACTCTTTCCTAACATAACAGTCATCTCCAACAGCCTTACAGGTCTGCACACAGCTATTTAATTCCTTGACCACATGTGTTTTGGGAGTTTGCACATTACTGGAAAGAAGTAAGCTCCACATGGGCTATAATTCTGCTGCATTACCATGTGCTGTCCTAAACGACACCCTGCAACAGAGCAGCCTACTTATAAACCTTTGGTTTACCACCCCTAACCATTTCTGTTTCAATGACAGACCCTGAAGACTCGAACAACAGTCATCCAAAATAGCTCACAGAAATCAGCATTCAGAACTGAAGTCTGGAGAATATCATGAAGACTGGTTTTGTCTCTTAAAATAAGCAGTTTGCTCCACACACACAAGAAGGTACATTTTAGTGCAGTCATGATTCCTCTAGCAAGCATGAAAAATGATCTCTTGTGTAATGAAATGAGTAGCCAGTCTACAGTAGTTTGACTTTGCTCACAAGTGCCTGAATCACTTTCTTTGTCTCCCATTACAAAACTGATGCTTTAGGTAAAGATAAAAGGAATTTAATTTCACCTCCTGACCCAATGGCAAGAAAAAAGAAGAAGTGCTGTGATAGGATTACTATTTCAGGAATCCCTATACATTCCATGACAAAAGACAAAACCCCTTCATGATCTAGACACCAACATGCTCACAATCTTTCAAACACCCTTCTGTAGCTGCAATTTACAGATGCCCTGGTGAGGCTACATCTGGAGTACTGTGTACAGTTCTGGGCTCCTCAGTTCAAGAAGGACCTCAGGGAACTGCTTGAAAGAGTCCAGCGCACAGCCACAAACATCTTCCTTATGAGGAGAGACTGAGGGAGCTGGGGCTCTTTAGCTTGGAGAAAAGGAGTCTAAGGGGTGACCTCATTAATATTTATAAAATAGGGTTATAAAGGGTGAGGGCCAAGAGGATGGAGCCAGGCTCTGCTCAGTGATGCCTAATGACAGCACAAGGGGCAATGGTGGAAGATGAGGCATAGGAAGTTCCATGGAAACAGAAGGAAACATTTTTTTTTCCCTGTGAGGGTGACAGAACCCTGGAGCAGGCTGCCCAGGGGGGTTGTGGAGTCTCCCTCTCTGGAGATATTCAAAACCTGCCTGGATGCATTCCTCTCTGATCTGGTATAGGTGATCCTGCTCTGGCAGGGCGGGGTTGGACTGGATGAGCTTTGGAGGTCCCTTCCAACCCCTAACATTCTGTGATTCTGTGATCAGTACACAGACTATACAAGTAGCAGTGGCCATTACATATTTAAAATGAGGTAAGTGGTTTGGAGCCCACATGCACGACCTGCCTACCAATTCTACTTGATGGCTGCAATGGCAAGACAGACTTTATGAAATTAAAAATCATTCACCTGCAAGGAAACTAGCACCACCAAGTAAATTTTAACAAATGCTGTTTGAGGTGAGGAGAAAGTTCTTCACTGAGAGAGTCGTTAGCCATTGGAATGTGCTGCCCAGGGTGGTGGAGTCACTGTCCCTGGAGATGTTCAAGAGGGGACTGGATGTAATACAATAATACAATACAATAAACCAGGTTGGAAGAGACCTTCAAGATCATCGTGTCCAACCCATCAACGTTTGTTTGTTTGTTTGCTTGCCAGGGATTCAGGACCTCAAAGGTTGGTGGCTCTGGCACAGCCCAGATTAAGAGCAATAGAGTGCTGAAGAAAGTGGGTTGGACAAAACTGAGAACTTGAAATCAGGAGAAATGGGATCTACTTCTTCCAGGTGTTCTGAAAAGGCTTAGATGTGGCACTTGGAGCCATGGTTTAGTTGTCATGAGGTGTTGGGTGACAGGTTGGACTCGATGATCTCTGAGGTCTTTTCCAACCTTATTGATTCTAAGATTCTACTACATGACTGCCATTTTCCCATGCCTCTGTGTGCTGAATGTAAAAACCAGTGTCTGACCCCCATGAAGCTTTCTGATATCTCAGGTCCCTGTGATAGGACAAGGGACAATGGATATAAACCATAGCACAGGAGGTTCCACCTCAACATGAGGAGCGACTTCCTCACTGCGATGGTCACAGAGCACCAGAACAGGCTGCCCAGAGGGGTTGTGGAGTCCCCCTCTCTGGAGACCCTCAAGACCCATCTGGATGTGTTCCTGTGTGAGCTGTGCTAGATTCTGTGGTCAAACTGTGGCAGGGGGGTTGGACTCAACAATCTTCAGAGGTCCCTTCCAACACCTAACATCCTGTGATCCTGTGATTGTGGTGTTTGCAGTGCCATTGAGGGTCCCAGGTATTTCTTCCAGCCCAGAGGGAGAATCCCTTTCCTGCAGAATGCTCTTTGAGGCAGTAATAACAGTGGAAAGGGTATCACTTGGTGCCATGGTTTAGTAGTCATGAGGTCTGTGGTGACAGGTTGGACTTGATGATCTTTGAGGTCTTTTCCAACCTTGTTGATTCTATGATTCTATGGTTCTAATTATAATGTTAACATATAGGTGCTTCTAAAGCCAAGTGGCACCTGAACTGACCTTTTTTAGGGATCAAAACTCTCATTTTGCTATTGAAACTAGAAAATCATCTGCATTTGCAAGCTGAGTATCCCTAACAGAGGTATTCCAAAGTCCAAGTCAAATCCAGGATTCTCAGGGTAGTGTTGGGAAACTGGTTATTGCTCAGCATCAGTGACAGCATTACTACTTGTTCTGCTATTACTTTCAGTATAGTTTCCAAAATACTGCTTCCACTTATTTGCAGTTTTCTAAGGCACAGTCATAGAATCATAGAATCAATAAGGTTGGGAAAGACCTCAAAGATCATCAAGTCCAACCTGTCACCCAACACCTCCTGACTACTAAACAATGGCACCAAATGCCATGTCCAATCTCCTCTTGAACACCTCCAGGGACAGTGACTCCACCACCTCCCTGAGCAGCACATTCCAATGGCTAACAACTCTCTCAGTGAAGAACTTTCTCCTCACCTCCAGTCTAAACTTCCCCTGGTGCATCTTGAGACTGTGTCCTCTTGTTCTAGTGCTGATTACCTGGTAGAAGAGACCAACCCCCTCCTGGCTACAACCTCCCTCAGGCAGTTGTAGAGAGCAACAAGGTCTCCCCTGAGCCTCCTCTTCTCCAGGCTAAATAATCCCAGCTCCCTCAACCTCTCTTCATCCACAAAACCAAGCAGGTAAAAAGAGTTTTTGGACCTATCATGCTGTTGTCTATATCTGATGTCTTTGGCATATTGGTTAATATACACACATACCCCTTCAGCAAAATTTTGATGGTCCAGGTAATATGAAAAAATACCATAAACCATACCCCAACCACAGAAAACCCCACAAGCACCCCCAAAGAACAACCACCCACCCCCAAAGAACAACACCAAATCAAACACCAAAACTTACACTGATATTCATGCTTAACAAGTGATAAAGGAAAGTTTTCATCCTAGGCATCTCAAAGTTACTACTTTAATACAGCCCTGCCATTATTCAGTAACCTGGCCTGACTGATACAAAAGAGAAATCAATGTAAATGTGATTATTTATCAGTAAATCAATGTGTTATTTAGATTTCTGTGTCCTTTGCTCCCCAAAAGATCACCATGGGATTACTGCTGTGGTGAGATCTACCCTGACCAATTTCCATTTCTGATAAGCAGGGTGATTGAGCTGTGAGTCACTCACAAAAATACATACTGAACAAAGACCTCTCCAAAGGGAGGTCACTCACTCCAAGAAAGCTTCAGAATAGCTATTGTGAGTGCTTCCCTATCTAAGAAGAACACAGCTTTAAAATGACTTATTAACTGAATTTATGTGTATATTGACCACATGCTCCCACAGTTGGATGACTGGGTTGCCTTGGGGAACTGAGGACCCACCTAGTGTGCTGGTTCCTGAGCTAGTATAGTGTTACTGCTTCAGGTGGCATCATCTGAAGAGTGATAACTGATTTACTGAGTGATAACTGTACAGCTAAGCCAAAGAGTCAGTCTCAAAAGTATGTCTGAAGTGGTGGTTTATGCACACTCACCTGCTCCTAACAATGTAAAACTATTTCTAAACAATGTAGCCACAGAATGATAGAATGGCTTAGGTTAGAAAGGACCTTAGAAATCATCTCCTCCAACCTCCCCTCCATTGTCAGGGATGCCTCACTTCTAGACTCGACCGCTCAAGCTTTCATCCAACCCCGCCTTGAACAACCCCAGGGAGGAGGCATCCACAGCCTTCCTGCGCAGCCTGTTCCAGAGTCTCACCACCCTCGTACTGAAGAGCTTCATCCCAAGACCCAGTCTAAACCTACTCTCCCTCGGCTTCAAACCATTCTAACCCTAGACACTCTTGTGAAAAGTCCCTCTCCAGCCTTTCTGCAGGATCCCTTTAGGTACTGGAAGGTAGCTCTAAGGTCTCCCTGGTATCTTTTCTTCTCTAGGCTAAACAACCCCAACTCCCTCAGCCTATCCTCACAGCAGAGGTGCTCCAGCCTTGGAACATCTTTGTGGCCTTCCTCTGGACTCACTCCAACAGCTCTGTGTACTTCTTATGCTTGGGGACACCAGAACTGGACACAGTACTCGAGGTGGGGTCTCACCAGAGCAGAGTAAGGGGGCAGAATCCCCGCTCTGCCCTGCTGGCCACACTGCTCTTGATGAAGCCTAGCACACAGTTTGCCTTCAGGGCTGCATGAGGGCATTGCCGTCCCCTAGTGGGCTTCTCATCCATCAATACACCCAAAAATATTAAACTCTTAATAAATGCAAGAAAATGTATTTAGAACATTTTTTCACAGGGTTTGCATTCAAGTATGGTCTACTCCAGACACATTCATTTCCAGCATGTGTTTTGTTATTAAGCAAGTGATTCCAGGGAACAGGTATTAATCCAGGAGCAAAAACCCCAAGTGTTTTATATAAGCATAACTATATGAAACTGAAATCTGTTACTAACAGTTAGAAAATCTCATTTAGCTTTTGGAAAACACAAAGTCCTCCGTTCTAACCTCCAGTCTAACAAATAGGCATCTTAAACTTGTGGTTTACCCTCTTTTAAAGAACTGTCAAGCCTCCCCTTTTGATTACAAGGCACTAAGCTAAAAAAAAAAAAAAGAAGTTGTGTAAATCCCATTTTTAGCAAAAAGCCACAAGCAGAGTGTTGTAATACACAAATGGCATTTTAATGTGGTTAAGGCAACAACCACTATCATACTGCATGCAGCAGCACAGACAAAACTTAGAGCATGCTGCTAGCACTCAGACCCTTCATGCATCATCCTTTTGCAGAATGACACATGTAAACTGATCAACAGGTTCAAATGGCCAAGAAGGCCAATGGCATCCTGGCCTGCAGGAATAGTGTGGCCAGCAGGAGCAGGGAAGTCATTGTGCCCCTGTACTCAGCGCTGGTTAGGCCACACCTTGAGTCCTGTGTCCAGTTCTGGGCCCCTCAATTTAAGAAGGACATTGAGACACTTGAACATGTCCAGAGAAGGGCAACGAGGATGGGGAGAGGCCTCGAGCACAGCCCTGTGAGGAGAGGCTGAGGGAGCTGGGGTTGTTTAGCCTGGAGAAGAGGAGGCTCAGGGGAGACCTTATTGCTCTCTACAACTACCTGAAGGGATGTTGTAGCCAGGAGGGGGTTGGTCTTTTCTGCCAGACAACCAGCACCAGAACAAGAGGACCCAGTCTCAAACTGCACCAGGGGAAGTTTAGGCTTGAGGTGAGGAGAAAGTTCTTCCCAGAGAGAGTTGTTAGCCATTGGAATGTGCTGCCCAGGGAGGTGGTGGAGTCCCCATCCCTGGAGGTGTTGAAAAAGGGATTGGACGTGGCACTTGGAGCCATGGTTTAGTTGTCAGGAGGTGTTAGGTATTAGGTAATAGGTTGGACTTGATGATCTTTGAGGTCTTTTCCAACCTTATTGATTCTATGATTCCATGAAATGCAACTAAAAGCCCAGACCACTGACAGCTGGATAAAGTCAGCTACTTTAAAGCTGTGTAGGATTTAGATGCATGTAAGCAACAGGGGATAGGATGGCAAATACACCTCAGAAAGGCAGGGTGGTAAAATACCAGGCTGCAGAAGTCCCTACAACTCCCAAAGCTGTATAGCTGTGCTTGTTTGCATTTACGTGCCGGGCCAGGTGTCATCAGCACTCCCCAGCTGCAGAGGCAGATAAGCAGCGCAGACAATGGCCCTGCACACACACATGAAAATGCCAGATGCTCTCCTGGCTCCTTCAAGATGAGGAAAGGAGAACTACTTGTTGCTTTTCATCACTGCTCAACTTCCACCAAAATCACTGCTGGAACCCTGATGAAAGCCAGCCTCAGATTTCTTTCAACACTGGCAATCCACACGTTGTCACATGCAGAGGAGGGCCCAGTGTGCCTGCCACCCTATGGAGGCTCAGCCCTTCTATGAGACATCTACAGATGCCGTAACAGAGGAGTGAGATGTGAATGGGGAACTAACCAAAGGGGAAGAGTGATAAAAGGGTGGGGTGAGCTTTAGCATAAACCAGGAACAAACATTAACTTGTACTTTCATGAGAAAAGTGAAAAGCAATATCTAAGATCCCCCTACACCTCAAATGTACTGGCCCTGGCACTGTTCCTCAGTTTCATGCCACCTGGATACTTGATTTCAGGTGGCCCATTTCATCCACAATTTTCAGTTCCTCCTATGAATTTGCAGTTTTCCTATGACAAAAGACAGAGCAAATGTGCCATGAAGTTTTTTACATAAGCATCAGGGGATTAAGAGGCCTGAAGCACCCAATGGCATCCAACTCACCAAGGGCCCCAAAACCACATCTGCTAATTACTGCTCGTTAGCATGGTGTATTTTCAGCACACTATAAACTGTGCAGACACAGGCTCTCTGATTTCCTACCTGATAGTTAAGAAAACCCCTTTGAATAACAAACCACAGGGCCCTTTCTAATTTAGGGCTGGAGGAGAAAATTAAAGGCCAGCCATCTGCATCACGAGCTCTACCCACACGGTTGGCTGGGGTTCTGCTGTCTTGCCAAAGGCCTCAAATTTCACATTTACCCTTGGGAGCCTGCTACGGAAGACAAGGGGAACACTTGGAATTCCCACTTATAAGACTGCATTTCACCCAAAGATATTCTCCCTCCCTAAAAACCAGCATTTGGAACTTTACCACCTCTACTGGTCCTCACTGAGAAGCCAGGGAGAACGGCTCTGACTGTGCCAGGCAAAACAACGGGATGAACTGATGAATTGCTTGTATTATACTGTCACATGTAACTGAGTGATCCATGTGCACTGGAAAAAAAGGTCTGATTTGAAATAGTACCTTAGAACAAAGTCTTTTAACATCAATATCAAACATTGGCCAGATCTGTAACAGCCTACTGTTCTACAAAAACAACAACAAAAGTAATAAATCCCCTAAGTCTTTAACTGAAAGGATCTATTGAATCTTTCAGATTATAACTGTGCAAACCAGACCCAAGACAATTGCTCTCCTCATTTCCTGGACACCAGTTACAACTACAGCAGAAACTCTAGCAAAAACCAATCATGAAAACGTGCTAAAGAGAAAGACCAGAGACAAGCCTATGCCATGTGAGAATAGGTGCTAGTTCTGCCTGGATGTAGGGTGGAATGTGATCCAAATTCGTAAGTGGAAGTATTCTGAACACACAGACAGATTCAGAAGCCTTTACTGGATTACTGCATATGAGTAGTGCAACTATGGAACTGAGGTACTCTCTCAGCCCTTCTGGAGAACAACACTTACACATGGATTTTCATGTTACATCCGTTAGCCTACCCAGATTGGTGAGTTAAGAGGTGTATTGTGTTACACTAAGAGAGGTAATTAGTGCTCACAAAGCCTGTCAAGCACAGCTGCACAAAACAGAAAGTTTCCCGCACTGGCTCAGGCATCCTGCCTTACTCTGTGCCTTTTTATCAGCAGCAGCCAGCCAGCCTGCCAGCACACCTTTTCTTGGCACGCAATGGACTAGAGCAGTGAACACCACTGGCTGAACAGCTGGAGGGTCTTGGAGGAGACCCTTCAAAGAAAAGTACACATCTAATAATCCAAGTAACCAAGTCCCAGCCTAGAATCAATTCCTCCCAGGCACAATGTTTAACCTCTACATAATTCCTGACATACTCTTGAGCTTTCTGTAGACAGCCAGCACCTCAAAATCCTTCCATAGCTACAATGGCAAGAATATCCCTAGCAAGATGACACAAGGATCTTCCCTCCCCTCCATGCATTTTTCACGTGCACATGAAAAGCTACTACCAAATATAATGAACTTACTGCTAGGTAACAAAGCACAAGCTGGAAGAGACACTGCTCTTCAGCTCACCCCCCCACTAAAAGTAAGTGGAAAAGTTCACTACATTCTTACCTTGCCACCTGGCCAGCAGGAGCAGGAGGTCATTCTGCCCCTGTACACTGCACTGGTTAGGCCGCACCTTGAGCACTGTGTCCAGTTCTGGGCCCCTCAGTTTAGGAAGGAGGTTGACTTGCTGGAGCATGTCCAGAGAAGGACAACAAAGTTGGTGAGGGGCTTGGAGCACAAGCCCTATGAGGAGAGACTGAGGGAGCTGGGGTGCTTAGTCTGGAGAAGAGGAGACTCAGGGGTGACCTTATTGCTCTCTACAACTACCTGAAGGGAGGTTGTAGCTAGGTGGGGTTGGTCTCTTCTCCCAGGCAGCCAGCACCAGAACAAGAGGACACAGTCTCAAGCTGCACCAGGGAGGTTTAGGCTGGAGGTTAGGAGGAAGCTCTACACAGAGAGAGTGATTGCCCATTGGAATGGGCTGCCCGTGGAGGTGGTGGAGGTGTCAGGGGAGACTTGATAGGGTGCTTGGTGCCATGGTTTAGTTGATTAGGTGGTGTTGGATGATAGGTTGGACACGATGATCTTGAAGGTCTCTTCCACCCTGGTTTATTCTGTTCTATAACACCAGACACAGCAACTCTTGCCACATTTTTACCTTCTTAATTATCTGCTTATATTAGGGGACAGTGCTTCTTATCTGTGTCTATATAACTCATGAATTAGTTTATAGATACTACATATGAAGACAGGGCTGTTTGCTTTTCTGATTTTGTTTTGTTGGTTTTTTTTTTTGGGTTGTTTGTTTGTTTGTGGGTTTTTTTTTGTTGTTTGGTTTGGGGAGTTTTGGTTGTTTACAAAATATCTGCCAACAGTTCTCAGCATAATTTTAAAAACATACTTCCAGCAATGCCCTTGTGTCTCATCCCAGCTTATCTTTGATCATAATAATTATTAAGCATTTGAACACAGACGTGGAAGTGCCCTTCCATTTTATGATACCATTATCTCATTTCTGTAGAGATTTGTCCAGAGTGCAAAAACTCACATGTCAACACAGCTTGCAGTTCTCAACACATGCTACTACTGCACCTGTGTTAACTAAGAGCAAAGCATCTTTGAATTGTGTTTGTAAACTGAGAACAGCTTTCAAAAGCCTTCCAGGGTGTGACACCATGCTTATGACACAATTTCAGTGACCAGCAGCAAACTGGAAACTTTTCCAGATGTAGGCACACTTTTGAATTTTACACATAGAATAGAATAGAACAGAACAGAATAGAACAGACCTTCAGGATAATCACGTCCAACCCATCATCCAATACCATCTAATCAACTAAACCATGCAACCAAACACCCTCCTCCTAAACACCTCCAATGATGGTGACTCCACCACCTCCCCAGGCAGCCCACTCCAATGGGCAATCACTCTCTCTGTGAAGAACTTTCTCCTCACCTCCAGCCTAAACTTCCCCTGGCACAGCTTGAGACTGTGTCCTCTTGTTCTGATGCTGGTTGCCTGGGAGAAGAGACCAACCCCCACGTGGCTACAACCTCCCTTCAGGTAGTTGTAGACAGCAATAAGGTCTCCCCTGAGAGATCCAAAGGTAAAGTTTTATTTTAAGAAAAGAAAGAAAATCAAACTCTTACACATTGTAAACCTGCTTTTCCATTAGTCCTACAAACCTCCCAGAACAGGACACCACATCAGACAGCACTTGCTTTTTCTATGGCTGCAAAACTGCCTGGGAGGGGAACACCAAGAGGACACTTCTCAGCCTTGCACTGCAGCAGGGTTTCAGCTGCTTCCTCAGCACTCACTTGGCACTCCCAGCCCAGAACCTGTGTACCCAGCTGGAACCAAACTCTGCAAGGGAGAAACAGCTCTTTCATTTTCTGAGCAAAAAGCACATTTGGCTGGGCTGGGCACTCAAGTCCTTCACCTGAGGGAATTGCTGTATTGCCCACCTCTCTGAAGTGTAGCCTGAACTTCCCACATAATTGCTACTGGGTTAGGAAGGTACTGAGAGACCTAATCCCTCCTTGGAAGCTGCTCTGCTTTGCCAGGCTGCAGAGAGTGACTGTAATCTCATATGCAAGGTTCTTACCTGAAAGAAAAGTAAGTTTCAGTCACCAGTCCACAGGCAATTTGTTTTATTATTCTTTAGCTGATACAACCTCTGGATAAAAATCCATCCTTAGCAGCTGTGGTGGAAGAGCTTCATGTTTATTTTCTCACTAAAAGCACCACAACACGTATACAAAAAAAGATACATAAGGCAACATTATGCAAGTTGTTTGGACCAGTTCCCAAAAGCAGGTTTTCCTCCTGCACACTGGAGTTTTCCATTACAAGGAGGTTTACCTTCCAATAACCAACCTCTATTTACACTGTGCCCCCGCGGTGACGCACCGAAGCCAGCGAAGAAATTCCACTCGGCCACTACACATTGGTTGGTGTGAAGGAATATTTTTCTCCTCTGCCTTTTATATTCTGAACTATGTCTAAACTTCTTGGAGCTTTTATTATGTAGGAACAATCTTTTCAAAAAGCTTTCATGTTAACAAACCCTCTGCTTAGGCCTGTGGGAACATGATATCCCACCCAGCGCTTCCACAAATAGATCAGGAATTACTACATGCATTGCTCCAGCAATTAGAGACAGATGTATTTTATGGTACTAGTAGGGATCATAACAATGAGTTAAAAAGTGGTCACTTTATTAAACTCAGGGCAGTATTTGGCCCTGAGTGCTGATGCATTATGAGAAGCCAACACACTGGCACCAGCGCTACCTGCAAGTCATTGGCTTTGCCCAATGTTTTGTTGCCTTTCTCAGAGGGAACATGAGGAAGATGACAACCAAGCTCAGCAAGGTTTGGATTTTGATCAGTCTTGGATCACTCAGTTCAAACCATGGAAGTTTTGGAAGAGAAACCATAGAATCACTAAGGCTGAATCACTAAGACTTCTAAGATCAAGACCAACCATCAACCCAACACTCCCATGCCCATGTCCTGAAGTGCCATGTCTATGTTTTATGAACACCTCCATGGACAGTGCTTCATCACTTCCTTAGCCAGCCTGTTGCAATGCCTGACCACTCTTCCAGTAATATCCAAACTAAACTTCTCCTGGCACAACTTAAGGCCATTTCCTCTTGTCCTACGACTAGTTACTTGGGAGAAGAGACCTACACCCATCTCACTACAACCTCCTTTCAGGTAGCTGTAGAGACCAGTAAGGTATCCCCTCAGCCTTCTCTTCTCCAAATAATCCCAGCTCCCTCAGCCCCTCCTCATAGAATATGTGTAAAAAGGCAGCATATGTCAAATGATGGCATGTTTTCCAGAAAATCCAGAGGCTTTGGGGGAATATCTCCCACAACACAACAAGTGCAGCATCAGCAATTCATGCTGAAAATGAAATGCTTAAAGTGAAGGCATGAAGAAATATTCCGAATAACATACTGCAGCCTACTTACTTTGGTAATTTCCTTCCAATTTTGCAAGTTCCATTTGCTTTGTTAGTAATGTGTGAAGAAAACACCCTGCATCTTCCAACAGAGAGCAAAAAAATCACACCACGAAAATGGAGGTTATTACCTCATGTGGGTGTAATTCAACAGGAAGCCAGAAAGTTTCCTTCGAGGTAGAAGTTTTGGTGCAGTCTCTAAACACAGACTCTGTGCTGCTAGTAGGTAGTTTTTCATCCCTGCAACCTGTTCCTCAGCATCCAAGTTTCATGAAAAGTAGTAAGCCTGAATGATATACACACACACACACACACAGAGACACACTATCCAAAGATGAATGTGCCTTTAAGGGAAATAAGCAGCAGATGTTTTCCCTTCTGCTTTCTGCCTATTGACTCACACAGACCCTGCTTGTGCAGTCAGACATCATAGCCTGGAGCCTCCTTAAGAGGCTATCTTTTCCTTAAAAGCAGATGTTTAGATCTAGGAGAAGTCCCAGTGGCAATAAAAGTGTGCTGGTAACTTTTCTAAGCCATAATTTAAGGAAATTTTGGTGTTTTTTTTTTAACCATGAGAGATTTTTGGACAACAAATTAAAAAAAAAAAAAAAACACCCTTTTAAAAGTCTACTCACTGTACCCCATATTCCATTTGATTCTGTTTTAGCAAAATGGTTGATTGAAAAAAAAATGACCTGGCACAAGATTGTTTTATGCACAGTTTAGAATAAATAGAATAGAATAGAATAGAATAGAATAGACCAGACCAGGTTGGAAGAGACCTTCAAGATCACCACGTCCAACCTATCAACCAATCCAACCCACCCAAACAACTAAACCATGGCACCAAGCACCCCATCAAGTCTCCCCCTGAACACCTCCAATGATGGTGACTCCACCACCTCCCCGGGCAGCCCATTCCAAATCCTACTAAATCATCCTCCTTCACTGAACCCCCTCCTTACATTCCATGTTTATGGCTATAAAAAAACCCAAAAGACACTCATGGGAAAACTGAATGCTGTGGAATTTAGTTTACAAACCTGACTTCTAACATGATTCCCCCAACTGCTACTGCCTATTTCGTAAGCATTTTTCAGTCACAATCTACTTCAGGAGAACAGTCACTGGTTAGAGCAGCTCAGCCCTCAGCACTTTTCATTGCTCACAGGCAGCAGGATGGGCAATGACTCAGGCTTCCCCACAGGGCTGTGGAAAGGCATTGCTGGCCCAGAGGCTGTAACACCCATCTGCTTCAGCTCTGAGCAAGCCTGCCAGCTCCACCGAGCTGCACTGAGAGACCAAACGTCTGTCTGGCACTTGCTGTGGGCTCCTGCCTTGCCACGGTGAGAAACCACTCCACCCTGTCACTGTAAACAGCTTCTTTTGGATAACGTTCATGGTCATAACCTGCTGTCCCATCTCCCTGAAACAAGACTGAGGAAGAGGTTTTTGAATCATGATTTTACCCTGGTGCTTAAGGTATTTAAAATGGCGTGACATGTTCTCCTAAAGAGACGGTGTAGTCAAGCTGCGAGGGAAAACATCCACCCCAGAAGCTCTTAGTGGTTCTTTGCTGCTTTAAGATCTTCACTTCTAGGACTGTTGGCAAAGTGTGGGCCCCAAGAGTCAGTTTTTCTAGGCCAGCGTTTTGCTTTTAACTATCTGAAGAATCTTTCTGAAAATATCCACCACACTGTTTTCCGTCTGCCTGTTGACCCACGTTGCCAGGTGAGGTGCTGATAAACACCCACTGCAGCATTTGCACCATGCTATTTGATGAAATCACACTATTACCACATTTATTATAAGCACTAACGTGACGTGTTGACATGAACTGGAAACTGTAACCTGCTTATTCCAGAAAGCAAGGCCCCAACACCACCCCACCAGCTGCAAATGGTGCACAGGCCTTACGCAAAGCCAGCTGGCTACTGGTGCCTCTCAAACGGAGCAAGGCAGGGAGAGGACTGCTCCCACCTTCCTTAGCAAGACGACCTGGTCTGCTCTAAACCTCTTTGTAATGACAATCTACTGGCAGTCAGCTGCCCTCCTCAGCCTGAACCAAGCTGGTGCTTCGTGAAGGGCTGTAAGTTTTGCTGTTAGGCAAAAGGTCTTTTGCACTTGAAGTGTGTTTAAAAACAAGGGCTACCACGGAATCAGTAGGATTCAATATTGAATCATAGAATACTATGGAAGGGACCTCAAGGATCATCTGGTCTTACTTCTCTGCGTATATACATGGTCTAGACGAGATGGTCCAGCACCCTGTCCAGTTGGACCTCACAAGTGCCCATATTGGGAACTCCACACTTTCCTGGGGAGATTATTCCAATGGCTGATTGTCCTTGTGAAAAATTTTTGTCTCGTGTCTAATCAGAATCTCCCCAGAAGTAACTTGCACCTATCGTCCCCCATCTCTTCCATGGGACTTCTTATAAAAAGGGTCTTCATCTTCTCTGTAGCTCCAGCACGAGTTCCACCCTACACGCTGGTGAAGGAACCACTGCTTTCAAGGTTTCTTTAGGGTTAACAAAGACCTTCTCAAACTATGCTCAGGCTCATGCCAACGCCTTACTGGTTTGCTGTTCTCAGTGAAAGCCGGATGATAAAAGACAGAGCCAGGAGGCATCAGGCGTCATCTCAGCCGTCTGCAGAACTCCAAGGCGATACAGGACACACACACCCACACACCCCCATTACCAAACACCCACCCTAGGCTCTAGTCCGCTCTCAGCAGCCACCACCGGGCAGGAAGCCCCGCCGCGCCCGCAGCAGCCTCCTCATCACCGGGCAGGCGGAAAGAACCAGCGATCCCCCCGCCTTTCCCCCCTGCCTCCTACCATCCGTAGACAGAGCCATCTCGATAAGGGTCTCGTCCCCTTTCTTCCCCAAACGATTCATGGTGGCCGCTTTTCCCTTCTCCTTCGGGGGGGATCACTCCCGGGAGCTGATGGGAGAAGAAGGGGTGACTCAGGGGCTGGGCTGCCGCCCCATACATGCGCACTGCCCGCAGAGGCGGAGCACGGAGTTGGAGCGGGGGGGAACTGAAGGAGGGACAGGAAACTGAAACCAACCCCAAGTGGCGGCTGCCCCAAGACCGGGCGCGGTGCCTGCTCGGAAGGGCCGGCCGGCGGAGGGGTAGCCGCCCGTTGGCCGCCCCGAGCTGGCACAGCTCCCGGCTGGGGAGCGGCTGGGTTCCTGCGGTGAAGGGCGGCGGGGAAGGTCTTTGCTTCGCTAATATCTCCGTTAAAGCCTTTTTTTTTTCTACTACGTAGTGAGGACTGAACTGGGAAAAGATCCAGGATGTGAATAATTGATTTAATCTGATTCCCTTTAGTGGTGTTTTGGAAGGACAACCTCTTTGTACAATTTTACGTTTATATACTGCGACGTTTCTTTTTTGGTGTTGTTTGGGGTTTGTTGGTGTTTGTGGGGTTTTTTGGTTGGCTTGCTTTGTTTGGGGAGGGGTTGGGTTGTTTGGGTGTTTTTTCCTTTGCCTTTAGTTGATCTCTCATGACAAAGCCCCACGCAGCCCCGGGTTACTCCCTGCCGTCACCACAGTGGAATGGACAGAGAATCTGAAGGGTAAAGTTGAGAAATCTCACAGGTTGATATAAAGACAGTTGGATAATAAATAAAAATATATCGGGGGGAAAAAATTGCTGCCTAGGAAATCGCTGAGTCTCCATCCCTGGAGGGATTTAAAAGGTGGGGACAAGGCTTAGTGGTGGACTTGGCACTACTGGGATAATGGTTGGACTTAATAACAGGAAAATAAACCCCAGGAAAAACAGCTGTAAAAAACAAAAGTGCTCCCCACAACCTGACTGATGCCCAGGCAGTCCCTGAGCAACAGCAGCCTCTGCCAGCCTCCACCTCCTCCAGGTTTATTTCTGAGCATGATGTCACATGCCATGGGATATCCCTTTGGTCAGCTGGTCAGCAGTCCCAGCTGTGCCCTCTCCCAGCTTCTTCTTCACTCCTGAACTAGTATGCCAGAGCTGTCTGAGGAGCAGAGAAGGCCTGGAGGCTATGCAGACACTACCCTGCAAGAACTAAAGCATCCTGTGTTATCTGCTCTCTTTTATCACAAGCCTTGCACACAGCCCCATGCAATCTGCTGTGAAAAAGTTTAACTCTATCCCAGCCAAAGCCAGCAAGATCACTGATTCCCTTTACTGAGGATGATTACCCTCTCACTCTTGGCCTTGCAGGGATGTAAAGAACAGTACAGACCCGTCAGCCTGACCTCAGTGCCAGGCAAGATTATAGAATTATTTAGATTGGAAAAGACCTTTAAGATCATTGAGTCCAACCATTAACCCAGCACTGGAACAGGTCATCTTGAGTGCAATCACACAGCCAAGGGATCAGGCCCAGCCAGCATGGATTTAGGAAGAGCAGGTCTTGCCTGAACAACCTGATCTCCTGTGATCAGGTGACTGCCTGGTGGATGTGGGGAAGGCTGTGGATGTAGTCTGCCTGGACTTCAGCAAGGCCTTTGATAGTGCCCCCCACAGCAAACTCCTGGCCAAACTGTCAGCCTGTGGCTTGGACAGCAGCACTCTGTGCTGGGTTAGGAACTGGCTGGAGGGCTGAGCCCAGAGAGTGGTGGTGAATGGCGCCACATCCAGCTGGCAGCCAGTCACTGGTGGTGTCCCCCAGGAATCAGTGTTGCGCCCCATGCTCTTTAATATCTTTATTGATGATCTGGATGAGGGGATTGAGTCCATCATCAGTAGGTTTGCAGATGACACCAAGCTGGGGGCAGGTGTTGATCTGTTAGAGGATAGGAGAGCTCTACAGAGGGACCTTGACAGGCTGGACAGATGGACAGATTCCAAGGGCATGAGATTTAACACATCCAAGTGCTGAGTTCTACACATTGGCCACACCAGCCCCATGCAGTGCTACAGGCTGGGGTCAGAGTGGCTGGAGAGCGACCAGGCAGAAAGGCACCTGGGGGTACTGGTTGATAGTAGGCTGGACATGAGCAAATAGTGTGCCCAGGTGGCCAAGAGGGCCAATGGCATCCTGGCCTGTATCATGAATAGTGTGGCCAGCAGGAGCAGGCAGGTCATTCTGCCCCTGTATTCAGCACTGGTTAGGCCACACCTTGAGTCCTGTGTCCAGTTCTGGGCTCTCACACAGTATCACAGTATCACAGTATAACCAAGGTTGGAAGAGACCCCAAGGATCATCAAGTCCAACCTGTCCCAACAGACCTCACAACTAGACCATGGCACCAAGCGCCACGTCCAATCTCCCCTTGAACACCTCCAGGGACGGCGACTCCACCACCTCCCTGGGCAGCCCATTCCAATGACGAATGACTCGCTCAGTGAAGAACTTCCTCCTCACCTCGAGTCTAAACCTCCCCTGGAATGGTCCCAATTTAGGAAAGATGTTGAGTTGCTGGAAGGTGTCCAGAGAAGGGCAACAAAGCTGGGGAGGGGTCTGGAGCACAGCCCTGTGAGGTAAGGCTGAGGGAGCTGGGGTAGTTTAGCCTGGAGAAGAGGAGGCTCAGGGGAGACCTTATTGCTGTCTACAACTACCTGAAGGGAGGTTGTAGCCAGGAGGGGGTTAGTCTCTTCTCCCAGGCAACCAGCATCAGAACAAGAGGACATAGTCTCAAGCAGCACCAGGGGAGGTTTAGTTTGGATGTTAGGTAGAAGTTCTTCCCAGAAAGAGAGATTGGCCATTGGATTGTGCTGCCCAGGGAGGTGGTGGAGTCTCCATCACTGGAGATGTTTTGGAAGAGACTGGATGGGGTGCTTGGAGCCATGGTTTATTTGATTAGATGGTGTTGGGTGATAGGTTGGACTTGATGATCTCAAAGATCTTTTCCAACCTGGTCTGGTCTATTCTATTCTAGTCTAGTCTAGTCTAGTCTATTCTACACAGCTCTCCCACCAACAGGGAGTTTAAGCTTGAGTTAGGCCATAAAGGATAATGCTGTTCACTGTAATGATTCCAGATTTAGAGCTATCAAAAACATTGGTTTGGCTAATGATTCTGGGCTCTTTTTAAGTAGCATCTGGGAGAGAGACAGAAATAAAAATAAAGCCTTTCATTCCAGGCATTGGATCAGGAAGGAATTCATCCCTCAGTCCAACCAAATCTAGTCTAGGCTCCCTCAAGATCTGTGATGCACAGAACATCTCGCAGAACCAAAGCCCCACAGTACTGGGAGGATGTGAATCTGGTTGCAGCTGCCGTCCCTTCTGGAGCTGGTACCATGATACCATTCCTGTGTCTCAAACAGTGCCATCTCCTCATCCCTTCCCTCACTCATCTGAGGTAGTTTCCAACAGACTGTTTGCTCAGTGCACGTGTTTCACCAACACTTTGTTCATGAATATAATCTCAGGACTTCTTTCAGGTTGACTATTTTGTATATCCAGCCTAAGTAACCATTTTATGGACCCAAAGTGATAGTAGTTTTGTTTTTTCTTACTGGGCAACTGCAAGACAACAGTGGTTTCATGACTGTTAGTTGTAAGGTTAATCAAGCAAAGCGAGTCAGTTAAGGTGCTGGGCTTGTGCTCAGGTCTGTGTGCAGTATTAGGCCTATATCTGTACTGTGTGGCATTATTGCTTTGAGAAGTGTATTTTCAGTCAGGAGCAAGACCTAAAAATGGATCTGTTTGTTTTCCAGAGTCTGAACTGTTTAGTTTGGTTTTTAATCTCATGATGCAGGATGGTGGGCACAAAGATGATGGGGAGGGCACACCAAAAGCACGCCTTTAAACAGCTTGTAACTGCATGCAACGCCCCAGGCCACAAGGTTCCATTCAAAAGCTGTATTTTCCAAGCCTTTAATTTCCTCACAGCATTGCATATCTCAGATAGGTGCTTTTATGCCCATGGAAGATGCAATTAGAGGCAGTATTCAACAGCAGCCAGAACAGCAAGAATTGCTGCGGCCGTCACTGGATTTTGCCTCCTAATTACATGGTTGCTCTTCCCAGCTCCACCCAGCATGTGCCAACCATACCTAAAGCTGTGTATGTACTGCATGCAGCATGCCAAAGATCATCTTGCAGGTCTCTGTAATTGGATGGCCTCATGGTTTGTTGAGCCACTGAATTCGTGTAAATTACACAGGACAGGAGAGAAGTCTGCTCTCCCAGGAGCAACTATTTATGGAAGGCCTTTTGCTCATGGGAGGTGCACAGGAGGTCCAGGCAATATCCAGCCTTGAGGTTTCTTGAATATTCAGAGTTGAGGCAGACACTGGCTTGGTGGTTTCACAGTATACCTAAGCAATCCAGGACCACACTTCCTTCAAAAGGCACAGGCCTTTCTAGAATAGAATAGAATAGAATAGAATAGAATAGAATAGAATAGAATAGAATAGAATAGAATAGAATAGAAATAGAATAGACCAGGTTGGAAGAGACCTTCAATATCGTGTCCAACCTATCATCCAACCCACCTAATCAACTAAACCATGACACCAAGCACCCTATCAAGTCTCCTCCTAAACACCTCCAATGGTAGTGACTCCACCACCTCCCCAGGCAGCACATTCCAATGGCCAATAGCTCTCTCTGTGTAGAATTTCTTCCTAACCTCTAGCCTAAACCTCCCCTGGCGCAGCTTGAGACTGTGTCCTCTTGTTCTGGTGCTGGTTGCCTGGGAGAAGAGACCAACCTCCATCTGTCCACGACCTCCCTTCAGGTAACTGTAGAAAGCAATAAGGTCTCCCCTGAGCCTCCTCTTCTCCAGGCTAAGCAACCCCAGCTCCCTCAGCCTCTCCTCATAGGGCTTGTGTTCCAAGCCCCTCACCAACTTTGTTGCCCTTCTCTGGACACGTTCCAGCAAGTCAACATCCTTCCTAAACTGAGGGACCCAGAACTGGACACAGTACTCAAAGTGTGGCCTAACCAGTGCAGTGTACACCTTGCATTTTCACTGCTGATTGTTCAGACAGTGATGAAATGATTCAGATCAACCCATTAAACTGACTGATCTCTTTATTTTTCTGAGTTTTCATTTCCATGCCTCACTGCAGCAGCTGCTGTCAAAACAAAGGAGGATGTGGGGACCAACAGAACAGCAGGACCACTTTATTCATGAGATATCAATATAATAACCAGGTGTGCTATAATAGTCCGCTTTTGGTGGTCTGGAGTTCAGACACTGCTTTTAATATAGTGTATATATAAACAAACAAACAAAACCCCAAAACACCTAGAAGGCTGTGGGTGTAGGTGACAAACATCACCAAAAATTACTAACAGTGATTACACTTAGGATTTTCAGCAGCAAAATAATCTTCTGTTTGTGCCAAAGGAAAGGAGGTAGTTTGTAGCCCTTACAACGCCTTGCTTTCCATTGATGGGCTTTTTGGAAAGCAAGGAACTGATTTACAGGCCTTCATATCTCAAAACATTGTTATTTATACACAGAAAATTGGTGAGGTTGGAGGGTGAGATGTCAAATATATCACAGAATCATAGAATTGTTAGGGTTCAAAGGGACCTCAAGGATCATCCAGTTCCACCCCCCTGCTATGGGCAAGGACACCTCACACTAGAGCAGGGTGCTCAGAGCCACATCCAGCCTGGCCTTAAAAACCTCCAGGGATGAGGCTTCTACCACCTCCCTGGGCAACCTGTGCCAGTCTCTCACCACTCTCATGGGGAAGAACTTCTTCCTTACATCCAATCTGAATCTACCCATTGCTATGTTTTTTCCATTCCCCCCTAGTCCTGTCACTACCTGACATCCTAAAAAGTCCCTCACCAGCTTTCTTGTAGCCCCCTTAAGATACTGGAAGGCCACAAGAAGGTCTCCTCAGAGCCTTCTTTTCTCCAGACTGAACAGCCCCAACTCCCTCAGTCTGTTCTCTATGGGCATAGGTCTATGCCCACCCTTGTCTCGGAGTCCATTCTAAGCCATTCACAACTTGAGATCCAAGCTTTTTTGCAAGTCCCATTAGAGGACTGTCTAAACCTTTTGACACTAACTCATCTGAAAAATATGACCCTGAGTCCTAAATCATGTGGATAATTGAGCTTCTGTGTTTATCAGTCAGATGCTCTGAAAGATTTCTGGGAAGGAATCTAATATATACAGCTTTTGCAATTTTGTCTTGGGGGCCTACCTTTAACTGGTTCAGATAATTCATGCCATCAGGATTCCCAGTGCTGCACATGTCCCATGTCCATGTCTTGGAAGCTTGTTGCTGTCTACAGCTGCCTGAAGGGAGGTTGTAGCCAGGAGGGGGTTGGTCTCTTCTCCCAGGCAACCAGCACCAGAACAAGAGGACACAGTCTCAAACTGTGCCAGGGGAAATTTAGGCTTGAGGTGAGGAGAAAGTTCTTCATTGAGAGAGTTGTTAGCCTTTGGAATGTGCTGCCCAGGGAGGTGATGGAGTCACCATCCCTGGAGGTATTCAAGAGGGGATTGGACGTGACACTTGGAGCCATGGTTTAGTAGTCATGAGGTGTTGGGTGGCAGGTTGGACTTGATGATCTTTGAGGTCTTTTCCAACCTTATTGATTCTATGATTCTAAGCTGCAGCAGCTTTCTGCTGTTGAAGATCTGTGCATTGCATATACTCCTTTTGTTTAAAACAAAGGGGTTTTATATATATATCCAGAGGTTTAGTAAGTTTTCAAATCAGACTGTGAGCACAAGTTAGAAATAACAGAGCACAAGTTTGGAACAGATGCAGGAGTGACAGGGAAGCAGGGTGTCTCCTTCCCAGGCTCTTCAGCCTGCTCTTTCTCCCCTGATGGCTGAACAGCCCCACAGTTGCTGTGAGCTTTCAGCACACATGGGCTGCACCCCAGAAACGAACGTTGCTGCCTTTCACATTGTCAGGAGAGGCTTTTGTCGACCAGTTAAAGGTCACTGAGGCTTCGTGGCTGAAAACCTAACAGATTTCTTTCCCTGTTGTTGAATTAGCCCTTTAGAATGTAAGTAATGGTGTCATATGGAAACAAATGACTCTTTTAGAGACCAGTAGGGCCAGATACCAAACAGGTTTAGAAAGGCAAAGTGGGACTCAGATGGAAGTTAGGTGCCCAAAATCAGCATTATGATACCCCAAACTGCCATTCAGTTACCACAGGCTTTTGTTCGTGTAAAATGCACCAGAAAGGGAACACAGTTTCTGTATCTCAGGTGATAATAGTAAGTTAGTTTCATCACATTCCTGGAGTATGGAAATTCATAGGCCAATTCTTATGAGTGTGGGGGGTCAGCTCTCCTGATGTAAGGCTGCTCCACTAGCCCACAGGCTGAGATAGGTGTAGGGAGGGACTGAGCCACTGGGCAGGAGACATGGAGGATGAGGAAGTCTTGTGTGCTCTCTGTGAAGGTTGCCACTGCAAAGAATGGAACATAGTAGCCACTGGCCAAGGAGAAAGCCCAAGGGAGATCACAGCTACCTGAAGATTCAGTCTGGGAGCCATGAACTCTTTCTGCATTTCCCCTGGCTCTGACATCCAACTTTCCCCCTCTTGCTATACAGTTCCCAAGGCTAAACTCAGCTGCTTGAATACACCACAGTCAGGCACTGTGACTCCAGCAGCACTTGCTGATGAGATGGGCAGTTGAATTTGTATCTCAAGACAGCTGATGCTTTTTGCATAGTGCCACACAGCCCTCAAGCTGTCAGGAAGCGAAAAGAATGCCATGAAGAGTTGTGCTGCAGCAGAATGCAAACACTTCTCAGAGGAAGTAAGTTAGCATGCAAAAGTTCAGCATTACTCACTGCATTTTTTTCCTACTCTATCACTTTCCAGTTCATCAGCTGTCTGCAGAAGGAGGTGACGTTGAGAATGATACCTATGATGCCTAAACAAATAGATAGCTTTACAGACTGTCATCTAACCTTCCCTTGGCCAGACTTACTACACATTTGCAACAGCACAACTGAAATCAACTATCCTGTTTGCACTCTCCCCGGGGCAAGGAAACTGCATGGGTGCGGTCCCAGCTAAACCCAGCCACGTCCCAGCGGTGCTGGCTGCTGGAGGAGGAAAGCCGGAGGCAGGGACATCACCAGCTCTATGCCCTCTGCGTGAGCAGCAGCAGCTTTGAGCCAGCTGCTAGAGCTGAAGGTAATCTTAGCAGAAGCCTGTATCCCATTTCAAGCACGAGCAGACATTTTAGTTCTGTACTCTTGCAGTTACACTCCCATAACTGGATTGCCCGGTTTACAGCTGCCTTCAAAGCCTCCTTAAAAACAGATAATCCAAAGAAGCCACAAAAAGGAAAAAAAAAAATAAGGCAACAATAAAAAAAAACACAACTTTGATGTGTTCTGGGCAGAAGAGAGGATTCATCTCTTTCTTGCTGGTACAGGCATTCTTAAGGCTGCTTGAATATGTGCGAAATTTATTCACCAGCAACGTCTGAGGTATGATCTCCCCCAGCCCCGTGATGTCCCCAGGGATTTAGTTCCATTGATTTTGCTAAACTGCTCCTACCCAGCATGAGTGCCAATCAGTATTTAATCCTTGATGGCTTGTGCACCGATTATTGAATGTGGTGGGTTTGGGAGGAAGCCACTTCATCAGTTCTGCCACTTAAATGGCAATGTTAAGATGAGAAGTTGCATCACCGTAAATTCCTGTCTGCTTTTGGTGAAATCTCCATTTTCCTCTCTTGGCCTTTTATAGGCAATTGGGTTTCGCAGGGCTTAGCGCCCTCTGGCGGTAACTGTGTCCTCCTGTGAAACCAGAGCCGCTGACACCTCATGCTTCCTTTTGGTGGTATTTTTTTCACCTATGTCCGTTAATGATCCCAGAGTGGAAATGGATAAATAAAGTTGAATTATATATTCTGTTTTTTCAAAACGCGCAAACAAAGAAACAAGCAACAACCCCCAAAACAAACCAACCCCCCCCCCCAAACAAACAAGCACAAACCCCAAAACAAACCAAACAACCCCCCCAAAACAAACAAGCAAAACCCCAAAACAAACCAACCCCCCAAAACAAGCAAGCAGCAAAACCTAAACCAAACCAACCCCCCCAAAAAACAAGCAACAAAACCCAAACCCTACCACCCCCCAAAAAAAACAAGCAGCAAAACCCAAACCCAACCACCCTCCAAAAAAAAAACAAGCAGCAAAACCCCAAACCAACCAACCCCCAAACAAACAAGCAACAAAACCCCAAAACAAACCAAATAACCCCCCCAAACAAGCAGCAAACCCCAAAACAACCCCCCCAAATAAACAAGCAACAAAACCCAAACAAACCAAACAACCCCCCCAAACCAACAAGCAAGCAACAAAACCCAACCCAAACCAACCCCCCCAAACAATAAAACACAAACCAAACCAAACTCCCCCAACCAAACAAGCCAACAAACCAACCAACCCCTCCCCAAACAAACAAGCAGCAAAACCCAAACCAAACCAATCCCCCCCAAACAAAGATGCAACAAACCTCAAACCAAACTAAACACCTCCCCTCCCCAAACAAACAAACAAAAAAATCAAACCAACCAACCAAAAAAACCCCCAAAGACAGGATCATGGAGTGAGTAAATGAGGCTATGGGGACAGGCTGAGGGAGGTGGGCTTGTTCAGCGTGGACAAGAGAAAGCTCTGGGGAGACCTAATAGCAGACTTCCATTACCTGAAGGGGGCTGCAAGAAGGCTGCAGAGGGACTGTAGGGATAGGATGAGGGGCAATGGTTTGAAATAAGAGCAGCGTTAGGTTGGATGTTAGCAACCAGTTCTTCAGTATGAGGGTGGTGGAACACTGCAACAGGTTGTCCAGGGAGGTAGTTGAGGCCACTTCCCTGGAGATATTCGAGGATCTGAGCAACCTGCTTTAGTGGAGGATGTCCCTGCTGACTGCAGGGAGTTTGGACTAGATGACCATTGGAGGTCCCTTCCAACCTCAACCATTGTGTGATTCTCTGATGTGTGAAAGCCCAGAGCACTGAAATGATGCAGGGAGCTCAGTAGCTCTAGCAAAAATATTAACAAAATCAGATCAGTTCAGGGTGCATTAATCAGCTTAGACAGTGAAGCTGAGCTGAATGAGAAAGATACCATAAAAATACAGGAGAAAAAACCCCAACATTTATGTATGAGAGACAGACAAATACTATTCTATCATCACAAATAGGTTTATGTTAACCACAACTTTTGCACATAACTTTTAATTACTCTTGCATCCGTCAGGTGTGCGTAGTTTGATCTGCCCTTGGCTGCCTCTTTTATCACAACATGTATACAATTACATTAAGAGGTTATGAGTTTTATCAACAATGGCAGGCATTCGAGGAAAATGTTAAGGCCTTCAGTATGCACTGGAATAAGGCAAGGTATTCAGGAACAAGTTATTTTGAGCACAGCTTATTTAGCTGGCGGGCGGTAAGAATAATAGGAATAATGGGAGCAGCGATTGTCTAATCCTGTGGGCAGTATTGAATGACTGTGTTCTTCTCTGCTGCTTACAGCAATTTTCATGAAGAATAGCAGGAGTTACAATGTGAGCTTTAACAAAATGCTTCACATTCACTGTTATAAATTCTTCTTAAATTCTGCATATTTGGACTTCCATTTTCCAATCTCCCATACACTGTATACAGCACTCCTATAAACAACCTCAACAAAGGAAGCTTTCAGCTTCTCTGACATTGAATGATCAGGCTACCTCATCTCTTTTCAGCCCTTCTCCTTGGGTAGAAGGCTTCAGGGTAGAACCAATAACTTGGCTGAAAGTTTCCATCCTTCAAAAGCTCTTTCAGCTTCCTATTTTGCCCTTCTTTGGCAACATTCCCATCCTTCTTCCCTGCAAAAGTAGAGAGAAGAAGCTGCAAAGGCCTCATATCTTACAGAATGGTCTAGGTGAAGGGCTGCCAAGTAGCACTTCTAACCACAGATGAGTGAAGACAAATGGGCCAGGAAATAAAACAAAATGCAGTTTTCTGTGGAGACAGAAAGGATTAAAAGTTTAAAAATAGAATGTATAGGAGCAAGCAAGATGAGGGTGTGTCATAGAGTCAGAGAATCATAGAACTGTTTAGCTGGAATAGACCTTTAAGATCATCAGGTCCAGTCATTAATCCAACACTACCAAGCCCACAGCTACACCACATTCCTAAGCACCATGTATACATGTCTTTTAAGAACCTTCAGGAATGATTTCAACCACTTCCTTGGGCAGCCTGTTCCAGTGCCTGGCAACTGCTTCAGTGGTGGGTGGTGCTGTCTGCCTTAGGGAAGGCTGTGTGATGGTCACAGGCACAAAGGAAAGTGATTAAGGCATTCCTGCAATCACCAACCCTCCCCAAGCACACAGAGGTTATCCCAGATTCTTGGGGCTGTGCATTGGCTGGTACCATCACACAACCCAGCTGTGTGCTTCAAGGTGCTGTTGTCTGGAGATGTGGATGCCTGTGCTGGCCTGTACCCAGATGGATGTAGTAACACTGATAAATGGTGGGAAGGAGTCTTTCTCATAAGAAGTGAATTCCATAATGGATGGCATCAGCCTTGATCCAGTACTGCTTGATGCAGTCTTGGTTTTAATTCTAATACAATACAGAAGTGAGCAGGCAGCTCTTGGCTGCTGCAGCCCTTCAATTTCCTTCTGTTTTTCCCAGCCTTTCCACACAGCTGTGTGAGCCACAGTGACCCTGTGCTTTCCAGCCTTTCTCCAGTCTCTAGCCACGGTTGAACCCTATCCCACATCCTGTCTGAATAATGTGCCGCTTATCTCCTCACCCAGGGGAACCCCTGTGCAAAGTTGTCGGGCTGCCCCAGCTGGCCTGCCCTACCCAGCATACAGATGAGTTGTGTGAGCTTTGTGAACATGATAAGCATCCAGGAGCAGCAGGAGCTGTGAAACACGGGCACCCCTCAGCCACATCAAACAGAATCAGAAGGACTGGGCAAAAAGTAAAGAGATAAATGTGAGCAGAAAAGATACATCTGAAAATCAGTCCTTTAGAAGTAAGGTAAGAAAAATGGGCAGTAGGCTACAGCCAGTACGATCCGACAGTTTATGCGCAACAGGAAACAGCAGGGCCTGTGAGGAACAGGGTGAAAAAGAATCGAAGCCATAAATAAGGAAGATGTATTATCAGATTTACATGTTCACTGGCTGGGATGTGTACTTAAATTTTCAGGGGAATGGATGAAAAGCCCTCAAAATGCAAGGTGCTGCTTTGCTTCTTCTGGTTTCAAAGAGGCCTGCCAGTGCCAACTATCTGGTTTCTGGGGGGTTTTCTTTGCTGTTTACCTTTGGCTCCAGGTAGGAAAGCAAAGTGTCAGGCAAATACATAATTCTGTAATTTCTGTGGAGCAAATCTGCCACTTGAACACTTTTTTTTTTTCCAGTGGCTACCTCTCAGAATGTTAATTCTCCTTTCCTGTCAATCCACTGAATCTGTAAGAGGAGCTCTGCCATCCCTAATAAAAGTCAAACCTCTCTCCTGGAGCCGGCTGCTATTGTCTATAATATAGCTCTTCTTATGAATTGTAAATTGTGTCGTTTATCAGAAGACAAACTAATTGTGCCTTCTAACTGTGCCCTCTTGGATATCCATTCAAGTGCATAATGTATGAGGAAGAGTCTCATTTGTCATTTCTTGTTTCCCACATTTGAAAAGTTCTGCCATGTCGCACTTCAGCTCCAAAGTGAAAAGAGGCAAGAAGGCACCATGGTAGCTGCTTATCCAGTAATTACTAATTGGATCATTTCTGAAATCCTCAAGCCCTACTGTGTGAAGATTTTTCCTGATTGTTGAGTTCATTGCTTCTCCTGTTAATGAGCATACAATATATACTTTTGAATGATTCTAATTAATTTAAGACTTTTAAGTCAGTGTGCTAAGATAGCTGGAATTAGTGTACCTGTCAAATGCTTGAAATTACTGGGCTTATGCTTATCATCAAGCATAAAAGATGAACACAAACATTTGTTAGCAAGCCTTCTGTATTGTAAAGGAGGGAAAGTGTTGTTTGTGTGATCTGGTACACAAACTCTGGAGCTGCAAACCTACTAGCAGCTCTGTTTTTCGAGAACTCTTGGGTTTGTTGATTTTTTTCCCCCAAGCTAGGCCCTTAAATCTCGGCTGGCCTTTTCCCAGATCAAACCTGCTCCTCATTTTTTCCCACAGTTTTCCAGTGCAGTCATCCTCAGCTTCTCAGAGTCACTGTCTCTGCTTCACAACTTACAATTGTGCACTGATCTGGTATAAAAGACACAGCACTTTAAAAGCCGGTCAGTTGCACAAGGACTTAGTGATCATAATATTTCCCTCCATGCATTTCATAGAATCATAGAATCAGTAAGGTTGGAAAAGACCTCAAAGATCACCAAGTCCAACCTGTCACCCAACACCTTATGACCACTAAACCATGGCACCAAGTGCCATGTCCAATCCCCTCTTGAACACCTCCAGGGATAGTGACTCCACCACCTCCCTGGGCAGCACATTCCAATGGCTAACGACTCTCTCAGTGAAGACCTTTCTTCTCACCTCAAGCCTAAACTTCCCCTGGCATGGTTTTAAACTGTGTCCTCTTGTTCTGGTGCTGGTTGCCTGGGAGAAGAGACCAACCCCCTCCTGACTAGAACCTCCCTTCAGGTAGTTGTAGACAGCAAGAAGGTCTCCCCTGAGCCTCCTCTTCTCCAGGCTAAATAACCCCAGCTCCCTCAGCCTCTCCTCATAGGGCTCGTGCTTGAGACCTCTCCCCAGCCTCATTGCCCCTCTTTGGACACGTTCAAGTGTCTCAATGTCCTTCCTAAACTGAGGGGCCCAGAACTGGACACAGGACTCAAGATGTGGCCTAACCAGTGCTGAGTACAGGGGCACAATGACTTCCCTGCTCCTGCTGGCCACACTGTTCCTGACACAGGCATTCCTATGGGTTACTGAAGATGATGGAGGATCAGAATTTGCAGGTGCAGTGGTCTGACTCTGCATGGCCTCACACCCTACCCATCAGTTCCAGTGGGTGTATTGGAGGAGTGAATGTGACTTTACACAGCAGGGGGAACACCAGCTTTCCTCATGCTTCCCTACATCAGTTCAGACCAGTGATGATATGCCATCATTGGAGGTGTTTAGGAGAAGACTTGTTGAGGTGCTTGGTGCCATGTTTTAGTTAATTAGATGGTGTTGGATGTGATGATCTTGAAGGTCTCTTCCAACCTGGTCTGGTCTATTCTATTCTATTCTATTCTATTCTCTATTCTATTCTATTCTATGTGTTTTACTAGATGTCTTGAATGCTATCACTACTGTGAATATCAAGGTCATTTACTCTTTGATTTCCAAGTGATCTTTGGAAATAGAAGCAAAGCCTTTTGCAGTAGCTCTAAGTACATTGATTCTTTGTCCATTTTCCCCTGATGCTCTCCTAAAACTTGTCTGACTCAAGTTAATGGAGTAGGCTTTAGCTAATCTCTCCCTTAGAATTATTAAGGACAAGTTTCATAAAAATTGGCCTTTCAGTAATAAGTCTGTGGCTTTTGATGTGATTTAATTTTCCTGGGTCTGACATATTGAGAGTTAAAATAGAATGGCATTTTTAAAAACTGTCAGTAATTGCTGCTCTTATCAATCATTAGGCACCATCAGTATCAGCTCACTTTGCCTTGGCCTGCTGCAGCTTTTTTCTTCATTTCCTTTGTACTTTCACCAAGTAATGAAGTTATTAAACTTCATCCCACCATTTCTGTTTGTAAAATTTATATCCTCCCCACACACGTCCTCTCATGCTCAAATGAAAGCTAAACCAGGCACAGTCTTTCTCTTTACCTTGCATTTGTGAGCATCCATGCTATTTTTATGTATTTCTGACAGTCTACTCGTGGTTTATTATCTCCACAGCCCTTAAGAAGTGCGCCAGGTCTAAGACTCTATCATTGTGTCTAGTTCTGGGCTCCTCAGTTTAAGAAGGACATTGAGACACTTGAATGTGTCCAGAGAAGGGCAACAAGGCTGCAGAGAGGCGTCGAGCACAAGCCTTGTGAGGAGAGGCTGAGGGGTTGTTTAGCCTGGAGAAGAGGAGGCTCAGGGGAGACCTCATTGCTCTCTACAACTCCCTGAAAGGCGGTTGTAGCCAGGAGGGGGTTGGTCTCTTCTCCCAAGCAACCAGCACCAGAACTGCTGCGCCAGGGGAAGTTTAGGCTTGAGGTGAGGAGAAAGTTCTTCACTGAGAGCGTCATTAGCCATTAGAATGTGCTTCCCAGGGGAGGGTGGCGTCACCATCCCTGGAGTTGTTCAAGAGGGGATTGAATGTGGTACTTGGTGCCATGTTTTAGTCATGAGGTGTTGGGTGACATGTTGGAGTTGATGACCTTTGAGGTCTCTTCCAACCTTGCTGATTCTGTGATTGTCTTTCTATCTGCATGCCCCAGAACTCATGTTTAAAATCTCTCATTCTTCTTCTGTTGTAATGCTTTTTAAACAGGTATCTGATAATCTGTGTTTTGAATCAATTGTTCAATATCATGTTTTGCTGCTGGATTGGGGCACATAATCCTTAATTCACCATGACTGCATGTGTTGTCAGGCTCAACAGCATTTGCAGCACTTGCTTTAATTAACATTTCTCAACACTATTCTTTTTAGGGGTGCTATCAGACAGTGGAGAATTGATTATTAGTGTTCTTTTACTATGGTACCTCTTGCTAAATCATATATGAGAGCTTTCTCTTCCAAAGACCATCAACTTTTATTTAAATCCTTTCCTGAAATACAGCCAGTCTCCTGTGCTGCTTCATGAACCCTTCTTTTACATTTTGAGGAACCCATTCACATGCCTCCTGCAAGCTTTCACTAATTTTTTCTTGTTGGTGTCATTTATTGTTTGCAGAGCTGGGACATGGAATGATATGATCAGGGGCAGGAGTTGATCTGCTGGAGGGCAGAGAGGCTTTGCAGAGGGACCTTGACAGGCTGGACAGATGGGCAGAGTCCAAGGGCATGAGATTGAACACATCCAAGTGCCGGTTCTGCACATTGGCCACAACAACCCCATGCAGTGCTACAGGCTGGGGTCAGAGTGGCTGGAGAGCAGCCAGTGCAGAGAGGGACCTGGGGGTGCTGGTTGATGGTAGGCTGAACATGAGCCTGCAGTGTGCCCAGGCAGCCAGGAGGGCCAAGGGCATCCTGGCCTGCATCAGGAACAGTGTGGCCAGCAGGAGCAGGGAGGTCATTGTGCCCCTGTACACTGCACTGGTTAGGCCGCACCTCGAGTACTGTGTCCAGTTCTGGGCCCCTCAGTTTAGGAAGGATGTTGAGTTGCTGGAACATGTCCAGAGAAGGGCAACAAAGCTGGGGAGGGGTTTGGAACACAAGCCCTATGAGGAGAGACTGAGGGAGCTGGGATTACTTAGCCTGGAGAGGAGGAGACTCAGGGGTGGCCTTATTGCTCTCTACAGCTACCTGAAGGGATGTTGTAGACAGGCAGAGGTTGGTCTCTTCTCCCAGGCAATCAGCACCAGAACAAGAGGACACAGTCTCAGGCTGCACCTGGGGAGGTTTAGGCTGGAGGTTAGGAGGAAGTTTTACACAGAGTGAGTGATTGCCCATTGGAATGGGCTGCCTGGGGAGGTGGTGGAGGTGGAGGTGTTCAGGAGGAGACTTGATAGGGTGCTTGGTTGCATGGTTTAGTTGATTAGGTGGTGTTGGATGATAGGTTGGACATGATGATCTTGAAGGTCTCTTCCAACCTGGTTTATTCTAGTCTAGTCTAGTCTAGTCTAGTCTATTATCTCACAAGAAACTCTGAAACACAGTTATGTTCCCCACTGTGACTATGTGTGCGGTGAGTCCAGTCACCATGACTGTACATTACATGAGAAGCTAGATTTGAAATGTTCCCTATTGAAATGTGTGATTCCTAACACTGACCCTTTCATGGCTGATTTTTAATTCAGATAAAACCCAGGCCCAGACAGAGATGAGATAAGCATTGTCATTAGCTGCTCTTCCAGAACAGCTCCTCTTGTCAGTACTCATCATTATTTTTGATTGAAGCAGTCCAGTGATAATCTATCAGCTCAGGCTTTAATGATAAAATCATTAACACCACGAATGTTTCTCCATGTTTTCACACTATACATCTGCAAAGTTGCTTAGCTAGCAGGTAAGGAGTATGTCAAGAAATAGTGCCAGGGACTTTCCTTCGTTTCACTACACCTGTTGTCAACTTGGCCAAGTGAACTTGGCATCCTGCAACAAATAATTGCTGGTGATAGGTTTCAAGCTACTCTCACTTTGCCAGTGAAATCAGCTGGTTCAGCAGGGTGTAGACACATCTGAGCCAAATCCAAACAAATGGCTTGGCTGGAGCCCCATTTTGCTGTTTCAAAATGCAAAGTAACCAGCAGGAAGCACAAGGAGGTAGGAGATTCACAACTGCTTTATTGTTCCAGTCCATAATAGCAATCATTGTGTTTAACTCCTGCCCGAGTAACCTGCACTTACCTTAGGGTTTTTTTCCTCCTACCCAAGTTTGTACCTTGATGTCTCCCACCGTGTACCTATCTGGGTTCTCCTAAAACCTGAACTACCTCACAGACAAATGATTGGCTCCCAGGTCTAAAAGGCTAACCTACTCTCTTGCTAATTAATCTTTAATGTTTCAGTCTTTCAAATTCAAAAGCCACTGCTTCCTGTTGTTTAGTCAGTCTTGTCCTTTAGGAGCTTCACTTCCAAATCACCTTCCAGCTGGCCTGCTGTGTTGTGGACGTGAATAGAAGTCAGGAGTTTTTCTGATGGCAAGAAGCATACAAAAATATCTTCCAGCACAGAGCCTAAGTGAGATTTGGATACCAGAACTGGCAGGGTGGTGATTCTTATACTTGACAGGTATACTCAGTAGCTGGGGATCAGTAGGTACACACATCTAAAATACAGCTCTTTTGAGGGAGACTTTCTGGGTTTTAGATTGTTTTTCTTAGTATTTCAGAATGAAAACATTTTCCTCTCTGTATGCAAAAAACATAACCCAAGGGTAACAAGTTCTCCCCTCTCTGCTTTCTTTCACACTTCTCAGCTCATAATTTGATCTTTTCCTGCTACAGTCTCACACTTCCACACAGAGTGAAAATTATGTATAATCTGAATAATAACTCGTGTAGATTGACTGCTGTGTTGTGCACGCTGTTTCCCAAATATCAGTGATTCCCAAACTTGTTTTTTTAACCAAGGATTCCTCTCACATGTAACTCAACTTCCCAGAGACTTTGCATTCTCCACTTCTGTTCTCTCATCTCATCCCACTGGTTCTTCCCAGCTCTGCTTACCTACCTCCAGAACCCTTCCCTTTCTGCTCGGTTCTGATATCCCCCTTTCTGCTGATATCCCCCCTTCTGCTGATATCCCCCCTTCTGCTATTCCTCTTCTAACCAGCCTTCCCTCCTCCCCTCAGGCTGGTTTATCATTCTCTTCCCAGCCAGCTCAGAATGTCTTCTCCTTGTCACAAAGTTTCAATGCTTCTCCCTTAAGAAGGAAATGAGGATATGGCAACAGTAAAGGATTTTTACTGCTTCCATGAGTGGCCTGCTACTTTTCCTGAACAACCACAAATTCCCCCTTTTCCTTCCTAGCACAACTTGATTTCCTGCTGTTAGAAATGGATAGTGCTGGTTCAGGTGATAGGTGCTGTCACAGTTGTCTCCTGGTGTCCAGCAGTTATCCTTGGGGAGCAGCAAGTATTTTATGTCACCTTTGAATGCATTCCTGCCTCTTTGTCTACATCCCTGTCTCTTTGTCTGCAAGTATTTGACATCTAACATTTGAATACATAAAAAGTTTCAGCATCAGACTACTGTGGGCTGTTGCTGATGTCCTTTGTTCCCAGAGTGGTCCCTTTGGAAGTGTTACCATATCATTGGCAGTGAATAAATAAATGTCTGCCTGTTTGAATCTAATGATGGTGTAATTCTGTGGCCCTAGTCCTGAAATGTTTTGTTTGTCCATGTTCAGACAAAAATTGCACAAAAATTAACGGCTCAAGATTTTTTGTTGCTGTTGTAGTGTTGCTGAAAAAAGAGGACAAGCTTGTCAGGAGCATTCATTTTTACCCTGCAATGTGTCTCAGATGAGGAGAACCAACCAGAACCCAAATAGAACTGAGAAGATCTTTAGGCATGACAGAGTGAATGGAAATGCTTTTATACAAGGGTATGATATGACAAGTTGGAAATCATTTTCCTTTCTTTTAAATTAGCATCTTACATTCCCAGAGGCTTTGTCTTGGGTTTAAAGAGCACACAGAAGAATTCTGCCTCCAGAAATTCTGCCTCCTCTGTAATTTCTTTCTTGGTTTTTTTTTTTTGCTTGCAATCAATCATTCTTTCAGTGAGGCTGAACTTACGTGCTGCTCCTTGGTGGCAGAATACTCCTTGTGGTATGGTACCCATGGCTGTAGCTCACCATAATTTGATCATCCAATTTGCTGGGTTTAGTCATCTGTGGCTAGGTTCTTGAACGTGGTCTTTTGATTTGGTTTCATGTGAAGAAGTGTGTTCTTCCTTCCCTTCCTTGCTAAGTGCTTTCCAAGGAGCATTTGTGCCTTGTCTCTCTCTTTCACAGCATTGTGTAAGGAATGAATTGCACTGCAATACCTCACGGAGCTCCATTGAGTTGCCCCTCCTAGTTAGGATGTTTATGTAAAGCTCTTGTTTGGGAAACACCCAGCAATGATTTTTCTCTCTCTTTCATCCACCATTTAGAGATCATAGTCCTTGACATTTTTGATCCCATACCTGGAACAACCAACATATTCAAACTAAGAGTCCAACATTGATTTTCGAGGGTTAATGTTAATCATTTGAAGTGATAATTTTGGTAAGAAGCTTACTACTCTAGAGACTCTTTTTATTCTCTAAAAAAAAGACTTCTCTCATTCTAGCCAAAACTAGAAAATTAGCACAAGGTGATTGTGTGATTACTGGTCGATGGTAGGCTGAACATGAGCCTGCAGTGTGCCCAGGCAGCCAAGTGGGCCAATGGCATCCTGGCCTGGATCAAGAACAGTGTGGCCAACTGGAGCAGGGAAGTCATTGTGCCCCTGTACTCAGCACTGGTCAGGCCACACCTTGAGTCCTGTGTCCAGTTCTGGGCTCCTCAGTTTAGGAAAGATGTTGAGTTGCTGGAAGGTGTCCAGAGAAGGACAACAAATCTGAGGAGGGGTTTGGAGCACAGCCCTATGAGGAGAGACTGAGGGAGCTGGGGTTGCTTAGCCTGGAGAAGAGGAGGCTCAGGGGAGACCTTCTTGCTGTCTACAACTACCTGAAGGGAGGTTGCAGCCAGGAGGGGGTTGGTCTCTTCTCCCAGACAGCCAGCACCAGAACAAGAGGACACAGTCTCAGGCTGCACTAGGGGAGGTTTAGGCTGGATTTTAGGAAGAAGTTCTATACAGAGAGAGTGATTGCCCATTGGAATGGGCTGCCTGGGGAGGTAGTGGAGTCAACATCATTGGAGGTGTTCAGGAGGAGACTTGATGGGATGCTTGGTGCCATGGTTTAGTTGATTAGGTGGGTTGGATTGGTTGATGGGTTGGACGCAATGATCTTGAAGGTCTCTTCCAACCTGGTTTATTCTAATGTGTGTGTAGGTGAATGACAAGGATATTAACTTGGCAATGGAGAAATGCCAGATAACCAGAAATGGTAAGTTGCTTGTGAATATCTCCTACCCTATGGAATCTCTTGCTATATAAAACTGTTTTGTTCTATAGAGTTGTTGATGAGAGAGCCAAACTTCAGGCAAATGACCGCAGTCCACCAGTTTGGGCATTCATCTGGCATATGGGAAAAGCAATTATATGTTCCAGTCCTACAGGCATAAAGCTTTCTGTTAGAAAGGCAGAAGTGAATTATGGATGACTCAAACAGTACAGAAGATTACATTAGCATATGGAACACAGAGAGGGTTAAGTATAATTAGAGAAGCTGTACACAGCAAAGTATAGATGGGCAGAGAAACTATGGGACGAAAGCTATTCCTGCTGAGTAACCCCAGTGTGCTTGGAGAAACAGATTCCAGGCTTCCTTTGGTTTGTATAATGTGAATATTTCCCTGGCACAACTTTTTGGCAAAGCCCTGTATGTAGCACAGATGTGGGGTTAATGACCTGTTCATGTGAAGCCTTGGATGAACTCTAGGATTAGACAATTCAGATCTGATACATCCCTAAACTCCCACAAACCGGATGACAATTCTTTGGTCCCTTCACATGGTAAATTTTCAGGCTCTCAGTGGTTGCAGGTTAGAATTATAGGGGTGATCAACCAGCTCCCCACCAATAGACATTTGCCAGAGGACTAGGGGAGTGGGGGTAAAACACAAAAAGACAGGGAATTGTTGGAAACATGGTAAGAAGGTATCTTAGAGCAGTTCTAAGCCTAGAGTATGTGTAGCTGCTGCCCATCCAGCAGAGACTTCATCTGACCAGTTCTGGGCCTCTCAGTTTAAGAAGGACATTGAGACTCTTGAACATGTTCAGAGAAGGGCAACGAGGCTGGGGAGAGGTCTCGAGCACAAGCCCTATGAGGAGAGACTGAGGGAGCTGGGATTGTTTAGCCTGGAGAAGAGGAGGCTCAGGGGAGACCTTCTTGCTGTCTACAACTACCTGAAGGGAGGTTCTAGCCAGGTGGGGATTGGTCTCTTCTCCCAGGCAACCAGCACCAGAACAAGAGGACACAGTCTCAAGCTGCACCAGGGGAAGTTTAGGCTCGAGGTGAGGAGAAAGTTCTTCACTGAGAGAGTTGTTAGCCATTGGAATGTGCTGCCCAGGGAGGTGATGGAGTCACCGTCCCTGGAGGTGTTGAAGACGGGATTGGATGTGGCACTTGGTGCCATGGTCTAGTAGTCATGAGGTGTTAGGTATTAGGTAATAGAATTGTAGAATTATAGAATCAGTCAGGGTTGGAAGGGACCACAAGGATCATCTAGTTCCAATCCCCCTGCCATGGGCAGGGACACCTCACACTAGATCAGGCTGGCCAGAGCCTCAGCCAGCCTGGGCTTAAACACCTCCAGGGACGGGGCCTCAACCACCTCCCTGGACAACCCATTCCAGGGCTTCACCACTCTCATGGTGAAGAACTTCCTCCTCACATCTAGTCTGAATCTCCCCACCTCCAGCTTCATTCCATTCCCCCTCGTCTTATCACTACCTGATATCCTGAGAAGTCCCTCCCCAGCCTTCTTTTAGGCCCCCTTCAGGTACTGGAAGGCCACAATTATGTCCCCCTGGAGCCTTCTCTTCTCCAGACTGAACAGCCCCAACTCTTTCAGTCTGTCCTCATAGGAGAGGTGCTTCAGCCCTCTGATCATCCTCATGGCCCTTCTCTGGACTTGATGATCTCTGAGGTCTTTTCCAACCTTATTGATTCTATGACTCTATGAAACTGAAACACCTCTGACTTTTTGAGACTTTTTTTTTTGTAAGGACATATTTTTAGTCCTTATATTAAATCTTCAGCTTTCAGTTTAAGCTTCGTGTAAGCTGGTTTGAGCCATCTGTGACTACATTCTGGCCCTCCACTACTCTTTCTTGGTAGTAACAGGAATATCCACAGACCCTTTCTTTGGAAAGCAAAAGGCAGTTTTTTGACTCGTCCCTAAAACGAGGGATTTAGGGCTTGTGGCAATTAGTAAACAATGCTGGTGATGTAATAATGTGAACTGGATTCACTCTTGCTTTTCTGAAAATTCTTCTTATCTGTGTGTTAGAGGAAGCTGTTGTCTTTGTGCACAGCTCTGTATAATGCTCTGGTGTCTCTGTGAATTCATTAAACTTATGGTCTTTCCTGTCTTCAGTTTCCTTGACTCAATTTGTTTGTCTCATAATCCCTCAGAAGAAAAAAAATAGCTCCAGCCTTATCAGTGCTCAGCCTTGTGTTTTGTTACTTGTTAGCTGGCCTTGGGTTTTGTATTTTAATGCCAAGAACACCTCTTAAACTGCATGACTCTAATGTACCCTGTGTTAGTAGTTGCTGGAGCTTTTCTACTGTCTCAAAATCCTGCTTGTGCAAGAATGTTGTTTCTTGCTATTTCTGTTGGAAGGAAGTTATTCAGGAGCTTGAAGATGATCGAAATCTTCCTCTCCCATCTTTCCTTCTCTCTCCACTTTACAGCCAGTGTAACACATTAATGGAGTCATTCAGTGAATATCAAGCATAGAAGTTGTAGTGTTCAGCCCTACTGCTTCCTCCCCAGTAATCTTGATGCAATCTATTGCTTACTGGGGGTTGGGGGGGTGGGGTGGAGAGCTGCCTGCACTGCAGGGCTCCAGGTTCTACCCACAGCCCTAGTCAGACTCCTTTGTGTATACCATTCATATAGTTACTATTCATTCTATAAATTAATCTGCTATATTCTCTTAACAATGGCAACTAAATGCATCATGCTCAGACCAAATCAATGTCATCCGAATCAGTCACCAGGGGTCTCTTGATCTCTTTCTAGCAAGGATTTTGTTATTCAGACATTCCCCACAAGCTGTCAAATGGTCCAACTCAATAACAACTAATAAAGCAGGCACCCCTTAAAAATTTCCCCAGGGAATCTTTCTAAATTGAACAGGGAGTAATAAATCTTGCAGTGTCAATAATGGTGCAAATGTTAATTTGGTTGACTCTGCTGTGTGCCTCCTCTAGTGAAATTTCAAATGCTGCTCTGGGAAGATGGCTGCTGCACTCTCTTGTTCTCTGCCTGCTACACTCTCTTGCTCTCTGCCTGCTACACTCCCTTGCTCTCTGCCTGCTACACTCCCTTGCACTCTGCCTGCTACATTCCCTTGCTCTCTGCCTGCTACACTCCCTTGCTCTCTGCCTGCTACACTCTCTTGTCTCTGCCTGCTACACTCTCTTGTCTCTGCCTGCTACACTCCCTTGCTCTCTGCCTGCTACACTCCCTTGCACTCTGCCTGCTACATTCCCTTGCTCTCTGCCTGCTACACTCCCTTGCTCTCTGCCTGCTACACTCTCTTGTCTCTGCCTGCTACACTCCCTTGCTCTCTGCCTGCTACACTCCCTTGCTCTCTGCCTGCTACACTCTCTTGTCTCTGCCTGCTACACTCCCTTGCTCTCTGCCCGCTACACTCTCTTGTCTCTGCCTGCTACACTCCCTTGCTCTCTGCCTGCTACACTCTCTTGTCTCTGCCTGCTACATTCCCTTGCTCTCTGCCTGCTACACTCCCTTGCTCTCTGCCTGCTACACTCTTGCTCTCTGCCTGCTACACTCTCTCTGCCTGCTACACTCTCTTGTCTCTGCCTGCTACACTCCCTTGCTCTCTGCCTGCTACACTCTCTTGTCTCTGCCTGCTACATTCCCTTGCTCTCTGCCTGCTACACTCCCTTGCTCTCTGCCTGCTACACTCTCTTGCTCTCTGCCTGCTACACTCCCTTGCTCTCTGCCTGCTACATTCCCTTGCTCTCTGCCTGCTACACTCCCTTGCTCTCTGCCTGCTACACTCTCTTGCTCTCTGCCTGCTACACTCCCTTGCTCTCTGCCTGCTACACTCTCTTGTCTCTGCCTGCTACACTCCCTTGCTCTCTGCCTGCTACACTCCCTTGCTCTCTGCCTGCTTCACTCCCTTGCTCTCTGCCTGCTACACTCCCTTGCTCTCTGCCTGCTACACTCCCTTGCTCTCTGCCTGCAGCACCAGTTTCAGATCTGGAGCAAGGGCTATCCGAGATGGGCTGTATAACAAAAGACTGTTCTGATGATCTGGTTGCTTTTTCAGCTACTGCTTTTAATGATGCCCTTAAATGAATGTTAGATGACAAGGATGAGTGTGCTGGTAAGATTTTCTCAGCTGGCTAACTGGTACACTCCCTAGCATGTAACAGGAATGTGTCCTTCTGCCAAGCATGGCATGAGCCTGGTTTACTATACCACACAAAGCTGGTTTCACACTAGCATCAGTAAGATAATTTTCTTTATTACATAAACTGGGTAGAAAAGGGGATTTATGTTGTAAATTTAGTCTATTAAGGACATTTCTGTGAATAAACTCTACTAGATGTTCTTTTCATCCTTTTTAGCACAGATTTTTTTCACAGATGTCATTTTTGGGCATTAGACAATTTTTTCTCCCCTCATTCCTCCCCCCCCCCCCCCTCCTGCTGTTGTGAAAGGAGAACTGCAAGTACTGACATTAAACATTTGGGGAAATTTGTTCTGTTCTTTTTATAATAAGTAAACGGAGTCCTGCCAAAACTCAGACCTTCCAGTCACTCACATTTCTATTTTATTGTGTTATTTCTTAGGTACTTGGTATGATGGTGAGGAGAAAGTTCTTCACAGAGAGAGTTGTTAGCCATTGGAATGCGCTGCCCAGGGAGGTGGTGGAGTCACCGTCCCTAGAGGTATCACCGTATCACAAAGGTTGGAAGAGACCTCGAAGATCATCGAGTCCAACCTGTCACCACAGACCTCATGGCTAAACCATGGCACCAAGTGCCACGTCCAATCCCTCTTGAACACCTCCGGGGATGGTGACTCCACCACCTCCCTGGGCAGCACATTCCAATGGCTAACAATTCTCTCTGGGAAGAACTTTCTCCTCACCTCGAGCCTAAAGCTCCCCTGGTGCAGCTTGAGACTGTGTCCTCTTGTTCTGGTGCTGGTTGCTGGAGAGAAGAGACCAACCCCTTCCTGGCCACAACCTCCCTTCAGGTAGTTGTAGACAGCAATGAGGTCACCCCTGAGCCTCCTCTTCTCCAGGCTAAACAATCCCAGCTCCTCAGCCTCTCCTCACAGGGCTTGTGCTCAAGGCCTGTCACCAGCCTTCTTGCCCTTCTCTGAACATGTTCAAGCGTCTTGATGTCCTTCCTAAACTGAGGGGCCCAGAACTGGACACAGGACTCAAGGTGTGGCCTAACCAATGCAGAGTACAGGGGCACAGTGACCTCCCTGCTCCTGCTGGCCACACTATTCCTGATGCCACAGAGGTGCCCAATGCCCAGGTCTGAGGCTGCCCTGATGCCCCTCACCTGCCCATCACCTGACTGGTGTAAGGGGATGGGGCTGGCTGCCAGGCCCTGCAGGTCATGTAGGGTGCCTATCATGCACCCAGAGTGTAGCCAGGTAGGCAAAGTAGATTGTCCTTGTGGGCAGGAGATTCAAGCAAGAGAACAGTGTCCATCTGCATGAGCACAGGCATAATTTGGATGCTGACCCAGATCTCTCAGGTACAGATGAAGGTTGCTCTTTTCATGCATTATCTGTCATGGTTAGCACGGGCATCTGTTGTCAGGCACATGGTGCCAGGCAAGCTGTTTTGGTGAGGGACTCTGGAAACCGCAGAGCTGCACAAACACAGGAAACTGGGCATCTACGAAGTCAAAATGCATGTATTTCAAAGTACACATCCATGAAGTCTAAACTATTTTTGGTAGGTGAATCTTAGTGAGAGAGACTCCTTTTTTTGGGTTTTCTTTTGTTCTCGCTCTGAGCCACCGGTCATCCCACTGTCACAGGAAGGAGGAAGACTGGTTCCTCTTTAAATCACTTCAACCCCTTGTGGAATCTCAGTTAGGACCCTCCGGATGCAGAATGAGTGGAATTAGGTCATAGGCTGGACTTGATGATCTCAGAGGTCTATTCCAGCCTCAACAATTGTGTGATTCTGATTCTGTGATCTCCGACTTCCTGCCTCTCAAGGTGCACAAGCCGTGACAGTGTCCTTGGTCTGCAGAGGAGCAAGTCTAAACCAGAGCCTTTCTGCATCCCAGCCCTTGGCAAGGACTCTGCCCATCAGCTTCTCCCTGTTAGAAGCAGCCCCTGGCTGTGCAACCCTGCTCTGAACTTCAGAAAGTGCCTCAATGAGCAGAGACTGAGCTGGGAAGTGACAGAGTTGGTTCTGTTCCAGCTCAAAGCAGTCCAAGGTGGCCCTCCCGTTTGTCACCAGCTTTCATATCAGACCCTTTGCTCTTTCTTGGAGAGGGGCGGAGATGCAGTTAGATGCGATCGTAGACCCAGTCAGCACTTCGTCACTAACAGTGTTGAGGAGATCGGCAGTGAACGGGGTCGAGGTGTCCCCAGCCCTGCGCGGGGGTTGCGCGGCTGTGGCTGCGCAGAGCCGGCAGGGGGCGCCGGCAGCCCGCGCTGCGGAGCGTGAGCCTAGCCTGGGGCGGCGAAAGGGAAGGCCCCCGGGGGTAAGGAGTTGAGACCTGGGGGTGCTGGAGGAGGGGGAAGGAAGGGTACCCGGGGGTGAGGGTGTGAGACCTGGGCAGGCCTCAGGCAGGTGAAGGACAACCCGGGGATGAAGGTGAGACTCGGCTCAGCCTTGGCCGGCACCAGGCTGAAGCGTGATTTAGAAATTCCTCCCAACGTGCCGACAGGGCTCGCACTTGGCAGGGTGAGATGAAACACTCGCTTTTGGCTTAAAATATTCGAAAGGCCCGAGTATGATGAATAGTCCTAATTCCAACAGAAACTCTTTAATTGTGCTGTGTGTCTCAGTCAGAGAAGGGAAATGGTGAGAGCGTGAACGCTGACCATCTGTGGTGGTTTACACTCAGCCAGCAGCTCAGCCCCACGCAGCCACTTGCTGACACCTCCCTGCTGGGGCGGGGGAGAGAATCGGAAGGGGAGAAGTGAGAAGAGTTGAGATAAGGACAGTTTAACAGGTAAAGCTAAACCCATGCATGCAAGCAAAGTGAAACAAGGAATTCATTCACCGCTTCCTATTTGCAGGCAGGTGTTCAGGGCCAGGAAGGCCAGGCTGGACCACGTGTAACAGTGTCTTGGGAAGACAAACACCACTGCTCCAGACATGTCTTCCTTCTTCCTCCAGCTTGATATGGTGAGCCTGACATCATATGGTCCAGAATATCCCTTTGGTCGCTTGGGGCCAACTGTGCTGACTGTGTCCTTTCTCAGCTTCTTGTGCACCTCCAGCTTGCTTGCTGGTGGGGTGGAGTGAGGAGCAGAAAAGGCTTGGGTTCCACGTAGATACTGCTCAGCAGAAATAAGAACATCTCTGCACTACCAACATTACTCTGATCCTAAATCCAGAGCACAGTACTGTATCTAGACACAATCAAGAGAACTAACTTATTCTCACTGAAACCGGGACACCATCGTATGCAGAGCAGATTCTGTTTCCAGGAGAGGCCATGAAAAATGTCCGAGCTGTGTGCGGCGCTGTTTGGTGGCCTTGTTTATTTACGTTAGTACCACAGAATCCCAGAGCCTCAGTTGGGAAGTGAGGCTGCCTTCTGCTCAGTGTTGCATAATAAAAATGCACATGAGAACGAGATGCTCTGTGCTACAGAGAGCTCACAAGTAGCTGCATGGCAAGTAGTCTGTGTCCTTGAGGAGTAAGTGGCTGTTCCAGAGGAGGGTGTTGCAGTTACTGTCCTGGGTGCTTTGTAGTTGAGTTTATGTCTATAGATGCCTTTGACAATGCGTTTATTGCCTTTGCACAGCACTACTCTGAGGTGCCAAGTTCTAATTTAGTTACTGGTGATGCACATCACTCAGGATGTATGAGCTCTTCTCCTGTTTTTATTGATTTGAAACTTCAAACTTCTTTTGTTTAAGTAAATGTAAAAGCATGTGAAACAGGCTAAGGCTTCCTTTTCAAATACTTTGTGACTGGAGGAAAGTCCCTACATCTTTGGTTCCAGCTGCTATCACAAGCAGGTTTGTTTCATCATCTGTTTTATGAAGCAATACTGATGGCTGCATGCTGGCAGGCAGCTTCTTTTACAGGGGTAGCAAAAGCAGAAAGAGGGGGAAAAACTGTTCTAGAGCATGATTCCTGGCAAGGAAGTTCCATAGATAACAAAGCAGAGTGTTGGGTTTCTGCTCCATTTTTTCCTGTGTTGTTAGCCTTAAATGAAATCAACATTGCTTGGGATTGCTTTTCCTGACAGGCTTTGTAGTGCAGTGCTCAATCTTTTGCACACAGGGTACTCACAGAAATGTCACCAATAATAAAATACCAGCAGAACCTTGTGAGAAAGAATGTCCTAATTTTCTGGTAGCATGACACTACTGAAGACTTCCTATTTGTCTCCTTACCGTGAAATCATTGGTTTGAGATCATCATCAATTTATGTCCCCCCAACCTCCAGCCTTTTATCTGAGAAAGAAAATATTTGCTGTGTACTTCCACAAAGTGATTTTCTGAAATGGAAATTGTTTTAAGTGACTCCTCTATCTCTTGACAGACCAGGCTGCAGAATCAGGGTTCCTTGTTGTTCTGCCATTGTAGAAGCTGAATACACAAGGGAGGAAAACAATCAAGAGCAAATATTTACCTTTTGTTAAGTACTCTCACATTTGTGCATGGTCTCTTGTCCATACTTGATGATTTCTTTTTTTGACAGTTCTTTACCCCTTGTTTCAACCCTGAGCATTTCTGAGATGCCAAAGTATCTTTACATGTGTAAAGCTTGCAGTTTTCTCTTGCTTTTGGTTCTGCAGCAGAGCTTTCTCAAAGTTCTGTTGGTTCATTTTTGAGCAATCCTGCTGTGCATTTCAAAGAGGTATTTCCAGTCTTTCTCAGGCAGTTTCAGCAGCACCTTGAAATACAGCAACAGCAAAGATTACAGCCTCTTATCAGACAAAGCAAGCATGGCAAGCACTGTCATGCCAGAAAGGGCACAAGCATCACTAAATTCCAATACCACAGCAGCTCATTGATTTCAAATACACTATTGCCAACCATGTATTATTTTTTTCCCACACTTGCTTTCAGGGCTATTCTTTAATAACATTTATCTACAGGCTTAAGATCTCTTACTGTGTGGTTTTATGCTGGAGTAACTTAGTGCTTGGAGTTTGCAAACATCTCCTAAGTTTCTACCTTCCAAATTCAGGTATGAAGACTGGTATTGGTTTATCACAATGTGTTATATGAAATGGTAAAAGGCTATCATTAAGGGGTTAGGTGAGTGCAGTTCATTTAGTTAAGGTGTCTAATAGTGTCTGGAAATGTGAATTCATAGAACCAGATTGGTTTCTATTAGTGGAATGGAATGGAATGGAATGGAATGGAATGGAATGGAATAGAATAGAATAGAATAGAATTAACCAGGTTGGAAGAGACCTTTGAGATCACCCAACACTATCTAATCAACTAAACCATGGCACGAAGCACCCCCTCCAGTCTCTTCTTAAACACCTACAGGGATGGTGACTCCACCACCTCCCTGGGCAGCACATTCTAATGGCCAATCTCTCTTTCTATGAAGAATTTCTTCCTAACATCCAGCCTAAACTTCCCCTGGTGCAGCCTGAGACTGTGTCCTCTTGTTCTGGTGCTGGTTGCCTGGGAGAAGAGACCAACACCCACCGGGCTACAACCTCCCTTCAGGTAGTTGTAGAGAGCAATGAGGTCTCCCCTGAGACCCCTAGCAACCCCAGCTCCCTCAGCCTCTCCTCACAGGGCTGTGCTCCAAACCCCTCCCCAGCTTGGTTGCCCTTCTCTGGACACCTTCCAGCACCTCAACATCTTTCCTGAACTGAGGGGCCCAGAACTGGACACAGGACTCAAGGTGTGGCCTAACCAGTGCTGAGTACAGGGTACAATGACTTCCCTTCTCCTGCTGGCCACACTATTCCTGATGCAGGCCAGGATGCCATTGACCTTCTTGGCCACGTGGGCACAGTGCAGGCTCATGTTCAGCCTACTATCAACCAGTACCCCTAGGTCCCTTTCTGCCTGGCTGCCCTCCAGCCACTCTGGCCCCATCCTGTAGCACTGCATGGGGTTGTTGTGGCCAATGCGTAGTGTCTCAGTTAGATCCTTAGTGATCTGCTAGATCTCTAAACGTCATTGTGCTTTGGGGGGCTTTGTTTCAGGCTCACAATATGTTAGAGGCTTGGCACAGATGGAAGTGTCCAGGTCTCTGAAATGACTCTTTCAAGTGATAGACTTTAGAGGCAGAGGATCATTAATATAATTAGGCCCTTATTGTGCAAAGCACTGTACAAAAATGAAGAAGAAGAAAATGAGTGCTTGGAGAAGCAATCATCTGCTCCAAAACTCAGCAGATTGTTGAATGTTCAAAAATGTCTGGGGAATTTTTAAATTTATTTTTTTTTAATATTTAGCTGATGGAAAATCCTCATGAGAAATGAAGGCACTAAAGTTATTTCTGGATGCAAGGAAGATGCGAAATTGAAAGGCAGATCCCCAACAGGTGGCTCCATTTTGAGACTGAGGAAACAGCAGGTTGGATCGTTTAGCACCGAGCGTGGCAAGGGAGGGAGCTATGGGTTTGGGTGCACTGTGTCCCTTGCAGCCTTCTTACCTGGCAGAAGGGGAGTGGAGCTTCTGTGCTAAGATTTTGGCAGGCTACTGAGAGTGGGTTTATAGAGAGAAACTGAACTTGCCTTTATTTTTCCCAGCTAGCAAGAGGTGCAAACACATGTACTGCCACCTTCCTCCCTTTCTGGCATTTTTTTCCCCTGTGGAAATGACTGTTTGAAACCTTTGCCTCCATTACAAATATCAACATTTTCCTAAGAAGCATTTGTGGTTTCTGGTTTGGTTTTGATGTTCTTTGAATAGAATAGAAAGGAATAGAATAGATAGGATAGGATAGGATAGGATAGGATAGGATAGGATAGGATAGGATAGGGATAGGATAGGATAGGATAGGATAGGATAGGGTAGGATAGAATAGAATAGAATAGAATAGAATAGAATAGAATAGAATAGAATAGAATAGAATAGAACGGGTTGGAAGAGACCTTCAAGAGACCATCATCATGTCCAACCCATCATCCAACACCACCTAATCAACTAAACCATGCAACCAAGCACCCTATCAAGTCTCCTCCTAAACTCCTCCAATGATGGTGACTCCACTACCTCCCTAGGTAGCATATTCCAATGGGCAATCACTCTCTCTGTGAAGAATTTCTTCCTAAGAGAAGTCTTCTGCAAACTGCCTGCAGCTATAGGAGTGATCTTGCTCAAATGGAGAGATGGGGGGAATAAAAATTACCCTTAGCCAACTGCAATATGAAAGAATTTTAGATTCAGATGTACAAATAATCTGTAGAAAGTATACACAGTCTCTATTTGCTTGAATATAAGTAGAAAAATAGTTGCCACTTGCAATAATTCTACTCCTCAAAAGATAAAAAGCTTAATTGACATAGGTTATATGCATGAGAATTGGGGAATTATGGTGTTGAGTCACTTAGATTTTCAGGAGAATTAAGCTTGTCAGTGCCTACCTCATTTTCAAAAAGGGAATTTAGGTTCCTGAGCCATCAAGGTGCTTATTAAAATTTTGCTATAAATGGCTTTTCCAAGGGCTCAGTGGCTTTGAAGTGCAAGTGCCTTTACCTTGCGTCCATAGATCTGAAAACCCTAGAACAAAAAGTAAAGGTGTCACATCAGTGGACCATCTGCCTATCCTTTCCTCTAGGAAGTTTAGCTGAATTGGGTTTGATGAGATCAGATTTGATTTTAGCTTTTAAAAAAGACATTTGCAGCATAATCTGCTCTGTGTTACCGGGAAGCATTTTGTATAATCACACCTGTGCTGCTTGCCAAGGTGTTTTCTAATGTAGATTTATGGCCGTCCTGAAATCTAATCACAGCATCACAGTATCGCCAAGGTTGGAAGAGATCTCAAAGATCACTGAGTCCAACCTGTCACCACAGACCTCATGACTAAACCATGGCACCAAGTCCCATGTCCTGTCCCCTCTTGAACACCTCCAGGGACGGCGACTCCACCACCTCCCTGGGCAGCACATTCCAATGACGAATGACTCTCTCAGTGAAGAACTTCCTCCTCACCTCGAGCTTTGGTGCAGCTTGAGACTGTGTCCTCTTGTTCTGGTGCTGGTTGCTAGAGAGAAGAGAACAACCCCTTCCTGGCTACAACCTCCTTTCAGATAGTTGTAGATAGCAATGAGGTCTCCCCTGAGCCTCCTCTTCTCCAGGCTAAACAATCCCAGCTCCCTCAGCCTCTCCTCATAGGGCTTGTGCTCAAGGCCTCTCCCCAGCCTTGTTGCCCTTCTCTGGACATGTTCAAGCATCTCAATGTCCTTTCTAAATGGAGGGGCCCAGAACTCAAGGTGTGGCCTAACCAATGCAGAGTACAGGGGCAGAATGACTTCCCTGCTCCTGCTGGCCACACTATTCCTAATGCAGGCCAGGATGCCGTTGGTCTTCTTGGCCACCTGGGCACACTGCTGGCTCATGTTTAGGCGGCTGTCAATCAGCACCCCCAGGTCCCTTTCTGTTTGGCAGCTCTCCAGTCACTCGGACCCCAGCCTGTAGCTGTGCTTGGGGTTGCTGTGGCCAAAGTGCAGCACCCAGCACTTGGATATCTAGAGATATTCTGGACAAATATGTACTGTGTACTTCTAAAATCAGTCCTTTCAAAGTCAGAAAAAGGAGACTTTAAGTCACGTTTTCAGATGTGGGCTCAGTTTGTCAGTACTCTTCCCCATTATGCTGAGCTGGGAGAAATACTTGGTTCTGACAACCTGCAATTAGAGATTACAATTTGCTTCTTGTCTCAGGCAGTGGTGATTTACATGGCAAAAAAAATAAACTGAATTTGGTTTTATTATATTTTGTTCTGTAGAATAACCTGACCTGTGCCCTGCTTGTAGCTGCACAGAACTGAGGCATTGAGGCTAGATTGTCAAGGGGATTTCTGTTGCTTCAGTACTAACCCACAAAATACCTAACTTTTCTTACCCAGAAGATGAGATGAGTTCACAACCCACAGATAGGTTTATAAATTCTGCTGTCCAATCTTTGGATCTAATATTTGCCTTAAAAATGGATTTATAAATGTCAGCCTGCAGAAATGGCCAAACAGCTAGATGATGGGGAAGGGTTACCAGCAGGGATGAACCAGATCATAGTATCATAGTATCAGTCAGGGTTGGAAGGGACCACAAGGATCATCTAGTTCCAACCCCCCTGCCATGGGCAGGGACACCCCACACTAGATCAGGCTGGCCAGAGCCTCAGCCAGCCATGTCTGAAACACCTCCAGGGACGGGGCCTCAACCACCTCCCTGGACAACCCATTCCAGGGCTTCACCACCCTCATGGTGAAGAACTTCCTCCTCACATCCAGCCTGAATCTCCCCACCTCCAGCTTCATTCCATTCCCCCTAGTCCTATCACTACCTGAGAGCCCGAGAAGTCCCTCCCCAGCCTTCTTGTAGGCCCCCCTCAGATACTGGAAGGCCACAATGAGGTCACCTCAGAGCCTTCTTTTCTCCAGACTGAACAGCCCCAACTTCCTCAGTCTGTCCTCATAGGAGATCAGCCCTCTGCTCATCCTCGTGGCCCTTCTCTGGACATGTTCCAGAATGTCCATATCCCCCTTGTAAGAGGGGCTCCAGAACCAGATGCAGTACTCCTGGTGGGGTCTCACCAGAGCTGAGTAGAGGGGGAGAATCCCTCCCTTGACCTGCTGGCCACCTTTGAGGAGCTTCTTGTCTCTCATAGCACTCACCTCCCCCAGATTCTCTCTACTTTTAAGAAACAAAAAATAATTTCCTTAAGGACTTTAATTCCTTGTGCATTTGTGCCATGCAATAATCTGTCTCTAACTGATGACAAACATTTCAAATTGTTCTGTGCCAAGAAAGGGAGCTCCAGAAGGAAAGATTGAGGACCATTTGTCTTGTGGGTTCCAGAGGGATACTGTCCTGCTGGTAGGGTTACTAGGTCCAAGTTTGATCTGGATTGTCCAGTACCTAAATAAATATTCTACTGAGAATTCCTCTCCTCTCTTCCATTGGTTTGAACGTGCTCAGAATGTATCATTTGGATCCTCTTGGTGAGAAAGGAAAGAGGATGCCTGTGTCAGGGATCCTAACTCTGGAGTATCCACAAACTTGTACTGGAATATGGAAACAAGAAAATAGAAAGGAATTCTGACCTCAGGGTGGGGAGAAAAGTCCTTATCCACCATTCACTGATGAAGTCTGACCGAAACTCAATAGACATAACATATTTTTCTAATTGGCTTTTGCACTAACAGAAGATGAAACAAAACATCCAGGCAAAAAATCTCCACTTGTTTCAGAGACTAAGAAAATTACACTTTTGTTTTGTTTGTTTGGGTGGTGGTTGTTGTTTGTTTGTTTTCAGAAGCATCTTGGTAAGTGCTACTTGCTGTTGCTGCCATTACTGAAAGCTGGTATTTTATTTAGTGAAGTGGCATAAGTAATTTATTACTTCTTTCTGTGACTGTTCCTATTCCCTGGTAGTTTATGCTGCTATTTAAGTCTGGTGTTATTAAGTTTGGTGTCATTTAAGACTGAACTATACCTAAGTTAAGGATTTGGCTTGGGAATGTCAGTTGGATTTGCACTTCTAAATCCATTAAGTGTAATTTAAGTTCCATATCATTAACATAAGGGGGAGAAACCACACTCCATGCCTGAGAACATTTCTTCCTTCCTTGTACACTTAGTACCAGATTTCAGTGTTGGAGAGTTCTCGAGTGTTTGTAGATAAAACCACCTTGGACAAGATGAGCTTCGAGGGTCCCTTCCAACCCAGTGCAAGCTGTGAAAATGGAACATCTGGATCAGATTGGTAGCCTCCCCTCATATTTTGGGGATCTGTGATCCAGATTAAAATTCAAATGCTGACCTTTCTAAACTATGCCCCCTCCAATTTTGCACTCAATTTGTTGGAGAGACAGCACTGTCCATGGGGAATTGCTGGATAGTGCCAAGGTGGAAATGTTTTCCGTGCAGTCTCTGGTGATTCCTGTGAAATGCTATTAACAGGAAGAGATTACTCTGAGAAGTTTATGATGCTAGTTTTGCTGATACAAGCAGATCCTTTCTATTACATTAATGTTCCATTTGAATAACAGATTGCCAGCCACAGACTTTATATATCTTATTCCCCACACAGGCAATGTATGGGTCTTTGAGTATGGTTTTGTAGATTCATTTAGCACCTAATGCACTTTTAATGGAAGATTTCCCCCCTCCCCCCAGCATCACTCTGTAAGGCTTGTGGTACAATGGACTCTTTGTAGCACTTCACAGAAGAGGTATTTCTAATTTTCAAAGTAGGTATGAAAGTCAGATATTAGGTCTGCTGAAGCATACTGCAGTGGGGGGTGAAAAAAGGAGACGTGAAATGAAAGTGAGTTACATCAGGAAATCACAGGATTGTAGAATGGTTTGGGTTGGAAGGGACCTTAAAGATCATTTAATTCCAAGTCACCTGCCATGGGCAGAGACACCTTCCACTAGCCCTGGTTACTCAAAGCCCCATGCAGCTTGACCTTGGGCACTTGAGAGTCCACAACTTCTCTGGGCAACATGTTCCAGTACTTCACCTCCCTTGCCCTGTTGTTTCTATCTAATCTAAATCTGCCTTCTTTCATTTTAAAACTGTTACTCCTTGTCCTATCACTACACTCCCAGATAAACAGTCCCTCCTCATCTTTCCTGTAGGCCCCTTTAAGTACAGAAATGCTACTAGAAGGTCTTCCTGTAGACTCTTCACCAGGCTGAACTATCCCAGCTCTTATCAGCCTGCCTTCATAGGAGAGGTGCTCCAGCATCTGAACAACTTCCTGGTCCTCCTCTGGACCTGCTTGAGTGGGTCCATGTCTTTCTCATGCTGAGAGCCACATTGCTGAACACAGTACTCCAGGTGAGGTCTCACCAGAGCCTGCTATTCAGAATTGTTAGGTAGAATTTCTTGTACCTATTCCATCCTGTTCTGTGTCAAGTAGCTCATTGACCACCACCAAGGGCAGGGCACAAAACTACATAAACTGTGGTTTTGGTTTTGTAAACAATCTATTTTTCTCCTTCAGCAGCAAATGCTTCCAGAGCATATGGAATGAAATGAAGAAAGAAAAAAAGAAGTGGGAAAATGTCCAACAAAAGATCTGCAGCAAGCAGCAGTTCTTCCTTTTCTGTGAAACACGTTTATTATGAAACACTTTCACGTCTCCTTTTGTAGACCATGAGACAGCAGGTAGATATTATTAAGATGAAATGTTTAATAGCCTCTTCCTCTATTAAGATCTTTCATAACCATCTCCAGTAGGTGACAGTGCCTAATGACTATTGTTCCCAGTGGAATCCGAACCAAGAATTGACTTAACATATTAACTAGGGAACCCGTGCTTGCTTTGATGGACCACACTTAATAAGAAACCTAAGAAGTTGTACTGCTCATGATGGTTTTGTTATATCACACAGAATCACAGAATCACCAAGGTTGGACGAGACCTCACAGATCATCAAGTCCAACCTGACACCACAGACCTCATGACTAAACCATGGCACGAAGTGCCACGTCCAGTCCCCTCTTAAACACCTCCAGGGATGGTGACTCCACCACCTCCCTGGGCAGCCCATTCCAATGGCTAACGACTCTTTCTGTGAAGAACTTTCTCCTCACCTCCAGCCTAAACTTCCTCTGGCACAGCTTGAGACTGTGTTCTCTTGTTCTGGTGCTGATTGCCTGGGAGAAGAGATCAACCCACTCCTGGCTACAGCCTCCCTTCAGGTAGTTGTAGAGAGCAATAAGGTCTCCCCTGAGCCTCCTCTTCTCCAGGCTAAATAATCCCAGCTCTCTCAGCCTCTCCTCATAGGGTTTATGTTTGAGGCCTCTCCCCAACCTCATTGCCCTTCTCTGGACACGTTCAAGTGTCTCAATGTCCTTCTTAAATTAGGGGGCCCAGAACTGGACACAGTATATTTCCTCCCTTTCAGTTCTCTCTCTTTTTTGTTTTTGTTTTTGGTCTTGGTTTTGGTTTTGCCATGCTTTTCTTTCTGTGTGTCAGGATCTGGATGCTGCCCCTTTGACCGCTGTTGGCTTTCAAAGAGTAGCTGCAGCTGATTGTACTTCAGTCTGTTTCTTTTCCCTCTTCAGCCAGAGTTCAGATTTACTCAGCCTTGTTCAGATAGCTCAAGTAAGAATGATTTTATAACTTGGGTTTAATGGCCTTCACATTCATGATCCAGTAATTAGATAATCCTGTGATTAAATCTCAAAAGGGATTCTACCTAGTTAAGTGCTTTATGAACTGGAAAGATTGGACAAAACGCAGCAGGAAGTATCTTCCCTTGGAAGGAAAATAGAATCATAGAATCATGGAATTGTTAGGGTTGGAAGGGACCTCAAGGATCATCCAGTTCCAATCCCCCTGCCATGGGCAGGGACACCTCACACTACATCAGGTTGCCCAGAGCCACATCCAGCCTGGCCTTAAAAACCTCCAGAGATGAGGCTTCCACCACCTTCTTGGGCAATCTATTCCAGTGTCTCACCACCCTCATGGGGAAGAACTTCTTCCTAACATCCAATATGAATCTACCCATTTCTACTTTTTTTTCCATTCCCCCTAGTCCTATCACTGCCTGATAGAGAGTCTTACCCTACCATTTCCCTTGGATGTGGTAGCCTGTAATTGCATTAGAGCAATGTTCACCTTTCTTTCCTGTCTTACCCAGTGGAGACACACACTCCTCCTTTTCTTGCCTAGTTGAGGTGTCTGTGGTTAATGGGTATATACATGAGCAGTGCTCTTCAGCCATCCTGTTGAGCCTGGATTGCTGTATAGAAATGAACTCTAGGTTTACTGGGCCAATACGATAACAGGAGTACAAACACAGCTTCATGGGCAGGGCACTCCACCAGAGATGGATAGCTGGAGTTCTGCTCCAAGGATTCATATTTTATTCAATGCTGTTTCATCATCTCCTCTTTCAACTGTGTTTTAAAAGGGAAAGAATAGTCCCTGCTTAGCTATTTCAAAGACAGTTCACAGACCCCTTCTTTCAGGGAAGGGCTAAAAGCAGTGGATTTGCAGTAGATAAAAGCATTTTGCTGCAAAATGTGAAGCACAGAGCAGGTCAGGGTCACATTTCAAATGTATCCTTGTGCTTAGTGTTTCCTAAAACAGCTGCTTTCAAAAAGCACCTCCTCCCCTGCCTTCCCCAATGGCACAGAATTTATTGAAATGTGTTTCCCAGGAGCATGAGGAAGCTCAAGGAGAGATCACTGACTCTACCTTTCTGCCTTTCTCTTTTTCCTCTTTCTTCCTGTTATCCATGTGAAAAGTGTGCCCCAGTTACTGTGGGCTAATCATTCTGGAGGAATAAGGCTCTAGTGTGCCCTCCTTGTGCACTGCTTGTGGAGCAGTGGCACCTCAGGCTGGTATCTGGAGACCTTTCAGAGAGCCAGATACTTGCAAGTCCAGGTTTAACTGTGGAACGCCTGACTTTCAGGTGCTTACTGTCCTTACTAGCCTTGGCTTTGACAGCATGAAGAGGAGAAAAGAGCTAAAGGTAAACCAGAAGAAAACAGCACTACTTCAGCAGCACATTTTCATTGTCTGTGTGCTCCTCCTCATGCTGGTTGGCATTCAGCACCTGAGTGCTTTCTTCAGGGTTCTGCTTCCCTAAAACTCTTCAGGCATTGCTCATCCTCCAGCCTTACCAAACGCAGCCATGGTTCCCTGTACCTGTGATCTGTGACGGAGAGCAAGATTTTTCTCCATTTTTCCCAAACCACCCCTCCCAAAATTAGATATTCTGCCAGCTAACAGGGAATGAGGGGGCTAAGATGTCATCTTCACCCTGGCAGGTGACCCACATCATGTCATTAAGCAAGGACCATCCAGATAATTGACTTTGTTGGTGTGCTGAGGGACTCTGGCTGCGCTGCAAAGCGGCGTGAGCAGTCTGAGAAAATGAGTCGAACAGTTCAGCTGACATTCACCTGTGACTGTGTAAGCAATCAGGATGTTCAGATGAAGTGTGATAAATAGGGAAAGGTTATTTCACTGAGCAAATTCAAACTTCACTGTGCTTTGATTTAGGCTTTAATGCACAGTAACAGACAAGGGCGAAACTGCAGATTCCTTCTAATTTCCTCTTCATCCCCCAAGTGCTTGCTTTATCAGCTGAAACAATGCAAAGGGATGTGATGGCCTCGCAATGTTTTTATGATCCTGCCAAAGAGATTTTCTCATAAATTTTCTTCTTGTATGTGGGGATTCTCTGGCAGAAGTGTAAATATATAAATTCAAATATTGATAGAGCTACAAACGTAGTGATAATGAAAGTGGCTGTCAGGACTACGCCGCTTCTGAAAGCTGCTAGAACTCTGCAAAGACATTGTGGTGATGGCAATCGAATCCCATCTGTCTTTTTGCACAGGGCTGGGGAACAGCCTGAAGTTTTATTTAGTTGTATCATTAGAGAAGGGTGCTGGAACATGCTGCATCTGTTTGTGTGAGCTGTGCTTGTTCTTCAGGTTGGCAGCCTAGCAGGCTCCCTCCCCTGGTAGCCCCCCTCTGAGACTGGAGGTCAGGAAAGGGGAAGGACAGTGGGAAAGGAAGGTGGGTATTTCTGACTTTTCAGTATCAGTGCATGGTGAAAAGCCAACACAGACTGTATCTCTGTCTTTTTTTGGGGGTCTGGATATATATGTTTGCAAAGATTTGAAGAACATTTGAGTTTCTTGTATCCCAGTATCCATAATGACTTTGGAACCTTGCTTGATGAAGACAGCCTTTGAAATAAAATCATATAAAATGCATGGTCCTGTTCTTCAGAGTGTCTGGGCCCCTCAGTTTAAGAAGGACAATGAGGCTCTTGAACGTGTCCAGAGAAGGGCAACAAGGCTGGGGAGAGGCCTCAAGCACAAGCCCTGTGAGGAGAGGCTGAGGGAGCTGGGGTTGTTTAGCCTGCAGAAGAGGAGGCTCAGGGGAGACCTTGTTGCTGTCTACAACTACCTGAAGGGTGGTTGTAGCCAGGAGGGTGTTGGCACCAGAACAAGAGGACACAGTCTCAAGCTGCAGCAAGGGAAGTTTAGACTCAAGGTGAGGAGTAAGTTCTTCACAGAGAGAGTTGTTAGCCTTTGGAATGTGCTGCCCAGGAAGGTGGTGGAGTCACCATCCCTGAAAGTGTTCAAGAGGGGATTGGACGTGGCACTTGGTGCCATGGTCTAGTAGTCATGAGGTGTTGGGTGGCAGGTTGCGCTTGATGATCTTTGAGGTCTTTTCCAACCTTATTGATTCTATGATTCTACGCTTGACCTTTTTTCTTACTCTAATTACTAACCACTTTTGCTACTAAAATTGTTAAAGAGAGAGAGCAAATTTTATGATACTTCATGAATATTTGGCCTGGAACTCAGATAACAACAGCAAGATCAAAATCCATTTTTAACATGTCCTTGATCCCCTCATCTGATATTGCAGTTGCCTCCAGTGAGCAGAAGCATGTCACGTCATGGTTTAAATAATATATTGTCTGATCCTCTGCTTCATTTCTTTTCTGCACATGGCCAAGGCCTCCTAACCACTTAATTCTACTGCAGGCTTTCAAAAGCATTACAGGACTTGTCGTACCACTGTACCTGAGGTAAAGTAATCTCATCTGACTCATGGAACTGAGAGAGGAAAGGAACCCTGGGGTCATCTGAGTTTTCTCACAGTGGATACAACGTCGTCTTCTTGTTTTGAAGAAGTTGTTTTCTTTCAGTTATTACAATTGCCAAGCAAAAGTGCCTCTAAACCTTCCTTTCTGAGATTATTCTGTAAACTCCTGCAATTTACAATCAGAAGTTTTTCTCATCCTTGGCCTATGTTTTTTCCCCCCATTTCTGCTACATACCTTTGTTCTGCCAACTTTTACTCTTCCTTTTGAGTAAATATCAATTCACCCATCTATTTGCAGTGATTTCCCTGTTCACCCTGCCCTTGCTTTTTTCCTGAGTCTGATGAAATGGCAACATTTTGAGGCATGGTTTCCCCCATTTTGGACAGCCCCGGTGCAGATTTCATCCTGATAACTCCCTTGGCCCCACTCAGGACTTGCTGTGTGATTCACGCCAGACAGAGAGGTGTTTTGCACTGTCATATTTTATGCTTTTGAAACTGAGCCCAGCCCAGGTCTTAATTAGTAGTGACATATTCCCTGAACTCTTGGTTTGTAAGCAGAAGATAAACAACTCTTGGTTGATAAGCAGCAGATAAACAGCAATTGCAGAGTTCTTGGCTAGGAATCATGCCCTCAATGCCTATGCTTGATGCCCAGACATAGTCCCTAAGCTGCTTATGCTGATGTCCATCTGCTGAGATGGCAAAGTGCCCTCTCACAAGTTGGTTGGGCTTTGCCTTGAGGGTGGAGGTGCCAGGCAATGATCAGCAGCCTGCATGACAATGCAAGTATCATATCTTCTAAGAAGGCTGCTCCTTTAAGCAATTACTGTATTACAGGCTGCTGCCATGGGCTCCTCAGAGCATGGTGACACCTGTTGAAAATGATGTGCCAAGAAAAGAATACATGATCCATACCAGCCAGCAGTCCAACTGGTGCAGCATCATTTTTGGCTGCCAGGGAGACAGGCTGCATTGCCACAGGGGTATGAAAACTCATCAGTAGTTCTCAGGGTGTCAAAAAAAGATCTCAGCAGGCCAAAATTGCCTGGAGGCATATGCGAAACAGACAGTACAATGGCCCCCAAGTAGCAACTGAAGCAAAATAGCAGTAACAGAACCTGTGTGAGAGCTGTCCTCACAGATCTGGTAATTAAGTCAAGATAAAATAGGATAGCTTTGTGTTACCTTCTTCAAGGAAAATCAGAAGCCCCTGACCTTATTCTTCCTGCTGAGTAAACACCTATGATGTGGTTGTAAAGGCAAAGATGCAGTAGGAAAGGAAGGTAAAATTCATTTTTCATGGGGATAATTAGGTGACCCTACAGAGTGGTGGGACTCAGTGTGTACTAAACTACTGTGCTAGCAGAAAAATCAGAGGACAAGGAGGAAACTCTGAATGTTACTCTCTGCAAGTGCAATAGAGAAGTAAGCACTGAATAGGCCTGGTGGAAGACACCTCCGTTTTCAATCTCTCTTTTGTCCCAGGAGTCCTGAGCTGCCCCGCAGTCTAGGATGCAGTAGCTGCATGACAAGAGGGGCAATTCTGTCAGCAAGTTACTAAGCCCGCTTCTCTTTTGCCTTGAGATGCCTTGCAGATCATCACAAGCCATTTGTTTTGGGAAGGAGACCAAGAAGCAGCTCATGACCCATTCAGCCAGCCTCATGCTAGCTGAAGGTCAAATACAAACAACGAGCCAGGGTCTTTTTTTTTTTTTCTTTCACTAGAACTGGTTTTGGGGAAACAAAGTTTCAATATACAATAATATACAATAAATCCAGGTTGGAAGAGGCCTTCAAGGTCATCGTGTCCAACCTATCAACCAATCCAACCCACCTAAACAACTAGATCATGGCACCAAGCACCCCATCAAGTCTCCTCCTGAATACCTCCAATGATGGTGACTCCACCACCTCCCTGGGACAGACCATTCCAATGGGCAATCACTCTCTCTGTATAGAACTTCCTCCTGACATCCAGTCTAAACCTCCCCTGGCGCAGCCTGAGACTGTCTCCTCTTGTTCACACACTTTTGAGTGTGTGTTTAGAGTGTGTTTCAACACACTCTACAGGTATTGTTCCAGTTAGCTCGTGTTGAAAATGAAAAGCTGCTGCAGAAAATACTTCAGTAGATTTTAACTTCCCAAATACCTTTGTAACTGAATGATCACAATATTTTAATTCATTTTTAAACTCCATTGCATCTTAAATTAAACAGATTTTTTGCCTGGCTAGTAATTTTCAGAGTTTTAGTTGTCTAGAAAGTTCATGAAATATTCATCTGAAAGACTCTTAAAACAACATTTCCTTTTTTATTTTTCTTATCCAGAAGAGAACTGAAAAAATCAGTTGCATCTGTACTGCTCAGCATTAGCCTCAAGGTAACTTTAAATCACCTTTGAAGTGCTGGAGTGGACAAAAGGGCTTGTGAAAGCCTCTGTGTGTCTCCAAGAAAGTACAATGAGCTGAAAGGCTGTTACCAGTCTGCTCTGGTTTATGTGCAGCTGTCACAATCTGTGTCAAGTCATATTGCAATCAGTGGGAAGTCTGCCATTAACTTCATTAAGACCAAGGTTTGCCCTAGGCCCCGGCTGATATTTTTTGTACAGCACTGAAGTTACTCTGTTTTCCACCAGCTGATGGTTTTGAGCACCAGGTTAAGAGATTTTGGCAAAAGATTGGTGAACAAAGGCTGTTGATTCCTTATTATGGGAAAGTTTTGGTATTGAGACAGGTAATGGTGTGCCTTTGGATTTGTACTGTGCAGCTGAGTTCAGAAACTAGGCTCTTGTGTGCTGATTCATGATAAATGCCAGAGCCTTGGATGTTTGACACCTGCAGTTAGCATCATGAATGGCAAGCAAAGCCTGTGAACATGTAGATAAAGTAATTTAAAGACATTGGACTTTGTGTGAACCTTTCCCTCTAATTGGAAAGAAATACCAAATTACCTCCACAACAAAAGAATATTGAACACCAAGTAAATAACCCATTACATTTCTTCTGCCTGCTGTCCAAAAGGCTCTGGATTGATATTTCAACATTGTGTCATAGTTTTATTGACTGCTGAACTAGCTTATGTATTCATCTCAAAGCATCTTAGTCTGCAATTGTTCCAGCTGGAAAGTAGAATTTACCCTACTCACTGCAGAGTTTTATAGTGTGTGGGTCTAAAATTATCTCGAGAAAAACAATGTGAGTAATTACAGGTCTGGTTAATGATGTTTTTGCCTTTCACAAGGCACATATGCCTGCAGGTTTTGTGGCTGCCCATGTCTTGTGGTAGCGCAGCTGACACAGAAGCTGCATGCTGATGTCTGTGCCAACCTCTCAGGAGTGATGTTGGGGTGTGACTAGAACCAGTATTCCACTGTTCCTCTTGAGTAGTTGCAAACAGAGATTGTTATACTCTGAAGAGCCTGATCCAAAAGATAACCTTGGAGAAGGAGAGAAGACTTTAGGTTCTTCTTCAATTTTCTGTGGTAAAACCTAATACACCTTTCACTGAAGGCAACAAGATCAATTGCTTTGCTTGTGGTGGGAAGAATATCAAGTTCTGGCCTTTCGACTGGGATCAAGCAAAGGTGTAACTGAAGGGTAACTGTGGCAGGGTGAGGTAGTTGTGATCTACAGAAAATGCAGAAAAGTGTAAAAAACATAGCAGTAGCCACTGTCAGACTGATCCAGTGCTGCATGTTATCTCTGGCAGTAGCCAAGAGTGGGTGCCCGGGAGAGAGTATGAAGACAGGGCAGATGGTGATACTTCACAGGATTTTCTCTGATATTAAAGGAGAAACTCAGTCTCCAGTGACACACAACACAGGGAGTCAAAAGAGTAACTATTTTCAGTCTCTCATATCCTAGTTCTAGTTTGAAATAGCAGAACACATGACAGCTCCATATTCTGTTACCACTAGCAGCTAGTTCAAAGCCTGAGCCAGGGTAAAATTCCTTGCACGGCATGGATCACACTCTACAGTGTGTGAAAAGACTATGATGAAGTGCCTCAAGATTTAGGAGGAAATTTGCTGCAGATTAAAAGGCCTTTTAAACCAACAAACAGAAACATTCCCCCTGTGACTGCAATCCCTTTCAAATATACCTGTCAATGAATTCCTCCTAAGGTCATATGAGTGTTTCCTAGAATCATACAAAGGTTGGAAAAGAACTCAAAGATCATCAAGTCCAACCTGTCACCCAAGACCTCATGACTACTAGACCATGGCACCAAGTGCCACATCCAATCTCCTCTTGAAGACCTCCAGGGATGGGGACTCCACCACCTCCCTGGGCAGCACATTCCAATGGCTAACAACTCTGTGAAGAATTTTCTCCTCACCTTGAGCCTAATCTTCCCCTGGTGCAGCTTGAGTCTGTGTCCTCTTGTTCTGGTGCTGGTTGCCTGGGAGAAGAGACTAACCCCCTCCTGGCTAGCACCTCCCTTCAGGTAGTTGTAGACAGCAAGAAGGTCTCCCCTGAGCCTCCTCTTCTGCAGGCTAAGCAACCCCAGCTCCCTCAGCCTCTCCTCACAGGGCTGTGCTCGAGGCCTCTCCCCAGCCTCGTTGCCCTTCTCTGGACACCTTCAAGTGTCTCAATGTCCTTCTTAAATTGAGAGGCCCAGAACTGGACACAGTACTCAAGGTGTGGCCTAACCAGTGCTGAGTACAGGGGCACAATGTACTGGTCACACTATTCTTGATGCAGGCCAGGATGGTTTACTCTCTGAAATTCTGATCTCAGAAAAGCTGCAGTCCAGCATTTTACTCCAAAGAATATTATTTGCCATTCAAAAGAGTATTCATAAAACTTTTGCTTCCTCATGTTTTTAAGGATCCCTTGCTACTTAATACACTCCATTATTAGAAGAGTTTGTTCTTTTAAAATTAAAGCTAATATCAAGGTCTCTTTTGTTTGCTATCATTGCTGCACCATTAGGGCTCAGAATGAGACAGACGTGAGCCTTCTCGTGAGTCACAGAGCCTTTTAGCTGCAAAGAATGCTGAAAGCAAAGAATGTGAGAAACTGATGGCTTCTCATTGTAAGAAAAACAGGTAGGAGTTAGAAATGTATAGGATGGTGTGTCAGCAGTGATGATGCTAATCACCCAGTCACTACTTCCCTACTGAGCTGAGCAAGTTGTTGAATTAAAGAAGAGCAGGTCACTCCAAACATGTATCAGGGGAGAAGCCAACAATACATCTTTGGAATGGAATGGAATGGAATGGAATGGAATGGAATGGAATAGAATAGAATAGAATAGAATAGAATAGAATAGAATAGAATAGAATAGAATAGAATAGAATAGATCAGGTTGGAAGAGACCTTCAAGATCATCATGTCCAACCTATCATCCAACACCACCTAATCAACTAAACCATGGCACCAAGCACCCTATCAAGTCTCCTCCTGAACACCTCTAGTGATGGTGACTCTACCACCTCCCCAGGCAGCCCATTCCAATCACTCTCTCTGTGTAGAATTTCCTCCTAACCTCCAGCCTAAACCTCCCCTGGTGCAGCTTGAGACTGTGTGCTCTTGTTCTGGTGCTGGTTGCCTGGGAGAAGAGACCAACCTCTGCCTGTCTACAACCTCCTTTCAGGGAGTTGTAGAGAGCAATGAGGTCACCCCTGAGCCTCCTCTTCTCCAGGCTAAGCAACCCCAGCTCCCTCAGCCTCTCCTCATAGGGCTTGTGTTCCAAACCCCTCACCAACTTTGTTGCCCTTCTCTGGACACATTCCAGCAAGTCAACATCCTTCCTAAACTGTTTTGTTTTATTTTGCTTTGTTTTGTTTTGCTTTGTTTTGTTTTGTTTTGTTTGTAGGACACAGATGAAATGTAGATGCTCTTAGCTAGGAAGTATTTTCCAGCACCCTTAAAACTCTCGAAACACCTAGGTCTGGAAGTTTAGCATTCTTGAGGTTTCTTTGAACAGGAGCACTAACACATGTGCAGAAATCAAAGAGAGAAGCGGATATCCAGCCTGCCTTGCTCTGCTGTGGTACAAAAGCAAGGTGCAGAGGTTCCCCAGTTCTACGGGGCATGCATGAGTGTCCTTCAGGTACAAAGCTTGCTTCCAGATTGACATGCAATTTGCTGCTTTCTGTCAGAGGGGAACCGTCTGCTTTAGCTGAGTGTGAAGCTTGCTCACAGTATGGTTTCTGTTTTCCTTAGCTGGTGACTGGGCAATTTAAAATACACAAACAACTGTGCAAGCTTTTTGAGTTTCTTCCTAGCTGACTGACCTGTCTTCCAGCCTACATTTATTTTGGTCCTCTGAAGCTTGAATTTATGGCCTCACAGTCGTTCATCTTTTATGGAAGGGATCAAGTATGCTTTTCCCCTTCTTACTGCATTAGCCAGTGATTATGGCCTCTGTGTGGCAGTGAGATATTGACTGGAGTCCCTCCTGTAGAAGTGCCAAATGTACTCAGGTTTCTCATCTCATGGATAAATACTTTATGTTATTATTCAATACCTGAGGCCCAGTGTCCTTCAAGTATGTTTTCTGAGGGAGTTCACTGTATGAAAATTATCACTTTAGAATTTGAATTACTTTGGATTCAGTGATTTGTGATGTGCCTACCTGAACAATCTAACTCAGGAGTCTGTTTTTAAAGCAAATCTCCTTTTACCATGCTGTGTTTTGTTTCATGTTGTAATGGCTGAACACACAGACTGGTTCCCTTTCCAGTGAAATTAGATGAAAGTAGATATATTCAAGAATTTTGAATGTTAGGAACAAATCCTTAGGATGTTAGGAAGGCATCCTGGCCTGCATCAGGAACAGTGTGGCCAGCAGGAGCAGGGAGGTGATTCTCCCTCTGTACTCAGCACTGGTTAGGCCACACCTTGAGTCCTGTGTCCAGTTCTGGGCCCCTCAGTTTAGGAAGGATGTTGAGTTGCTGGAACATGTCCAGAGAAGGGTAGTGAAGTTGGTGAGGGGTTTGGAGCACAAGCCCTGTGAGGAGAGGCTGAGGGAGCTGGGGTTGCTTAGCCTGGAGAAGAGGAGGCTCAGGGGTGACCTCATTGCTGTCTACAACTACCTGAAGGGAGGTTGTAGACAGGCAGAGGTTGGTCTCTTCTCCCAGGCAGCCAGCACCAGAACAAGAGGACACAGTCTCAAGCTGCACCAGGGGAGGTTTAGGCTGGATGTTAGGAAGAAGCTCTACACAGAGAGAGTGATTGCCCGTTGGAATGTGCTGCCCAGGGAGATGGTGGAGTCACCATCACTGGAGGAACAAGTTCTTTACCATGAGGACAGTGACACACTGGAACAGAGTGCTCACAGTGTGTGGGACCACATCCTTGGAGATATTCAAAGTGAGACTTGACATGGCTGTGGGCATCCTAATCTAGTTGAGGATGTCCAGGCTGACCCCCTTCCAACTCAGACCATTCTGGAATTCTCTGAATTGCACCTAAGGTACTGTAGTTGTTAACAGGTATTCAGGGTAGAGTTGCTTGGCAATAAAACCCTTGAAACTTGCATAGTTCTCCAGCAGCAATTGTTTTCACTTTGCTAATACATCCCTGTTGTGTTGCACAGCTTGTAAATGCAGAGGTAGGCTTGTGCTGAGCTTTGACCCTCTTCTCCTTTATCTCTGTTGAAGAAACCTAGGGAGGAAGAAGGAAAGAAAGTAAGACATGGCAGAAAAATATGAAAATAGGAAATAGCACTGAAGTGTACAAAAAAAAAGTACTGCTGACTGAGGTAGGTAAAGACACAGCTATATGACTACCTCACACAACACAGACAAGAGAGAGACCTGGAAAGAGAAATAGGAAAATTATTCCCTCTTTCCTTTAAAGGGATTTTAAGTCCTATAAAATATACATGTTTAAAGATAATTTTTCCACTCCACTTCAAAAGGAGAAGTGGTTAAAGCTGGCAAAATAGATTTCCTAATGCAGCATCCACAGCTGTGACTGGGGAACAGGAAACATTCAGCTCTCAAGGACTCTGATTAATGAGAAAACCTGATTGGATCCTGGGAAAGGAAGCATCCTCCTGGTGAAGTTCATAAGGAATAGCTTGGAGTCAGCTGTGGGTATTGCAAAAGCAGGCTAGGGAGTTAGTGCTAAGCTTAAGTAAAGAAGTAAAGTGCTCCCACTGTCCTCCAAATATATATCCTGCTGTACCAGTTAAACAAATACATGCTGAAGGAGCATGCATGAGTTTACAAGTAATTCTGGATTTGCAGCTCTTTTAACTTTGTTAAGGTAAATAAGCAAAGGCAGACTAGTTCTTCTAAAACATCTCTCTAAAGTAACATTAGAGAAAATTTTTTCCCCACTCTTTGGAAGGAATGGGGGAAAAGAGCAAAACAGAGGAAAAAAAATAAAATGAAGAAATCCTGTGAGAAGTTTGTGGGATTGGTGCAAGGATGCTCCCAGAAAGGGAGCTTTGCCACGCTGTTACCAAGGAACCTGGGGAAGCAAGTAAGTAACTTGGGCTCCTGGAAGTAAAAGCATTACAGAGCATTTTTCTAGTGGGTGTCTTAGTGGCTCCAGGCAGGTTGCATGGAAATAGTCCACCAACCTGTTCAATGTAGCTGCTGATACAGTCAACATGCAGAGAGCTGGTGCTCATATCTGGAGTGTGCTTTCTGGCAGAAGCTCAAGCATCAATTTTCTGTCCTCTTTGGAGGGCTTTGTGATTTATGTGAGATACTGTAAATGTGGGCAGAATGTTTGGCTTTTCCCAGGCTTTTTGCTCTTGGGAAAAGAAATGTAGTGTTCTGGGAAAAGCACCAGACCTATGTGGCTATTCATCTCTGCACCTTGGCATGCCTCTCTTACCCTGTGTGTCTGCCACAATTCCTTCCAAAACTTAAGGGATGTGTTTCTGTGTGATACAACTGAATGTGACACTTGTGCTTTCAGAGAAGGACATTCTTCTTTTTGCTGAACAGACAGCAGTATGTTAGAGTAAAGGAAGGAGAGCTGAAAATAATTGATATATCCAAAGGAAGGGCATTATTTACCAAAGTGTTTGCAGCAGTGAAAACCCACCGGGGGGGACACTGATAAGCCTTGTTAGGTCCTTAATAAGTAAGCACAGGTGATGTACTGGAACCACACAGTCTGGCTGTGTTTGTGAAAATGAAAAATACAATCAGCAGTGATTATGTTGGGACAGCAGCTATCAACACAGCATCTTCAGAAGGAAACCTAATTAAATGGTTAACTTCTAATAAAGATTGCATACCAGACCACAAAATATAATCCCCATTATCTAGTCTCTAAAAAGACCACATATGCTGATATGAAAGAACAGCTGTCAGAGGCTTAACAAGTCTGTATCCTTTCTAGTCACTCATTAAAGCCCACAAAGTCTTAAGAGAGTTTAAGAAGGGGCAAAAAAAAAACCAAACCACAAAACAAATACTGTGCAAATTAAAGCAGGGAATGCTGGTGTGATGGAATTTATACTCCTCGATGCAGCAATTAGTGGCAGAGCAACAAAAAGTCCCTGCTTTGGGTGCTTGGGCAGAGCCAGTTCAGCTTTAGGTAAGACTTGCTTAACAGTTACAGTGCAAATGTGGGTTTGTGGGAGTTCTGGACCACAGATGCTCCTTTCTCGTTGTTAGGCTTTGTTATTTAATACAGCTGTGCCTCCCCAGGCTCTCTGTATAGTAGAACTCCACCTCCTAGTCTTTATCCATGCTTCTAACCAGAACTGAATCTGAATCCACCACGATATTTATGCTGAGAACACCACGTTCTGTGAGAGGAACAGACAACATCCTGAACTGCAGAAGCTTTTTATCTAGACAGTGTTTTAGATGTGAAAATAGTAATTTTGTGTGAGAGCAGATTAACACAGATGGTAGGATGAATTTTGTACTTTAACAATATTGACCAAAAAGGAAGAAGTGAAGTGTCTTCTGTAGCTGTAAACGTGTGGACTGCTACTGATTTAAAAGTTCTGCTAGTTTGGGCTGCAAAATGAACTGTCCTTGCAAGTAATTCTGGATGGGTGACAATTGGCAATAGTAATAAGTTATTTTGCCACACACAAACCTGAATAGAAATGATTTGTTCTTAACAAAAGTGTTCAGGGAAGGAACCCACCGTTTTTCATACCATGAGGAAATAATAACTCAGTAATCTTGTCTGTGCATCATGTATTAATTCATAAGACAATTTGGAGGCCAATAATAATATCCAGCTGGAGTGGTGGTGAATGGTGCCACATCCAGCTGGAGTGGTGGTGAACGGTGCTATATCCAGCTGGTCACTAGTGGTGTCCCCCAGGGATCAGTGCTGGGCCACATCCTGTTTAATATCTTCATTGATGGTCTGGATGAGGGGATTGACTCAGTCATCAGTAAATTTGCTGATGACACCAAGATGGGGGTAGGTGTTGATCTGTTAGAGGGTAGAAGGGCTCTGCAGAGGGACCTTGACTGGCTGGACAGATGGACAGAGTCCACCAGGATGACATTCAACAAGTCCAAGAGCCAGGAGCTGCATTTTGGCCACAACAACCCCATGCAGAGCTACAGGCTGGGGTCAGAGTGGCTGGAGAGCTCCCAAACAGAGAGGGACCTGGGGGTGCTGATTGACAATGGACTGAACATGAGCCAGCAGTGTGCCCAGGTGGCCAAGAAGGTGATAGGTTGGACTCGATGATCTCAAAGTTCTTTTCCAATCTGGTTAGTTCTATCCTATTCTGTTCTACTTTTGGCTTAAAGGTAGTGCTTTTGAAGACCCAGTTCTTAATGGGAGCTGAAATCAGAAGATTTTTGTCTGTTGCTTACTATTTTATATTTACATAAGGCAGCAGTGTGCCCAGGTGGCCCAGAAGGCCAATGGCATCCTGGCATGCATTAGGAATAGTGTGGCCAGCAGGAGCAGGGAAGTCATTCTGCCCCTGTACTCAGCACTGGTCACGCCACACCTTGAGTCTTGTGTCCATTTCTGGGCCACTCAATTTAAGAAGGACATTGAGAGTCTTGAATATGTCCAGAGAAGGGCAATGAGGCCGGGGAGAGGCCTTGAGCAGAAGCCCTACGAGGAGAGGCTGAGGGAGCTGGGATTGAACGTGATACTAGGTGCCATGGTCTAGTAGTCATGAGGTGTTGGGTGACAGGTTGGACTTGATGATCTTTGAGGTCTTTTCCAGTCTTGTTCATTCTGTGATTCCATTCTATGTTGCTATGATCTTTCATTTGCTTCAGGTTAATGTAGGGAAAAAAATGACAAAAATAATTAAATCCCCTTAGGTTAGACATTTGGTAAAACATAAGTGATGGAGGTTTGGTTTGGTTTTCTTTCCCTGTACCCTGCAGTTCTGATGCTGCATGCTTAAAGAGCAGGCAGGATGGGGCTTGGCAAGATGTAACTTGTGGGGTCACAGCAGCAAGGCTGAGCAGATGTGACTTGTGGGGTCATAGCAGCAAAGCAGAGTTGTTCTGCTGGGCAAGATTGTGATTGTGCTGGACAGAGTTTGGTCCTGAAGTTTGGCTTGAATGGCATTTTCAGCCTTTGTTCTGGAGTCTCCAGTTCTAGATTACTCACTGTCTTCCGTGGAAATACCCATTGATCTCAAGCCAAAGTGTAATGTTTGTCAAGCAGTTGATGAAAAGTAGGACAGAAACAGTTAGGTCACTGGGGCTGCCATGCCAGGCAAGATAATGAGATTCCTCTGAGCTGGTATGAGCTGTGAAATGCTTTTCCATTCTTTGCTCATGTGTTGTCAGGAAGGGAACACTGCAGTTGCATGAGTTGCCTTCCCAAAGAGGAGTATAAAAGAGGAAAGGAGCTTTCTTCCATTTTGAAGCAGCAGTAACTTTTCAAGGAGGTAGTGGTTTCAAGGGAGGTGTCTCTTGCCCACCTCCAGTCCTTTCCTTTTGCTGGGCAAGCCCCATGTTCTTCCTGATCATGCCCTATTAAATGTTTCAGTGTTTCTGGTGTCAATAATATGGTTCCCACTTTGCTCCTAGTCCAAATGGTTTAGATTCCCCAGTCAAATCAACCCTCTGAAATGGAAGTGGGATGGTTTTGGGATGGTTCGTTTTAGGGTCTGCCTTCCTGAAGGTAGTATACACAAGAGTGGGTCAATGTTGGCACTTTCTACCCTCTGCAGTCCCTCAGTGCTCTCTCAGCAGTTCTTCAGTGCTATTCTGTTGTCAGAGCATTTTACACTCACCTTCCTAGCCACTTCATGAAAGCACACCCCCTGACTGCTGTAGCACACTCCTTACCATTTTATTTTTTTAAGGATCAGAGGTGGAGAATCCCAATACCCTGCTATTACTAGGTAGTCATCTTGGTGATAAGTGAAAGTACCTTTTAATCCCTTAATAAACTTACCATGCACCATATAAGATTTAATACATTAATCAAATTATTGGAGAATGCTGGGTTCAAGATGTTCCAGAAGAACAAACTTGATTAGGGTCCTTATTCTGCCATCCTTTTAATTGCTACCTTTTACAATAACCTCTTGGAAGTCTGACAAAATCTGTGTGCAGGAGCAGTGTGGCCAGCAGGAGCAGGGAAGTCATTCTACCCCTGTACTCAGCACTGGCTAGGCCACACCTGGAGTCCTGGGTCCAGTTGTGGGCTCCTTAGTTTAGGAAAGATGTTGAGTTGCTTGAAGGTGTCCAGAGAAGGGCAACAAAGCTGGGGAAGGGTTTGGAGGACAGTCCTGTGAGGAGAGGCTGAGGGAGCTAGGGTTGCTTAGCCTGGAGAAGAGGAGGCTCAGGGAAGACCTTATTGCTGTCTACAGCTTCCTGAAGGGAGGTTGTAGCCAGGAGGGGGTTGGTCTTTTCTCCCAGGCAACCAGCACCAGAACAAGAGGACACAGTCTCAAGCTGTGCCAGGGGAGGTTTAGGCTGGAGGTTAGGAAGAAGTTCTTCATAGAAAGAGAGATTGGCCATTGGAATGTGCTGCCCAGGGAGGTGGTGGAGTCACCATCACTGGAGGTGTTTAGGAGGAGACTGGCTGAGGCACTTGGTGCCATGGTTTAGTTGATCAGATGGTGCTGGACGATAGGTTGGACTTGATGATCTCAAAGGTTTTTCCCAAACTGGTCTGGTCTGGTCTAGTCTATTCACTCTTGCTCTCCTTGCTCAGTACTCTTGCTCTCCATGCTGTAAAATGTGTATGGGTGTATATATATGTATGCACATACAAAACAAACTCTTTTTGTTCTCATCTTCCTTTCTGTATGTTTGCCTCACATCAACCTCGGCTGAGCCTTAGGAATAGTAGACATTAGGTGAGTATTGCATTTGAATCAGCAGGGAGAGTACATATAGGTGTAGGAGTGTGTTGGAGTAGTGGGTTTACATTTCCTTGTTGACAGAGTGGCAAATTAAAAGGTGTGGAGAGAATGAAATTTAGAACATGCAGCAATGTTAATGTAGGTTCAGTTTGAGAAACTAAGCTGTGTGAATGTTCCTTCGAGTGCCATAATTAATAGCAGCTTACATTTATATAGCACTTTTCATCCTGAAGCACTTTCATGCATACATGCAGGAATGATTAGATGTCTCTGGAATGAAGAGATGGTTGAGGGCCTTCCTGGAGTGTGGAGGAGAGGAGATATTTTCACTCTGTGACCCATGCTCTTTGATGTCTTTATTGATGATCTGGATGAGGACGCTGAGTCCATCATCAGTAAATTTGCAGATGACACAAAGCTGGGGGCAGGTGTTGATCTGTTAGAGGGTGGGAGAGCTCTGCAGAGGGACCTTGACAGGCTGGACAGACTCCAAGGGCATGAGATTTAACACATCCAAGTGCCAGGTTCTACTCATTGGCCACAACAACCCCAGGCAGTGCTACAGGCTGGGGTCAGAGTGGCTGGAGAGCAACCAGGCAGAAAGGGATCTGGGGGTACTGGTTGATAGCAGGTTGAACATGAGCCAGCAGTGTACCCAGGTGGCCAAGAGGGCCAATGGCGTTCTGGCCTGGATCAGGAATAGTGTGGCCAGCAGGAGCAGGGAAGTCATTGTGCCCCTGTACTCAGCACTGGTCAGGCCACACCTTGAGTCCTGTGTCCAGTTCTGGGCCCCTCAATTTAAGAAGGACATTGAGACTCTTGAATGTGTCCAGAGAAGGGCAACCAAGCTGGGGAGGGGTCTGGAGCACAGCCCTGTGAGGAGAGACTGAGGGAGCTGGGCTTGCTTAGCCTGGAGAAGAGGAGGCTCAGAGGAGACCTCATTGCTGTCTGCAACTCCCTGAAGGGAGGTTGTTAGCCAGGAGGGAGTTGGTCTCTTCCCCTGGGCTGCCTGCACCAGAACAAGAGGACATAGTCTCAAGCTGCACCAGGGGAAGTATAGGCTGGATGTTAGGAAGAAGTTCTCTACAGAAAGAGTGATTGCCCATTGGAATGTGCTGCCCAGGGAGATGGTGGAGTCACCATCCCTGGAGGTGTTTAGGAAGAGACTGGCTGAGGCACTTGGTGCCATGGTTTAGTTGATCAGATGGTGTTGGGTGATAGGTTGGACTCGATGATCTCAAAGTTCTTTTCCAATCTGGTTAGTTCTATCCTATTCTGTTCTACTTTTGGCTTAAAGGTAGTGCTTTTGAAGACCCAGTTCTTAATGGGAGCTGAAGTCAGAAGTTTTTTGTCCATGTTGCTTACTATTTTATATTTAGATAAGGCAGCAGGAGGAATATCATCCTGATATCACTGTGCAATACAGACATCATTCTGCAGAGAACCAAGGGCTGGGTCAGGATTGCAATAAACATTCAAGAGTTCTGTAATAACTCAAAATATATTTAGCCCACAAGGCCAGAGAAAATGCACCTGAACTACCTTTATAGCTTCCTGTGCATTTTGTTTCAAGAGACTGACAAAGAGGGGAGCAGAGCAAAATTCACTATGCCAAAGTTATATCAAGTGTCAGCACACAGAGCTGTTGCACTGCTGGAAATCTTTACCAGCATGTAAGCCCTAGCTGTTGAGAACACAGGGTTAAAAGGACAACTGTGTTACTGAGCATCCTTGTCTCTACTAACAGACAGCATTGGATAGGATGTTAGGTGTAGAAAGGATTAGTTTAGTCCTTGTATGCAACAAGAAACTTGCCATCACCTGAAACCAGATTTTCAGTTAGGAAAGTGTAAGCCTGAAGATTAGATACAGGAAGAGGGAAGAAGAGGGAGGAAAAGACCCTCTATCTCCCTTGCTAGAGTTTAGCAATGACATGAGAAGTGCTAGGTGAGATGCTGGAATGAGGAGAGGCTGAGGGAGCCTTCTGAGGTTGTTTAGCCTGGAGAAGAGGAAGCTTAGGGGAGACCTTCTTGCTCTCTACAACTACCTGAAGGGAGGCTGTAGCCAGATGGGGGTTGGTCTCTTCTCCCAGGCAACTTGTGACAGAACAAGAGGACACAGTCTCAAGCTGCACCAGAGGAAGCTTAGGCTGGATGTTAAGAAGAAATTCTTCACACATCTGCAGATCTGCTCTACCTCTTTTTCAGTCACATGAGACTGGGGGGGGGAAAAAGCCAAACCAACCAACCAACCACGAAGAACCCCAACACCACCACCACAACAATGCAGACAGTTTCTAGGAGAATGGTGAAAGGGAACAATACCTTTTATTTAATTGTGGCAGAAATCTTTCCATTGTCCTTGTTATTGCTGAAGTTTTAGGCTGCTGTTCTCTGTGCTGAGAACTTAAGTAGTGAGCTTCCAGTTCTCTCTAATCTTCTGACAGCAAAATGTTCATGATGAAGTTTTGGGATTATTTATCTGGCTTTCTCTTGCAGCCTGTGTGTTGTTGATTGTTGTAGTCCTTTTGAGGTAGTCTTTGTCAGCCTTCTGAAAGTTTGGCAGTCTTTTAAAACACAAATAAATCTGAAAACCAAATGAATTTATTCTTCAGGCATTTTTTTTTTCTTCCCCTCTCTTGGGTGTTTAATTTCATTATTCATCTCAGTAGAAGTCGTAACAGAAGATCTCTGATCTTTCAGGGATAAACAGCAACCAAGAGGCGAGTGTCTGAGATATGCACAGATCAATGCATGTGTTCATCTGTAGGGAGCTGTTTTGTTGTTTGTGAGCAGGGAATACCTGGAAGAATACTCAAAATGAAGATCAAGTGAGAGGAGTTTTCCTGTGCTGGAGAAATCACAGCATATAGGAAATACAGTAAGATTGATCCTTTAAATTGCCATAAATTCCATTACATTGCAGGGAAGATAATGACATCATGAAACTGGGTTAGATACAGCACTGGAAGAGATAGTGATCTTATCACTGGAGCCTCAGTGGTTTTATTTGAACCCATTTATCATTCTCATTAAAATGACTGTAAGGAGAAAGAAGCTCTGTTCTATTTATAATCCTTCTTGTCAGCCTCTGTAGCATGCAGTGTGTTAGAAAGCAAGCAGCAAGGCACAATGCTGCATATTTTCACTGTTGCTTGCTTACTGGAAGAAAGAAGAGCAGTGGGGCACTGCAGTGAATCCATGTTCTAGATCATCCATCCCATGTAGGTGACTTTAGCACCAGGGAGATGAAAGAGGTTAAATATGTGAGACTCTGTGGCTGCAGCCTGACTTCCCTCTCATTGCTCTTTCTAGGAGTGTCATGCTGGAGTGAAAAATGTGAAGTAGAGAGCACTGAATGATGAAGTCTTTCTTTTACAGGAAAAGACTTCTGCAGAGGGAATGTAAAGTTCCAAACTGTGTTCACCTGGGGACAAGGCATTTCTGCAGCATGGTCTGAATGGCTTGCTTTCCTAGTCACATATGCCTAGCTTCAGTCTAACCAAATGCTGTATTATGCATCTAGGAAGACTGAATGTAGGACAAACTGTCAGACCAAGGAACTCTCCTCAAGACATTATTGCCTCTGGAAAAAACTTTCAGGTCATACTGGGTAATCAACCAACCATAAACTCCCTGGCTATGAGAACACACATGTTGAGAGGCTTTATGACAAGCAACTTCCCTTTGGGAATTTTTCCTTTGGGAAATGAAATTACCAGTGTGTGTAGCACTAGTGAATTTAGTACTGGGCTATTGTATCCAGTTCCGTTTTGTTGTCCAGAAGGATGTAAAAGTTGCTTCAGTCAAACTTAAAAAAGCACAGTTTAGCAAAGAGAGCTTTAAAAGAGGACACAGTCTCAAGCTGTGCCAGGGGAAGTTCAGGCTGGATGTTAGGAAGAAGCTCTTCCCAGGAGAGATTGGCCATTGGAATGTGCTGCCCAGGGAGGTGGTGGAGTCACCATCACTGGAAGTGTTTAAAAAGAGATGGATGAGGCACTTGGTGCCATGGTTTAGTTGAGGAGATGGTGTTGGGTGATAGGTTGGACTTGATGATCTCAAAGGTCTTTTCCTATTCTATTCTAAAAGGTAGTTTGATCATGTTTGTGTATTACATGGTGTGAGAACCAAGTGGCTGTCTCAAAACCTGGTCTGAATAGATTCTTAACTCATCCTCTCTCTCTCTCTATTTTTTTCCTCTCCTCTTTCTTCCCATTTCCCCTCTGCTCCTGTCCAACCAAGCAGCTCTAAGGTCCGTTACCAAGAGTTTTCATTGGCTTTAATAAACTTTAATTTACTCTGAGGGAATTTTTGAATCTTAGCACAACCTTCCCCATTGCCCAGTGTTGGCTCAGGATACTGGGTCATGACACATGGGAAAGATTGCAGCTGCTTGCAAGTGCAGCAAAAAAATCTAATGGCTGGAAGCTGATGTCAGACAAAACTCAGGTAGGAATTATGCTCACATTTGTAAGTGAGTTTAGAAACTACAAAAAGTTATTGCAAGACCTTGGTGATTTTTTCAGGTGATTTGTGATCTTCAGTGAATCAGTGGTCTCTCTGAAAATACACAGTTCTTCCTTCTCTACAAATTAGCTTAAGGGGCACTTAGATGTCATGGGCGATGCAGGAACATGGATTATTTGAGTGCTAGTAGGTGGTCCCTCTTGTCTTCAAAGTGTCTCTCATTAAATTTACTCTATCTGCAAGGGCCCATTGCAGGTGCAAGAGTGTATAATATCATCATATAAAATCAATGCTTGTACTGACATTAAGGGCTGGTGTGTGATCTTTGTGCATGAAATGGCCACCTACCTATTTAAAGTGCAATGAAAATGGAGCTGTGCCTTTTCTCATCAGGCCGTTGAATGGCTCCCTGGCTGCCTAAGAACTCTTGAGTAAAAGTTTTCCTGTTAAGTGCTCAGAGCACTTGGGGAAATAGGCACAAAATGTCATATGTCTTATAAAGACAAATAGGCTGGAACATAAGATTACACCATTTCAGGCCACAGCATGAACATGAGGAGCATGACTTCAAGTCCCTCAGTCATCCCAGTCAAAAACTTTAAGCTAGTTACAGATGCATTGAACATGACTTTGTCCAGGTTAAGAGAGTTTCCAGTTCCTGAGAAATCCACCTTTGCTGAAGCATAGCTCAGAAGTCAATATATGCCCTTCTACATGCCTCAAGTTACCTGCTGCCTTCTGAGGAGGTGCATTTCACTGCCAGTACAATGTTTGTTGCTTTGCTGTGGAAGAGACCTGTAAGAGATGATTTCATCTAAATGTAATGCAAATATCTATTTAAAATACTGGGGGGAAGTGTAATTGAAAATATTTTACCTTGCACATTTATAATTTTACTCTGTCAAGGAAGGTTCATGTGTGTGAATATAAGTGAAGAAGAAATTTTGCTGGTACCATGGCAACAATCTCTCCTTATTTTATAGAGTGGAATCTTGTAGCTCTTTTTTTTTTTTTCATAGTAATAGAGTAATTTTATGTCTTCCTTTCCCCCCTTACTCCCCACATGAAAACATCAGATTCTTTAAGGTAATCCTGCTCATTCCACTCCCTACTCTCTTTCTCAGTGAACATCTCGGTCAGTGGGGTCAGAGTGGCCAGGCAGAAAGGGACTTAGGGGTACTGGTTGAGAGTAGGCTGAACATGAGCCAGCAGTGTGGCCAAAAGGGCCAATGGCATCCTGGCCTGGATCAAGAACAGTGTGGCTAACAGGAGCAGGGAAGTCATTGTGCCCCTGTACTCAGCACTGGTTAGGCCACACCTTGAGTCCTGTGTCCAGTTCTGGGCTCCTCAGTTTAGGAAAGATGTTGAGTTGCTGGAAGGTGTCCAGAGAAGGGCAACAAAGCTGGGGAGGGGTCTGGAGCACAGCCCTGTGCGGAGATGTTGAGGGAGCTGGGGTTGTTTAGGCTGGGGAAGAGGAGGCTCAGGGGAGACCTTATTGCTGTCTACAACTACCTGAAAGGAGGTTGCAGCCAGGTGGGGGTTGGTCTCTTCTCCCAGGCAACCAGCACCAGAACAAGCGGACAGTGTCTCAGGCTGCACCAGGGGAGGCTTAGGCTGTATGTTAGGTAGAAGTTCTTCATAGAAAGAGTGATTGGACATTAGAATGTGCTGCCCAGGGAGGTGCTGGAGTCACCATCATTGGAGGTGTTTAAGAAGAGACTGGATGGGGTGCTTGGTGCCATGGTTTAGTTGATTAGATAGTGCTGGATGATAGCTTGTACTTGATGATCTCAAAGGTCTTTTCCAACCTGGTTAATTCCATTCTAGCTCATAACCCTGGACAGTTTGAAAGGCCTATTTACATAATGGAGCTAAATAAAAAGTGTTCAAAACCAGAAGCTTTGGATTTCATCTGCCTCATATACCTTGCTTGGTTTTTAATTTCCCCTTAAAATAATTAACATCTTCAACAATACAGAGCAAAAGCAGAGGGGAGAGTAACACTGAACTTAGCTCTAGACTGCCAGAAGTCAAGATTCAAGTGCAAAAGTAAACTTCAGAATATGTTGTGTACCTGTTATGTAGAATATTCTGCTTATAATGAGGTTGATGTAGAAATACAGAAGGGGAACCCAAATTTTGGCTCCAAACATGGTGGAACAAGCATAAATCCAGGTGCATCAATAGCAAACATGAATGGTAGCAATAGTTTCAAAGGTCTCTGGAAATAAGAGTCCTTCCAGAAAATAAGCCATGGTGAGTTGCTATCCCAGCTTTCTAAAAATGTCTGCAGGATTCACCTTTGTCAAAGAAAATCTGAATTTCACAATGCTAAGGAAATTTAGTAGTGACTCAGAGATTTCCAACCAGAATGTGCCTTCAATTATAGACACGTTACATAATGCCATCATCAGTCTTTCTATTTATACACAGCTGCCTATTCCTCAGCTGGAGGAACTGGGCTCCTGGTTTAAAATTGTTCTCACCCTTGTTCATTGGCAGCTTTGCAGTCTGGAGTCAGAGGAAAACCTGTGTTCCTTTTGACATGGATTCTAATATCTTGCTAGTTCAGCGGCTGCATGCATGTTGTCTGCATGCTTATAGCCTTTCTTGGATTGAATGTCTGAATACATCACTAGTTTTAATTTGCAGTATAATTATCTGCTCCAGTACATTTGCAGCACTTGGTGAGCTAATGGTACAGAGAGAGGATGGGATGGCTGGAAAAGGATATTGTAGCTTTGCTGGGAGAGGCTTATGCAGAATTCATTTAGTCTGTGTAAGTGAAAGGCTAATCTCACTCGGTCATGGAGTTGCATAAAGCTTAAAATTTCTTAAAATATCCTCTTATTCTTGCCAATATTTGAAGTGGGAGAGAGTGAATGTAATACAGAGATCAGCCTGAAAAGTAAATATGGGGAGAAAGCCATTAAAAATGGATGAAGCACAGAAAACAGATGCTGAGAAATCAGCCAGCCTCCTAATAATTTCTACAGTTCAGAATGAATCCTGCCTGGTAAAAAAAAAATATAAGTAGTAAAAATAAAATGATTGCAAAAGGAGTAAAATGAAAAATCATACTTCCCCTGCAAATTCCACACAACATTCATGTCTATACTGCATGCATTTCTTTGAATGAGGACCTTACGATTCGCTATGGCTTGGAACCCAATCCACATTGTGGCTGAAGGCAGGCCTGTGGGTCTCAGAGCCACCGCAGTCCTGGACAGGGAGAACGATGCACCACTGAGACACCAAGAAAGCTTTCCACTTGGAGGGTAACAAGAATGTGTTCTAATCAGAGCTGAAAAGCTTGCTCCAAAAGGGTCATTGCTTGTGGTGCAAATCGCCCATGTGTAAAGGGCTGATGCACCGCTGAAATCCCGATGTGAAGCTTTAATGGGGTTTAAGTTGTTGTGTGGGCCATGGGAATTTTCTGGTAAACATAGTGAGCATCCAGGGCACAAAACCAGTCTCTGAGAAGGAACCTAAGTGGTTGAACTGGATAATGCAATGCATTCTCAGCTGTTGGTCCTGATTTTCAAGCGCAGCCTTGTACAAATAAGAGCAAGATGCTGGCACCAGGGATTACCAGCAATGTCTCTGTGAAAGAGAGGATCTGTAGCACATTATGATGAAATGCTCTAATTTTCAGTTTCAAACATTAATTTCTTCCCATACTTTGCTGAATTTAGGCAACAGTGCTGTCAGTCAGCAGCAAAATGTGTGTGCCAATGATAATTCAGTATTTCTCCAACTCTAAATGACTGTTTGGAGTGAGACCTGTGCTTGCCAATTGCCTGTGACAATACACTAATCAATAGATTGAGTGCCTCCTGCTTAATAAAGTATTTTTAAACATGTAATGATTATGTATCTTTAGTAAATTCCCCTGCATCATGCTTTAGCTCAACTAAAATTAGAGGGAAGAAACTGAATGGTTTTCACTTATCTTGAATTGTGGCTATTACCTGCAGTAGATTCTGTAACAGTAATTCTCTGTGTGGGGAGTAAGGACTGGAACGTGGACTTTGCTTCTCTGACTATGACTTACCTAAATTGGTTTATTTCAGGAGACAGAATTTGTCTGGATCAGCATAAAATAGGGGGGAGGGGGCATATTAAATAGAAGCAATATAAAGAATGAAAATGGGTGGGGGTGGGAAATAAGGAAGTTGCATGTGGAGAGAAAAGAGCTTTTAAGGCACCATGTCTGCTACTGAGTTAAAATATAGCTAATTTTAATAATGCAAGTGGAGAGATCTGACTTGCTTGCTTCCAGTGCATTTAAATTAGGCTAAGAATGAAAAGTAGCAAGGAAAAAAAGGTAATCCTGCCTTTCATTACTAAAATAATCTGATAAGATAGGTGGGTGAGTAAGGGAATACCCTTGTGTTACAGCTGGAAAATGTTGTCTAAGGCTTTAAGAATAGCCCAACTGGGTTAAGGTGAAATATGCTGAATGGGTAACTCCCCTGTGGTTTGTTGAGGTGACCGGAATACTACTGACATGCAAAAAGCAGTTTGGATTTAGATGGGTGACAAAACTGCAGATCAGATAGGAAAAAGTTTTGTCAGCTGAAAATCCATGGTACTAATTTACCCAAAGAGATGAGCTCCCTATAAACATTAGTTCTCTTGTCAATGATTGATTATTTGGGATCAATATATATAAGTAGCAGATGGTAAATGTTTCTCGGCTAAGTAGGTCTAGTACTTTGCTTAGCCTGGAGAAGAGGAGGCTCAGAGGAGACTTTATTGCTCTCTACAACTACCTGAAGGGAGGCTGTAGCCAGGTGGGGGTTGGTCTCTTCTCCCAGGCAACCAGCACAGAACAAGAGGACACAGTCTCAAGCTGCATCAGGGGAGGTTTAGGCTGGATGTTTGCAAGAAATTCTTCACTGACAGAGTGATTGGCCATTGGAATGTGCTGCCCAGGGAAGTGGTGGAGTCACCATCACTGGAGGTGTTTAAGTGGAGACTGGATGGGGCACTTGGTGCCATGGTTTAGTTGATCAGATGGTGTTGGGTGATGGGTTGGACTTGATGAACTCGAAGGTCTTTTCCAACCTGGTTAGTCCCGTTCCACTGCATTCCGTTCCACTGCATTCCGTTCCGTTCCATCTTCACTCAGGTTGTCTTAAACTGGGGGGTTTGGATTTGAATGTATTTCTATTTCAGTGACCTCTGCAAACTTCAGCCAAGTGGAGTCTGCAATCCACAGTATCTCAGAAATGGTCACATTGTGTTTGTTGTGTAAAACACTTTAAAAAATAACATATTGTCTGCTTTATGATACAATTCTTAATATGGAGAAATGAGGTTTTTCTCTTGATTTTATCAGCCTCTTACTTTTTAATTTTGGGCTTCTGTAATCGCTCTTTGAATAGAAAGATGTCTCAAAAAAGGCTTTGCTTTTTGTCTCTATTAATTGTTATTTAAACTATGCTATCATGTTGTAGATTATTCGCTCATGTGAAAAAGATTTGTCTTCAGAGCTTGTATGTATTGGGATTTGGTTTGGGGTTCAGTAAATGCTATAATATTATCAACTTGGAGCATGCAGTGCCTCATGAGGAAATATATAATACTTTTTATTGCTGTGAGACACTCAGCATGCTCCAAAGTATGATGCATCATGCCAGGGTGTGGTATTTTTATTGCTTGAAGTGTAAGAAATCTTTTATCAAAAGAAAAACTGAACTCTTCCTTTGATGTTTCTTTATACCAATACTCTCAGCCAGCCTAGGACAAGATCTCCTGACCTAAAGCAGAATGGGAATTAAACAAAGTGACCACAAGGCTTGGAGACAATCAGCAATGAGAACTCTGGGTGGGTTTGTTTTTTTTTTGGTTGTTGCTGTTTAATTGTATTCTCAGTTTAATGTCTTTGTGGTGTAGATCTTTAATGACCATAGGCTCCATGAAATTAAATAGGAGCATTCTATGGAGCTAGTGGTAGATAAAAATCTAATTACTTTTGGCAATGTGCTCATATCAGGGAAAGGAAATATGAACACAAAGATAAGATATAAAATACTGCAGTTGATAGAATGCTGTGATGCTTTTAGGAAGCTCTGATGTTACTTTTATACATAGAGGCTCTCTGGCACTTAACAGGGATAGTATCTCAAAAACAAAGCACATTTCTCTATCCTATGGAACTCCATGGCAGTTCTGTGGCCTTACTGGTTATTAGAGATCTCTAATTTATTCCCTGCATCTCCAAGTAGCCAAAATAGTAACTGAGGTTGAGTATTTTAAAGATCATGGCTTAAATAGCTACCAAATAGTGATAAAAGAAGCAACAGAAGCCTGTTCTGTCCTTTGAGCACTTGTAAACTTTGACATTTACAGCCATGTAGCTGCAACGATGGAGAAACGATGTGAGCAGAAGTAGGGCAGATCAAATCAAACAGAGAGCTTCTGAGCCAGAGGTAGAATATGGCTCCCAATACTTAAAAAAACACTGTGTGGGAATAAAGCATTCTCTAGAGCTGGAGGAGAAAATGAAAGGAAGGATAGACCTTGTGCTTTCCTAAACCACCTATTCCACCTTCAGACCTTGCAGAATTTATGGAGTGGGAGAGAAAAGGGCTGTATGTGAAAACCAGCATAGACTGAAAGTTGTCCTTCAAATCATGATCTCTCATGATGAAGAGAAGGATGATAAAGTCCTGCAGTTGGGTTGTTTCCTCCTAATTGCACTATTCAGCTGATAGTAAACTCCAGGAAGCCTAGTATAGGAACTAAGCTGAGAGAGATCAGAAATGGAGCTATGAGACTAACATTTTCATGTCTTGTAGAAACTTGTAATACACTGTTTAAGCAAGGGAGCCTTTGAGAGTTAGCCTGCTGGACAACGCTGATAAGGAACTGTACAGCATGTCAGCACCTCAGGACTTCCTTCCCCAATTTACTGTCATGTTGTTAGGTCTTAGCCTAACTGCATGCAGCTGCCATTTCATCCAGAGAATCTGGAACCTCTTCACTGAGGGCTGTGCATTAGGGTGCCTATCTCGTGTGGGGTGCAAATTGCCATTACAAGGCTCAAAACTAATACAGAAATGGTGATTGGCATAGACAAATTATTTAGTGAGTTCTGCACATAAATACTCAGTTTGCTTTGCTGGGGAAACATTAAGAAAAGGAAGAAGGGAAAGAAGATGAAGGACGTTGAGACTCTTGAACGTGTCCAGAGAAGGGCAATGAAGCTGGGGAGAAGCCTCGAACACAAGCCCTATGAGGAGAGGCTGAGGGAGCTGGGGTTGTTTAGCCTGGAGAAGAGGAGGCTCAGGGGAGACCTTATTGCTGTCTTCAAAGAGATGTTGTATCCAGGAGGGGGTTGGTCTCTTCTCCCAGGCAATCAGCAGCAGAACAAGAGGACACAGTCTCAAACTGTGGGAAGTTTAGGCTGGAGGTGAGGAGAAAGTTCTTCGCAGAGAGAGTTGTTAGCCGTTGGAATGTGCTGCCCCGGGAGGTGGTGGAGTCACCGTCCCTGGAGGTGTTCAAGAGGGGATTGGACATGGCACTTGGTGCCATGGTTTAGTATTCATGAGGTATGTGGTGACAGGTTGGACTTGATGATTTTTGAGGTCTTTTCCAACCTTACTGATTCTATGATTCTTGCAGATTCATAGTGCCACCAATTTATGTTGCTAGCAACAACAGGAGTCCTTTGTTGTTGTTTTTTTGTGGAGATGTAGGCTTGGTCTGATTTGCCTTACCTATTCACATTAAGCCAGTCCATTGCTTCTCACAGCATGAATCGTGTCTGACTGTCATACCTGAGTTGGTATAATTTGGATGAGTGCACCATCAATCACAATAACTGCATGCCTCCCCGACGTCCTCCAGAATGTGCTTTAGGTTACTGGAAGATGCCACAACTCATAGTAATGGTACAGGCCAATATTGCAGAGATCAAGAGAACTATTTGCTTAGCATATTTGAAAAAAATCACATTGATTGTTGTAGTGCCTGGCATCTGCAACCTAAATATGGAGAGAGATCTGCCTGAGGAGTGGCAACAAGCTAGGGAAGGAGAAGTTACTGCAAATGTCAAAGTGCTCTCGAGACAGTCTTTGGTGGATGGAAAGTCTCCAGAAGTTAGTACCACTCAGCAGGATACAGACTTTTCTTGAGCTCAGCAGAAACACTGAAAGCTATTAGGCTTTCTCCCCCTCCTCCCCCATTCTAATCACTTCCCCTTGTGCAATGGACTCGAATTGACATTGGGGAAAGGAAAGATGAGGCAAATGCGTTTTCTGTCTTTTCAACAATGCAGCCCTTCTGCAAACCAAGTGTGGGTCTTCCTCGGGCCGTTCCCACTTGCAAGTGGCATCTTCAGGCAATGAATTCCTGGCCAGTAATATTTCAATGAATGCCAAACTGAGAATACCTGTGATATTCTGGAACATGATTAAGTATTTTCTTTGATTTCCCTTGTCTTTACCTTCACTGGAGTACTGGAAAAGTACAAACCCAAGAGCTGGAACAGAGCTGACAAAATATGAATCACCATTTCCATCTCTATCAAATTTTAGGAATTAAGAATGACTGCTTGATTTTCCTCTTCTAGAGAAAATGCAGCATCAGAAGGACATTAAGTCAAGATGGAAATTTGGAGAAGATATTTCTGTTTAAATAAATCTGTTCTGGAGGAGGAGGACGTGAGGACATGGGTAATTTTCTCTCTGCACAGCAGCCTAAAAATGTCATGGTGCTTCATGTTAGAGAGCAGAGGAGAGAGCTGTGCTCCCCTGTTTACCTCTCACTGTACAAGCAATAGCACTGCACGTCTGAGTACATCTTACAGGATATGCCAGACTAAGACGACACTTACCAAATAGTGAAGGTTCTGACAATCCATTCTGAATGGTAGAGAGTAAAGATACCCCAAGCATTTAACTCAGGCTCTCTTGATTGTCCACCACATGGCAATAGGTACTTCCTTTTATTTGGCTTGTGCCTGGGAACTTTTGCACAACCCTGAATGTTATTTATTATGTATATTGGAGAGGTTCACAGTATCACAGTATCACAGTATAACCAAGGCTGGAAGAGACCCCAAGGATCATCAAGTCCAACCTGTCCCAACAGACCTCACAACTAGACCATGGCACCAAGCGCCACGTCCAATCTCCCCTTGAACACCTCCAGGGACGGCGACTCCACCACCTCCCGGCAGCCCATTCCAATGACGAATGACTCGCTCAGTGAAGAACTTCCTCCTCACCTCGAGTCTAAACCTCCCTGGCACAGCTTGAGACTGTGTCCCTTGTTCCGGTGCTGGTTGCCTGGAGAAGAGACCAACCCCTCCTGTCTACAACCCCTTTCAGGTAGTTGTAGAGGGCAATGAGGTCACCTCTGATCCTTCTCTTCTCCAGGCTAAACAATCCCAGCTCCCTCAGCCTCTCCTCATAGGGCTTGTGCTCAAGGCCTCTCCCCAGCCTTGTTGCCCTTTTCTGGACACGTTCAAGTATCTCGATGTCCTTCTTAAACTGAGGGCCCAGAACTGGACACAGTACTCAAGGTGTGGCCTAACCAATGCAGAGTACAGGGGCAGAATGACCTCCTGCTCCTGCTGGCCACACTATTCCCATACGGCCAGGATGCCATTGGCCTTCTTGCCACCTGGGCACACTGTTGGCTCATGTTTAGGTGGTGTCAATCAGCAACCCCAGGTCCCTCTCTGTCTGGCAGCTCTCCAGCCTCTCTGACCCCAGCTGTAGCTCTGCATGGGTTGCCGTGGCCAAAGTGCAGCACCCGGCACTTGGACTTATTAAATGCCATCCCATTGGATCTGCCCATCTGTCAGTCGGTCGAGGTCCCTCTGCAGAGTCCTTTCTTACCCTCTAACTGACTACATTGTTTCCCAACTTGGTGTCATCTGCAAACTTGCTGATGACTGACTCAACCCCCTCATCCATATCATCAATGAAAAAAAAATAAAGTCCTCTGATCGAGGACGTATCAGATATTAAACTGATAAGAACAGATACTACACTTGATTCTGTCAATCTTTCATGTTGCTGTTTATTGACGTACTATAGGTTCAACTACTGGTTGGAAATATACTATGAATTCCTTGTTAATACATTTTTTTGAATCCCTGAAGTCAGTCTGAACTCAGTAGTTATATACTCTACCCTCCAAAACATCTCATCCCTCCTTTGATCTTCACAGTTTTGAACTACGCAGTGTTCCACTGCATTCACGCTTCTGTGTTATAGAATCATAGAATTGTCAGGGTTGGAAGGGACCTCAAGGATCATCTGGTTCCAAACCCCCTGCCATGGGCAGGGACCCCTCACACTACAGCAGGTTGCTCAGAGCCACATCCAGCCTGGCCTTAGAAACCTCCAGGGATAACGCTTCTACCACCTCCCTGGGAAACCTGTTCCAGTGTCTCACCACCCTCATGGGGAAGAACTTCTTCCTAACATCCAGTCTGAATCTACCCACTTCTGTTTTTTTTCCCCATTCCCCCTAGTCCTATCACTCCCTGACACCATAAAAAGTCCCTCCCCAGCATTCTTCCCTTAAGATACTGGAAGACCACAAGGTCTCCTCATAGCCTTCTCCTCTCTAGACTGAACAGTCTGTCTCCATAGGGAGCGGTGCTCCAGCCCTCTGATCATCCTTGTGGCCCTTCTCTGCACTCCAGCATGTCCAGATCCTTCATGTAATCGGGGCTCCAGAACTATTGGCCACCTCTGCACAGCTATGCCTTGAAGCAACGGTGGCCAACCTCCAGAGTCCAGCTGCCAGTCACTCTCCACAGTCAAGCTTCACTAGTGTCACTTTACCTTGCCTTGCATTGTGCTTTTAGCCCATTCAGAATCTGGGCATGCTCAGCTACTAACAATCTGTGGGTTTAGGTCTGTGGTGATTTGGTACCATGTCTTAAGGATCAAATGTGCATGAAATAGTTATACAAATAAGAAAAGACAAAGAAAGTGGACTGCAACACTGATAGCATAGGTTCAGCTGGTGTGGTGTTGGGCCACTTGCAAGCAGTTTAATTCATAGAACCACAGAATAATAGAATCAATAAGGTTGGAAAAGACCTCAAAGGTCATCAAGTCCAACCTGTCACTCAAGACCTCATGACTACTAGACCATGGCACCAAGTGCCATGTCCAATCCCTTCTTGAACATGTCCAGGGATGGTGACTCCACCACCTCCCTGGGTAGCACATTCCAATGGCCAATTACTCTTGAACACCTCCAGGGATGGTGACTCCACCACCTCCCTGGGCAGCATATTCCAACACCTAACAACTCTTTCAGTGAAGAACTTTCTCCTCCCCTCAAGCCTCAACTTCCCCTGCTGCAGTTTGAGACTCTGTCCTCTTGTTCTGGTGCTGGTTGCCTGGGAGAAGAATCCAACCCCCTCCTGGCTACAACCTCCCTTCAGGTAGTTGTAGACAGCAAGAAGGTCTCCCCTGAACCTCCTCTTCTCCAGGCTAAACAATCCCAGCTCCCTTAGCCTCTCATTGACATGACTAACTTGTGTGGGAGACTGCTCAGGAATTTGGCTACTGTTGGTGTCCTCACAGCACTGGTGACAAGTGGCAGGATCTGCTTTCTAGTGCTGGCCCAGTTGGAAAGTGAAAGTCTTCCATTAACAGATACATGTGAAGTCATGACTTAGGTTTTTGGTTTGTTTCCTGCATCAGCATCACAAGCATCATGATTGCCATAGTAAGGCCAAGAAGTTGTAATGGCATTCTAACAATTTCTCTCATCTTTATGCATATCATCAAAATGGAATTTGAGGAAGGACAGACTTGGTGGTATCCCAACATAGCTTCAGAACAGGGGGACCTACAGGCAAGCATCTACTAACAATGCAAGTAAGCAGGACAGGACTTTCTGGTTCTTCCAGAATTGAATCACACTTTGATAGGTGCTGTACAAGGGCTTGAAAATTGGAGCAGCAACGCAGCACTTCAAAGCCTTCTTCGTGTAAATTCCTCTGTAATTGAGACTGAAGGCATATTTCATACCTTGACAACGCTTACAGGAGGGCTCGCCAGAAGCTTTTCCAGTTTTATGTTGATGCCTTGATCATGTTTTTAAAGGGAAGCAGTTCAAAAGCAAGTGTAACATCAGGCTTCCCGCTAGGTGGCAAAGAGAGACAGTGATTTGCAAAGTGCTTCTGCACCTGGGAAAAAGGGGGAAAAGCTCTGGAGCCAAGTTTGCAAAAATCTATTGTGCTTCACTGGGCTTGCCCTGCAGAGTTCCACTGAGTTTTGATAGACGTGCTTCTGAAAGACTAGAAGGAGCAGATTGAGCAGCTAGGGGAGAAAGCTATCTGCATGTAAGGAAAATGAGCTACTTTCAGCCTTGAAAGCAATTCGCTTGTCCAACTCACTTCTCACAAACTGTAACAGTGTACAGGCCCACGCTGTTGTGATCAGCTCAGCTGCACTGCTGAAGCACTAAGTAACATTTTTAATGAAGAAATTTCACTACCCACACCACAGAATATTGGAAATAAGGACTCTGCTTCATCTCTGCTGCAGTTGTTGGAGTTATCAGAGTAATCCATTGCTGTAGGTAAAGCCATGTGTAATCTGTGCCCTTACAGCCCACACCCCCAAGGCACTTCCTTGACATGGTGAGATCATATTCCAAGAATATGAAGTGGAAGGTTTCATACTGAAAGCAATGCAAGATTTGGGGATTTGGGTGGGTTTGGTTGGGTTTCTTTTTTAGTGTATTTCTGTACCAGCTCAAGGCTCAGTTGAAGTTTTTGTCGGTTTAGATGTAAGGTGATCGTGACTAAAAAACCCAGCAGCTCAGCTCTATCAAGCAGTTCAGGCCTGATGTCAACATTCTTTTTCTTGCTCTGTCAAATTCTTTTCAGGTTTGTAAAGAGTTGTGGCTTCCCCTTTTGCTCACATTTATGGGGTGTAAACTAAACTCTACCATTGATGTTGGTAAAACTCTGTGATTTCGTGCAAAATTCAGCTTGTGCTGTAATATAATAGTGAAGAAGCTTTACTGGAGGAAGTGGGAGAATACCTTGTACTTAGTTTCACTGTACTTTCTATTGTGAAATTGTGTTTGTTTCTTTTGAAGAGCTCTAATACCTCAGTGAATTAGAATAGGAACTTCAACCCTGACACACAGCTCACCTGTTGTTGAGGAAAACCCCCTCAGAATTCTCAGGAGAAATTTGGAGGTAGTGAAAATGTAGAAGTGTTTTGTACTTCATGTGTTTTAAGAATATTAGAGTCATGATTATCACCCTATTTTGTAGCAAATGGCTAATATAATATAATACAATATAATATAATATCTAATGGAACACAAGCCCTATGAGGAAAGGCTGAGGGAGCTGGGGTTGCTTAGCCTGGAGAAGAGGAGACTCAGGGTGACCTTATTGCTCTCTACACCTACCTGAAGGGAGGTTGTAGACAGGCAGAGGTTGGTCTCTTCTCCCAGGCAACCAGTACCAGAACAAGAGGACACAGTCTCAGGCTGTGCCAGGGGAGGTTTAGGCTGTTAGGAAGATGTTCTATACAGAGAGAGTGATTGCCCATTGGAATTGGCTGCCTGGGGAGGTGGTGGAGTCACCTTCATTGGAAGTGTTCAGGAGGAGAGTTGATGGGTGCTTGTTGCATGGTTTAGTTGTTTAGGTGGCTTGGATGGTTGATGGGTTGGACACGATGATCTTGAAGGTCTCTTCCAACCTGGATTTATTGTATTGTATTGTCTCTTTCAACCTGGTGTATTGTATTATAACATAGTGGGAACAGGTGATGGAGAAAGAGAAATGTTGCCTGAGAAGAAGACAATCTTCCCAGTGAAAAAGGACCATGAAATGTCTTTTATGGAGAGACACAGGTAGGGACACTATTTCTCACTATCTATTGAGGGAAGTTCTGTGCTAGGAAACTTTAAAATATGCATTTGATGATGACCTTGGGAGAACAAGATAAAAGTACTTTTCTTTTTCTAGGAAAAAAGTTGATAGTTCAAGTATAAGGAACCTAGGAACAAGACTGGGGGTGGGGGGGAAGGACTATGGAGAAAAAGAACGTGGAGGACGGCACTATGATGTGAAAGCCGAAATGGTTCAGTCACTAGGTCTACATGCAACTTTTCAGATAAACACTATAGTTTGATACTGATACACAAGGTGCCAGAAAGCCTTGAAAACACTCAGCAAGTCAAGGTGAAAGGATGATTTGATGGGAGTGGAAGAGGTGCAATTAGGAACAAGAAGGAATATAAAGTAGCAAAGGCAAGAGGCTTCACCATTTGACACACTGGAGGATGAAGCTAGGTTAGAGAATGTGTGCATGGAAGAAGTGGAAGAAACTACTTTTAGAAATGCCAAGGAAAAAAAAAAAACAAAATGTTATTTGATAGAAACAGTTCCTGTGTAGGACCTGACATTCAAGGACAAAATTTCACTGTGCCTAGAGATTGCCTGCTAGAAAACTCTTCCGTATATTATCCAGAATTAAGAGAATAGCTTTAATCATGTTGTGACAAAGTGAATATGGTTTATTATACAGAGGATTGTTTTGGAAAGGCAGTCTCAATTTTCCTGCTAGATAAGAGAGAAAAATGTTCTCTTGGCTTCCCACTGCTATCTGAGCATCCAACAGAAGTGAACTAATCAAAGAGAAACTCTAAAATGCCAAGAATAAAGCTCAAGTGAAAACTCTTTCCCCCCCCCCAGTATAAAACATAGTAAGTTGCAGGCTTTTTGAGGAACAACTTTAGAGCATTATTAAACACATCTATCATCCAACTGGATTCATCACTTCTACATTCAGTGGATTATTTTTTTTTCCTCCAAAAGGATACCTTAAAGAAATAAAAACCTCTCCCTGAATATGACAATAAGAATGGCATAATTCACACTCACTCAAGGTTTTCTTATGTCTGGGAAAATACATTTTTTTTGATGCTGTTGTAAATGAAGAAAAAGCTAATTCCTTGCTTATCTTCCAGACTCCTTCACCTGCTTTCATGTGGTTTGCTTATCTCACTGATGACCACTCTGTTCAAATGTCAGTCTAGATCTGGAGGAAAACCAAATCTCCTATAATCTGTTTGTTCAGCAGAGAAATTTAACATGCACAGCCTCTTCTCTCCACTCCTCTAATGAGGAGATCAGCTGAAAAAGTCCAGGAGGATACTTAGAAACATGGTTCTGGAATTTCAAATAAGCTGTGCATGTTTATTTCTCCTCAGGGTGCAGCAGCTCATTGGAGAACTAAATATTCAGGCCATCACAGTCAACATGATGGAATGGAATGGTGGTGGAATGGATAGGGTGGAATGGAATAGAATAGACCAGGTTGGAAGAGGCCTTTGAGATCCTTTGTGCTCCAAACCCCTCACCAACGTCGTTGCCCTTCTCTGGACACGTTCAAGAGTCTCAATGTTCTTCTTAAACTGAGTGGCCCAGAACTGGACACAGGACTCAAGGTGTGGCCTAACCAGTGCTGAGTACAGGGGCACAGTGACTTCCCTGCTCCTGCTGGCCACACTATTCTTATTGCAGGCCAGGATGCCATTGGCCTTCTTGTCCACCTAGGCACACTGCTGGCTCGTGTTCAGTTGGCTGTCAGTCAGTACCCCCAGGTCCCTTTCTGCCTGGCTGCTCTCCAGCCACTCTGACCCCAGCCTGTAGCTCTGCATGGGGTTGTTGTGGCCAAAGTGCAGCCCCTGGCACTTGGACTTGTTGAATGTCATCTTGTTGTACTGGGACATTTGGAACAAAACTCTAATAATAAAGCATCTTTTAGGTAATATCTATGTGTCACTTAAGCAGCTATACTCAGCTTATGGTAGAGCTGTGGCTGTTAAGTGCCACTGATCTCCCTGGTAAAAATCTAAATGCTGGCACAGATTCTCTATATGTGATACATAAAAGAGTGAATATTTATATTTTCAATAGTGATGGCAAGTTTTCCCTTGCAAGGATAGCTACAGAAATGAAACATCTTAGAACATAACCTTTATAAATTGAGTTTTGGAACAGCCAGCAAAGAGCTTTTGGGATTGTTAATATTGATTTTTCTATACATATTGGGAACAGATCTTTCAAGGATTAGAATCAAGCTAGTAGCACAGCAGTTTGTTTGTTAAGTTAAAGGACAGCCAGCTTGCACTGTGGTCTCTGGTAAAATATTGTATGCACTGATACAGGGTGGTGGAAAGCTGGACATGAGCCAAAAAGTGCACTTGCAGCCCAAATGCCAAGGGCATCCTGGGCTGCATCAAAAGCAGCATGGCCAGCAGATGGTGAGAGGTGATTCTGCCACTTTGCTCTGGTGAGACCTCACCTGGAGTGCTGCATCCAGTTCTGGAGCCCTCACACAGGAAGGACATAGCCTCATGTGGTTCCAGAGGATGTCCAGGAAGATAATCAGGAGCTGGAGCACCTCTCCTATGGGGAAAGGCTGAGGGAGCTGGGATTGTTCAGCCTGGAGAAGAGACAGCTTTGGGGAGACCTATAAGCCACCTGCCAGTATCTGAAGGGGCTACAAGAAGGCTGCAGAGGGATTGTTTGCAAAGGCCTGCATGAGGATGAGGGTGATGGTTTGAATTAGGGAAGAGCAGATTTAGATTGGATGTCAGAAACAAGTTCTGCACCATGGGAGTGGTGGAACACTGGAACAGGTTGCCCAGGGAGATTGCTGAGGCCCCACCCCTGTAGATACTCAAGATGAGGCTCAAGAAGGCTCTGAGGAACCTGATCTAGTGGAGAATGTCCCTGCTGACTGCAGGGGGTTTGGACTAGATGACATTTGGAGATCCCTTCCAAAGCAAACCATTCTATGATTCTATTTATAAAGACTGAAAGCATTCTAATGTAATTAGAGTTTCTAGGCAGAAAAGTCCAGGAAAAACAAAAGGCTGAAAGTGAAAAGAGGATATTTTGAGAATGTTTCTCTAGTGTATTTTAAATAGTGAGAATCAGAGACAGGAGCAGTTTATGAAGAGTTCTCTATTTTTTTCCTCACTATGAAATTGTAAAACCAACAGCAGTTACATTTCTGAAGAAAATGTTTTGTTCAACCCCAGCCATTGGGAATTAGTGCATGAAAATCAGCTACTGCTAACAGGAGGATGGAGTCTGTAGTTAAAATGAGCATTTCTAGACTTAAAAGGCTGTAATGTGTGAAAGGGGATTGAGTCAGTCATCAGCAGATTTGCAGATGACACCAAGTTGGGAACAGATGTTGATCTGTTAGAGGGCAGAAGGGCTCTGCAGAGGGACCTCGACTGACTGGACAGATGAGCAGAGTCCAACATTATGACATTAGACAAGTCCAAGTGCCGGGTGCTGCACTTTGGCCACAGCAACCCCATGCAGAGCTACAGGCTGGGGTCAGAGTGGCTGGAGAGCAGCCAGGCAGAGAGGGACCTGGGGGTACTGATTGACAGCCGGCTGAACATGAGCCAGCAGTGTGCCAAATTGGCCAGGAAGGCCAGTGGCATCCTGGCATGCATCAAGAATAGTGTGGCCAGCAGGAGCAGGGAAGTCATTCTGCCCTGTACTCCGCACTGGTTAGGCCACACCTTGAGTATTGTGTCCAGTTCTGGGCTCCTCAGTTTAAGAAGGACATTGAGACACTTGAACATATCCAGAGAAGGGCAACAAGGCTGGGGAGAGGCCTTGAGCACAAGCCCTATGAGGAGAAGCTGAGGGAGCTGGAGTTGTTTAGCCTGGAGAAGAGGAGATTCAGGGGAGACCTATTGCTCTCTACAAAGGAGGTTGTATCCAGGAGGGGGTTGGTCTCCTCTCCCAGGCAACCAGCACCAGAACAAGAGGACACAGTCTCAAGCTGTGCCAGGGGGATTAGCTGGAGGTGAGGAGAAAGTTTCTTCACAGAGGGAGTTGTTAGCCATTGGAATGTGCTGCCCAGGGAGGTGGTGGAGTCCCCATCCCTGGAGTGTTTCAAGAGGGGATTGGACGTGGCACTTGGTGCCATGGTTTAGTCATGAGGTCTGTGGTGACAGGTTGGACTTGATCTTTGAGGTCTCTTCCAACCCTGGTGATTCTGTGAAAGAGAAGCAGTGCAATACCTCACTATGAACTCAATGAATCAATTCCCTTTGTGCTCTTATTTCTGTAGGAACCAGCAGTCCTGGCTGCAGCCTCACGTTCATTTATTTTCAGGACAATTCTTTTATGCTGGAGTAAGTCAAATGGTGAAAATCTGGTTTTGAAAAGAAACCCTCAAAACATGTGCATGTTAAAAAAAAACAACCACAACAACAGAACCAAAAAGCAAACAAACAAACCAACCCCCCCAAACTGAACCAAAAATTCAGCCTGGTGGTCTTTGACTTTTCATGTAGCTTTTTTCCTTTGCAGTGGGAATCCAACTTTTCATTACAGCTGGTATTAAACCAGTGATTTTGTTGAGAGCTGAGCTGAATTCCATTCTGTCAAGAATTGCAATTTCACATTTGGACTGCAAAATGATTATTATTGTGGTGGTGCAAGGAGTACAGTGAGAACTGCCTGACTTTCAGGTCTCTGGGATTCTGTACGCCAGATGACATTTAGCAAAATTGTTTGTTGTGCAAGCCCACTGGGTTTGATGTAGAGCCACTGAGGGAGAGCAAAACACAGAGCCCTATGAAGTAATTTCTGACACAGTGCTTTTCTTGCTTGAAACACATTTTAGAGGTAAAACTTTGCTTTCTTGTGCTGTTGAAGTCTGCTGCCGTTCAAATGGTGCTAAGCTGTTGACTGTCAGAGCAACAGTCAAAGGCAAAAGGATGCCAGTGTCCTGAGCATGTGCTTGGGCTTCCTTCAGTGCTGGGGGTGCTGAGCAGCTCAGTGCCTTCCTTATCCCTCAGCCTTGATGGTTTTCACAAACCAGGCATTTCAGTGCCCACCTCAGACACAGAAATCACTTGGTGAAATCTGTTGGAAAAGCTGTGCTGAAAGCATGCCCAGAAGGTGTAGAGGTGAGAGCACTCCTGCTGTGTGGGAGACTCCAACTGATTCCCCCTTGCTGCAGTGGGATATAGCCTGTGTTTCCAGTAACCCAAGAAAATGTAACAGTATCACCAAGGTTGGAAGAGACCTCAAAGATCATCGAGTCCAACCTGTCACTGCAGACCTCATGACTAGACCATGGCACCAAGTGCCACGTCCAATCCCCCCTTGAACACCTTCAAAGTTCCCTGGATCCTCCCTGTCTTGCCTGGGATATTCTGGTTTCTTCTCAGTTTCAGATGACTGTTCATACGTAGTTCTGGCTTTGTGAGTCTCTTCACTTTTGGACTAATCTGACTCAGTCTTCCTTCCTGGATTTAAGAAAAAGCAAGACAGCTCTCATAGTTTTCATAGTTTCAGTTAGGGTTGGAAGGGACCACAAGGATCATCTAGTTGCAACCCCCCTGCCATGGGCAGGGACACTCTACACTAGATCAGGCTGGCCAGAGCCTCATCCAGCCTGGTCTTAAACGCCTCCAGGGACGGGGCCTCAACCACCTCCCTGGACAACCCATTCCAGGCTCTCACCAATGTATATCCTTATGTCCTAAAGCTGCATTGGTGAACAGCACCTGCAGAGCTGCACTTGTCACCTATTGGTCATCCTTGCACAGCTGCTGAGGTCCCTGAGTGTGCACCATCACTCTTAGCCCCAGCTCCTCATTTTGAAGCCCTGTTCCCATGTGTGTTTTTTAGGCCATGGTGGACTAAATACTCTTGGCTCTGGGTTCCAGCTAGCTAGTAGCAATCCAGCACATGAGTGCTGGTGTGAATCTAGTACTTCATTGTGTGTACCTTCATCTAATCATCAGAAGCTGTGACCTGTTGTATAAATACACAGGGATCATTCTGGAATAAAACATCACAAGAACACATCCAAGGCAGCAGACCAGAACAGCTGCATATAAACATTATGCATATCGTGAAACATTTACAACTAATTAGTTTTAAGCATAGACTATGATAATTATCATCTACTAATAATTAGTATTAATACTTAGAGGATTAATTGTGTGCTTCTGAAGCACTTTGAGGATGCAAAGCAAGAATACTGCCACGTGTTCATGACCTGTGTTCTCTTACAACTGATGTAACACGTGTGAGATATTCTCCCTGTTTACCCAAAGTGTATTTCATTAGGCTGGTATGTGGCAACATTATTGACTGATCTACACAGGTTTTGTTGCTATGAAACCATTCAGCAGAATGCTCCTTTCTCCGGTCGGAGCGATCACAGCTCTTCTGTGAGGAGATCTGACGCTCAGAGGAGAATGCAATAAAGATTCATCGTGTGTAGGGAGTGAAATTCATCCCCCTCATGCATTGATCCGGAAAATATTTTTATCTGCATGCTGGCATCTAATTACCACACACTGAGAGCAAATTCACTCCTGAAGAATTAGCAATAGCCAGTTCAAGGTGCGGTTCAAGAATCCCTGTAGCCCTTTTGCCTCAAAAGCCCCACATTAGCATTCCTGATTTTCTAAAGTACCGAATGCCAAGATCTTTTAATGATCTAAGCAGGAGCAGTGGCTGCTTTTCAGAACCTCCAGATCCAGGGCTCTTTGAAGCATGAAGGACGTGGACAACCTTGCATAGGCTTTGAATTTATTTGGTTGAGAGAAGTGTTGGCTTGTCTGTGCTTCTCAGCAGGTACCCAAGTCGGTGCAGAACTAGAATCACAGAATTCTAAGGTTTGGAAGGGACTTTCACAGATCAAGCCCAACCTCCCCTGCCCAAGCAGGATCACCTAGGGCAGGTCACACAGGAGCACATCCAGGTGGATCTTCAGAGTGTAGAGCAGGAGACTCCATAACCTCTCTGGGCAGGCTGTTCCAGTGCTCTGTCACCTCACTATAAAACAGACAATGCAGAATGCTGGGTGATGCTGAGTGTCAGACACCTGCCAAGGTTGTATGTTGACCTCTAATTTAAAAGCAGTAGTTTTCTGAAATGGAAAAATAATCCTGCCAGTCCCTTCCACAAATGGGGGAGGGGGGGAAGGGGAAATCTATCATTACATCCATTGTACATGATAGCAAATTTACTTCCTTAATATTGAAAAGATGATTAATGGAGTTATATATCTCTAAAACCAAGGAATGATAAGGAAATCCTGTGATAAATCTGTGTCCTCAGCATCACTGGCAGGCAGCATTAGAGGTGGATATTGCAAGAGCCTTAATCATTTATGTGTCAAGACAGAAGGGGCCAACTGCAGTATATTCTTAGGCATGAAGGGTCAGCAAATGACCTTCAGCTCTCTTAAATATTTTAGAGCAATTATATTAAGACTGTTTCTTACACCAAAAACCTTCCTGTCAGTTTCATTACCCCTTCTAACTGTGTCAAAGTGCACCTTTTGTATATTAAGTACTGACAAGTGAGAGCTATTCAGCAGGCTCTTAACCTCAGTGAAGAAGAGGTTTAACATCCGAGTATGATGTTGGTATTATAATGCCTACAATCCTTAACTATTCCCTGTTTCCTTCTTTCTTTCTCCTTGATGATGGAGATTAAAACCACAAGGGAAGGTGTACTGCACGTGGCAGGAAATACTAAACCCCAGTGTTAACAGCACATTTCTAACTTCACTGAGTTTTGCATCGTTTGCAGCTGTATTTTCCTCTTTTTCCAAGTGAAAGCATGCTGTTCGTTCACTGGGGTTCTGATGTTGCTCATGAACTTTTATAACTCTGAGGACTTCATTAAAAATGTTTGTAACCCTTTGAAGTTCCACGTGTTCTACCATACATAATTACTAACCCATCAATGTATTCTTCCCTCTTTCCTAGCTTCCAAGAAAGGCTGATTGCTTAATCTGGAGGTCTATATAGACCACAGGCTTAGATGATGATCACATAACATAGCCATCAAAAACATAAAGCCTGAGCCTTTGACGTAGGAGCTTGTGAGCAGTCACAGTACTATTCTATGTAGCTAAAGCATACCACACAGAATCACTGAATCACCAAGGCTGGAGGAGACCTCAAAGATCATCAAGTCCAACCTGTCACCCCAGACCTCATGACTAGACCATGGCACTAAGTGCCACGTCCAATCCCCTCTTGAACCTTCCAGGGATGGTGACTCCACCACCTCCTTGGGCAGCACATTCTCATGGCTAACGACTCTCTCCATGCAGAACTTTCTCCTCACCTCGAGCCTAAACTTCCCCTGGCACAGCTTGCGACTGTGTCCTCTTGTTCTGGTGCTGCTTGCCTGGGAAAGAGACCACCCCCTCCTGCTACAACCTCCCTTCAGGTAGTTGTAGACAGCAAGAGGTCTCTCCCCTGACGCCTCCTCTTCTCCAGGCTAAACTCCCAGCTCCCTCAGCTTTTAAAGTACCTTAGAGTCATAAAGCCATAGAATGCTTTGGGGTCGAAGGGACTTTTAAAGGTCAACTATTCAACCCCCTGTAAAGAGCAGGGCTGCTTTGACTAGATCAGGTTGCTCAAGTTAGCTGATATCTGATTAGGTTTGCAGTTTTCTCCAGGACAATTTTTGTAATGCCTTTGTTTGAAGCAGCTGTTGAAAGTATAGCTGGCTATGAAAAATGGCTCACTTGCACCTTCCTCATCAATTCTGCTGCCTGTTCTTCCAGGATCAGCAGTTTCCTCCTCTTTCTACACCAAGGTCTGGATTGGATCTGGGCAGTCTAGGTCCCAGGTGAGGAGAAACAGGAAAAGTCCTTGCCATCAACTTTTTCTGACATCTGCCTCATTTTGCTGTCTCTCTAGACTCAGGTAAATCCCTGCTCTGACCTAGAGGATGTAGGAGTCCCCTTTTATCCTGCTTCCTGCCACTCCGCACCTGCTGTGCTTCAGCTCTGGGAACTGCCAGATGATTTTTAAAAAGCAATAGAGATCTCCACTCTAAATGGTAAAAAGACTTACCCCAAAAGAAGAAGTCACAGCTGAAAGCCCTTACCATTCATTGTAGGTTCTCATGTGCCTGTTTTGGAGCGTTTCCACCATTTTGCTTCAAATGATAAACGCTTGTCAAGTTCTAAGGCCTCTGTTCCATGGCAGCAGCATCTGCATATTTAGACTCTCTCTAATTAACATGTTTTTTGGCAGTTTCTGTCTGAGTGACATCCAGAACTGAATAGGGCTGAAGATGAATGTGTTCCATCCTTTTCAGAATAGCTGCTTCTGGCCAAGCTGATTGCTGTAGCAGGAAAAAGCTGGTCCAGGTTCTGCCTCTAGTGTGACAATCCCTGAGTAAACCAAATAATCTGTCTTCAAGACCAATCAGTTTGATGTCATCATAAGCTTCTGATTTGCTTTTAGAACGGGTAGCAGAGAAGGAAGCTGTTTCTAGTACTACCAATTCCCTGCTATCTGAAGCTTTGCAGGTTTTTAGTGAGGGGACCACAAAGAACCTGGCAGACAATGTTTTTTCCAGAGGCTGCCTGCTGCTTCTGCTGAGGAGGAGAAGATATTGTATATATATCTCTGAGTCACATAACTGTTGAATGTAAATCAGCACTACTGCCTCATTCATCAGCACGATGTCATTAATTGTGGAGCTGGAAGATTAATCTACACACCTGGAAAATGGCCCAATTTCAGGAGAAGCAATAGTATTAATGATCAATGCACCAATGAATAAGTGATTGTACCTAACCCTTTAATAGTCTTTTGATCCATGAAAAAAGTTAGCTACCTCTTTCATTCCTATTGGTTCCTGGACCCATTAAGATGATCATGATCTTTAGTGTTACATCATGTGCCTGATAACAAGCTTTTCAATTTTTATTGAGTGAACCAACAAAAAGGCAGTATATTAAATACTAAGCTATGTAAAGAGCTGGGCAGAATTGCCTTCTTCTTGCCTTTCATAGTCCTACTACAAACTTAGAAGCTTTCTTAACTGCAACTGACATGTCTCTTGCCTCCCATGGTGGGAAAGTTCCTGACAACAGCTGAGAAGTTACTTCTTGGTGGTTTTCAGAATCACAGCATGCACAACACCTCACAAGATCACACTTTGTTGTCATAGCTTCAGGTTCCTTTCACTGGATTAGCAGAGTAGAGTAGGAGTAAGTAGGTATGAGTAGAGTAAGAGTAGGAGTAGGAGTAGAGTAGGAGTAGAGTAGAGTAGAATAGAATAGGAGTAGAGTAGAGTAGAATAGAATAGGAGTAGAGTAGAGTAGAATAGAATAGGAGTAGAGTAGAGTAGAATAGAATAGGATAGTAGAGTCAATAGAATAGGAGTAGGTATTAGAATAGAATAGGAGTAGAGTATAGAATAGAATAGGAGTAGAGTAAGTAGAATAGCGGAGTAAGTAAGTAATAGATAGGAGTAGGTAGAGTAGAATAAACTGGATTGGAAGAGACCTTCAAGACCATCACGTCCAACCCATCGTCCAACACCACCTAATCAAATAAACCATGCAACCAAGCACCCTATCAAGTCTCCTCCTAAACACCTCCAGTGATGGTGACTCCACTACCTCCCTGGGCAGCACATTCCAAGGGCCAATCACTCTCTCTGTGAAGAATTTCTTCCTAACATCCAGTTTAAACCTCCCCTGGTGCAGCTTGAGACTGTGTCCTCTCGTTCTGGTGCTGGTTGCCAGGAGAAGAGACCCACCCCCCCTGGCTACACCTCCGTTCAGGTAGTTGTAGAGAGCAATGAGGTCTCCCCTGAGCCTCCTCTTCTCCAGGCTACAATGGATGTAAATGGTGAGGATAATTTGCCTCTAGTGGGCACCAGGAAGGACAGCACCTTCTTTTTTAGCTTGCTGCTTGCTGAATGCTGTAAGCACAAACAAGGGTTTTTGATGGTTTCATTATAACCCTGAATCATATAGAAAAAGTTAAGGAGTTAAAAAAAATAGTAAAAAAAAAAAAATCCAACTTAATAACTACTTTAATTTTTGTGCTTCTTCAAGTTGACTCCATTTTTTTTTTTCCACTTTCTGGGCACCAGAAAAGGGGTTTGATAGATCTAGCAAAGTCTTTGCTGCTGTTGAATAATTGTTCAAAGCCTTTTAGTGTGAGTTTTGGAAGTAAGTCACACAACTCACACTGAGATGTTGCCTGTGGAATTCTAGGCTCAGCTCAGAGGGAAACTATCAGACTTTACTATAAGTATATTTGATCCCAACATTAGAGTGCTTACCAAAATAGGAAGAGAAAAGCACAATGGAATTGGAAATCTCTGTATTTCCTGTTGACTTTTGCTTGATTATTCTTGCTTTAGATACTAAATACGTATACAATTTTCCCAGTGCCATCTCTGTTTTTCCTTCTGCATCTGGCTGTTGAAGTCTGCTGGCTCAGAGAAAGCTCAATTTCCTTATCATTCAAATTAGAACATGTGGAAAGCAAATCAATTTGGACTGCTAGTTAGCCACCAGTGTGGGGCTGACGCCTGCGCTTCCACATAGACATACCTGTTTTTTCCATCCCACTAGCACTGCTGCAGTCATGGCAGACACACTAAATGGCATCAGATTAAATGATTTGGAAAAAAAAGGGTTCAAGAAATTTGTTCCCTGCTCTATGATGGCCGCATAGGCAACCAAAAAATAGTCTGTAACACATTCTGTCAGCCAACATGCAAGAGTGGCTGCTTCTTCCTGCAAAGAGCACAGTACTGACACATCAGACAAGGCACTGAAGCCCATCTCTATTTTCCTCAAGTTCTATTTTAGTTTCAGGTTAACTGGCCTATAATTAGTGTAACAGACCTCATTTTAACTTGGGTTTGGGGTTTTTTCTTTTGTTCAGTTTTAAGCTCCTCTTTTTTCTTTACTAGTGGAGGATTTTATAGATCGGTGGTCTGCTCTAATCAATTCTATCACATTTTCTCACATCTTTCCCTCACCACTTAGCTGTGTTTTGTACACTGGTTTCTCTCAGTTCCCTATCCATGCATGTTGTGCTAACATTCCCCCAGTCTAGCAGTGTTTTTCATTGTTTAAACAGAACACCGAATTGTGGCAGACTCTAAAGACTCAGGGGAGACCTCATTGCTCTCTACAACTACCTGAAGGGTGGTTGTAGCCAGGAGGGGTTGGTCTCTTCTCCCCAGCAACCAGCACCAGAACAAGAGGACACAGTCTCAGCTGCACCAGGGGAATTTAGGCTTGAGGGAGGAGAAAGTTCCTCACCAAGAGAGTTGTTAGCCATTGGCATGTGCTGCCCAGGGAGGTGTGGAGTCACCATCCCGGATGTGTTCAAGAGGGGATTGGACATGGCACTCAGTGCCATGGTCTATCATGAGTCTTAGGTGATAGGTTGGAGTTGATGATCTTGAGGTCTTTTCCAACCTGGTGATACTGTGATACTGTGAAATTATCTTTAACTTGTTCAAGATGTTTTTATTTGGTTTGGGCTGTGCCTTCCACCCTCTCTTAAATGTCTCCTGTAGCTACACTGAGGCTTTAGCCAGGCACATTTACTACGTTCTCTAAATTCTGAAATCATATGGCTCCCATTTAAATGTTATTCAATATCCCTCTAAAACAGATACTAGACTCCTGAGCAACAGTTAAGACTGGCTTCATTATATGAACTTGTTCCACCATCTGGCTGGCAGTGAGTTCCTGATAACTGCTTTTAATGGCTAAGGGAACTGCCCCAAGTCATCCATATAATTAAAGTATGTTTCCTAGCAAAAGTGGTTTAGCCCAAGTAGTGCTGTCCTAAAAAAATCCTCAGCCACTGACCAAGGCCTCTTCATAGTGAGAAATCCAATGTGATTACCCAGATTTGGAAGTGAGCCAGTTCAGCTGCATGGACACCAACCACCCTGTAATGGGTTGCCCCAGAGCCAGGAGTAAGTCCTCACCTCCTTAAACTGGAAGCATTCCCCTGACTTGATGGGTGCTTGGTGCCATGATCTAGTTGTTTGGGTGGGTTGATTGGTTGATAGGTTGGACGTGATGATCTTGAAGGTCTCTTCCACCTGGTTTATTGTATTATTATTATTATTATTATATTATTATATATATTGTATTAGTATAGTATTATTGTATTATCAGTGCTGGATTTGTTGTTTTAGAAGGCTGAGAAGAGTGAGGGCTGTACCTAGTCAACTTTTTATCTTTGCACACAGTAAATAATTGCAGCTTAAGTACATTTTCTGGAGGGTTTGCAGGCTCTTTATTTGCATCTTCTCTCAATAAAATCCATCACTTACACCTGGCAAGCATTTGTTTGCTTTGCAACACCTGGAAACTGCATTGACTTATGAGGGTCTGACTGTAGCCTCTACAATCTTACACATTATAAATCATGAACTTGTCCTTTATGTCTGTCTGCAGGCATAATATTTCCTGCCTGATTGTCATCTGCAGTGCAATTATTTTATCCAGGGCTTCTCTAGATTTACTTTTGTTAGGCTCACAAACAGAGGGACTGCCTGGTGGAAGTAGGGAGTGCATTAGCTATGTGATGCACATGAATGGTTTCCCCAAAGCACTGTTGTTTTTCATCTTCTTCTGTGTGGTGTTGGTGTATGTTGGTCAGGTAGTGTGCTAAAACATAATCTTAATGGATTTCTAATTGTATCACCAAAGTTGAGTAATAGAGTGAGTGTGATTTCAGGGTGATTAGTTTGTATCATCCATTTCTGTGTCTTATCTCCACCATTTTGTTGTTTACTTGGTGAATTTCAGTCACCCTGCCCCCACACTCTGTCTGTTTCAGTTCTACCAAGATATATTATTTACCTCAGTGCCAGGGAAAAATTATGGAGCAGATCATCTTGGGGCATCACTGTGCACCTGAAGGATGGCCAAGGGCTCAGGCCCAGCCAACATGGATTTAGGAAGGGCAGATCCTGCCTCTCCAACCTGATCTCCTTCTATGATCAGGTGACTGCCTGGTGGATGTGGGGCAGGCTGTGGATGTGGTCTACCTGGACTTCAGCAAGGCTTTGACACTGTCCCCCACAGCAAACTGCTGGCCAAGCTGTCAGCCGATAGCTTGGACAGCAGCACTCTGTGCTGAGCCCAGAGAGTGGTGGTGAATGGTGCCACATCCAGCTGGCTGCCAGTCACTAGTGGTGTCCCACAGGGATCAGGGCTGGCTCCATTCTGTTTAATATCTTCATTGATGATCTGGATGAGGGGATTAAGTCATCATCAGCAGATTTGCAGAAGACACCAAGCTAGGGGTAGGTGTTGATCTATTATTGGGTAGGAGAGCTCCCCAGGGAGACCTTGACCAGCTGGACAGATGGGCAGAGTCCAAAATTATGACATTCAACAAGTCCAAGCACTGGGTGCTGCACTTTGGCCACAACAACTCCATGCAGTGCTCCAGGCTGGGGCTGGAGTGGCTGGAGAGCTGCAAACAGAAAGGGACCTGGGGTTACTGATTGACAGCTGGCTGAACATGAGCCAGCAGTGTACCCAGGTGGCCAAGAAGGCCAATGGCATCCTGGCCTGCATTATGCATAGTGTGGCCAGCAGGAGCAGGGAAGTCATTGTGCCTCTACATGCAGCACTGGTTAGGCCACACCTTGAGTCTTGGGTCCAGTTTTGGGCCCCTCAATTTAAGAAGGACATTGAGACACTAAAATGCATCCAGAGAAGGGCAACAAGGCTGGGGAGAGGCCTCAAGCACAAGGCCTATGAGGAGAGGCTGAGGGAGCTGGGATTGCTTAGCCTGGAAAGAGGAGGCTCAGGGAGACCTTATTGCTTTCTACAACTACCTGAAGGGAGGTTGTAGCCAGTGGGTGTTGGTTCTCCTTCCCCAGGCAGCCAGCACCAGAATAAGAGGACACAGCCTCAAGCTGCACCAGGGGAAGTTTAGGCTTGAGGTGAGGAGAAAGTTCTTCCCAGAGAGAGTTGTTAGCCATGAGAATGTGCTGCCCAGGGAGGTGGTGGAGTCACTATCCCTGGAGGTGTTCAAGAGGGGACTGGATGTAGCACTTGGTGCCATGGTTTAGTAATCATGAGGTGTTGGGTGACAGGTTGGACTTGATGATCTTTGAGGTCTTTTCCAACCTTACTGATTCTATGATTGCCAGCAAATGAAAAAGTAGCCCAAGGGTAACTTCTGAAGGTATGTAAAAACCTTCTTTTTGTTATGGAAAAATTAATCCCCGTGTTCAGTTTCACATCTTTGCAACAGAAGGGTCTACAAGAAAGACAAACCCCTGTGTGTCTTATTGAAGTAGTTTAGCTGTTATGTGTGTTATTCTCTTTTACTAGCCCTTTGATAGCAATGGAAAATGGAATTGGTGGGTCCAGATGCATTTCATGCTCTATCCATGAAGACCTACCTGATGCTGACATGTTGTGAATCACTCTGGGTGAGTCACTGGCTGAACACAGACTTCTTATGTTTTCTCTCTGTGTTACAAGGAGGCTACAGAAACAGTGCTCTGCAGTTATGTTTTCTGGTGCTGTAATTGTCACAAGCAGCAATACAAAAAGAATTGCTAACATGGAGCAGCAGTACAGGGTGTTTCAAAAGGCTTTCTTGAGCACCTGTTTGGGATGTGGAAGCAATTCCTTTTAGCTTGACAGCTATGGATTTGTAGAATAGAATAGAATTAACCTGGTTGGAAAAGACCTTCGAGATCACAGTATCACTAAGGTTGGAAGAGACCTCAAAGATCATCGAGTCCAACCATCACTCAACACCACCTAATAAACTACACCATGGCACCAAGTGATTCATCCAGTATCCGCTTAAACACCTCCAGTGATGGTGATTCCACCACCTTCCAGGGCAGCCCATTCAAATTAAATTAGAATAAACCAGGTTGGTAGAGACCTTCGAGATCATTGTGTCCAACCTATCAACTAATCCAACACCACCTAAACAACTAAACCATGCAACCAAGCACCCTATCAAGTCTCCTCCTGAACACCTCCAATGATGGTGACTCCACCACCTCCCCAGGCAGCCCATTCCAATGGGCAATCACTCTCTCTGTATAGAACTTCTTCCTAACATCCAGCCTAAACCTCCCCTCCCCTGAGACTGTGTCCTCTTGTTTTAGTGCTGGTTGCCTGGGAGAAGAGGCCAACCTCTGCCTGGCTACAACCTCCCTTCAGGTAGTTGTAGAGAGCAATAAGGTCACCCCTGAGTCTCCTCTTCTCCAGGCTAAGCAACCCCAGCTCCCTCAGCCTCTCCTCATAGGGCTTGTGTTCCAAACCCCTCACCAGCATTGTTGCCCTTCTCTGGACACACTCCAGCAAAGTCAATATCCTTCCTAAACTAAGGGGCCCAGAACTGGACAGAGGACTCAAGGTGTGGCCTAACCAGTGCAGTGTACAGGGGGAGAATGACCTCCCTGCTCCTGCTGGCCACACTGTTCCTGATGCAGGCCAGGATGTCATTGGCCCTTTTGGCTGCCTGGGCACACTGCAGGCTCATGTTCAGCCTACCATCAACCAGTACCCCCAGGTCCCTCTCTGCCTGGCCGCTCTCCAGCCACTCTGACCCCAGCCTGTAGCACTGCATGAGGTTGCTGTGGCCAATGTGCAGAACCCGGCACTTGGATGTGTTCAGTCTCATGCCCTTGGCCTCTGCCCAGCCTGTCCAGGTCCCTCTGCAAAGCCTCTCTGCCCTCCAGCAGATCAACTCCTGCCCCCAGCTTGGTGTCATCTGCAAATTTATTGATGATGGACTCAATGCTCTCATCCAGATCATCAATAAAGATGTTAAAGAGCACGGGGCCCAGCACTGATCCTTGGGGCACACCACTAGTGCCTGGCTGCCAGCTGGCTGTGGCACCATTCTCCACCACTCTCTGGGCTCGGCCCTCCAGCCAGTTCCTAACCTAATGCAGTGTGCTCCTGTCCAAGCCATGGGCTGACAACTGGTCATGGGCTGGTCATGGGCCTCTCTTGGTGCTAGCTGGACAGGCTTAGGCCGGGCCTGGAGAGGGCAGGCTGGCTGCCAAACACCTGCAAGAATGAACAAGATTAAGACCTTTTTACAGTTTATGCAAGTAAGTTTTCTAAATTCCTATTGAAAAAAAGCAAGGGGATGTATGCTGTGGGAAAACCAGACTTCATCTTCCCACTGTTGCCCTGCTGAGAGATGTTCAGTAAATCACAGGGTTTTTTTAACATCCTTGGATCTTCTGCAATCTCAGCTGCCACTGCTGTATAATGTACATTGATTTCTATTTGGTATTCAGGCAGAGAGAAAGCTGTTTAATCATTTGGGTTCTGACTTGTTAATAAAAAATCTGTCTTCTTTAATAAGTTTATTTTAGATAAAGCTACAGCCTCTGCCACAATTCGACATGCTTCCTTGTGTTTTATAAGTAACAAATGGTGCTGAGGACGAGACAATATCACTGTAATTTCTTCTTACCAAGTGAAGGCCTCTGTGATTTGCAGTGCTGTTCAACGCAGGGAGAATGAAACCTATTTAATCATTCTCCACCTGAATTGTAAATAAAGTTTTACAGTTGTCCCACATCGAGGGATGTGAAAGAAGAAACAGGAGAGGGAGACCTTTGGTTGTTAGGAGAAAACCTTGTCTGAGGGTGCAGAATGACATGGCTGTGCTAGAGTCTGAACATCTTTTATGTCGCTAACAGTTTTCCACCCCATCACATCTCATTGATATTCTGCTTCATTAAAGTCTCATGACAGAAAAGTTATTAATATGCAGAGGTAATTTTTTATCAGATTGGGGGAAAAAAACCTCAAGTCTAATAATATAATTACTGATGTTATGTGATGGGAAATCACTAATATGATTAGAAGTGCCTGACAGATTATAGTCAGGGATTTGATAAAGTCCACCTGGGCTTGGAGGAGTCAATTGATCCGAGTGCCAGCTACTGCAGGGTAGTGGAGGAAGCAACAGGTTTGAACTCCAATTAGTAGAGTATAAATCAGTTTGCTTGAGGGATTTATAGGTGGTTTGCTGGACTCTGCATTAAAGAAGTTCTTCCAATTTAGCACTGGTTCCATGACAATGATTAGGAACTACAGGTATAGATAAGACTTTGTCAATAAGACAAAGAATTATATTTTGAAGTACTGTGGGTTAAAGTTTTCAGCAACATCTACTGTTCCACCTTTCATTGACTATGGAAGAAAATCTAGTCCATAGAGCTAGGTAAATCCCATTTACACTTCTATTAGTGTAAACCTAGTAGATCCACATTGAAATTGTGGGACAGCAGCTGATCCAACTCAGAGGAGTTTCAGACAAAAAAAGTATTTAGAGGTTTTGCTCAGTATGAAGGCATAAGAACTTCATAGGTTTAGATATATAACATGCATCAACTCAGTGCACCGGATGTTAAGTTGCTGGAATGTGTCCAGAGAAGGGCAACAAAGCTGGGGAGGGGTCTGAAGCACAGCCCTGTGAGGAGAGGCTGAGGGAGCTGGGGTTGCTTAGCCTGGAGAAGAGAAGGCTCAGAGGAGACCTTCTTGCTGTCTACAACTACCTGAAGGGAGGTTGTAGCCAGGTGGGGGTTGGTCTCTTCTCCCAGGCAGCCAGCACCAGAACAAGAGGACACAGTCTCAAGCTGTTCCAGGGGAGGTTTAGACTGGATGTTAGGAAGAAGTTCTTCATAGAAAGAGAGATTTGCCATTGGAATAGGCTGCCCAGGGAGGTGGTGGAGTCACCATTACTGGAGGTGTTTAGGAAGAGACTGGCTGAGGCACTTGGTGCCATGGTTTAGTTGATTAGATGTTGCTGGGCGATAGGTTGGACTGGATGATCTGGAAGTTCTTTCCAACCTGGTCTACCCTTCCCTTCCCTTCCCTTCCCTTCCCTTCCCTTCCCTTCCCTTCCCTTCCCTTCCCTTCCCTTCCCTCCCTTTCCCTTCCCTTCCCCCTTCCCTTCCCTTCCCTTCCCTTCCCTTCCCTTCCCTTCCCTTCCCTCCCTTCCCTTTCCCTTCCCTTCCCTTCCCTTCCCTTCCCTTCCCTTCCCCCTTCCCTTTCCCTTCCCTTCCCTTCCCTTCCCTTCCCTTCCCTTCCCTTCCCTTCCCTTCCCTTCCCTTCCCTTCCCTTCCCTTTCCTTCCCTTCCCTTCCCTTCCCTTCCTTTCCTTCCCTTCCCTTCCCTTCCCTTCCCTTCCCTTCCCTTCCCTTCCTTCCTCCCTTCCCTTCCCTTCCCTTCCCTTCCCTTCCTTCCCTTCCCTCCCTTCCCTTCCCTTCCCTTCCCTTCCCTTCCCTTCCCTTCCCTTCCCTTCCCTTCCCTTCCCTTCCCTTCCCTTCCCTTCCTTCCCTTCCCTTCCCTTCCCTTCCCTTCCATTCCTTCCCTCTTCCTTCCCTTCCCTTCCTTTCCCTTCTTCCTTTCTCCCCTTCCCTTCCCTTCCGTTCCTTCCCTTCCTTCCCTTCCCTTCCCTCCTTCCCTTCCCTTCCCTTCCCTTCCCTTCCCTTCCCTTCCTCCCTTCCCTTCCCTTCCCTTCCCTTCCCTTCCCTTCCCTTCCCTTCCTTCCCTTCCTTCCCTTCCCTTCCCTTCCCTTCCCTTCCCTTTCTTCCCCTTCCCTTCCCCTCCCTTCCTTCCCTTCCCTTCCTTCCCTCCCTTCCCTTCCCTTCCCTTCCCTTCCCTTCCCTTCCCTTCCCTCCCTTCCCTTCCCTTCCCTTCCCTTCCCTTCCCTTCCTTCCCTTCCCTTCCCTTCCCTTCCCTTCCCTTCCCTTCCCTCCCTTCCCTTCCCTTCCCTTCCTTCCCTTCCCTTCCCTTCCCTTCCCTTCCCTTCCCTTCCCTTCCCCTTCCTTCCCTTCCCTTCCCTTCCCTCCCTTCCCTCCCTTCCCTTCCCTTCCCTTCCCTTCCCTTCCCTTCCCTTCCCTTCCCTTCCCTTCCCTTCCCTTCCCTTCCCTTTTCTACTCTATTCTATTCTAATTCTCCAGGCATGTATTGTAAGTTTTAGACAAAGCAGCTTGAAGTCTGTGAGCTAATAGAATCCCAGTGATACCACCTTGTGCACAGCTTCCATGCTGCAAGATGTGCAGTGGCTTGACTGAAAACACAGAATTTTCTCGATTTTTGTGAAATCTCCCAGGGAGTGAATTTCTGCTGCTATTTTCATCTGGGTGACAAAATGATTGCCTAGAAATGTCTTAACATTTTGTACTTACAGCTTAAGGAAGATTTTGCCTGACTGTCTCTGAACACATTTTGTGTTTCCAAGCTGGAAATTTTTAAGACAATATGCTTTGGCCTGTGGGAAGTTTGTCAGATGTGTGTGTAACAAAGTTGTGGTAGGAATCTGTTGAAGCAGAGCCAGGTTTCATGGCATCCATTGATAACAGATTGTATTAGCAATGGAAAAGACAAAATTGAATACCAGAAGAATGTATCAAGGGAAGAAATTAGGTATTTTTTTCTCTATAAAAGGCTGGGTAACTGGATTCTGTTCTTTATATTATTATAGCAGATTAACTCTTCCAACCTGGTTCGGTCCGGTCCGGTCCTATCCTATCCTATCCTATCCTATCCTATCCTATCCTATCCTATCCTATCCTATCCTATCCTATCCTATCCTATCCTATCCTATTGAAATGATATCAACATAGTTCAGGTCAAAATAAAATGATATGAGGAGACTGGATGTTAGGAGGAAGTTCTTTACAGGGAGAGTGATTGCCCATTGGAATGGGCTGCCCGTGGAGGTGGTGGAGTCACCTTCATTGGAGGTGTTCAGGAGGAGACTTGATGGGGTACTGGGTGCCATGATCTAGTTGTTTAGGTGGATTGGATTGGTTGATAGGTTGGACACGATGATCTTGAAGGTCTCTTCCAACCTGGATTTATTGTATTGTATTATTGTATTGACTATGGGGTGACCTTATTGCTCTCTACAACTACCTGAAGGGAGGTTGTAGCCAGGCAGAGGTTGGTCTCTTCTCCCAGGCAGCCAGTACCAGAACAAGAGGACAGAGTCTCAGGCTGTGCTAGGGCAGGTTTAGACTGGATCTTAGGAAGAAGTTCTATAGAGAGAGTGATTGTCCATTGGAATGGGCTGCCTGTGGAGGTGGTGGAGTCACCTTCATTGGAGGTGTTCAGGAGGAGGCTTGATGGGGTGCTTGGTGCCACAGTTTAGTTGTTTAGGTGGGTTGGATTGTATTGTATTGTATTGTATTTAGGTGGGTTGGATTGGTTGATGGGTTGGACGCGATGATCTTGAAGGTCTCTTCCAGCCTGGTGGTGTATTGTATTGTATTGTATTGACCACATCATCCTGTACCCAGCAATTCAGTGAGGAGTTCACAGGACTATCTTGATAATGTAGGCTGCAATATTTATTAATGTTTTCTTTCTTAAGGAAGATTAAGAAAATTATGTATGGTCCTTTTATTATTGTTCCTTCATGCTGCTGCTTAGTGATAAACACAATAGTGCCAAGGCATGGTCTTGGACTGTTTGCCACGGTTGCTAAGCTATAAACACAGTTCCCAGCATGATCTTGTCTTCTGACAAGGAAGCTCCCAGGCACTTCTCAGATTCAGTCTGAGGAAGAATCACTGAATGTAAGGGGCTGCAAGGGACCTCCAAAGATCATCCAGTCCAATCCCCCCCTGCCAGAGCGGGATCATCTATACCAGGCCACACAGGAACACATCCAGGCAGGGTTTGAATATCTCCAGAGAGGGAGACTCCACAACCCCCCTGGGCAGCCTGTTCCAGTGTTCCATCACCCTCACAGTGAAAAAATTCTTCCTCCTGTTTCCATGGAACTTCCTATGCCTCAACTTCCACTATTGCCACTTGTGCTGTCATTGGGCATCACTGAGCAGAGCCTGGCTCTGTCCTTTTCTCCAAGCTAAGTAGCCCCAGCTCCCTCAGTCTCTCCTCATAAGGAAGACATTCCACTCCTTTGATCATCTTTGGGGTTCTGTGCTGCACTCTCTCTAGTAGCTCTCTGTCCCTCCTGAACTGAGGGGCCCAGAACTGGGCACAATATTCCAGATGCCACCTCACCAGGGCAGAGTAGAGGAGGAAGAGGAGAATTTCTCTCGACCTACTGACCACAGGCCTTCTAATACACCCCAGAATAGCATTGGCTTTCTTGGCCACAAGAGCACACTGCTGACTCATGGTCAACCTTCCATCTACTAGGACCCTGTGGTGGGGTGAGAAAGTTCCCCCCACACACATATTTCAATCCTTTTCCCCTTCACTGCTCTCTAACAGGCCTATACTGATAGAACATGAGTTAGGCCACACCTTGAGTACTGAGTCCAGTTCTGGGCCCCTCAGTTTAGGAAAGATGTTGAGATGCTGGAAGGTGTCCAGAGAAGGGCAACAAGGTGGTGAGGGGTTTGGAGCACAGCCCTGTGAGGAGAGGCTGAGGGAGCTGGGGTTGCTTAGCCTGGAGAAGAGGAGGCTCAGGGAAGACCTTATTGCCATCTACAACTACCTGAAGGGAGGTTGTAGCCAGGTGGGTGTGGTCTCTTCTCCCAGGCAGCCAGCACCAGAATAAGAGGACACAGCCTCAAGCTGCATGAGGGGAGGTTTAGGCTGGATGTTAGGAAGAAAAGGTGGCTCCGAGGTGACCTCATTGTGGCCTTCCAGTATCTGAAAGGGGCCTACAAGAAGGCTGGGGTGGGACTTCTCAGGATATCAGGTAGTGATAGGACTAGGAATGGAATGAAGCTGGAGATTCAGACTGGACATGAGGAGGAAGTTCTTCACCATGAGAGTGGTGAAGCCCTGGAATGGGTTGTCCAGGGAGGTGGTTGAGGCCCTGTCCCTGGAGGTGTTTCAGACCAGGATGAGGCTCTGGCCAGCCTGATCCAGTGTGAGGTGTCCCTGCCCATGGCAGGGGGGTTGGAACTAGATGATCCTTGTGGTCCCTTCCAACCCTGACTGATTATATGATTCTATAAGAAGAGTGATTAGCCATTGGAATGTGCTGCTCAGGGAGGTTGTGGAGTTGCCATCACTGGAGGTGTTTAGGAAGAGACTAGATGGGGCCATGGTTTAGTTGATTAGATGGTGTTGGATGATAGGTTGGACTCAATGATCTCAAAGGTATCTTCCAACCTGGTTAATTCTATTCCTATTCTTATTCTATTCTACTCTATTCTATTCTACTCTATTCTATTCTACTCTATTCTATTCTACTCTATTCTATTCTACTCTATTCTATTCTACTCTATTCTAATTCTATTCTATTCTATTCTATTCTATTCTATTCTATTCTATTCTATTCTATTCTATTCTATTCTATTCTATTCTATTCTCTCTGCAGAGTGAATGCACTGTTCTGCTTAAGCACCATGTGCCCTTCCTGTCTAGAAAGAATGGATTTCAGACATCTGATCAAAGAATTCTCTTCCATTTCAGAGCCATGAAACCTAAGAGATATGCCTATTACAGTCCTTTATTTAAACATCTACTGCACCTAGTTGGTCTGATTTCAGTTGCAGAAGGTAAGTGAAAATCACTAGATTTGTTTTTCCCTGGCCTCTCCTTTTGCAATCACATAACTGCTGTTAAATTCCAAATAATGGAAAGTTTCTACTTGTGTTTTCCTTCTGTTGGTGCTGATTCCACTGTGGCTTGCTCGAGGATAAGTGGTTCTTGGGACTTAGCAGGCACGACCCTAGCTTAACAAACAAGCTGAAAATAAACCTAGCAAACTCAAGGCAGGCATGAGGGAAAGAGTTGCTGCGCTCTGAGATTATCCTGGTTTCTTCTCAGATGTTAAGAGTTTTCATCTGAACTCTCTCAACTTGGTAACTAGTGAAGGAAATGCCCCATCATGGTTGGGAAGCAGTGTAACAGGAGCAAGGAAGGACTTGAAAATTGGAATTGAAATGCTAATCCTCAGAGCTTGTTTCCTCCTAAAGAAAAAATGAAAAGACTATTTGGGTAGACCTCTGCTGATGCAAATATTATACTGAGGAAATATGGCATGAATATGGAGAGCAATTATTTTGCTAAAAATTGGTAATCTTTACCACTGTGAGACACATGTAATAGCTGTGGATCATAAGCTCACCTAGAGACAAACTTTATGCACTGAAGATTAGGGGGAAAGGAAGGAAAAAAAGGTATTTTCAAGATCCATAAAATATTCCTTCATCCTTGGGACACTGTCAGCCTGTGGGACTTCTTTCAGTAATCCCTTGAGTACAGCACTTTGAAATGCATGACAGATCTTACAGCTGTGCAAAGGTTTCTCACCCATTCAGTAAAACCTGAGGATTAATTCCTTTCATGTTTCCTGCAGAAGCATGTATTCTAGAACTAATATCATCAGAGGCAGATACTTGTTTCTTTTCATCCTGCTGCCATGCAGCACTGCAAACACCCTGGCTTTATCTTCTTGAGGACCTGTTCATAGGCATTGAAAAGCTTCTGTTCAGTCCTCCAAAAGCTGGCTTTTTCTCCAGGCTGAACAAGCCCTGCTCCTCCATCTCTCCTCACAGAGCCAGTGTTGCAACCTCATGAATATCCTCTTGGCCCTTTCTCAGTTCGTTAATGTCTTTTCTGAACTGGGAGGGCAGAACTGGGCAGGGCGTTCTAGATGCAGTCTAAAATGTTCCAAATGAAGAGGGATAATTGCTTCCCTTGATCCCCCAGTTGAGTTTGTGTTGATACAGCACCTGAAGCTGTTGGCTTTCTTTGCTGACCCCTGCTCAGCTTGCTGTTTACATGGAGCCTCAGGTCCTTTTTGGCAGGAATGCTCCCCAGCCAGTAGGTGTCCAACCTACCTTGCTGATGTGATTTCTCCTCAGGTGTAGGACTTCACATTTATATTTACTGCATTTCATGGTGTTCCTCCTCCAGCATGTCTAAGCCCTTCTGGATGGCAGTGCTGCTGTTGAGACTATCAGCTGGTCCCTCATTTAGAGTCACTGTAATTTGCTGAGCTCATTCATATCTTCCTCATCATTGGAGCAAGCAAATGAACATTGATGAAGATATTCACCAGGAGAGGTCTCGGCGCAGTTCCCTCAGGCAACACTTCCTTTATTACAAACAAAAATGAGACATATTCTTTAAAGACCTAGGTGTCACATGTTTTATAGCTTTTTATAGCAAAACATGTCTATTTTCCTTCCTTTTTTTTTTTTGTTATGCTCCAATGCTGCAGGTGCTTCATGTGTGGTGTTTTCTGGTCTGGTAGTCAGCAGTAATGAAAGCTAGGTAATTGAAGCAGGTATAATATGCCACTTGTCACTATCAGAGCTTTATAATTTTGATGCCTGGGAATCTCATATTTGGGCTCTTATATCAAACAAGCAGATGCCTTACTGCTGGAGACAGGGTCAGAGTTTGCACTGAAATCCTGTGGGTGTATATGGGTGTCCTACTCGGTGCCAGCTGGCTTCTGATTGATATTTACCTAAGCTCTCTGTTTTTATTGATGTTTTCCAGACAGCAAACACAACTGAAAGTTCTATCCCTGTGACTCCAAGAAACTGCATTGTGACTGTCAGTCTGATGCAGATGTTCTCTGTGCCTCACTGATGCACAGTTTCTGAAGCACAATACAAATTTGGGTGGTTTTTGGGTGTGGTGGTTTGAGCCTTAACTGATGTTTAACCTACCAAAAAATAATCTGGAGTTGGTTTGGAAGCAGGAGAAGCAAATTTTTTTCTTTCTATCTATCTATCTTTCTATCTATCTATCTATCTATCTATCTTTCTATCTATCTATCTCAACAACAGGGAGGATTTACAAGGGTAAGGAATAAGGTTGAATAGGAAAAATCTGCAAAACCAAATTTGGATGGCCTTGTATCTCCCTCAATGTATGTGGATTTCAGTCCTTTAGAGAAGCATGGATGTGGCAGGGAGAAGATCAGGCCTGACCACGTGGCAGAACCAGGAGGTCAGCAGTGGCTGTTGGTCCTTTCAAACAGGCAAGGCAGGAGCAAAGAAGATGGCCACCATGCCCCTGCCCTTTATAGTCTTGCTGGGCAGGAAGGGGGAGAGGAACAGACCAATTTATCATAGAATCATAGAATCAATAAGGTTGGAAAGGACCTCAAAGATCATCAAGTCCAACCTGTCACCCAACACCTCATGACTACTAAACCATGGCCCCAAATGCCACATCCAGTCCCCTCTTGAACACCTCCAGGGACAGTGACTCCACCACCTCCCTGGGCAGCACATTCTCATGGCTAACAACTCTCTCTGGGAAGAACTTTCTCCTCACCTCAAGCCTAAACTTCCCCTGGTGCTGGTTGAGACTGTGTCCCCTTGTTCTGGTGCTGCTTGCCTGAGAGAAGAGACCAACCCCCTCCTGGCTGCAACCTCCCTTCAGGTAGTTGTAGACAGCAATAAGGTCTCCCCTGAGCCTCCTCTCTTCCAGGCTAAGCAATCCCAGCTCCCTCAGCCTCTCCTCATAGGTCTTGTGCTTGAGGCCTCTCCCCAGCCTCGTTGCCCTTCTCTGGATGCATTCAAGTGTCTCAATGTCCTTCTTAAATTGAGGGGCCCAGAACTGGACACAAGACTCAAGGTGTGGCCTAACCAGTGCTGCGTATAGGGGCACAATGACTTCCCTGCTCCTGCTGGCCACACTATTCATAATGCAGGCCAGGATGCCACTGGCCTTCTTGGCCACCTGGGTGCAATGCTGGCTCATGTTCAGCCAGCTGTCAACCAGTACCCCCAGGTTCCTTTGCAGGTTCATCCATCCAGCCCTTCTTGTGGATGAGCATCACATTGGCCAGTTTCCATTCATCTGGGCACCCCAAATCCACCTGGATCAGGTTTCTTTTGTCCCCTGGGGGAAGCAGGGCTCTCACAACTCTCCTCCCCCCAGGATGGGTGTAAGCCAGCACACTGGGGCATGTCATTTCTGTTATCAGCTTTCTAAATTAATTTTTACCATTGCAGGAGAAAGCAAGCAGTAATTTTCTTATTGTCTTCCCCAATAAGTATGAAAACCCAGTTTATGCCATAAAGGTGGTGACCAAGTGTCCCTAAAAGCCCAAATAATAAAATGTAATAATCCTTCTCAGGATAAGTCAGTCAGAGAGTAAATCCAGACAGTAATTGAAGCACAGTTTCAGGGATGCTGTAAGTTACAGTGGCTGGAATAGTCCCCTGATGTAGTCCTGTGGCAATTCCATTTTCCTTTTCATGGCATGTTCCTTCACTGCAATTTCCTTCTCTAAATATGATCATTTTCCCTGACATGGGAGACAGAGAGCTCTAGCATATGGATTTCCCAATGCTTGTCGTTGTCCAGAGGGCTCCATAAAGAATCCATCCTTGAGTGGCAGAAATTCAGTCTGTAGTATTTGCTTCTGCACTGGTACTGGTGGTGGTTGAATGGTTTAAAATATACCTCTGAAGCAAGGCAGACAGCCTTGATGGTGTTCTAAATGACTTCTAAAGGCATTTGTGGCATGTACCATCCATAAGGTGTCTGAAATGAGGTGAAAAAAGATGCTGAATATGGGTAATTTTGTTATGAGGAGATTTACAGTTAGTAGAGCTGTGCCTGGCACAATTGCTTTCTTTAAGGATGGTAAATTAAAATCAGTGTGTATTTGTATATACCTGTTTTCTGTAGAGCATAATCTATCCATGTGTCCTGCCAGAAATTCTTAAGATACCCCACTCCTGCCTCTTTCAGTGGCCTAAATTCATGCCTGACATAGATCCCTTACAAACATTAATTGGTGTTACTCCAGGGATGAATTTGGCTGCTCCGTGCTGAAACAACCCAGTTGTTCATCTGGATGGATCTGCTTTCTTGAACACTGGCCAATACCTGATGTCTGAAAGGCACACAAAACTTTTCCTTACAAAGCTGTTTAATGGTATCATGGGGAGGGTGGGGAAGAGAATGTGTTTTTCTCTGCCCATTAGTGTTACTGATGATTTTTTCACGTGCAAAACAGAAGCATAAATTTTCAAAGGAAAATACAAAGTTGGAGTAATTGTTCTGAGTGAAACCCTTTCTGATAGAGAGACTGGGAGGAATCATATCAGAAATTGTGGAGGCAGCAGTTGGAGAGGCAGCAGTGAGAGGCAGCCACTTGGCCAGGCCCATGTGTATCACTTGGACTTGAGGCGAAAAGACTTTAGGAGCCAAAGTACAGCCCACAAAGACCTCTAGGACTTGCTGTACACCCACAGCATAATCTGCCTTGGAAGGTGCTTTGTCCACATGTGTGCCAAACTCAGGAAACTGTTGCTCTTCCCTTTCAAAAGGAAAGCACCACCAAAACTGGGGATGGATTGGAAACCAGCTAGAAAGAAGTCAGGTTTTGATCTTTGAACTCTAGCTCTAGCCCCAGTCTCAACACTAACCACAGCTGATGCAGAGCAGGGCACTAGATACTGTCAATGTCATTCTTCTTCCCAACTGTGTGAGCATGTGGAAGTTAACCTACCTTTTACTTTTCAGATCTGTTCAGTTTTCCAAACTTTGACCCTGACCAGGGGTGCATTATTTATATCCCCTAAAAGTTTGTAGTTTTAAGAACCCAAACACAAACCTGACTCTCGAGCGTTTAGGTTCCTGTAACTTGTTATGCCCAGGAGATGGATCCCTACAGTAAACAATAACACTAGAAATTGGTTTCTGCTGACATTGCCAAATTCACAGCTTTGTGCACTAAACCCATTCCAGTCATGAAGAGGGCTTCTGACATTTTACTTTTTCAAATTGTAATTGTTAGCCTGACCTTAATTTTCACCCTGGATATCACAAGGGTATTATTCTCTGGGTTAAAATGGAAAGCAAGATCTTGCAGCGTTTTGGCTCCAATAGTCTGTCTAACTCTGCTGAATTTTAAGGGTCCATCTATTATTTATTTTAACATTTAGCTTCCACTGTCCATCACATTATCCATGATTTTACCTTCAGACAGGGAACCAGGCATCTGAATACCATATTACCAAACTTAAGCCTAATTGCCAAGCTCTGTACAGATGTAAGATTTTTGATGCTTCTGCTGGCTCATGGAGGTTGAAAGGTTGGACAATCAAGTCTAATTCAGCTTATAGTTCACCCCTTCCCCACCCACCAAAGGCAGGTGTTCCCTCAAGGCCTTACTGCAGGAGCAAGTTTTCTGCCAATGGACCAAATGTGGTTCACAGCAAAGGATGAAATAGGCTCACTGGGGAGCTTAACAGGCAATACAAACATTTTCCCTTTTCTGCAACAAATGAGCATACTGAGCTTTTGGAAGAGGTGTGGAGAGTTTATGCTAGGTGTGCAGCAGAGCCCTAGGGGAATGCCAGTCGATGCCAGCCAGCAGGTACCTGTTGTTCCCTGCCTCCTCTCCTGTTGGGCCTCTGCTGCATGCAGTGGACTGTATACAGGTGGACTTAGCAGAGAATTTAACCCAGTTCATCTATTGCTTATTATTTGTCTGGAGAAGAATACTGTGTAAACTTCTAAGAGTTTGTGTATTTGTGAGAGCATGGAAGTGAGACTCCAGTGTGTTGTTCATCAGCTGAAGTGGGAAATGCTCCAATTAAATAAGAAGGGAAAATATTCTGTAACTTTTTGTTTCAGAGGTGATGTATGATATTGATTCCCTTACAGTTGCTCTCTTACTTTCTAGGGAAGCTTTATCTCATCTGAATATGAGACTCAACAACAAAAAAATAAAGGGCCCATGGGGAGCTCCACTAGTTGAATCTGCACTTGGGAAGCACCTGCTTGGGCTCCTTAACTTTTCACAATGAACATCTGTCTATCTCCCAGCCTTTGAGGAGATGCAGATCTGGAAGAAAACTGAAAGCTGAAACACAAAGCTGTCAGTGTCACAAAATATCTTTCTTACTCAGCACTGGTGAGGCCACACCTTGAGTCCTGTGTCCAGTTCTGGGCCCCTCAGTTCAGGAAGGATGTTGACTTGCTGGAACAGAGGGCAACAAAGCTGGGGAGGGGTTGGGAGCGCAGCCCTGTGAGGAGAGGCTGAGGGAGCTGGGGGTGCTTAGCCTGGAGAAGAGGAGGCTCAGGGGAGTCCTTATTGCTCTCTACAGCTGCCTGAAGGGAGATTGTAGCCAGGTGGGGATTGGTCTCTTCTTCCAGGCAAGCAGCACCAGAGCAAGAGGACACAGTCTCAAGCTGCACCAGGGGAGGTTTAGGCTTGAGGTGAGGAAGTAATTTTTCACAGAAAGAGAGATTGGCCATTGGGAATGTGCTGCCTGGGGAGGTGGTGGAGTCACCATCACTGGAGGTGTTTAAAAAGAGCCTGGATGAGGCACTTAGTGCCACGGATTTTTTGATTAGATGGTGTTAGAAGGTTGGCCTTGATGATCTTGAAGGTATTTTCCAACCTAGTTCATTCTGTATTTTGTATAATCCTACAGTATTGTGTGTTCTGTATCATGTGGGCACCTGCACTCTTAGGCTGTGTTCCTTCTGTGGTCATGTGGCACGATGGGCTGCACATGGGCCTTCGATAGCTGGAATTTAACATGGTAAAAAGTGTGAGAGCCATCCCTCAGCATTCAGGAACTGGTAGGAATTTGGAATGGGCGTCTGGTCGGGGTGATTCATTCTTTCTTTTACCCTCTAGTCTTGTAGGTTTCATAAAAATGGATCTGTTTGTGTTGTTGTGGGCAGAACCTGAGCTACATTTCTCAAATTTCTTGGTGAAATTGACTTCCCCTGAGGTAACAGGCTCAAGTCCCAAGATTTTATTAAAATAGCAAACAAGTAAGTTAAATGTCAGCGATGCTAAATTACTGCAGGTAAGAGATCAAATCAACTTCCTACCTTGGCATTCAAAATTGTTTCTGTGAAAAACACTGTGTGAAATTTGACAAAAAATGTCTTATCCCAGTGTGAAAACTCAATTCTTTCTCAACCCTGCATCCACTGGTGGAAGGCATAGTTGTTTTCCTCTTAACTAGGGCTCTTATTGACAATCCACCAAGAAATGGGACATCAGCCCCGCTGGCAAATTAAATGAGTGAGTTGTTATCAGGGATTGATTGTTTAATTATCTCTTTAATGATATACAGGAGGAGTTAAATGACTTTTTAAAGTTTACCAGATCATACTTTCTCCTTAAATAGCACTGCTGCTTAAAAAAAGCTATCATTTACCCTTATCTCTTAACATGTACCAGTGTCAAGATTACAAAGATTTAATAGATCAGTGATTCCCATCTCATAACAGCTTCTGATAATGCTTTGCCTTCACTCTGGAGGCTTCCACTGAGGGCAGCTGTGGGAATCTGGGATGTCCTTTCTAAGAAATATCGGTGGTAGGGTCTCAAGGAGCTTATATTCATACAGTAGGGAAGATGGTTTTGTAAAACCACAAACTGTAGTCTTTGTCCAGTGCTCTTTGACATGGGGCTGCAGTTTCTGTACTCCTACCTGAAGGGTGGTTGTAGCCAGGAGGGGGTTGGTCCCTTCTCCCAGGCAACCAGCACCAGAACAAGAGGACACAGTCTGAAGCTGCACCAGGGGAGGTTTAGACTCGAGGTGAGGAGAAAGTTCTTCATGGAGAGAGTAATTTGCCATTGGAATGTGCTGCCCAGGGAGGTGGTGGAGTCACCATCCCTGGAGGTGTTCAAGAGAGGATTAGATGTGGCACTTGGTGCCATGGTTTAGCAGTCATGAGGCACTGGGTGACAGGTTGGACTTGATGATCTTTGAGGTCTCTTCCAACCTTATTGATTCTGTGATTCTATGATTCCTAGAACTGAACACTGGAGATCTGCTGAGACCTTGGTTTCTCTGGGTACCCCTGGAAAGTGATGTGCTGGTGTAAGGCACTGACCACACAGAAATAATCACTGGACCAAATTGGGCCAAATACTGTACTTGCTCTGAAATGTGTGTCATTGCCTTGTTAGCTTTCAAAGCAGAACACTTGTCTTCTCTGTAGGTGTGAACTTTACAAAACCTTAACTTTCCTCTTCTTAAACCTCAAAAAACTTCTGCCTTCTTTAAGCCCAAGGAGACATTTGTGCTTTCTGGATTCGTGGAAAACAGCCTAATTTGCATTTGACTGTCAGGTCTGGGGCTGCAGTGCCTGCGAATGGCTGCACTCCCAACTGAAAAGAATAATGGGAAAAAGCTAGATAACTGATACTGTCCTTCTGAGAAATGAATTGAACTCCTAAATGAACTTGAGACTTCCTCAGCATCTTTGAGAAACCTGTCAACATGACCATTCTCAATCCTGTGCTGAGCAAGAAAATGAGTAAATTATAAATGGCTAATAGTATGGAATCAGTCCAAGACTTTTAACATACGGATGCAGAATTACTTTTACTTCTTTATCAGAATGAGTTTCCTGTACTATAATACTGTTGAAGTTTTCCTAGGCCTACTAATGAGTTTGGAGTTTTTTCAGTATGAAAGCTCACAGAATCACCAAGGCTAGAAGAGACCTCAAAGATCATCAAGTCCAACCTGTCACCCAACACCTCATGACTACTAAACCATGGCACCAAGTGCCACATCCAATGCCCTCTTGAACACTTCCAGGGATGGTGACTCCACCACCTCCCTGGGCAGCACATTCCAATGGCTAACAACTCTCTCTGTGAAGAACTTTCTCCTCACCTCCAGCCTAAACTTCCCCTGGCACAGCTTGAGACTGTGTCCTCTTGTTCTGGTGCTGGTTGCCTGGGAGAAGAGACCAAAATTAACAACGCTCTAGCTGTATTTTGTTTGGAAAAATCTTGCTCCCTGCTTATACCAATATCAGATCAGGTCCACTTCCTGAATTTACTTCTGTGAATGTGTTTTTGTTTTGTTTTGTTTTTCTTCAGGTCTTATTTCTTCTTTGTGATAAGAGTTGTCACAGATGAGCATGTAACTGGCAGTATTTTCCTCTTCAAATACAATATAACTATGTTCCTAGAAAAATGAAGAGGTGATAAAAAGAAAGCAAAGCAAACTTAGGTCCTCAAGAAAAAAAAAGTATAAAAACCCCAACCAACCAAAACAAACAAACAAACCACAAACAAACAAACACAAAAAACCCAAACAAACCACCAAACAAGGACTTTTCTGTGCTGCATCTCTGTAGCCTTTATTTCTTTTCCCTTTCACTCTGATGGAACACCATGCAGCTGAGTGGGGAAATGTTCTCTAGTTCAGAGTGTAATTGAGTAGAATCTGACTTATTTTGGGCTGCACATAAAAGTGAGTATCAATCAAAGGATTAACAAGACCAGGAGAAAAGCTGGCTTTCCAGACCTCTGAGTGCCAGTGCTGGAAAGTTTATTGTCATGGACTTTTCAGCCAGAATTTACAGACTCGAGAGGTTTAGATATTATGGATACATTTCAGATCAGCAGAATCTGCTTGGCATGCTTCTGCTTTGCTGACAGCATTTAGTTTTATGACAGTGTTTTGTACAAAAGCAAGATGGCCTATATCAGGAAACTTCAGCAGCTTTATGTCAGAAGTAGTGTTCCCACCACTCCTATTCCCTGTATCCATGTGTCAGTGGCCTATTTTCCATAGGCCATAGGTGTCAGCTCAGCTGCTGGTCACCTTTAACATGTGTAGTGTTCCAAACAGTTTGTTTGTGGTAGTGTACTAGAGACTTGATTACTTATCTTTCTGGCTTCTCTTTTTCTCTTTTCTCTTCATATTGCTCTGAGATCAGCAGTTGAGCTATGGGGGCATGCAGCTCACAGAACCCTGGGGAAGGAGTACTATTAGAGGATGTTCGGCAATGATACTTTATCGTGAGACCTGGAGTGGTTTCTTTGTGATGGTTATCTTAGATAGGTGCTCACTAGGGCCCCCACAAGCTCTTACTTACAGACTTCTGAGGATGACATTTGCTAGTGGGGCCAAAACCCCCACAGGTTCAGTGCACGTGGGCAGCATTTGTTATTTTGGTTTGGTTTTGTATCCTGCTGTTATTCCATCTCCTTTTGCAGCAGCAGAGCTCTTCTGCCAGGCTGTTTCTTTACCAGGTGTGGTGGGATGAGTAAACCCACTCTAAGATCCCAGATCCCACTCCTTGCCTTTGCTGAGATTCATCCAGCATTAAGGACCTAGCACTCTGTTGCTGTGAGAATGACTACCATGGAAAGTACTGTGGACCTGGTGATCTCTTGCCTTCCTACTTCCTCCCCTTTTGCCTGATTAGCTGTGAGGTGGTAGTGCTGAAGCTGTTGACTAGGCTGTTTTTAGATGACCCCTGGCATTCTTCAACCAACTGAGAAGTTGGTGACCGTAAGTTTCCCGTGTGATGTGAGGTAAAAATGCGACATCATTTCCAGGGGGTTTCTACGCAGCCTTCCACAAAAGCCATTACTTAAAGGCAGAGATGAAAATTTCGGTAGTAGTGGCTGACTTAGAGCTGAGATAATTTTGCAAGGCTAGTGCTAGAGAAGAGGCAGGAGTTCAACCTTCCCAGCTGGGTTGAAAGCAACCTTGCTGTGAGCAGCCACTGAACTCAGAGAGACAATCCAGGTGCCTGTTAAGCTACTGCAAGGTGGGTCTGACAGCTGCTCCTCAGGAATAGAAAGGCACATGAGGGAGGCACAGTCTATTAAGAAATGGTTAGTTGAATGTTCATTGGTTCTTTCTAAGTGACTTTTCATGCCAAGGATGCTCAATATGGCATAACATTAGGGATATAAATAGCTTAAGGGATTAATTGTGTATTGTGAATGAGGAAGGACTGTAGTGTTCAAAAATGGGTTCTGCTTGGCTATTAGGATGTAGAGATGTCAAATTTTCTACCATGATATTACTTTGGGCTGGTGATGCCACTTGAAAATGTTTTCTCAGGTCTGAAAATAGTTCTAGGGTAATCCGTGGCCAGTCTTTTGAGTCTATTTTATCAGGTTAGTTTAATACATATCCTAGAATCATAGAATCAATGAATTGTCAGGGTTGGAAGGGACCTCAAGGATCATCTAGTTCCAACCCCCCTGCCATGGGTAGGGACACCTCACACTAGATCAAGTTGCTCAGAGACACATCCAGCCTGGCCTTAAAAACCTCCAGGGGTGAGGCTTCCACCACCACCCCAGGCAACCTGTGCCAGTGTTTCAGAACCCTTATGGTGAAGAACTTCTCCCTAACATCCAATCTGAATCTGCCTTAGGCCTTGGTCTTTTATCCCTAACAGAAGCTGGTGGTTCTATTAAATCAAATTAAATCTCATAATATGATCTTCCCTTATTAATATTTTTTTCCTGATATACAAAGTTGGAGTTTTGTTTCGTGTAATCCCTCAGTGGCTTGTGGGGGTGGGGTGGAAAGTCTTTTTGGATAAACAGATCTAGACTGAGGCTATAATTCTTGTCCATTTTCTGCTGGACTCCATTGCTTTCATACTTATTTTTACATTCTCTTCTCATGAAGAGGCACTGATGTTGTAAAGCGTGTCCCTTCTAAGATTCTCATCAGTGAGGAATTATAGTGAAGTAATGAGGCAGAAATTAGCTGGAATTCAAGAGTTATAAAAAAGGGAAATTGCCAAAAACGAGGAGGTTTTTCTTCTGAGCACAAGTGTCTAAATAGAGTGTTCATATAATGGCAATAAAATACAATCTAGTGATGATGAATCTGCAGAAGCAAATGATATTTGGATATATTTCCCATTTTCTTACTGAGAAAGGGGAAATTGCAAGAAATCCATCGCTGTCATCACAAAGTGACTCTTTCTGTTTGTGATTGCTTTGCTTAGTATTGCTAAAAATTAAACTTGGTCTGCTGAAAAAAGCCTGCCATGAACTAGTCACAACTCACTCATCTCCAAAATAGCACCATTACGTATCCTCAGTCTCAGGAACAAGTGTGGGAAGGTGGTGGGGAAGGGGAGGGGGAGAAGGGAAGGTGATGGGGAAGGGGAGGGGAGTGGGGAAGGTGGTGGGGAAGGGGAGGGGGAGGGGGGGAAGGTGAAGGTGAAGCAGTGCAGTAAGAATATCTGCTCCATGTCTGCTCCACCTCTCCTTTTCCACATGGAATTAGTACAAGGCAGTGTTCCTTGCCCTTTCTGTTGCCCTGCAAATGGCTCCAATAACCACAGTGATGTCAGCCTAGCATCGGAGCATGGGGTCTTCATCATCGCGTCTGGTTCTGTAGACGTTTAAAATGTGTGAGCTAGCTCTGTCTCTTCTTTACAGAAGCAGCAGGGAGGGGATGTTTATCCAAGCCCTTCTTGATCTTGTTCAAATTCTATTGGAAGGGAAAAAAAAAAGGGCTTGATGAATAGCTCAAAAATCAGCTGCTAAAATCCCTGCCGTGCAAACTAAATGTCATCCTTCTACCTTCCTTGTGCTGCCTGTAACATGTTTGCCTTGTTGCATAGTGCAGCACAAACGCTCATCAAAATGGCTTTAAAGCTTTCATTAATATTTATTAATATATTTTTTTTAAATGGAACTGGTGGGGTTTTTTTGGTGATCACTGTGAATCTTTATGATTACCGAATCAAAGACACAACTGCAATTTAATCGGAGCTGTTGGAGAAAGGGTGCGTGGTTTAGCACCTTAACAGGTTGGGAAATACAAGAGTTGAAAGGAAGTCCAAACTTTGTCCTTGGGAGAAATAAAAGGAAGTGGCACATTTCTACACCTACACACCTACAATCTCAGGATAGGATAGGATGGGATGGGATAGGATAGGATAGGATAGGATAGGATAGGATAGGATAGGATAGGATAGGATAGGACAGGACATCACAGAACATAACAGAATAGAATAGAGTAGTGTAGAGTTGAGTTGAGTTGAGTTGAATTGAATTGAATTGAATTGAATTGAATTGAATTGAATTGAATTGACCAGGTGGGAAAAGACCTTCAAGATCATCGAGTCCAACCTATCACCCAACACCATCTGATCAACTAAACCATGGCACCAAGCGCCCCATCCAGTCTCTTCCTAAACAACTCCAGTGATGTTGACTCCACCACCTCCGAGGGCAGCCCATTCCATAAGCCAATCACTCTTTCCATGAAGAATTTCTTCCTAACATCCAGCCTCTGTGTGATCAGATGTGCACCTACCCATACCCATGCCACAAGATGCAATCAGGACACTCACTGTGACAGGGAAGGTTTTATATTGGATATTAGGAAAAATGTCTTTGCTGCAAGAGTGGTGGAACAGGCTGCCCAGGGAGGTTCTGGAGGTCCTGGGCATGGCACTTGAGGCCATGGTTTAATGGCCATGGTAGTCTTGAGTTGACAGTTGGACTTGAGGATCTTTTAGGTCTTATCCAACCTTAACAATTCTATGATATGGTTTCCCTCAAAATTAAACATGGGCACTTGGAGGAGGAGAGAGCCTCAATGAAGTCTTAGATACCTTGATGTGGATAATTAAGAGATGGTGCCTACATCTGCAGGATACCTCGTGGGTGAAGCCATAGGAGGATTGATCACAGCTGCAGGGCAATTTCTTTCTTGTTCTTGCAAATTATGAATCAGGCCAGAGTCACATTTGGGCTATATTAAATTGGAGCTCTATATACCAAATAAAGAAATGTAATGATTTGAATATACACAGAGATGGAGCAGCTCCTAATTCCTGGGTTTTAATTGCCTGAAGAGGTATTGTAATGGAAAATGAATAAGAAGAGTGAAAGACATTAACCTTCTTATTTCTGATCCTGGATTCCCTGTAACATGTGACTAAATTAGAGTGTCTGAGTTAGGCAGTGAGCTGTAAAGCTGCAAATGTGTGTGCAGTGCCTTGCCAGCCTGGGAAGTTCCACAAAAACTCTGCACATCATTTCCCAAAGGCTCACAATTTGGTCAAATCAAGGCTTTTCTTTCCACAAGTAGGGGTTATCAGGGTGACAAATTGAGAGTTTTACATTTTTGGTTATTTAGGTTAAAAAGTTGCCCCCCAAAATCTCTGCTCCCCCCCCCCTTTTCTTTATAATGTAAAAGGTATTATTTTTCTTCTCATCGCAGCAGAAGCATCTTACTCAAGCTACAGAACATATAATGGGAAGTTATTTAATAGAAACCATTCTGGGATGGAGACCAAGCAGTGACTATTTAGAGGAAACAATTTGGTACCCTCAGTTACAGTCACTACTGCTATGCCATTATAGGAAACTCATGGAAGGTCTTTTTTTCATGCCCACTTTACGGTGCTACACCTAAGCAGGGCCACTGCTAAGCAGAATGGCTCTCACAGGTGAAGTGATGGATGTGTTTGGAACAGGGCTGCATTTCTCCATCTATTAAAATACTGTGTATTTTCTTTCATCTTTGCAAATAGTTTTGTTAAAATATGGCATTACAGCAAGAGTGCTGGTGGCACATCCTTATCAATTTTGCTCATGTTGAACAGCTCCACATAAATATTCATGAGGAAAGTCTTTCTTTCCCTCGCTCTGAATCCTGGTCCCCTGCTCTAGATTTTTGCCTGAATGTCAGGTCCAGTGTAGCTCTCCACACAAATCATCATCTGTGAGGGTGTAGCTGGTGTCTTGTGGTTTGGGTTTTTTTCACCAGAGGAATTCAGGTCTGATGTGCCTCTATGTGTATGTACACACTCACCTGTGCCTGCAGAGAACATGCATGTGTGTAGGCAAATGTGTGTGCCTGGGAAGATCATGGAACAGATCCTCCTGAAAGCTATATTGGCACACATGGAGGACAGGGAGGTGCTTTGAGATAGCTGGCATGGCTTCACCAAGTGCAAGGTCTGTCTGAGCATCCTGGTGGCTTTCTATGGTGGTGTAACTACAGCAGTGGAAAAGGAAAGACCAACAAATGTCATCTATCTGGACTTTTTTAACGCCTTTGACACAGTCTCCCCCAACATCCTTCTCTCTAAGCTGGAGAGAGATGGATTTGATGGGTGGACTGTCCAGTGGATAAAAAGTTGGTTGGATGATCACATCCAAAGGGTAGTGGTGAACAGCTTGATGTCCAGATAGAGACAGGTAACAAGCGGTGCCCCTCAGGGGTCCATAGTGGGAGCAGTGCTGTGAGGAAGTTGTTCACAGAAAGAGTGATTGGCCATTGGAATGTGCTGCCCAGGGAGGTGGTGGAGTCACCATCCCTGGAGGTGTTTAAGAAGATGCTGGATGAGGCACTTGGTGCCATGGTTTAGTTGATTAGATGGTGTTGGGCGGTAGGTTGGACTTGATGATCTCAGAGATCTTTTCCAGCCTGGTTAATTCTATTCTGTTCTATTCTATTCTATTCTATTCTATTCTATTCTATTCTATTCTATTCTATTCTATTCTATTCTATTCTATTCTTCCTCTATCAATTATTTAGACAGTGAGATTGAGGTCACCCTCAGCACGTTTGCAGATGACACCAAGCTGAGTGGTGCAGTTGACAAGACTGAGGGACTGGGTGGGTGCCATCCAGAGGGACCTGGGCAGGCTGGAGAGGTGGGCTGAGGAGAATTTCATGAGGTTCATCAAGCTGTGCCCTGCAGGCAGTGAGTGTGTGAAGAGAAAAACAGGGGTAAGAAGCAGCCTTTCTGCCCTGCAGGGACATGGAGGAGGAAGCCTTGAGCAGCTGCTCTGAGTGCCCCCCCCTGGTGGTGTTTAACACCTGGCGCAGAGCGTATGTGGCTGGAAGATGCTTCCCTCCTCTAGGCAGCCTCCTCAAGCATTTGTGAGGGGCTTGCATGTTTGAGTTAACCTCAGAGTTGAGGGAAGGCGTTGAAGAATCTGATGCAAAGAGCTAGGAGTGATATGCCTAGGGAAGCTGCTGCTGAACACAGTCTTAGCTGCACACTTGTTTATCACATCTCTGCTGATAAAAAAAACCATATGTTTTAAGTAAGCAAATACTATTCTAAGCTTTAATCTTGCCTCATAAAAAGTTAGTGACCGATTAGGGAAATGGAGCACATCCTGCAGATAAGTAATTCTTGCAGCTTGGTGGTGGACCATTTTTCTTGACTTCACAATCCTAATGGTACCCTGGTTTGGTTCTGTGTAATGGTGTCTGACTGAAAGATTCATAACACAGTAAAGCAAGAATGTTCTAGTGATCAGCAGTGGATAGAAAATTCCCTTGGCAAGCAGCAAGATAGTGTGGAGAGCACTTAAATACAAATATGAGCCTGAAGCAGCCTCTAGTAGTAGCGGCAGTCTTTGTAGCTTTGCAAATAGAAGTGGTAGTTGAAGGACATCAGCAAGCAGTCTGCAGGTAGAAATAATACAGTTTAGTAAGATTTTATACAGTTTAGTAAGATTTTATTTTGTGTGAGTGAGTCACTGGGCAGTGACTGGCTGGAGAGCAGCCCTGAGGAGAGAGACTTGGGGGTGCTGGTGGACAAGAAGCTCACCAGGAGCTCTCAGTGTGCACTTGCAGCCCGGAAAGCCAATCAGAGCCTGGGCTGCATCAGGAGAAGTGTGGCCAGCAGGGCAAGGGAGGTGATTCTCCCCCTCTACTCAGCTCTGGTGAGACCCCACCTGGAGTACTGCATCCAGTTCTGGAGCCTCTATTACAAGAGGGATCTGGAGGTGCTGGAAGGTGTCCAGAGAAGGGCCACGAGGATGAGCAGAGGGCTGGAGCACCTCTCCTATGAGGACAGACTGAAGGAGTTGGGGCTGTTCAGTCTGGAGAAGAGAAGGCTCCGAGGTGACCTCATTGTGGCCTTCCAGTATCTGAAGGGGGCTACAAGAAGGCTGGGGAGGGACTTCTCAGGCTATCAGGTAGTGATAGGACTAGGGGGAATGGAATGAAGCTGGAGGTGGGGAGATTCAGGCTGGAGGGGAGGAGGAAGTACTTTACCATGAGAGTGGTGAAGCCCTGGAATAGGTTGTCCAGGGAGGTGGTTGGGGCCCCATTCCTGGAGGTGTTTAAGCCCAGCCTAGCTGAGGCTCTGGCCAGCCTGATCTAGTGTGAGGTGTTAGGGGAGTTGGAACTAGATGATCCTTGTGGTCCCTTCCAACCCTGACTGATGCTATGATACTCTGATAATTGCAAAATACATGTGCCTATGTATATGTAGATTATTTTTTAAGACTAAAATAATTTCCCAAGGCCGAAAGGTAAGTGGCACTTCCATTACACTGACTGACATTTCATTATTTAACTGCCTAATGTGCATTTTGCTTTGGGATAATTAGTTGTCAGTTTGCAAAAGCAATTACATTTTAAATGTTACCAGAGTTTGGTTGTTTCATTGTTTGTGGGTTTGTTGGTTTCGTTGGCTTGTGGTGGTGGGTGGCTGGTTTTTTTCCCCCCAAAGGGAAGCTTAGACTTTTTATCTCGTGGCTGAATGAGTATTCAGATCCAAGCAAATACTTGCACAAAATGCATTTTCCTCAGAGGGATATGTATTGGCAAACAGTGGTAATATGTGGGCAGAATTCACGTGTCTTGGGAGAAGAAAAGATAAATCAGGAGTTATAATCAGCACATACTGCAGTGGTGGTTCTTCATCTGATTAACCCCATACTACATGAACATGTTGGGTTTTCCATGCCTGCACAACTTGGCTTTCTATTATATAGATACAAATGGGTTTGTTTGGATTCTTGCACAGTGGGTGCTTCAAGAAAGCTTGAACATTTTCCCTCATCCCCACCACCCCAGTACATTATGGTTGAGGATGCCCCTGCTAACTTCAGAGGAGGTTGGACCAAATGACCTTCAGAGATCCCTTCCAGCCCAGACCATTCTATAATTGTATGATTCTACCCTTCTCTGATTTGCTCAGTTTATCTTTTTGTCAGTGTTTCATTCCTGGGGAAGGTTATTCTTTTCCCTGCAGAGTAGGTTTATACATAACAGTTCAGCTAAAAGGCATGAGCATAAATGAGGGAAGTTAAAACTCTCACAGTAACATTTAGATAACTACCAGGTTTTTCTTGCTCTGTAGACCACCTTGTAGGTGATATATGTGGGCCAATCAGAACACAGCAGAGCTGTGGAGCCAGTGTAAGGAACTTCCTGAGGATTTCATGGTTTCATAGTTTCAGTCAGGGTTGGAAGGGACCACAAGGATCATCTAGTTCCAACCCCCCTGCCATGGGCAGGGACACTCTACACTAGATCAGGCTGGCCAGAGCCTCATCCAGCCTGGTCTTAAACACCTCAAGGGACGGGGCCTCAACCACCTCCCTGGTCAACCCATTCCAGGGCTTCACCACTCTCATGGGGAAGAACTTCCTCCTCACCTCCAGCCTGAATCTCCCCACCTCCAGATTCATTCCATTCCCCCTAGTCCTTTCACTACCTGATATCCTGAAAAGTCCCTCCCCAGCCTTCTTGTAGGCCCCCTTCAGATACTGGAAGGCCACAATGATGTCACCTCGGAGCCTTCTCTTCTCCAAACTGAACAGCCCCAACTCCTTCAGTCTGTCCTCACAGGAGAGGTGCTCCAGCCCTCTGCTCATCCTCGTGGCCCTTCTCTGGACACCTTCCAGCACCTCCATATCCCTCTTGTAATAGAGGCTTCAGAACTGGATGCAGTACTCCAGGTGGGGTCTCACCAGAGCTGAGTATAGGGGGAGAATCACCTCCCTTGACCTGCTGGCCACACTTCTCCTGATGCAGCCCAGGCTCTGATTGGCTTTCCGGGCTGCAAGTGCACATTGAGAGCTCCTGCTGAGCTTCTCGTCCACCATCACCCCCAAGTCTCTCTCCTCAGGGCTGCTCTCCAGCCAGTCACTGCCCATTTACTCTTAAGGGTCTTGGAAAGGCACAATGTTGAAGCAGCACCACATTTGTGTCCTAATACTTCCCCACAATGCAGAAGTCACTGCGACGTGGCTGCCCTGCGGAGGGCTGGGCACACGGGCAGTGAGGGAGTGCTCGGGGGCACAGCCAAACACAAAGCTCCCGGGCATGGGAAAATAGGCAGAGTCAGGCTGAGATATGGGGAAATGCAGCATTCAGTCTGGCATCTTGCAAAGCTGTGCACTGTTTCCACATCTGGTGGTTAGTTTTTTTTCTCCCCTGGGATTTCAGAAGTGATTCTGTAATACATGGGATAGACCCGAGGCTTTTCAGAGCTGTGAGAAGTGAGATGGAGAGAACACCTAGCGGTAAAGACATTCATCTATGATGTCAGACATCTAAGTCAAAGTCACATTCAAATTGGACTTGAAGTTGGCTTTTTTAAAAAATATATTTATGCTTTTATCTCTCTTGGAGCTTTTCCATTTACTGCAAATTGATATTCCTTGAGAGAGCCCAAGTGAGATTGATAACAGCACTTACAGGAGAAGTCTAATACAAACATTCAATTCCTGCATTCATCCAGCTATAGGAGATTTCAGGACTATCCTGATATCCTAATAATCATATGGATTTGATAGGATTTCCAAAAGGTAATGGTTGAATATGGAGGATCTCTGCCTATCCTTCTCTTCTTCCTTATCACATAAGAGGAGTTGAAGGCAGAAGTTTTAAAACATCCTGCTGTGGCCCAGACCAGAAAATGGACATTTTCCACTTATGTTTGCTTTGGGTTTGATGAATAAATTGCCTGGCAGCACTGAGGCAGGCTGATGCTGGCTATTACATGTGTGGTGACATTCTTAGTGTCTGGATTTGTTAGGATTCTGTTTCTCATTGGAAGGCTGACAGCATTAGCGCTATGGACACAACAGGTCTGGTGTTGAGGGGTGAAGAGCTGTTTGTTGCTCCTAGATTTTGCTTGGAAGCCTATTCCCTAAGGACCTGGGCAGCTGAATTTTCCTGGGCAGAGCTCTGAGCTTCCTTTGGAAGTGTATGCATGCCTGAAATCTGCATTGAAATGTTTCCTTAGGTTTTGTTGCAGGATCTGGGGTCCTCTCCTCCTATTTTCCCTGTGACATCTGTAAGGGAATATTATGAGAAAGCAGGCAAACATCTAACCCCTTCTTAATTAATATGTATGCTGCCTCTGCAAATGATACCTTTAGCTATATTCCCACTTTATAAATGATATATGTAATTGGGTTAAGCAGACTCACACACAACATTTGTTGGTCAATTACCTCCTAAATTATGTACACCTCTGTAATTAGAAAATACAATTTTTCTTCCACCCATAAACTTTTTGCTAAATATGTACTTAGTACATCTGAAATGATTACTTCTATTTGTACACAGAAGCTAAATTGAAACGAGTTTTTCTATTAAGTGTGTGTAATTCCATAATCAGCAAGACAACTTGATTTCTGTATGGAGGGGATGTTCTCTGAATTACAGAATCAGTGGGTGTACAATTCCTAGGCAAGGAAATCCTGAAAACCAAATGTGTTCACTTGATCAACAAAGAAATCTGCATAGTTATTAGAAAGAGCAGGGAGTGGATGTTACAAAGTTAATATTATCCTAAGGCTCAATTATTTGTGAATTTACCACAATTCCAGTAAGGGTGCTGAATTGTCTGGTGTGGTGGGTTGAAGTTTCCCCCCCCAGCCAGCACCAGAACAAGAGGACAGTCTCAAACTGCACCAGGGGAAGTTTAGGCTCAAGGTGAGGAGAAAGTTCTTCACTGAGAGAGTTGTTAGCCATTGGAATGTGCTGCCCAGGGAGGTGGTGGAGTCACCGTCCCTGGAGGTGTTCAGGAGGGGACTGGAGTGGCACTTGGTGCCATGGTTTAGTAGTCACGAGGTCTGTGGTGACAGGTTGGACTTGATGATCTTTTGAGGTCTTTTCCAACCTTATTGATTCTATGATTCTATAACATTTCTTCCCATTTCCCATTTCTTTATCTGTTCTCGTCTGATCTTGGCTTTTTACTTTCCTCAGGAGAGAGATAATGAGCTTCTGGCTGGCTTTAGATACGTCTAACCCACTGCTTTCTCTCTCAGCTCCTCTCTCTCTCTTGGGACAGGGGGGGTTTGTGGGGGCAATGGAACAGCTTCCCAGGTCTTTTGACCAAGGGGGGCTTTCATGTTGTTTCATAACTCTAAATATCTGTATAATATTGCAAATCCTGGCTATTTTGTACATATTCATTGCATTCCATTGCAGAGTGTGGTTTTTGCTTGTAAATACAGCATCATCTGCTTCTGAGTTGGTCTGGCTTCCTTGCTGTACTCTTTTTGCCCTCAGAGTGGGTGATCTGGTCACCACTGATGCCCGCAGTTCTAACACTGGGTCCTACACACTCTCATTCATGACTTCTGGGTAGTTGCTAAAGATATCTCCATGAAAACATAATTTCAGAGTGGGAACCAAGGAAAGACAACAAATGTTTAAAAATAGCATCATGTGGCTATCTGGAGAGCACCATATGGCTATTCTGGAGAGCGGCCAGGCAGAGAGGGACCTGGGAGTACTGGTTGATGGTAGGCTGAACATGAGTCTGCAGTGTGCCCAGGCAGCCAAGTGGGCCAATGGCATCCTGGCCTGGATCAGGAACAGTGTGGCCAGCAGGAGCAGGGAGGTCATTCTGCCCCTGTACGCTGCACTGGTTAGGCCGCACCTCGAGTCCTGTGTCCAGTTCTGAGCCCCCTCAGTTTAGGAAGGATGTTGACTTGCTGGAACGTATCCAGAGAAGGGCAACAATGCTGGTGAGGGGTTTGGAACACAAGTCCTATGAGGAGAGGCTGAGGGAGCTGGGGTTGCTTAGCCTGGAGAAGAGGAGACTCAGGGGTGACCTCATTGCTCTCTACAACTACCTGAAGGGAGGTTGTAGACAGGCAGAGGTTGGTCTCTTCTCCCAGCACCAGAACAAGAGGACACAGCCTCAGGCTGCGCCAGGGGAGGTTTAGGCTGGATGTTAGGAAGAAATTCTTCATAGACAGAGTGATTGCCAATTGGAATGTGCTGCCTGGGGAGGTAGTGGAGTCACCATCATTGGAGGTGTTTAGCAGAAGACTTGGTTGCATAGGGTGCTTGGTTGCATGGTTTAGTTGATTGGGTGGTGTTGGATGATAGGTTGGACGTGATGATCTTGAAGGTTTCTTCCAACCTGGTTTATTCCATTCCATTCCATTCCATTCCATTCCATTCCATTCCATTCCATTCCATTCCATTCCATTCCATGCTATTCTGCCTATTGTTAAGCACGAACTCTTAGATCTTCACAACTGAAATACTAATATATTGCAGAGTGAAGGCTGGCAGTATTTCTGTGCAAGCCAAGTCCCTAGGTATTTATTTAGGTTTTTACTTGAAGAAAAATTTCTTGTCTGTAGATATGATAATTTGTACTTTATTTTTTTCTCTCAGGTCTTAAATCAAGTTAACTCAGTCCATAATTTTACACAGACAGGGCCTAGATTCCTGCTGGGTACTCTCTGAAAACATGACTAAAGAGCACAGAAGACACTACAATCTGAATTCAGCTATCAATTTTGATGTGTGAACCATTTCATAAACTAATTTGCTCTTCCAAAATCAGGTATTTCTGTGTTTGAAGGTTGATTGGCTACAGTGGATAAATTCATTCAGTGGCAAGTTGTACAGCTCTGAAAGCAGCACAAAGACATTATTGAATGACCAGGGCTGAATATAACTACAAATCAGAGAGTTATTCTGCCTGCCCATGTTAGGGACATGCCATTTTTTTCTGTAAGCTTTCTTTCAGCCCTAAGAGAGACTCATACTGTTGCCTGCATGGACACAATGTGTGAATTTTTACCTGAATTATTCTAGAGTCCAGGAGTGATGAAATCTAAGCCAATTTCTGGAATATAAAGAAGTCAATTTCATCCTAAAAGGATGCCAAGGAAGAAAAATCTTGTAACTAATGTTGTCAGAAGGACATTTGTGTGATACTTAGGCTGCCTTTCTTCAGGCAGGTGAACATAAACTCACAGTGACTGCAAATGTCCTTAAGAACGTGTTGATTCTGGACCTCACCCTTCACAGCAGTGCTCAGCCTACAACAGGCTGAGGGAGCTGGGATTGTTTAGCCTGGAGAAGAGAAGGATCAGAGGTGACCTCATTGCCCTCTACAACTACCTGAAAGGTGGTTTGTAGACAGGAGGGGGTTGGTCTCTTCTCCCAGGCAACCAGCACCAGAACAAGGGGACACAGTCTCAAGCTGTGCCAGGGGAGGTTTAGACTCGAGGTGAGGAGGAAGTTCTTCACTGAGCGAGTCATTCGTCATTGGAATGGGCTGCCCAGGGAGGTGGTGGAGTCGCCGTCCCTGGAGGTGTTCAAGGGGAGATTGGACGTGGCACTTGGTGCCATGGTCTAGTTGTGAGGTCTGTTGGGACAGGTTGGACTTGATGATCCTTGGGGTCTCTTCCAACCTTGGTTATACTGTGATACTGTGATACTGTGTTGAAATTAATCTTGCATATAAACTGCAGGGTGTCATTTGGGTGGGTTTTGGTTGTGGTGGTGTTTTTGTAAATATAACTTTGGGGATTCGAAGAACACTTTTGATCAACTGGGACACAGATCATTACTGAAGATACACCATTTAAAAGCAGAAGTCCCTGTGAGAAATGCTCTCTGTGCCTTTAAATTGCCACCATCATCCTGTCTTTTCTCAAGTGAGGCAAAAGAGAGGGCTTGCAGATATACAGAGCTACTCCTAATGGAAGGGGGGGGGGGGGGAAGGCTGAACTGTGCTAATGACTTTCTGAAACACTAAGGGAAAAAAAGTCTAGGATTATAAAAATTAACCTCAGTCAGCTTAGACGGAAAATCCTTTACTGTCCAGTTAGATTACTCAGCCAGCCAAACTCCTTGGAGATAAGGGCTGCTTACAGGCTGTTTAAACTCTGCTACAGTTCTAACAATGCAGAGTAGATAAGCAAAACTAAAATGAAAATAGCAACCACCAAACTAGAAAGATGTAAATTTTCATTTCATTCATGTCCTTTTGTGCCTGGGGTCTGATGTTTGGTTGAGTGGTTGTTAAGGTTTATGAAAAAGGTAATGAAAGATCAGATGGATACTGTCCAAGAGCATTAGCCATAATGATCACATTGTAAGCTATTAGCAGTGTTAAATATACAAATACATAGCTGCTAATGGGGTATGTGTTTATGACAACAGAACAAGATTATTTTGCCACTAATGACTTTTTAAAGAGAGGAAACTGAAGTCCCAAGTTGTTTGCAGGCTGCACTAGAAGGGCAACAAAGATGGGGAAGGGTTTGGAGCACAAGCGCTGTGAGGAGAGGCTGAGGGAGCTGGGGTTGCTTAGCCTGGAGAAGAGGAGGCTCAGGGGAGACCTCATTGCTCTCTACAACTACCTGAAGGGAGGTTGTAGCCAGGTGGGGGTTGGTCTCTCTCCCAGGTAACCAGCACCAGAACAAGAGGACACAGTCTCAAGCTGTGCCAGGGGAGGTTTAGGCTGGATGTTAGGAAGGAGTTCTCCACAGAAAGAGAGATTGGCCATTGGAATGTGCTGCCCAGGGAGGTGGTGGAGTCACCATCACTGGAGGTGTTTAGGAGGAGACTTGATGGGGTGCTTGGTTGCATGGTTTAGTTGATTGGATGGTGTTGGATGATGGGTTGGACATGATGATTTCAAAGGTCTCTTCCAGCCTGGTCTGGTCTGGTCTATTCTATTCTATTCTATTCTATTCTATTCTATTCTATTCCATTCCATTCCATTCCATTCCATTCCATTCCATTCCATTCCATTGGGATGCCATTCCCTTAGTGTTAATTTAAACAAAGTAACAAAGAGTAAAGTTAAACCAACTCACATACAGCATTTTGAGAGCCACTTGAACAATAATGCTGGTAGTACAGCAGTGGCATGCTTCACTTGTCTTTCAATACACCGTCTTAATATTCAGATGTATCTATCTCACAAAACATCAAATGAAGCCCTGCAAAAATCAAGATTCCTACTGAGTTTTAGTATGCAAAAAGGAGGGGAAATTTCAGTGAACTAATCTTTTTGTCCTCCATGGAAATCAAAAGCTACAGGAAACCATCATAATTCTGTTTACATCTTCAACAGGCGTCTTCTCGCTGGCAAACAGTTTCCTGGGGGTTTGTTCATTATCTTTCCTTTTTTGTCTGTTTAATTTTTGAAACAAAAAAAAAAAAATTGAAATGAATCACTGAAGGCAGGTAATCACCTTATGAACACCTCTTTAATGCTACACATATGAGTTACTGACTTCAGGGAAGGTAGGATTGTCCTAGCAGGCTGATTTACAGTCCAGTACCTGAAGGGTGCCTACAGGAAGGCTGCAGAGGGACTGTTTGCAGAGGCCTTCAGGGATAGGATGAGAGGCAATAGTTTGAAATGAGAGAGGAGCAGATTTAGATTGGATGTTAGGAACAAATTCTGCACCATGAGGGAGGTGGAACACTGCAACAGTTTGCCCAGGGAGGTATTTGAGGCCTCATCCCTGGAGATATTCAAGGTGAGGCTCAACAAGGCTCTGAGCAACCTGATCTAGTGAGGGGTTGAACTAGATGACGTTTGGAGGTTCCCTTCCAACCCAAACCATTCTATCATTCTATGACATGAAATTATCACCCCCACAGCATTGCAAGCATTATGGCATCTGCTTGGAGGAACAGTAAGAGTGTAGAAGATGGGGACAGTTTGCTATTAACTCCATTATCCTCTCCAGCATTTCACATCTTTGGGGGGTTCATTGCTCGCTTGAGTTTGGGCTCTGTTTTTCTCCTACGCCATGACTAAATCAGCACAATGCTAGATAAGGTGGCTTGGAGAAAGGTGTGTGGGGGGTCTGCTCAGTTAGGCAAGGAATTCATAGAGATTAATACAACTGATTAACAAAAGCCTGTTGAGTCCAGTTCTCTGAAAAATCAGTGTGAATGCAGATCCAACCCCAGATGGCATTTCTAAAACATTGACTTCCCCTGGCACAGCTTGACACTGTGTCCTCTTGTTCTGGTGCTGCTTGCCTGGGAGAGGAGACCAACCCCCTCCTGGCTACAACCGCCCTTCAGGTAGTTGTAGACAGCAATAAGGTCTCCCCTGAGCCTCCTCTTCTCCAGGCTAAACAATCCCAGCTCCCTCAGCCTCTCCTCGTAGGGCTTGTGCTCAAGGCATCTCCCCAGCCTCGTTGCCCTTCTCTGGACACACTCAAGTATCTCAATGTCCTTCTTAAGCTGAGGAGCCCAGAACTGGACACAGGACTCAAGGTGTGGCCTAACCAGTGCTTAGTACAGAGGCAGAATGACTTCCCTGCTCCTGCTGGCCACACGATTCCTGATACTGGATGCCACTGGCCTTCTTGGCCACCTGGGCACACTGCTGGCTCATGTTCCACCTTCTTTCTTTCATTTGTTTATGCAAATTCCTGTTCACCACTGCTAGTGTTTTCAAGAAAATGGGACCATTGTGCTCTTTATAACATCACACAGGGATGGAATCTGGGAAGCATGATCTCAAAACGCTCTGCTACGTTTTGAGTTGCATTTGCTTAATAGCACAGACTTTATTTTCAAGCCACTTGGGATTTGCATCCTTTCTTGGCAGGGGCAGTGGGGAAACAGTGCTGAGGGAAGATGAGGATGCATCAAAAATCAGGCACTTCATTTTCAAATCAGGCACTTCATTTTCAAATCAGGGAATAATATTCTTTGCCATTGGAGACAAAACCTACTCCCTGGACAAGACTGACATCAATTACATGAGAATTTTTAGAGCATTCAATATAATGGATGTTAGTTTTAATTGCTTAAATGCATAATTGCCTCAACTAATCCCAGTCATGATTATGGTCTGGGTTTTTTTTTTGTTGTGGTGGTGGTTTTTTTTCAGTCAATACCAGACTCTTAGAAAAAGAACATTCAAGTCTAAATTGTTTATTTAAAAAAGACCCCAAACCCTAGGGTCCAGTGGTAATTCCACTGTGTGCTGCTTATTGAGGTTTTTAAAATCACAAAAGAGCTTAAAAGAAGTGGATTTAGCAGGGATTTGGCATGCTGAGACTATTGTAAGTTATCAAGTTTGTGGCATTAACTAAATCTGCTACTTAGAGCAGTGCCCACTGGAAAAAAAAAAGTCAAAACAATCATAAGGCCACATGAAATGTAGACTGAAAAGAGAAGAATCCCTTTCCTGTGGATTTTAGCTGTGACAGAGAATGCTTGTTGTTGTTCTCCATCCTATTTACCTTAAGGCAGCTTTGCCAAAGATGGAGCTTCTGCACAACATTTCTGATGTTATGAAAGCCTAAACCATGACACCATAACCTCAAAAAAGATCTTTCAGATGGATTCACAAAATGTCTGAGTGCTTGGGATGCAAGCAGACAAAAGACAGTGGAAGTAATAACAGAAAACTTTGTGTCTGACTCTGCACATTTCATTTGATTCCACATAGTGCACAGAATATCCATCAGGCTCCAACATCTGTGTTCCTCTTGGCACAGATAACACAGCTGGAGGATTGCTTGAGTTATTTGTAACACAGCCACCCAGTTACTCTGCTTGAAATGGCAGTGCTCAGTAAGGACTGAACACTTTGCCACAGGTTCCACATTTTAGAGATATGGAAGGCTTCCTGATGATTCAGAAGCAGGGAAAAAGGGTTAAACAAATAAAAGGGCACATATTTTGCTAATATTTAGGATAGGAGTAGGATAGGATAGGATAGGATAGGGGTAGAATAGAATAGGATAGGATAGGGTAGGGTAGGATAGGGTAGAATAGAATAGAATAGAGTAGAGTAGAGTAGAATAGAATAGACCAGGTTGGAAGAGATCTTCAAGATCATCGCGTCCAACCCATCATCCAACACCATCTAATCAAACTAAACCATGGCACCAAGCACCCCATCCAGTCTCTTCCTAAACATCTCCAGTGATGGTGACTCTACCACCTCCCCGGGCAGCATATTCCGATGGGCAATCACTCTCTCTATGAAGAATTTCTTCCTGACATCCAGCCTAAACTTCCCCTGGTGCAGCTTGAGACCGTGTCCTCTTCTTCTGGTGCTGGTTGCCTGGGAGAAGAGACCAGCCTCCACCTGGCTACCACCTCCCTTCAGGTAGTTGTAGACAGCAATAAGGTCTCTCCTGAGGCTTCTCTTCTCCAGACTAAGCAAGCCCAGCTCCCTCAGTCTCTCCTCCTAGGGCTTGTGTTCCAAACCCCTTCCCAACTTTGTTGTTTAAAAATGGCAAGAAGGAAGAGCAGGTGAACCACAGGCTTGTCAGACAAGAAGGTAACTGAGCAGGGGTCTGGCTAAGGGCAGCTTGTGTCTGACCAGTCTAATTGTGGCCAACCACATCCTGGTGTACCTCAGCCTCTTAAAATATTTGGCCTTAAAATACTGGGATTTTCCTGTTCCATTAAATTCAGACAATTATATCTCCTACACATTTCTTTACCACAGTATCTGCTGGCATTATCTTGTTCTATTTAACAATCAGTTTAGTAAAGTGGCTTTAAAACAATTTGTTCATTAGAATTTTAGTGGGGGTTTTTTCTCCCCTGGGAACTCTTTTCCCCACTTATATTTGGAAGTCAAGAAGATATCCCTTGACTAGGAAAGCTGACCCTTCTTGAATAACCAGTATCACTGGGAAAGAAAGCAAAATCAAAACAAAGCTGAGATGATCATTAAGCAAAATGAGTGAGAAGGGGGTTCCCCGATACCCATGTATGACAGTGAGAGCATTCAGCTTTACAATACAATACAAAATACAATAAATCCAGGTTGGAAGAGACCTTCAAGATCATCGCGTCCAACCTATCAACCAATCCAACCCACCTAAACAACTAGATCATGGCACCCAGTACCCCATCAAGTCTCCTCCTGAATACCTCCAGTGATGGTGACTCCACCACCTCCCTGGGCAGACCATTCCAATGGGCAATCACTCACTCTGTATAGAACTTCCTCCTAACATCCAGTCTAAACCTCCCCTGGCACAGATTGAGACTGTGTCCTCTTCTTCTGGTGCTGGCTGCCTGGGAAAAGAGACCAACCTCTGCCTGGCCACAATCTCCCTTCAGGTAGCTGTAGAGAGCAATAAGGTCACCCCTGAGTCTCCTCTTCTCCAGGCTAAGCAACCCCAGCTCCCCCAGCCTCTCCTCATAGGGCTTGTCTTCCAAACCCCTCACCAACTTTGTTGCCCTTCTCTGGACACGCTCCAGCAAGACAACATCTTTCCTAAACTGAGGGGCCCAGAACTGGACACAGTACTCAAGGTGCGGCCTAACCAGTGCAGTGTACAGGGGCAGAATGACCTCCCCTGCTGCTGCTGGCCACACTGTTTCTGATGCAGGCTAGGATGCCATTGGCCTTCTTGGCTGCCTGGGCACACTGCAGGCTCATGTTCAACCTACAATCAACCAGCACCCCCAGGTCCCTCTCTGCCTGGCCGCTCTCCAACCACTCTGACCCCAGCCTGTAGCACTGCATGGGGTTGTTGTGGCCAATGTGCAGAACCCGGCACTTGGATGTGTTAAATCTCATGCCGTTGGACTCTGCCCATCTGTCCAGCCTGTCGAGGTCACCCCCGAGTCTCCTCTTCTCCAGGCTAAGCAACCCCAGCTCCCTCAGCCTTTCCTCATAGGGCTTGTGTTCCAAACCCCTCACCAACTTTGTTGCCCTTCTCTGGACACGTTCCAGCAAGTCAACATCCTTCCTAAACTGAGGGGCCCAGAACTGGACACAGTACTCAAGGTGTGGCCTAACCAGTGCTGTGTACAGGGGCAGAATGACCTCCCTGCTCCCTGCTGGCCACACTGTTCCTGCTGCAGGCCAGGATGCCATTGGCCCTCTTTCATACGGGGGGGGGGGGGGGGGAAATGAAAGAAGAAAATGTTCAGCAAAATATTATGGACCATGTAGAGCAAAATCAAAAGCACACTGATTAGAAAGCCTGCAGCAAACTGTAATCAAAGTTTTGATTTGGATTTTTTTTCCCCCGCTTATTTGGCTGTTTCTAAGGCTTCTCCATTCTCCACCACAATGTTAGAAAATTTAACAAAAGGAAGCTGAATGGGTGGTGAGGAATTTCGGAGCTGCTCTTTACCTTCTCTATCATTTTAGTTCCTCAAATTTCAGGGAAATGTATGCAGCTTGAATGCCTCTTCAGATTGCTTGGCTGAAATGTTGCCTCTTTGCAAATCACCAAAATGAACTTCCCTGAACAGAGCGTCTCTGGGAAAAAGAGAAGCAGAAATCCTCTGGCTCCCAAACAGATTGCAAAGCTCAAAAGGAAATCAGCACAACATACAGAACTAATTCTAGTCATTCATGTCTGTCATGCATGTCAGCTGAGCACTCCCACTGCTCCACATCTGCCTTTATAACCACCTCAAAGTATGACTGGAACATCAGACTGTGCTCTTCTGTGATTAGAAGGTAATTAGTTTTAATTTGTTGTTAATGATTAAAGAACCAAGGATGGGGGTTTATCTTTTTGTACTGTGATTTTTAGTAAGCCCCATTCTGCATGATGATAGAAGACTTCTTTTGCTCCTTCCATTGCCCTTTCTTGTTCATGCAGCCATTAATCTTTCGCAGATACTGTGGCCTGCTCTTAGCAAAAGCCTTAAGCCTTAGACTACAAGCACTCAATTCCAGCTCTTTAGAAACAGTGTCTCACTGAAGCTGCACAGGAGTTTGGTGAAATACTTTGCTGTCCAAGTGACTTAGGAAAATTAATGGACCCAATTGAAGTAAAAACCTCTGTGTTCTTTTCTTGTAACAAAATAAGGACAACTTAAATGTAAAAAATGGCCAAAGAGATTATAAAAAGCAATCAGCTGCTAACAATGCTTTCCTAAGTGAGCCAAATACATCAACATTATTCAGAATTCAGGCTTTATTCAGGCTTTATTCAGGCTTCATTGGAAAGAAGAACAATTACAGCAGAGAAAAACAGTAGCAGTTTCTCTTTTGGTAAAGGGTAGTTGATTTTTGGAGGTCATTATAAGGCTAGTGAGGAGGTGCTCTCAGAACTGGAAATGAGAAACTAGGAAAATGCAGATCCATCACTTCTCAAATATCTGGGTGTTGGGTCCCAGACTGGTGGAGCAGTATCAACATCAGTTTCTGAACTCTGTTCTGCATGTTCAGCACGTGTCTAAGTATGGCTGTAGGGAGATCATTTCACACTTCTTTCCAGCCAGAAGAGGCACCCATCACCTTACTGATTGATCACTGGAATAAACCCATCAGGACAGCAATCTAGGCCTGCCTGACTTCTTTGTGTAGACTTGCTTTACACTATGTATTTTGGGGAGAAAAATGTGTCTTTGCATTTATTCAGTCTGTGAAGCGATGGACCTCCCTCTGAGATCCATTGGTGCTCCTGGCCTACAAATAATAATTGAAAGTGTGGAACAGAACTGTCAGTGAGGGTAGCTGCTTGCAGAGAAAAGGCTTAAATGAATTTGGAAGCATGTTTGTGAATATATTGCTTCTGTGCTCCTCTTACACACCTGCATCAGAGAACAAATCACTATTGCTGGCAGTCAAAAAATGAAGCACATGAAAGAAAGGATTTTAAGTTGCTACCAGTGCAGCATGAAACTACAGTAAAACAACCTGGAGTGAAAAAACAAACCAAACAAAAAAATCCAAAACACTAAACCAAACAAGCTACCAAACAAGACAAAACAAGAACAAAAAACCACCCCAAACCACCAAAACCAACAACCCAAATGAAAATAAAACCAGAGAAGTAATGGCAATGGGCTCTGAATGGCCACATTAAATGAACGGCCAAATAAAGGTACTGAAGTCACACAGCAAAACTTAGGACATAAGGACATTTTGGAACAGATACACCTGAAAGCTACACTGAAAGACTTGCTAGGACATCCACACTCAGGTGTGCCTGTTCTGTCACAGGAAAAAAAATCTTTGGGCAAAAGACAAGAAGCAGCTGACTGTACGTGGTGCCTCGGTCCAGAGAGGGTAAGAGACTCCTGTGTTATGAAGTTAGAGGCACCAAGGCCAACATATCAACAGCAAGGCTATTTATTAACAGAAAAAAGTGGATGGATCAGAAGGAGAGAGAGGGAGAGAGAGAAAATAGAGAGGGAGAGAGAGAAGAGGAGAGGAATTATATTACCATACCCCTCACCCCGCAACATAGTTTGGGTCTGTGGAGGAAGACTGCTGCAGCTTTGGCATGGAGGAGATGTTGGGTCTGTGGAGGAAGACTGCTGCAGCATTGGTGTGGAGGAGAGTCCATCCTTGTTGGCTGTGCTGTCCTCTGAGCAACCTCTGCTCCCTGAGTTGTAGCAGGTGGAACTCAGGACACGGAGAGAGGGTTCCTCTTGGTCTGCTTCTTCCAGAGGCTACATGGTGATGTCTCTGTCATTTTTCTCTCCTGGTATTCTCTCATTTTTTCCTTCAGAGCAGCATTGCCCAGCTCTTTTCCTTCTCTTGTGTTTTCCTTCTCCTGAGCCAGCAGTTGCTCAGATCTTTTATATGGTTTTATAGGTATGTATATTCCAGAGACTATCGATAGCAGTGGCCTCTGCCCATTAGTTCCAGGGCAGCAGCCTTTATCTATGCACCTTCCAGAGAGTCATTATCCAGTGGCATCTGCCCAATACACATCAGCTATTGTCTGGGCACGAAGCAAAGGTGATTTTATCTTTATTGAGTCACATCAAGAGAGGCAAGATTTAGTCTCTCACACATGGCTATGACCAGATGTCCCCAAGGAGGTTCAGAGTGCACACCTTGAAACCTCCCAGCCCTAGGATCCCTGGAGTCTGCAAAGCAAAGCAAGACCAAGCAGGACAGAAGCATCACTTGACTGGCTTTTGTACAAAATATTACTCAGGCAGCTGAAGTGCACAGTGGTGCACTTCACAAGGTAGAGTCATCACTACAACTGCCCTGCCTGCTCCCTTTTACCATTATTACATTTTGTCCCATTGCTAAAAACTGAAAAGCAGGCTTCTGCTTCCACAGGTTGCTGTGTTTAAATCATGTCCATTAACTTCAGGATGTCAGTCTGTAGAATAGCGTAGAGTAGACTAGACTAGACTAGAATAGAATAGAATAGAATAGGAATTAACCAGGTTGGAAGAGACCTTTGAGATCGAGTCCATCCTATCATCCAACACCACCTAATCAACTAAACCATGGCTCTACAAAAGAGCTTTTTTCAACTTCAAATCTCCTAAGGAAACCAAGAATTTTGTCTTTAGGTTTTTGTGTATTGACATGTGTTAGGGAAAAGAAAAAAGTGACTTTTAAAGGAACACATTATTATGTCAAGGACCTGGGAGTCCTGGTGAATAAGAAGTTATCCACAGGTCAGCAACGTACCCCTGTGGCCAAGAGGGACAATGGTATCCTGGGATGCATTAAGAGGACTGTGTCCAGCAGATCGAGGAAGGTTCTCCTCCCCCTCTACTCTGCTCTGCTGAGACCTCACCTGGAATATTGCATCCAGTTCTGGGCTATAGGGATCTACTTGAGTGAGTCCAACAGAGGGCTACAAGGATGATTAAGGGACTGCAGTACTGACCTATGAGGAGAGGCTGAGTGCCCTGGGGCTTTTCAGTTTGGAGAAGAGGAGACTGAGAGGGCATTTAGTAAATGTTTATAAATATCTGAGGGCTGGGGGTCAGGAGGGAGGGGACAGGCTCTGCTCAGTTGCACCCTGTGACAGGACAAGGGGCAATGGATATAAACTACAACACAGAAGGTTCCACCTCAATATGAGGAGGAACTTCTTCACTGTGAGGGTCACAGAGCACTGGAACAGGCTGCCCAGAGAGGTTGTGGAGTCTCCTTGTCTGGAAACTTTCAAGACCCATCTGGATGCATTCCTGTGTGACCTGTGCTAGCTTCTATGGTCCTGCTCTGACAGGAGGGGTTGGATTCAATGATCTCCTGAGGTCCATTCCAACCCCTAACATCCTGTGATCCTGTGAAGTAAAAACTTGGAACGTCTGCGGTGTTCAAGAGGGGATTGGACGTGGCACTAGGTGCCATGGTCTAGTCATGGGGTCTGTGGTGACAGGTTGGACTCAATGTTCTTCGAGGTCTCTTCCAACCTTAGTGATACTGTGATGCTGTGTGATACTGCTTCTTCCTTTCTGCAAAGCAAGGCTTGCCACATCTCAAAAGTCACATCTTCTCCAACAGCCCATCCCTAATGCGAAAATTAATGTGCCCTGCCCGAGAACCCCTGCAATAATACTGACTGCGTTAAAACCCCGTTGCTTCTATTCACTGCTGATTAGTTGGCTTTTAAAGTCCCAGAATGGCCACCCACAATTGCCTTTTATTGATTTACATTTTTAATTGCATTTTTGCATAACGTAAAATTCATTTCCCCACTTGTTACCCAGCCAGCAAACATTTTAGTTCATTACAAGATCTGAAGGAAAAATCGTTCCTAGGAAGATAAGGAATGAAGGAAGGACGTCCAAACTGGGTAGCTTTGTGCTAGCTGCCAGAAGCGTCCCAGCCCTGCAGCAGTGCTGAGGACAGGAATCTGAAAGCTCCATCAAACCATGCACCAAAACACCACAGCAGTTCAAACCACCACACAAATCTCTGCTTTTTTTTTTAATCACAGTCGTTTGGTCTGAAATAATTACAGCCTTGATGGTTTTCTGGAGGAAATGAAAGAACTGTCCTAACCACTTGATGTATTGATTTTGAAAAAGGAAAAGGAAAATACTCCTGGAGAAAAATGCTGAAGGTGCTGGAGAGCAGGATTGATCTCTCTCCAAGTGTATTTTATTTCTTGTTATTGATCTGGCATTATTTTTGATAAAACTAATTGGGGGGGGAGGGAGGGATTAACAATCATAAGAATTTTGCATCATCAAACATATTCCCTTATCATAGAATCATAGAATCAATAAGATTGGAAAAGACCTCAAAGATCATCAAGTCCAACCTGTCACCCAACACCTCGTGACTACTAAACCATGGCACCAAGTGCCACGTCCAATCCTCTCTTGAACAACTCCAGGGATGGTGACTCCACCACCTCCCTGGGCAGCACATTCCAATGGCTAACAACTCCCTCTGTGACGAACTGAAAGCTCACCTCAAGCCTAAACTTCCCCTGGCATGGTTTGAGACTGTGTCCTCTTGTTCTGGTGCTGGTTGCCTGGGAGAAGAGACCAACCCCCTCCTGTCTACAATCTCCCTTCAGGTAGTTGTAGACAGCAATAAGGTCTCCCCTGAGCCTCCTCTTCTCCAGGCTAAACAACCCCAGCTCCCTCAGCCTTTCCTCACAGGGCTGTGCTCGAGGCCTCTCCCCAGCCTCGTTGCCCTTCTCTGGACACATTCAAGTGTCTCAATGTCCTGCTTAAATTGAGGGGCCCAGAACTGGACACAGGACTCAAGGTGTGTCCTAACCAGTGCTGAGTACAGGGCACAATGACTCCCTGCTCTGCTGGCCACACTATTCCTCATACAGGCCAGGATGCTATTGGCCTTCTTGGCCATCTGGGCTCACTGCTGGCTCATGTTCAGCCCACTATTGACCAGCACACCCAGGTCCCTTTCTGTTTGGCTGCTCTCCGGCCACTCCGACCCCAGCCTGTAGTACTGCTTGGAGTTGCTGTGACCAATGTGTAGAAGCTGGCACTTAGATGTGTTAAATCTCATGCCCTTGGACTCTGTCTATCTGTCCAGCCTGTCAAGGTCCCCCTGCAGAGCTCTCCTATCCTCTGCAAATTTACTGATGACTGACTCAATGCCCTCATCCAGATCATCAGTGAAGACATTAAACAGGATGGGGCCCAGCACTGATCCCTGGGGGACACCACCAGTGCCTGGCTGCCAGCTGGATGTGGCACCATTCACCACCACTCTCTGGGCTCAGCCCTCCAGCCAGTTCTTAACCCAGCATAGAGTGCTGCTGTCCAAGCCATGGGCTGATATCTTGACCAGGAGTTTGCTGTGGGGGACAGTGTCAAAGCCCTTGCTGAAGTCCAGGCAGACTACATCCACAGCCTGCCCCACATCCACCAGGCAGTCACCTGAGCATAAAAGGAGATCAGGTTGGAGAGGCAGGATCTGCCCTTCCTAAATCCATGTTTATTCCTCACAAACAATTATAGACACAAGCTCCAATGTGAAATTGTGTGGACCTAGGGTCCCTGGGTCTCCTTTGAATTGTTGGAATTAATTAGCTTTGAAATTAAGAATGATAAATTTGGCAGAAGCTTTCCCAGTTTTTATTTTGATTTGCACAACCCCCTACAATCTGCAATCCTTTGACCTACATATATCCCACCACAGAAGCTCCAACCTCATGGATCATTTCCTTGATGTGACAGGCAGCAGTTCCCAAGGAATGGTAACTCTCTGGTCAAGCAGGCACCAATACAAAGGCCAAGCTGGGCTCCTCTCCTCCCTGGGCAGGGAATTTCAAGTACCAGCCAGCATGGCTGAGCCAAACCCTTCTGGCAGTCAGGCTGTACTGACGCTGAGGGTTTGCTTCATTTCTACTCATCTTGGTAGAAAATCCAGCTTCTTCCTTCTTCTGAGACTATGAGAATCTGACACAAGAGGGAAATGATAGGGTCATGCTGCCTGCCTCATTGTTTGTACACATTGATTTCTAGAGTGGCACCTTTACATGACTGCTCTGGAGATAAAAGCCACAGTTAAGAGCTGATTAAGTCTCTAGGAGAGTCACTGGAGCTTCTCTTCAGCTCTAGTGTTAGCCAAAGCATTCATTTACAACCAAGCACCAAGTGGCTGGGGTTGAAGAAGTACTTTACTGTACCTGATCAACTATTTTTGGTCAAATGTTACATCATTGCCTTTTCAACTAAGGAAAAGTAAACGGGGGGGGGGGGGGGGGAGAAGAAAACAAAAAGAAATACAAATTTACAAATTAGTGTTTCAGAGCCACTTTAAAAGGAAACCTTCATGCCAGCATAAACCTTGGGTGACAGGTTGGACTTGATGATCTTTGAGGTCTTTTCCAACCTTATTGATTCCATGATTCTATGATAAAGATTTTCCTAAAGTATTAGGAACTCTTTTCCCGTTTCCACGTTGAGCTGGCTGAGTAACGAAGCAGCATGAAAATTTGGGCTGGATGAGCCCAGCAAGGAACCAGTGTGCCTGTTGAAAGCTGCTTCTGAAAGGATATTGAAGGAATCCACACTTTCTACACATGGGCTGCTGAGCATGCTTTCTCTACCATCCCATGTGTCTGGTATTTGTTTTGTCATCTGCACGTTATGCTGATGGATGATGGAGCTTAACCTAACTACCCCAATACTGCTGCCAAACTGTGACAGACACTTGGTAGAAGACTCATCCACCAAATTGTGCTAGACATTTGGTAGAGGACTCATCCAGACCCTGTCCAGCGTCCCTGAACTCAGAACAGCTTCATTGGGGGCTCTTAGCATATTCCTCTTTGGGCTTCACGGTCTCTTAAGGTCTTCTGCTGAGCACAGGTTTAGTCCTGAGCAGCCTGGATGAATGTTGAAGCCTCAGAATGGCTTTGGCCTTGAACACAGGCTTAGGATGGCACTCAAATGTAAACCACACCAGACTTCAGAGGCATAAATGAACTCTTCAGCAGTGTGTGGAGGAGAAGCAATCAATCTGAATGTTCAGCAGCCGTTCAGTGAATCAAATATCCAGAGAGGGTTTGAAGTACAACATCTGAGAAGATTTTGTAAATGAGGAGAGCACAGCATCTCCTTGCAAACTCCAGTAAATCATTCCCATCCCTTTGATTACATCAGATACTCCAGGAATGTTTCAAGTCTGATGCTCACAGAAGTGGAACTACTTTTTACAAGAACAAGAGAAATAATCTCGGTGGTTTTATTTTGTTTTCTGTGTGGTACCAAATCATTGAAAATGCTGTAGCACTTTTTCATGCTTAATCCCCTCTAATTTACGTACACTTTGATTTGTTTTAGCAACAAAATCAGTTCTGTGATAATACTGTGGGCTGGGGGGGTTGTTTGGGTTTAGTTTTGCTTTTATACAACCAGTTTTAATGTGCTCAGTTCAGAGCGGTGCAAAGTGAATTACTGAACAAACTAAATCTCTCTCTCTCTCTCTCTCTCAGTATTTCATCTACTTTGGAGTTGTCCAGGGTAAGGAATAGCTGAAGTGACCTATCTGGGAGATAACTCCTCATTAGCTAGGGATGAAGGAGGACAGCCACGACCACAGGATTAGTTTAGCCTTTGGAGGGTTTGCCTTTCTGTCTGATGATTCTATTTGCACTCTACTCATCTATGAGACACGCAGATTTGAAGGGCCTTGCCCTATTCTTCAGAGTGTCACAGGAAATTGTTCACATGTGCAGACTTCAGTACCCTTACAATAGAGTTCTCTGGGTAAGGCAACCAAACAAATATTAGGAACAACAAAGCAACTGTGCTTCTATTTACACCAAAATGGAATTTGGAGGGAGTAGCAGAGTAGCAAAGAGTTTGGAATACCACCATGAAGTCCATCTGCTGCCATTAGGTTTGACTGCTAGCTGCTGTTGACTAATTTATAGAAAGCTTCATCACTAAGTAGCTAGTTCAGATTTAGAGACATGCAGCCCTCTCAGTTTATTATCTAATGTGAAAGACATGGAGCAGCAGACACAAACAGAAATGTGATGTTGCCTGCAGCTCACAAAATGAAGTGCCTTTCAGTTCCAGGCTTTAATCTACAGTCCTTCTTCCAGGTGGTGGCAAGGCACAGATCCAGGGTACAGTATGGCTTGCACCAGATGTTGGCATTCATGCAAGCCTCATTTTGGCAAGCAGGGGAAGAGGCAGGGCATGAGATGCTGCAGCAGTCATTCTGGTGTTGGCTTGGTGCTTGAGGCATGGCAGCATTTCGTGGGTGTGGCAAATTCTTCTCCCAGTTTCTATACATTCTTTAAAGCAAAGCAAGTCTCCAGCTGTTAGGGTGTGCAGAAATAAACCTTTAACAATCAAAGGAGTGCAGCTGACGCAGAAATGCTTGAATTTTGTCTGAAACTACGTGTCTGCATACCTACACATCAAGCATGCCAGCTGTGTTCCTTCAGATGGGCAGTGATTCTGAGGACAATGATGGCATTCCAAGGACAAAGGCTGGGGAGAGGTCTCCAGCACAAGCCCTGTGAGGAGAGGCTGAGGGAGCTGGGATTGTTTAGGCTGGAGAAGAGGAGGCTCAGAGGAGACCTTATTGCTGTCTACAACTACCTGAAGGGAGGTTGTAGCCAGGAGGGGGTTGGTCTCTTCTCCCAGGCAACCAGCACCAGAATAAGAGGACACAGTCTCAAGCTGTGCCAGGGGAGGTTTAGGCTGGAGGTGAGGAGAAAGTTCTTCACAGAGAAAGTAATTTGCCACTGGAATGTGCTGCCCAGGGAGGTGGTAGTGTCGCCATCCCTGGAAGTGTTCAAGAGGGGATTGGATTTGACACTTGGAGCCATAGTTTAGTTGGTCATGAGGTGCTGGGTGACAGGTTGGACTTGATGATCTCTGAGGTCTTTTCCAATCTTACTGATTCTATGATTCTATGATAAGGGAATATGTTTGATGATGCAAAATTCTTATGATTTTTAATCCCTCCCTCCCCCCCAATCCAGTTTTATCAAAAATAATGCCAGATCAATAACAAAAAAAAGATTCTATGTTTTTATGACAATGATGGCATTGTCATTACAAGCAGTTCTAGTGTTGTTTCCTAGTCTGTGCAGTGTTGAGTCAAGATAGAACTTGACAATTTTTGCAACAAAACTGCCTTAAGTAATTCCTTAAACTCCAGAGAGCTAGGCTGTCAAAAGTACCACAAACAAGCCCAAGCAGTGCTGATGTTCAAATTAGCAGCATCATGCAAAAGCAGCTACAGATTACAAGCTGGAGTGAGTAAATTCAATTGCAAAGCATAGATCATGTGCTGGTTTGTGATTTGGCTATTCTCTCTTGAGCAGACTGGATTGAATAGAGCAACTCCAATTCAGCAGCTGCTGACGTGAAGCCAGCTAGTCTGTCACTGCTTACAAAGCATGTTAAAAAGCAAGTAAAGAATCATAACATGAAGACCTAAGCCAATGTTCCTTGAAATAAGAGCTTGTGGGTGTGGGGGATAATGTTGAAGGACTACCTGCTACACCTGGAATGAAGAAGGAATTAAATGCAGGCGTTTGACTGGCACATGGCTAGGGCAGCATACCTGAAGCCAGCATAAACATCCAGATGGTATGGTAACAAGGTAGGAGAAGGTAGTGTGCTGGTCTCTCAGATTTTGGTACTATAATTCTTGCTGAAAGTTTAAGTCTCATTGGTAGACATGCCTTTTAATTTTAAGAGGATTTTTGTGGGGATTTGCTCTCTAGATAAAAATGTGGTAAAGAATTAGGATATTTCTGAGAGAAATCCCCATCTACTCTACCCTAGTCACAGGAACAGACATATGCCCTCTCACAGACATGCTAAAAGGCCTTATCCTGGGACTCATAAGGCAGTAATCCAGGAACAAAGACAAATCTTTTCATATCACTGGACTTGCTTTGCATTTTAATAATCTGAAAGAGGAGAGAGCCAAGGGTCTGAGGGCAGAAGGAGGCATGGAGTGGGCTGGGGTTTATTTGGCTCATAGATTGACTACCTGAGGCAAAAAAAAATCACCTTAATTAAGAGGTGATCCAGTGTTACTAACACCAACTCTTTTTCCAGATGCACCAGAATATAGCCTCAAATTAAATCAGTAATAAGGGTTCCATATTTACCCCGGTGTAATTTGCATCACAAACTTGTATCATTGGCTTTGTTACCAGGGAAACTGACTGCTAGGAGAAGTGGTGAAGCTTAGGATGAATATTCTCTGCTGGGGACAAGACAGGAACATAAAAATATTTAATAGTGGAAGAGTGTGCATGGTTGACAGGGGCCAAGATGGTTCTCTTTGGAGACAAAAATCACCCCAATTCAGCTAGCTGTTGGGAGATTATGGAGATGGTGATATGAGCTCCTTAGTCAAGAGCCACCTATGAGCAATTGGGCATGGAAAGGCACATGACTTCAGAGAAGACCTTAAAACCCACCAGTACCAGAACTGGCAGTGTTTTATCTGCAGTGCTGGATGCTTAAAGTAGCTCAGCTAACAGTTCTAAAAATAATCTTCAGCACAACAAATCATTTCTCCAGCAGCCTGGATGTTCATTAACAGATCACTGCTCATTTAGCTGTCCTATTCTTAAGATTTTTATCTTAAGGGACCTAAGGAATCCTTTCAAGTAGAGTTTTGCCTGCAGAAATCCTGCTAATGGTGTTCCTCCTAGGAACAATTCAGATGAGGTGAGGGTGGCAGGTTGAGAGAGGCATGCATCTTTTTAGAACTTCCTCTGTGTTTCCATTGCTTTTGACGGCTCTCTGCTAGGCACACCAATGCTTTGTGTATACTTTTGCTTTGTATACAATACACTGAACCAGACGCCTGGAAACACCTGACTTGAGCAAGTCTTGCTTAGTGGAGGTGATGAAAGCACTTCTGCTGAACTCCTGAGAATCAAAAAGAATGAGAAGCTTAAAGACAGTGCTCCAATAGCATCTAAGTAAACAACAGAACCTTGGGGATATTTTAAATCCCAGCTTGAAAGTCTGTGAAAGCAAGCTTGATTTTCAAGGCAAGATTATCAAGCCCATCAATTTCAGGGATGTAGTCGTTACTTTTCAGTAACAAATACTATGAAAGTGAAGATTTTTAAAGGAGACTGAGGGATTTAGGAACCCTGTGTATTTGGTCACCAAGAACATTTAAACCCTCTAAAGTTTGTGGCTGAATTAAAGCCATGCCTGCTAAACTGCTTTCTGTTTTATGCTTGCAAAGGGTAGACACAGGGAATAAAACCAGGTTTTGAAACTCTGTCACTTCAACAACCTGCACTAGATACTTTTTAAACGATGTATTAAAAAGGAGCCTGCCTAGCACAGAGTTCCATTTAAAAGTTTAGCATCCCTCCATAAACAAGAAAGACAAAAAAAACCCCATATAGTTTCAGCCGCAGAACTGAAGAACATGACACCAAGTTGGGAACAGATGTTAGTCAGTTAGAGGGTAGAAGGCTCTGCAGAGGGACCTCGACCGACTGGACAGATGGGCAGAGTCCAATGGGATGGCATAATAAGTCCAAGTGCGGGTGCTGCACTTTGGCCACGGCAACCCCATGCAGAGCTACAGGCTGGGGTCAGAGTGGCTGGAGAGCTGCCAAACAGAGAGGGACCTGGTGGGTGCTGATTGACACCCACCTAAACATGAGCCAACAGTGTGCCAGGTCCAAGAAGGCCATGGCTCCTGGCCTGTATTGGGATAGTGTGGCCAGCAGGAGCGGAGGTCATTCTGCCCCTGTACTCTGCATTGGTTAGGCCACACCTGAGTACTGTGTCCAGTTCTGGGCCCCTCAGTTTAAGAAGGACATCGAGATACTTGAACGTGCAGAAAAGGGCAACAAGAAGCTGGTGAGAGGCCTTGAGCACAAGCCCTGTGAGGAGAGGCTGAGGGAGCTGGGATTGTTTAGCCTGGAGAAGAGAAGATCAGAGGTGACCTCATTGCCCTCTACAACTACCTGAAGGGTGTTGTAGACAGGAGGGGTGGTCTCTTCTCCCAGGCAACCAGCCAGAACAAGGGGACACAGTCTCAAGCTGTGCCAGGGGAGGTTTAGACTCGAGGTGAGGAGGAAGTTCTTCACTGAGCGAGTCATTCGTCATTGGAATGGGCTGCCCAGGGAGGTGGTGGAGTCGCCGTCCCTGGAGGGTTCAAGGGAGATTGGAGTGGCACTTGGTGCCATGGTCTAGTTGTGAGGTCTGTTGGGACAGGTTGGACTTGATGATCCTTGGGGTCTCTTCCAACCTTGGTTATACTGTGATACTGTGATTACAGTATCACAGTATCACACAGTATCACAGTAACACACAGTATCACAGTATCACTAAGGTTGGAAGAGACCTCAAAGATCATTGAATCCAACCTGTCACCACAGACCTCATGACTAGACCATGGCACCAAGTGCCACGTCCAATCCCCTCTTGAACACCTCCAGGGATGGTGACTCCACCACCTCCCTGGGCAGCACATTCCAATGAAAAATTACTCTCTCAGTGAAGAACTTTTCCTCACCTCCAGCCTAAACTTCCCCTGGCACAGCTAGAGACTGTGTCCCCTTGTTCTGGTGCTGGTTGCTAGAGAGAAGAGACCAACCCCTTCCTGGCTACAACCACATTTCAGGTAGTTGTAGAGAGCAATGAGGTCTCCCCTGAGCCTCCTCATCTCCAGGCTAAACAACCCCAGCTCTCTCAGCCTCTCCTCATAGGGCTTGTGCTCAAGGCCTCTCCCCAGCCTTGTTGCCCTTCTCTGGACACGTTCAAGTGTCTCAATGTCCTTCCTAAACTGAGGGGCCCAGAACTGGACACAGTACTCAAGGTGTGGCCTAACCAACGCAGAGTACAGGGGCACAATGACCTCCCTGCTCCTGCTGGCCACACTATTCCTAATGCAGGCCAGGATGCCATTTGCCTTCTTGGCCAACTGGGCACGCTGCTGGCTCATGTTTAGGCAGCTGTCAATCAGTACCCCAGGTCCCTCTCTGTTTGGCAGCTCTCCAGCCACTCTGACCCCAGCCTGTAGCTCTGCTTGGGGTTCCTGTGGCCAAAGTGCAGCACCCGGCACTTGGACTTGTTGAATGCCATCCCATTGGACTCCGCCCATCTGTCCAGTCAGTCAAGGTCCCTCTGCAGAACCCTTCCACCCTCTAACTGACCAACATCTGCTCCCAACTTTGTGTTATCTGCAAATTTGCTGATGACTGTCTCAGTTCCCTCATCCAGATTATCAATGAAGATGTCAGGTTGGACTGGATGATCTTCGAGGTCTCTTCCAACCTTAGTGATACTGTGATACTGTGATACTGTGATACTGTAAAGAGGATGGGACCCAGCACTGATCCCTGGGGGACACCAGAAGTGACTGGCCACCAGCTGGATGTGGCGCCATTCACCACCACTCTCTGGGCTCGGCCCTCCAGCCAGTTCCTAACCCAGCACAGAGTGTTGCTGTCCAAGCCATGAGCTGACAGCTTAGCCAGCAGTTTGCTGTGGGGGATGGTGTCAAAGGCCTTGCTGAGTCCAAAAGAACAACAACAAAGAGCAAAATCCATGCCCTGCCAGAGGTGCCTCCGTATGTGTGTGTGTGTGCAATTAGACAGGGTGAAGCACCACCTCGATTTTATTAGATGGGTCTCTCTACTAGCAAAATATTTCTGCTAGTGAAAATTACAGAAGCCTTTCATCTTGTAAAGGTTCCAAGCAAAGGGGAATCAAATTAATTGCCAGCCCAGGCATTTTCAACACATGGTTCTGTGCTTTCCACAAATGCCATGATGAGATCAGCCGCTTGAAAAGGCAATAAACACAGGTTGCAGAAGGCAGTTTGTGAACAGATGGCTTGAATGGTGCTTGCAGCCTACCCAAAAGCAATGGACACCTCCCATGTGATTTAGTTCCGTAGGAATATGTCAAGAACTGGGCTCGCCACATCCTCTATAAACCAGTTCTCTCAGGTGAAAAATCCAGGCCTCCACTGAGCTGTTAGTCATCACAGAATATTAGGGATTGGAAGAGACCTCCAAGGATCATCAAGTCCAAACCCCCTGCCAGAGCAGGATCACCTAGAGTAGGTCACACATGAGCACATCCATATGGGTTTTGGATGTCTCCAGAGAAGGAGACTCCACAGCCTCTCTGGACAGCCTGCTCCAGGACTCTGTTACCCTCACAGTGAGAAAGTTTTCCCTTCTGTTCCCATGGAACCTTCTCTGCTCCATCTTGCACTCGTTGCCCCTTGTCCTATTGTTGGACATCATTGAGAAGAACCTGGCTCTGCCCAAGAACCTGGGCTCTGCCCAGGTGGCCAAGAAGGCCAATGGCATCCTGGCCTGTATCAGGAATAGTGTGGCCAGCAGGAGCAGGGAAGTCATTCTGCCCCTGTACTCTGCATTGGTTAGGCCACACCGTGAGTACTGTGTCCAGTTCTGGGCCCCTCAGTTTAAGAAGGACATCGAGATACTTGAACGTGTCCAGAAAAGGGCAACAAGGCTGGGGAGAGGCCTTGAGCACAAGCCCTGTGAGGAGAGGCTGAGGGAGCTGGGATTGTTTAGCCTGGAGAAGAGAAGGATCAGAGGTGACCTCATTGCCCTCTACAACTACCTGAAAGGTGGTTGTAGACAGGAGGGGGTTCGTCTCTTCTCCCAGGCAACCAGCACCAGAACAAGGGGACACAGTCTCAAGCTGTGCCAGGGGAGGTTTAGACTCAAGGTGAGGAGGAAGTTCTTCACTGAGCGAGTCATTCGTCATTGGAATGGGCTGCCCAGGGAGGTGGTGGAGTCGCTGTCCCTGGAGGTGTTCAAGGGGAGATTGGACGTGGCACTTGGTGCCATGGTCTAGTTGTGAGGTCTGTTGGGACAGGTTGGACTTGATGATCCTTGGGGTCTCTTCCAACCTTGGTTATACTGTGATACTGTGATACTGTGAACTCTCCAGCCTGTCCAGGTCTTGCTGAATGCCAGTACAGCCTTCAGGTGTGTCAGCCACTCCTTCCAGTTTAGCATCAGCAGCAAACTTGCTGACAGTGTACTCTTCCTTCATCCAGGTTGCTGATGAGTATATTGAGTAGTACTGGTCCCAGTTATGACTAGAGCTGTTAATTCTTATGTTTACAAGGTCAAATCTCTTTAAACAGATGAATGTGGCCAGAGTACTTCAGAGCAAATTATCATCTAGGCCAAGATCCTGTCTGTAGCAGGAGCTTGGTGCCATGGTTTAGTTGATTAGATAGTGTTGAGTAATAGGTTGGACTTGATCTCAAAGGTCTTTCCAACCTGGTTAATTCTATTCTATTCTATTCTATTCTATTCTATTCTATTCTATTCTATTCTATTCTATTCTATTCTATTCTATTCTATTCTATGATGCTAGGGAGGATTTGAGAACAAGACAAGTTTTACTTTCTAGTGCTTTCACTATTTCCAGATGGAGACTTCATCTCCACATAGAAACTCTCAGGGAATTTCTTTTCCCTGCAACTCTCTAGCTGCCTCTTGATCCCATATGAAGTTATAGCATCCCCAAAACAATGATCTTACCAGCTACCTTTTTCTGATGGCATCAATAGAGGCATGAAAGAATTTATATTGACACTGCTGGTGAAAAGGATTGAGAAATAGCAGCTCTTCTGCTGCTGAGACAAGAATATGAAAAGAGCTCAATTTAAATAGATTTCTTCACATGCAGTTGCAAAGCAATCAAGAGTTCGGGGGGGTGGTAAAAAAAAGCTCTCTTAAAATAATGATTGAATGTCAGGCTCAGGTTTAACTGTCTAAAAGTTACATGTCAATCTACATGATGAAAGGGCTAGCAACAGGACAAGGGACAATGGTTTGAAGCTGAGGGAGAGCAGGTTTAGATTGGATATTAGAAAGAAGTTCTTCAGTACAAGGGTGGTGAGTCTGAAAGAGGCTGCCCAGGGAGGTTGTGGATGCCTCCTCCCTGGGGGGGTGTTGAAGGCCAGGTTGGATGAGGCCTTGAGCAGCCAAGTCTAGTTGAGAAGTCTCCCTGCCCATGGTAGGGAGGTTGGAATGGATGATCTCTGAGGTCCCTTCCAGCCTAAGCCATTCTATGATTATGATTTCTATATGCCATATCTATAGATAAGAATATATATAGCGAGGCAACTTACTCCAGAAGACATCTAAAATCCACCCTATGATAGGAATTGTTGGACTTGACGACCTTTCAAGATATCTTGCAACCCGAAACATTCTATGATTCTATGATAGGTGGTTCCTGGAAGTGTCTGCAAAATTAGCAGAAGCATATGTGTTCTTAAAGCAGCTCAGGTGCCCAGGTGGCCAAGAAGGCCAATGGCATCCTGGCCTGCATCAGAAATAGAGTGGCCAGCAGGAGCAGGGAAGTCATTGTGCCCCTGTACTCAGCACTGGTTAGGACATGCCTTGAGTCCTGTGTCCAGTTCTGGGCCCCTCAATTTAAGAAGGACATTGAGACTCTTGAATGTGTCCAGAGAAGGGCAATGAGGCTGGGGAGAGGTCTCAAGCACAGCCCTGTGAGGAGAGGCTGAGGGAGCTGGAGTTGCTTAGCCTGGAGAAGAGGAGGCTCAGGGGAGACCTTATTGCTCTCTACAACTGCCTGAAGGGTGGTTGTAGCCAGGAGGGAGTTGGTCTCTTCTTCCAGGCAACCAGCACCAGAACAAGAGGACACAGTCTCAAACTGTGCCAGGGGAAGTTTAGGCTTGAGGTGAGGAGAAAGTTCTTCCCAGAGAGAGTTGTTAGCCATTGGAATGTGCTGCCCAGGTTGGTGGTGGAGTCACCGTGCCTGGAAGTGTTCAAGAGGGGATTGGTCATGGCTCTTTGTGCCATTGTTTAGTCATGAGGTGTTGGGTGACAGGTTGGACTGGATGATCTTTGAGGTCTTTTCCAACCTTGTTGATCCTAACCAGTGAACCTCATTTATTTGATGCCTGTTTTTTACTGTCCCCTAAAATGTCTTTTGGTTCTCTTGAAATATCTTTCAATGTCAAAGAAAATATGTATTATGATGAGGTGGATGCCTGACTTAATATTATAACTGGGATGATTTCTGGGGCAAAGAGGTGAAGAAATCTATCTTCAGGTAGCAATTCTCATTAGTTTCAGAAGGAAAAACACCAGCAATGAAAAGGAGTAGAGTTAGGGGAGCAGGTTGGGCTTGATGATCTTTGAGGTCTTTTCCAACCTTACTGATTCTATGATTCTTCTGCTATTTACAATGCAATGCAATACAATACAATACAATACAATACAATACAATACAATACAATACAATGCAATACAATAAACCAGGTTTTGCTTTATTCATTTAAAAAAAATGAAATAAACAAAATTCTTGATGACCTACAACAATTCCATTATAAGAAAATGCCAACATTTTTTTTTCTACTGAAACATTCCTTAAAATATCCCTGGAAGGGCCTCAGTACCCAGTAAAACTGTAAGATAAACCACTGCTAGAGCAGAAGGGTGAAGTGCAGACAACCCCCTGATAATTAGTATTCATTTTATTGCCAAAGGAAATGTCTGAGATGAGGGTTTGTCTTTAGAAGAAAGATTACCCTTGGTTACTAAAGGAGAGATGGTATCACTGGAAGCCCAATGCTGGAGTAATGTTTGCAGTGCCTTCACACTTGAGTTATGCTAGAGAGCAGCTGGCTTCCTAGAGATATGATACAATCTTCTGCTATTTAATTGAGGACCTGAACTTGGTGGAACATTCAGGAGAGGCTGTTCAGGTGCAGCTTATCTGGATTCTAGGATCTACATACTTACATGCTGCATTGGATTCACCTAAACAGTCTTCACTTCTCCTTGATAAACATTTGCAGCACTTACTACAGCAGGTTTGCAACAGGTCATGTTACAGCTGAGTGTAAGTCTCCAGACAAAATGAGAAGTCTGGTGAGTTCATTCTAGGAAAAAATAGGAATTTACAGAATACAGAATTAACCAGGTTGGAAAAGTTGGTGCCATGGTCTAGTCATGAGGTCTCTGGTGACAGGTTGGACTCGATGATCTTTGAGGTCTCTTCCAACCTTGGTGATACTGCGATACTGTGATACTGTGACCTTCGTGATTCAGTCCAACCTATCACCCAACACCATCTAATCAACTAAACCTTGGCACCAAGTGCCCCATCCAGTCTCTAACTAAACACCTCCAGTGATGGTTGGTGACTCCACCACCTCCCCCGGCAGCACATTCCAATGGCCAATCTCTCTTTCTGGGAAGAATTTCTTCCTCACATCCAGCCTAAACCTCCCCTGGCAAAGCTTGAGGCTGTGTGCTCTTGTTCTGATGCTGGTTGCCTGGGAGAAGAGACCAACCTCCACCTGGTTACAACCTCCCTTCAGGTAGCTGTAGAGAGCCAATGAGCCTCCTCTTCTCCAGGCTAAACAACCCCAGCTCCCTCAGCCTCTCCTCACAGGGCTGTGCTCCAGAACTCTCCCCAGCTTTGTTGCCCTTCTCTGGACACATTCAAGAGTCTCAATGTCCTTCTTAAACTGAGGGGCCCAGAACTGGACACAGGACTCAAGGTGTGGCCTAACCAGTGCTGAGTACAGGGGCACAATGACTTCCCTGCTCCTGCTGGCCACACTCTTCCTGATACAGGCCAGGTTGCCATTGGCATTCTGGGCCACCTGGGCACACTGCTGGCTCATGTTCAGCTGCTGTCAACCAGTACCCCCAGGTCCCTTTCTGCCTGGCTGCTCTCCAGCCACTCTGACCCCAGCCTGTAGCTCTGCATGGGGTTGTTTTGGCAAATGTGTAGAACCTGGCACTTAGATGTGTTCAATCTCCTGCCCTTGGACTCTGTTTATCTGTCCAGCCTGTCGAGGTCCCTTTGCAGAGCTCTCCCACCCTCTAACAGATCAACACCTGCCCCTAGCTTGGTGTCATCTGCAAATTTACTGATGATGCTCTCAATTTAGTCTTGCTCAGCAGTTAGGCTAAAATGTTCAAATTCTCAGCACTTTGGGGTTTTATTTCCTGTCTTTCATAAATAATGCTATGAAAGAAAATACCTGAAAATTATTTTTTTCTTTGATACATAGAGGCATTTCCAGGGGGGGTGAGACATGTCTGCTCTGAGGACAGGCTGAGGGAGCTGGAGTTGTCCAGCCTGGAGAAGAGAAGGCTTCAGAGAGACCTAGTAGAAACCTTCTAGTCCCGGAAGGGGGCTACAAGGAGGGTTTGCAAAGGCCTGCAGTGATAGGATGAAGGGCACTAAGCAGGTTTACAGGATACTTCTTTTTTGCAGGAATGAACTGGGAAGATATTTTTATTGCAGTTATATAACCCTAACCAAGTGCCAAACTCAAACTCACAGGCTGTTCAAGGCTTCTCCTGGCTGCGCTTTCAGCACCCACATGAGATGAGATTCCTCTTTCTCCCCTGTCTTTTTACACCTTGGATCCCTCACTGTCAGCTTCCTCAAAAGACTTATTTACTCTCCTTTCTGATTGAAAACAGAGCTGCAGAGAGAAGTCTCTGGTCCCCTAACTCTACTCCTTTTCCATGTTGTTGTTTTTTTCTTCTGAAACTAATGAGAATTACTACCTGAAGATAGATTTCTTCACCTCTTTGCCCCAGAAATCATCCCAGTTTTAAAATTAAGTCAGACATCCACCTCATCATAATGCATATTTTCTCTGACATTGAAAGATATTTCAGGAGAACTAAAAGACATTTTAGGGGACAGTAAAAAACAGGCATCAAATAAATGAGGTTCACAGGTTAGAATCAATAAGGTTGGAAAAGACCTGAAAGATCATCAAGTCCAACCTGTCACCCAACACCTCATGAGTACTAGACCATGACACCAAGTGCCATGACCAATCCCCTCTTGAACACCTCCAGGGATAGAGACTCCCCCACCTCCCTGGGCAGCCTATTGCAATGGCTAACAACTCTCTCTGGGAAGAACTTTCTCCTCACCTCAAGCCTAAACCTCCCCTGGTGCAGCTTGAGACTGTGTCCTCTTGTTCTGGTGCTGGTTGCCTGGAAGAAGAGACCAACTCCCTCCTGGCTACAACCACCCTTCAGGTAGTTGTAGACAGCAAGAAGGTCTCCCCTGAGTCTCCTCTTCTCCAGGCTAAACAACCCCAGCTCCCTCAGCCTCTCCTCACAGGGCTGTGCTCCAGACCTCTCCCCAGCCTTGTTGCCCTTCTTTGGACATGTTCAAGTGTCTCAATGTCCTTCTTAAATTGAGGGGCCCAGAACTGGACACAGGACTCAAGGTGTGTCCTAACCAGTGCTGAGTACAGGGGCAAAATGACCTCCCTGCTCCTGCTGGCCACACTACTGTTCCTGATACAGACCAGTGGCCTTCTTGTCCACCTGGGCACACTGTTGGCTCATGTTCAGCCTACTATCAAACCAGTACCCCCAGGTCCCTCTCTGCCTGGCTGCTCTCCAGCCACTCTGACCCAAGCCTGTAGGTTGGCACAGGTTCACAGGATGTTAGGGGTTGGAAGGGACCTCCAGAGATCATCAACCTCATCAACCTCCCTGCCAGATCAGGACCACAGAATCCAGCACAGTTTGCACAGGAAGACATCCAGCCAGGGCTTGAAAATCTCCAGAGAAGGAAACTCCACAGCCTCTCTGGGGAGCCTGTTCCAGTGCTCCACAACTCTCACAGTAAAGAGGTTCCTCCTCATGCTGAAAGTGACACCTCTTGTGCTGTAGTTTATATCCATTGCCCCTTGTCCTGTCACAGGATAATTTCCATCTGAAAACTATTGATATGCAAAGAATTCCAGAAGGCTGAAGCACAAAAATACCTGCAAAACAGTAATTTGCTTTAGAGCTGCCAAGATCTGTTACATTTTCATACCCCACTAGAGACCAGGTCTGAAAGTTTTGGCTCATATGCAGGAGAGAAATCTTCCCAAAGATCCCAATTAGGGATATACTACTCAGTTGTGCAATAATGAAAATTACATGCAAATTATCATGCTGACAAAAAAAAAAAAAACAACCACCAAGCTCTGGAAAAAGAAAACTGGATCTGTACTGATCCTAGTTATATATCATTTAAGATATGTCACCACCTCAGCAGGTCCTAAGCAAGCACTGCTAGCTACCATTCCACCAACATATGTCAGTGTCAGATTATTCATTATACTAATAAGTTTAATGCTAAAGTGTCTTTGCAGTCTTAGAATATAAACTGCAGGCAGCCCTTGTAGAACTCCAACATATCTGCACAGGAAGCATTCACCAGTAATGTCTGTTTATAGCACAAAATAAATTCAGTTCAATCTTCAGGGCTCATTAGAGTGAGGTGAAGTCACTCCCGAAGAATTGGTGTACCTTAGATCATCCAGAAATTGTTTGAAAATAAAAGAAACCCAAGATTCTTGAGACAAACAAACAGACTGCTATTTTGATTCAAAAAAAATCATGGAATCAGTAAGGTTGGGAAAGACCTCAGAGATCATCAAGTCCAACCTGTCACCCGACACTAACTCACGACTAACAAAGGCTGGGGTCAGAGGGGCTGGAGAGCGGCCAGGCAGAGAGGGACCTGGGGGTAGTGGTTGATAGTAGGCTGAACATGAGCCAGCAATGTGCCCAGGTGGCCAAGAAGGCCGATAGCATCCTGACCTGCATCAAGAATAGTGTGGCCAGCAGGAGCAGGGAAGTCATTCTGCCCCTGTACTCAGCACTGGTTAGGCCACACCTTGAGTCCTGTGTCCAATTCTGGGCCCCTCAGTTTAGGAAGGATGTTGAGTTGCTGGAACATGTCCAGAGAAGGGCAACAAAGCTGGGGAGGGGTTTGGAGCACAGCCCTGTGAGGAGAGGCTGAGAGCCCTGGGGCTTTTCAGTTTGGAGAAGAGAAGACTGAGAGGGCATTTAATAAATGTCTATAAATATCTGAGGGCTGGGGGTCAGGAGGGAGGGGACAGGCTCTGCTCAGTTGCACCCTGTGACAGGACAAGGGGAAAAGCATATAAACTACAGCACAGGAGGTTCCACCTCAACATGAGGAGGAACTTCTTCACTGTGAGGGTCACAGAGCACTGGAACAGGCTGCCCAGAGAGGTTGTGGAGTCTCCTTGTCTGGAAACTTTCAAGACCCATCTGGATGCATTCCTGTGTGACCTGTGCTAGCTTCTATGGTCCTGCTGTGGCAGGGGGTTTTGACTCAATGATCTTCAGAGGTCCACTCCAACCCCTAATATTCTATGATCTTGTCCTCTGGTGTTCAGAGAGTTACACCAAGAGCTTCAAGTGAATCACCTCAAACAATCACAGTTCCAGGAATGAGGCTCCACGCCTTTCCCAGGTGTTATCATGTAAGGAATCAAGATAAAATAAGGAAGGGGTGTTAGGGGAAGAAGCAGTAGTTTGGTTGGGACCTGCAAGCCTTTGCATTAAGCGATATGACTCGCATTCATTGCCGTTGTTCATTACTGCTGTACAGCAGATGTGTATTTGTAGTCCCTTATGAGAAATACACATCCCAGGAAAGGCACAGCCTATGTTTGGTCACTTCAGAAATCTTGTGTGCAAAAAAAAAGTCTTGATTTATTTTCAGGTAAACATCTCTTCTGCAGCTCCCTCAGTCCCTGTAACATGGGTGCCAAAGCTCTGCCCACGAGTCGGCCACCAGGATTTATCTTTTTCCTAGCAGGGCTGTATTTCATATTCCAAGAGCAGGGTTTCATATTCCAAGCCCTGTCACCATGGCAGCTGATTATTCCTTATCTATGGCCAGAGCCATGAGCTGAAAGGATGCTCTGGGTGTACAGGGCTGCAGTGTGAGAAGATGTTTCAGCCCAGCATGTCTGCAGGAGGAGCCAGGAGGATACACGTGCCATGCACATGTCACGCACGTAGCAGGCACCTGCAGCTGTGCTGGGCAGAGGTAGAAGGGAGCAGGTGCTGACCCCAAGGTACCAGTTTGCAAGCATAGCTCTTGAATCTGCAGTAAGAAATGAGGAGATGAAGCCTGGGCTGGGTTTGACATCACAGAAGCAGCTGCACCCCTGGTCAGGCTTTGCTGTGGGTGGTGGAGCATTGGAACAGGCTGCCCAGAGTGGTGCTGGAATCTCCCTCTCTGGAGTCATCCAAAACCCACCTGGATGCTGTCCTATGTAACCTGCTGTAGGTAAAGCTTCTTTTGCAGGGGAGTTGGACTTCATGATCTCCAGAGGTCTCTTTCAAACCTCCACCATTCCAGGATTACCAAATATCACAGCTGTAAAAATGTTAAGTAAGACGCTTAAGAATTTACTACCTGGGATGTGACTAGTCCTTGATTTAGAAGTCATTCAGACTCACCTCTGCAACAATACTAATGATCCCAGCCCTGTGAAAGCGTGCAGTTAGATGGCTGCAGCCTCCAACTGAATAATTCCTCTAGTTAACGAGAACCCCATACTGTTACCTTGGGGAATTGTAAAAGTCAACACTAAACGATCCATTTTATCAGTAATTCCGAAAGTACCAGGCAGGATTAAACTGTAATCACAACTTGTTATTAGATCAGTATATTCCTGACTAATGCTTGGCTGCAGGAGGATTTATCACAAGTTCAGTTACATCTAATGCTTTCCCACTTGGATTGCTCCCTGCAGAGCTAATCAGGTCTCAATGGAAGTATATGGGAAATTCAGCTACTAAAGTGACAGATGTACAAGTTTCATCTGTCCCTTCTTTCTGACCTGCATTATCTCTATTTCTCCTTTTTTTTTTCCCCCTTCTCCTCAAAAGAATCCTTTAAGTTTACTTCTGCACTGATTTTGGCTTGTATTCATTTTCCTTTTGTTCCTCCTCTCATTTTTTCCCCCCCATGTCTATCACTTTCTAAGCTAACCAGCTCATTAGAGCTCAAAGTTGTGGCAGCTCATAGTTGCAGCATTATACCAGAGCAACTTTCCCTCCTTTTTTTTGGGTATCCACAAGGACCTATCCCTTATAAGGACTCAAAGCAAAGAAAGTGAGATGCACTGGGAGAGGGCTATCCTCCCAGGGGCAAAGATGCACACACACTTGCACAGAGGCTCAGAACAGGAACCAGGAGCTGCTGGTTTCTAAATTTATGGACAGTGCAAGGAACTGTCAGAACACATCTGTAAAAGACTAGGCAGAATATAGCCTTGAAAAATAAGTATCCTCATTGCCTCTCTATGGTCATCTTTTCATGTTTTGGATGACTATGGATGAATAAATGAATGAGCAGGCAGCTGGGACAATTTTCTCTGATACTGCAATCTGTGTGATCCTGAATTTTTATAGATTGCACATTCAAAGAGGCCTGAAAACATATAGGCATTGAGTCAAGGAAGCCTCAGTATTCAAAATCCATCTGAAATATATAGCTACACTTCTGCCTGCTGTAAATCAGTGCCTCTCTGCTGTTTGGACTTAAGCTATATTTCATCCAGCTGAAGATGAAAATGAATCAGGTTACAGACTGTCCCAACACACTGGCTAGGCAAGGGCACTGCTGTTAGTGATCCAGATCTGAAAAGCTGAATTATTAGGACCCAGAGTCACTCTGAGGCCTCATATTAAAGTATACTGTTTCCTGATTCCCAGCAATACAATGAAGTTAGAAGAAGGTATCCTGTTTGTAATGAGGTTAGCTTGCCACTGATGCTGTATGTGGAAATACACCATGGCATGAATCCTTAAATATTGGGGATTAAATTGTATCAGCTAGGTTTAATCATAGAATAATAGAATCAGGCAGGGTTGGAAGGGACCACAAGGATCATCTAGTTCCAACCCCCCTGCCATGGGCAGGGACACCTCACACTAGATCAGGCTGGCCAGAGCCTCATCCAGCCTGGGCTTAAACACCTCCAGGGATGGGGCCCCAACCACCTCCCTGGACAACCCATTCCAGGGCTTCACCACTCTCACGGTGAAGAACTTCCTCCTCACGTCCAGCCTGAATCTCCCCACCTCCATCTTCATTCCATTCCCTCTAGTCCTATCACTCCCTGATAGCCTGAGCAGTCCCTCCCCAGCCTTCTTGTAGCCCCCCTTCAGATACTGGAAGGCCACAATTAGGTCACCTCTGAGCCTTCTCTTCTCCAGACTGAATAATAGATGTTCTATCTCTCTACTCCAATACTAAGAGTTCAAATATATATACAACTATGTAACAGGAAAAGAGCAGACTGCTGAAACTGAATCAGAGCACCAGCATTTGAGAGATTTTAGATGATGTGGGGTTTGGGGTTTTGCAGGGCACTCTGTGATTTTATGATTCAAACTAAGGGCTAGTTTTAAAATAAGGAGAGCTATGTACAAAGGAGATGGTGAGAATAAAACCCAAATCAATATCTAACAGGGTAAAATGCATCAGCATGGAGTTGGCTATGGGATACCATCAGCTTACAATGCTGTATATCTCATCCCAAAACGTGGGTAAAACAGGACCAAAAGATGAGAGAAAACATTGAACTGGGAAACAAAAGAGCATTTCAGTCATCAAGAATAAGCAAGGTTGAACTGAAATGAAAACTAATAGAAGGCTATCTAATTAATTAAAAATGAGACCAGATATGTCAGACTGAAAAATGTGTTGAGCAGCAAACCCTAAAATGGCACAAAGCATAAACAGCTGCATCCCCATTATCTTACACCCACCTTCTCCTGACAACACTTGAGAAAAACTGAGGTCTCCCAAGTGGGGCTATTCAAGATCAATGCATAAAAGGAGCACTCCAAAATAATGTAAAAGCAGAAAAGCTGAGTTAATTTATTGCACTTGTGTTCACTGAAGGCATCTGTGAGATTCCTCTATCACAGACTTCAAAGATACTTTAATAAAAGAGCTGTCTTAGAGAGGAACTGGCAGTAGAAGCTGTTTGAGATCGAATCAACAAAAAGAACAATAGAAAAACTCCCCTGGACTGCTCCATGGTTTTCGTCTGAGGAACCTGAGAAGGAAACTTCCAAGCAACAACTCGTGGTTTGTAAGCCATCACTTAAATGATCTTCAGTTTCAGAGGAACAGGAGGTAATAAGTAAAAATTTGGTTTAGACACATGGATGGGCAGGAGAAAATGGGAAAGCATGGAGGAGAGAAAAAAAGATTTCCTGCAAATCTCTTGAAGTTTGAAGCAGTAGAATCACAGAGACATAGAATGGTCCAGGCCAAAAGAGACCTCCAAAGGTCATCCAGTCCAACCTCCCCGCAGCCAGCAGAGACATCCCCAATTAGATCAAGGCTGCCCAGGGCCTCATAGAGTCTTACCTTGAGGTAGCCTCAACCACCTCCTTGGGCAACCTGTTTCAGTGTTCCACCACCCTCATAGTAAAGAACTTGTTCCTAACAGCCAATCTAAGTCCAGCTTAAAGCCATTGCCCCTCATCCTGTCACTGCAGACCTTTGTAAACAGACTCTCCTCATCCTTTTAGGCTCCCTCCAGGTACTGGAAGGCTGCTATTAGGTCTCCCCAGAGCCTACTCTTCTCCAAGCTGAGCACCCCCAGCTCCCTTGGCCTGTCCTCATAGCAGAGGTGCTCCAACCCCTTGATCATTTTCATGGCTCTTCTCTGGATCTGCTCCATCAGGTCCATGTCCTTCCTATAATGAAGGCTCCAGCCCTGTACACAGTACTCCAGGTGAGGTCTCCCTAGAGCAGAGCTAAGTGGCAGAATCACCTCTCTGGATCTGCTGGCAACACTGCTTTGGATGCAGCCCAGGATGTGGTTGGCCTTCTGGGCTGCAGGCTCACACTGCCTGCTCATGTCCAGCTGCTTGTCCATCAGTGCCCCCAAATTGTTTGGAGAAACAATAACTCTTCACAGAAAGAGTTCTTAGCCATTGGAATGTGCTGCCCAGGGAGGTGGTGGAGTCACTGTCCCTGGAGGTGTTCAAAAAGGGATTGGACGTGGCACTTGAAGGCATGGTTTAATAGTCATGAGGTCTTGAGTGACAGGTTGGACTTGATGACCTCTGAGGTCTTTTCCAACCTTATTGATTCTATGATCTTCTAAGCCTCCATTGCCTGACTTAAAACTTCAGCTAGGCCAGTTTGAGAATGCAGGACCTGTAAAGGACTTTTTAAAGCATTGCCACTACCACCTAGTTCCTAAAGGCTTGCAGATGGGACTAGCTGCATTTGAGGCACCTGGTGTGGGTAAGGACAGCAGAGGAGAAGATTAAAGCAGAAGCATCAATTAAGTATGAAAAAGGGGGGCGGGGGGGAGTGGGGATGTAGAAGGCTGATTGGCTTTGGAGGAAGGAGCTGGGAGGATGTTGCTCAGAAAGTAAGTGTTGCAGATCTGATCAATAGTATTTGCTTCAAGTATTTTAAGCTAAAACCTTCCTGTTAATGTAGAGTTATTCTTGGGTGATGGAAATACAGCTATTTATATGTTTTAAAGTAACAATTATTTCCAGATAGACATCTGACACCTTCACAAGTGGGTTTTTTTTTCTTCTCTTCATATGAAAATTAATCTCTCAGTGTATCTATTGAGATAATTTCTTTTTAGCTGTGTTGCCTTTTTTTCTTCCCCCCCCCCCCCAAAATAATGTTGCTTGTGGTCTGTTCTCCACTCCCATAAGGGCTACAGATGTTGCCTCTGTGAGAACTAGGTCTTCCCATGGCTTTTCAAAGGGTTTACTGCTTTAGTAGATGTTTAATCTTCCTAGAAAATGTCTCAAAATAGGAATGAAAGCCTTTCAAGGTCCCTTCCAACCCCTAACATTCTGTGGTTCTACCTGACAGGGGCAGGATACAGGGACCCCTTGATCCTGGGTGCTCCCATTTCTGTTACAGGGAGGGCAGAGCCGGACTCCTACAGTCCATCTTCTTCTCACACTCCCTTAAAGTGCTCAGCTTTTTGACCTCCTCTTTCAGCTCAGCCACCAAGCTGAGCAGATCATGTCCCTGCTGTCAGCCAGCACAGGGGCTGTCTTTGCAGTCCTCCATTGCAGCTGCAAGGCTTTGGCGCTCCTTGCAGCCAAGGGCCTGGGCACGTACCAGTGGCACCACTGTCTAGGTCACCACACTTCATTTGCTAGCAGCTTTTGCCTGGGTTATAACCATTGCTGTTTCTGCTCTGGGGTGCTGCCATCCCTCTAATGAGCCCAAATAATTTCTGATGTAAATGAATCAAATCCTTCTAATTCCTTACTTAACAAAATGTGGCAAAGTGATTAATGCAAAATGCATTAGAAAAATCATTCAAGAGGTTGCTGTCTTATGTGCATGAAAACACTGGGTTTGAGTCAGCTATGAATAGCACGAAGCTAAGTGTTCAAAAGTCAGCATTATTTCAAAATGAAGGCAAGACATTGAGACTTAGTCACCCATGCAGCGTTCACAACTAAAGCTGTGGTTTACTTGTATGAGACCAGATTGTTGTTTGCATTCTCTAGGTGCTTGCTGCCATCCAAGTAGAGCATAGACTCATCTCACCAGATAGGAAGGTGCTCCGTTTCAAGATAGCAGAAAATTATTGGAATAACCCTCAGGCCAACTGCCTAAGAACTGGAGCCTTCACTTCAATGGTGAAGGCAAAACAGCAGCAGAATAAACAAAGATTCTGCATGGCCTCAGCAGGTTGAGGCTTGAAATGACTCAGCATAAAGTAGGGAAGCCCTAAAACCATGGAGTAGAGTAAGTCAGTCTGTCTCTGGCACAAGCATCTTGCAACACAGATCTAGGTGTGGATTAGTTACTTCACAAAGGTGTCTCTAGATCTAGAATATTAAGTACTCATGAAGAAACTTAAGGAATGTTGTCTCTTTAATGACTTTATTGTAGCAAGACAAGTGTACAGATGGAGAAACCAGGAAAGCGGGGACTGGAATCCCTGCTGACAGCCTCAAAAGAAAAGCTGTGATTAGCTCAGCTCCCCCAGGACAGATTAAGGTGTATTAGCAGAACAGCATGAAGGAAACTGGAACTTCTGCTGCTGACCTTATTGGTATCTTAAGAGAAAATTTCAGTCTCCAGACCTTTCATCCTCAGCACATTTAAGCAACGATAAACAGTCTCGCTTGCGAAATAACTCATTTCCATCTTCACCCTTTTCTTCTCGAGCAGTCACCAGCACTTGGGCACTTAGTGCAATTAACAAGCAGAATAATATCACAGCACAGAAATGAGATTATAAAATGCAGAAATACAAGGCAAAATGGCAGGTAGCAGCTCCCACCACTTCTGCTGTTTTAAAAGAAAATGAATGGGAAAGTCCCTGGAAAGACTGTTCTCTCCTTAGCATATTAGATTTGCATATGTAGTGATCTGTTCCAGGGTTGAACCATCAAACCCCAGGGGGCTAATTTATCCAATGGAATGTTATAATCAACCATATCAAATGCTCAGATCCTTAGAGCCTGCAGGAGTTGGGGGTAGGTGGGGGGGGGGGGAAAGGCTATTCATAGACGTTTGTCTCTCATACACTGAATACACTGAAAAGAAGTAAGGCAGGAAATATCAATTCAACAAAAGTGTGATAAGCTTCTCTCCTATGGTTGGATTCTTCCAGGGCAAGCTATCAAGTCCTTTGTTTAAGCCATTATTTTTCATTAGATGGGGTGCTGGTGTTACCCAAAAGTTAATAGCAGGAATATGTCTGTGTGACAAAGCAAATACAGCTTCAATCCTATTGTGGTTAGTACCAGGAAGAGTTTGCAATAGAGTGCATGGCTGACATACACAAATCACAAAATGGGTGAGGAATATGTTTCTGTGCTTTCCTTTTAAAAGGAGCAAAACCTCTATTTTCTGAGTGTCTCTATCTCTCTTCCTGAAGTCTCTGCTGAAGTCTACCTGGACTTCAGAAAAGCCTTTGACATCGTCCCCCACAGCAAACTCCTGGCCAAGCTGGCAGCTCGTGGCTTGGACAGCAGCACTCTGAGCTGGATTAGGAACTGGCTGGAGGGCTGAGCCAAGAGAGTGGTGGTGAATGGTGCCACAGCCAGCTGGCAGCCAGTCACAAGTGGTGTCCCCCAGGGATCAGTGCTGGGCCCCATGCTCTTTCATATCTTTATCAATGACCTGGATGAGGGCATTGAGTTGCTGGAATGTGTCCAGAGAAGTGCAACAAAGCTGATGAGGGTTTGGAGCACAAGCCCTATGAGGAGAGGCTGAGGGAGCTGGGGTTGCTTAGCCTGGAGAAGAAGAGGCTCAGGGGACAGCTGAAGGGAAGTTGTAGCCAGGTGGGGGTTGGCCTCTTCTCCCAGGCAGCCAGCACCAGAACAAGAGGACACAGTCTCAAGCTGCACCAGGGGAGGTTTAGGCTGGATGTTAGGAAGAAGTTCTTCATAGTAAGAGAGATTGGCCATGGGAATGTGCTGCCCAGGGAGGTGGTGGAGTCACCATCACTGGAGGTGTTTAGGAAGAACTGGATGGGGTGCTTGGTGCCATGGTTTAGTTGATTAGTGTTGGTCTTAACTTCTCTGCTCCTTTCTCTCATCCCTTCTTTTGTACAAGGGGGCCATGGGGAAGGAGAAGCCTGTAGTTTCCCCTGGTCTTTGATCAGGGGGATTCTTGTGCTGTTTGTTAATTGTAAATACCTGTAACTATTGTAAATCCTGGATATTTTGCACATCTTCATTGCATTTCACTGTAGATTGTAGTTTTGCCTGTAAATACAGCTTTCATTTGCTTCCACCTGAGCTGGTCTGGCAAAGCTAATGTTGAGGGGGGAAGTTTCAACCCACCACAGTAGCTCAGGCTGGCCTGCATGCAAACTCAACTTCAAATAGATTGGGGGGGGGGGGGGATAATGGAAAGTTCTCATTTGTGATGAAAAGGAGGAGCCATTTAAAACTGGAAGGCTGATTTGTGAGCTGTTTGAAGTGCCTTAGAGGGTAACAGAGTTTCAGAAGTTATCAGCAAAGATATATTAGTGAGCAGAGAACAGCTGACCTATTGAAAGATGCATGGCAGTTACTTTTATCACAGCGCTTTTGTTTTATTATAGAACTCAATTCTCGTAAGGATTATTCTCCCCTGTAAATATCTCATTTCACAGACAGGAGATAGCCTGTATTTGCAAGCAGAGCAATCATCCCAGGAGACTGTTATGGTAAAGCTACAGATCTCACAAAGCCAGAATAAAAGGCAATTAAAGACAAGAAATTACAAGACCTTTAAAAAGGCTACAGGAACAAATTATTTAGCGAATTCTGCACATAAATACTCAGTTTGCTTTGCTGGGGAAACATTAAGAAGAGGAAGAAGGGAAAGAAGGTGAAGGATGTTGAGACTCTTGAACATGTCCAGAGAAGGGCAATGAGAAGCCTCGAACACAAGCCCTATGAGGAGAGGCTGAGGGAGCTGGGGGTTGCTTAGCCTGGAGAAGAGGAGGTTCAGGGGAGTCCTTATTGGTGTCTACAAAGGGAAGTTGTATCCAGGAGGGGGTTGGTCTCTTCTCCCAGGCAACCAACACCAGAACAGGGGAAGTTTAGGCTGGAGGTGAGGAGAAAGTTTTTCACAGAGAGAGTTGTTAGCCATTGGAATGTGCTGCCCAGGGAGGTGGTGGAGTCACTGTCCCTGGAGGTGTTCAAGAGCAAATTGGACATGGCACTTGGTGCCATGGTTTTGTAGTCATGAGGTCTTGGGTGACAGGTTGGACTTGATGATCTTTGAGGTCTTTTCCAACCTTATTGATTCTATGATTGTTGAAGAGAATAGGATGAGTATAAACTTCTGCAAAGAGAAAGTGAGTGCAGCTCCATAGTCCTGAGAAGTTTGGGGCTAAAAACCCCCACCAACCAAACTCATTAAAAATGGGCTGTTAAGCTTCCCACTTTGCATGAAGATCTATCGTACCTTGCAGTCACATTAAGTGCTGTTTGCCACAAGACTGATTCTGGAAAGAAACCACTGGAAAATGTGACAGTGCAGGATACATTTTTACTTCATTCACGCATGATGTCCTGTGATACAACACTAATTTTGAACCACGTGGAATAATGCTGCCCTGTAGGTCGAGGGAGGTTCTCCTCCCCCTCTACTCTGCCCTAGTGAGGCACCACCTGAAATATTGCGTCCACTTCTGGACTCCCCAGTTCAAAAGGGACAGGCATCTACTTGAGTGAGTCCAATGGTGGGCTACAAGGATGATGAAGAGACTGGAGCACTGCCTTATGAGGAATGGGTGAGAGACCTGGGGCTGTTTAGTTTGGAGAAAAGAAGACTGAGAGGGGATTTAATCAATGTCTATAAGTATCTGAAGACTGGCTGTCAGGAAGGAAGGGACAGGGACAGCCTCTGCTCACATGTGAGAGGGCAAGGGACAATGGATGTAAACTACAACACAGGAGGTTCCACCTCAACATGAGGAAGAACTTCCTTACAGTGAGGGTGGCAGAACACTGGAACAGGTTGCCCAGAGAGGTTGTGGATTCTCCTTCCAGCCCTGTCTGGATGCATTCCTGTGTGACCTGTGCTGGATTCTATGGTCCTGCTCTGTCAGGGGGGGTTGGACTTGAAGATCTCCAGAGGTCCCTTCCAACCCCTAACATCCTGTGATATTTTGTGCTGCATACTCCTGCATGCATAGGCACTGAGCAGTTCATAGATAACTGACAAATTAAAAATACTAGGATTTAAAGGTCATTTGAAGAGCTTTTGTGAAAGCAGCATCCCTTTTCTGTTGGGGGAAACAGAAAAATCAATTTTGGCTTTTGTCATTTAGCATTTCTCATTAGCTTATGATCATGCTGTGATAGAAATGCAAGAGTTATTAAGGAGGGGAGGGGGGGAAAAAAAGAAAAGAAATATCCCCTCTCTCACTTACTGTGCATTATGTGTGTTCTGTGGTGCCCAAAGGTGCCAGTCAAGATTGAAAGCTAATTGTGCTTGGTGCTGTAAAAACGTGAAATGAGATAGCATTACTGACAATAACCTCAACAGGAGATTACATCTAGGTCTGCTTTGGGGCAGTCAGCAGAACTGAATCTTGAGGAGATTAAATGAGACAAATGTCAGAGACTGGTGTAATAAGGCAGCAAACTACTTCCAGGTATAAGGCATACCAGGCAAAAGAATACAGGCTGAAAAAAGTTCAAGGTGAAACCTGATCAAGCTGCTTTGCGCCTTCACACCGAGGCACAAGAAATATCAACCTGGCAGTGCATCTACTATCCAGTAGGACTTACCTGAAGGAAGTCAGTGAAGCAATCTGGAGGCAGAAGTATCAACACAGATAAAGAAAATTATTTTAGGAGCTGAGTGACATGTATTTCAAAGGATTACAAAGAAATAATAGGGCAAAATATAACCTACTGCCATGAAACAATAGTTTTGCTTCTAACAAGCAAGCTCCCTCTCAGTCTGGCTCTTTATGCATGGCTACTATCCAGATATGCCAAGAAGGTCTGCATCTCCTACTCTGTTATAACTCAGTACCTAGTAATTGGCCACAGAATTTAGAGAGCAGTTGGTTAAAAAATCATACTCTGGTTCTTTAGAACAGAGAATGTCGTTGGCAGCAGCAACCTTAAGCATCGTGCTTGGCTGGCATCTTTAATTAAGGAAGTTAAGTACCTTACAACATTAGTTCAGGACAAAATTAGTAAAGAGAATTTAACAGGAGGGAAAGCTGCTCTCTAGCATTCTTGAATAATGGAGGGGCAATTACAGCAATTAAAATCCACTGAAACCTCACTGGCATGAGCACTGCTGCCATACTACATTTATGAACATGGATGTAATCGTTCAAACCATATGGGCAAACCCCACAGGTCCATTCAATTGACAGTTATTGATGGTTCTTGCAAGCTTGGAAACACTTGCTGTCAAACTTGCACCCCACTGGTTTTCACTGAAGTGGTTCAGACAAACAGAATAATCAGAACAAAAAAATTTTCTGTGGAGAAGATTATCTTCCTTTGTACTTTAATGTTAGTCAGTTGCAGATGAATCATAGGCAGCTACATCTTTCATATCTCTGGGTACAGAGCCAAAAATAAACAGCAAGGAAAGGAAGAGTTTACAGGAGATTTGACACTTGTAAGGAAGGATCAGCGCTGGGCTATGCTGACCTTAAGCTTCATTATGAAACTTTATTCAAAGCCTATCTGCTTTTCTCTAATATTATAAATCCCTAAGCTTTACCCTAAGGCACTTTCTCTCACAAGGCTGTAAAGCTCTGTTTAAATTTTCAGGCAGGAGGTCAAACACTGAAACGAGCTTCCATCCTTGCCCACCCTTCTCTGAACCATGTTTCTGTTGTACATAATACAATAGAATAAACCAGGTTGGAAGAGACCTTCAAGATCATCGTGTCCAACCTATCAATCAATCCAACCCACCTAAACAACTAGATCATGGCACCAAGCACCCCATCAAGTCTTCTCCTGAACACCTCCAATGATGGTGACTCCACCACCTCCCTGGGCAGACCATTCCCATGGGCAATCACTCTCTCTGAATAGAACGTCTTCCTAACATCCAGTCTAAACCTCTCCTGGCGCAGCCTGAGACTGTGTCCTCTTGTTCTGGTGCTGGCTGCCTTCACACACAGGAAAGGTACAGAACAATCCCAGCTGCCTGATTCCACCTTCCAACCCTTTGTAGAATCTATAGGGGAAAGCAGCAAGTCCCAGATCACTGCATCTGCTTTGCATGGGCTGGTCTTGCTTGGCTGGCACCATAAAGCTGGCTTTGGTCCAAAGAAAATCTGCACAGGGGCAGCTGCATTACCTGGCTTGGAAATACTGAGGGTGAGCTCAAGTTTGACCCTAAATATTAATGTAGAGTCATTGTGTGCTCCAAATGGTAAATTCATTTGTGGGAGACAGGAAGGATCTCAATGTTCCGTTGGTCAAAAATGGTGTGTGGTCCTGTCATGTAATATATCCGGGGGGAAAAAAGGCAACATCAATAGGTGTCTGGAGAAGGATTGTGAGCAAGAACTATCACCACACTAATAGTTTATAATAATATGTTGTGCTCAGATGGTGGAGGATCAACACTTGTGCCTTTGCAGTGAAATAGTTGCTCAGTGAACTTGATGACACCGTAAATTTCGGTTTTGTTTGCTTGTGGCTGTTAACTATAAAGAACAGTCACAGATTGCATCAGGTTGGAAGGCACCCTCAAAGGGCATCTTGTCCAGCACCCTCCAACTAGATCAGGCTGCTCAGGGCCATGTCAAGGCTGATGTTGAATGCCTCCAGGGATGGGGCCTCAACCACATCCCTGGGCAACCTGTTCCAGTATTTCACCACTCTCAATGTGCAGAACTTCCTCCTGATGTCCAACCTGAATCTCCCCTGCTCATTTCAAACCATGGTCCTTCATCCTATCCCTCCAAACCCTTTTAAACAAGTCCCTCCCCCATATGTATATGTATATGAAGCCTAATCTCAAATGTTCAGAGCAAGACAGATTTTTAATTTTTATTTTAAAAGTGGGGGAAATGGGGACCTCCAGTTTGAAATTCCCTGATATTTCTTTAAACACTCTACCTTTAAACCACAACACTATGAATGCATTAAATTAATTGAAGGCACTGGTGTTCAGCTAACAGAGAATTGGGTTTAGTCATGCTTACAAGGAACATAAATCTAGAAGACACAGTCAGAGAAAACAATTAATTTAATCAAAACCATAATGTTAAATTAAGCATTGGGTTGTTTAATTTAAAGGGGATAACTTTTGGAAAATGCCCCAGCTTACTTCAGATTTGCTTCTGAAGCAAAAAGTCCTAAACACATTTAACACATCCAAGTGCTGGGTTCTGCACATTGGCCACAGCAACCCCATGCAGTGCTACAGGCTGGGGTCAGAGTGGCTGGAGAGCGGCCAGGCAGAGAGGGACCTGGGGGTACTGGTTGATTGTAGGCTGAACATGAGCCTGCAGTGTGCCCAGGCAGCCAAGAAGGCCAATGGCATCCTGGCCTGCATCAGGAACAGTGTGGCCAGAAGGAGCAGGGAGGTCATTCTGCCCCTGTACACTGCACTGGTTAGGCCACACCTTGAGTCCTGTGTCCAGTTCTGGGCCCCTCAGTTTAGGAAGGATGTTGAGAGAGTTGCTGGAAGGTGTCCAGAGAAGGGCAACAAGGTTGGTGAGGGGTTTGGAACACAAGCCCTATGAGGAAAGGCTGAGGGAGCTGGGGTTGCTTAGCCTGGAGAAGAGGAGACTCAGGGGTGACCTTATTGCTCTCTACAACTACCTGAAGGGAGGTTGTAGCCAGGCAGAGGTTGGTCTCTTCTCCCAGGCAGCCAGTACCAGAACAAGAGGACACAGTCTCAGGCTGCACCAGGGGAGGTTTAGGCTGGAGGTTAGGAAGAAGTTCTATACAGAGAGAGCGATTGCCCATTGGAGTGGTCTGCCCATGGAGGTGGTGAAATCACCTTCATTGGAGGTGTTCAGGAAGAGACTTGATGGGGTGCTTGGTGCCATGGTTTAGTTGTTTAGGTGGGTTGGATTGGTTGATGGGTTGGACACGATGATCTTGAAGGTCTCTTTCAACCTGGTGTATTGTATTGTAAAAGCAGTAGTCTAAGAGTCTCAGCACCTCAGCTCCAGATGGGGGTGAAAAAAAAAAATATGTCTTTTCTGCACTAACTGGTTTATATATAATGATGTCATAAAGGAAAGGACAAGTTCTCCAAGTATGGATCTGTCTTAAAATTGGCTGCTAATAAGAAACTGCTAGTGTAAAACAGCCATGATGCATCGCATAGCACAGAGTTACTCCAAAAAGGTGAGTCCCCGGAATGAGGTACACAGTACAGACACAACCCATTAAGAAGAGTTGTGGCAGTAATTCCACTAGTTTCAGCTGAGCTGAGTCTACTTAATTTCAGTGATACCTTTGAGAAAAATAGAAGGAATAGAAGTCTGGACTCTTTTTGTTCGTCTTCAACAAGAGGAAAGAGGTAGGAAACCCAAGAGACTGGTCACGATGAAGGAAGTTTCAGGCAAGAAGTTTTGTGAGGCAGATTAAACTACCAGAGTTACTTGAACATTTCTCTCCCAACTTGTTAACCTGGTCAAAGTCACACAATGGATGGAGACCACACATTTCTCAAATGAACTCGTGCCTCCACTTATGCTGTGTATTCCTCAGCACTATTTCTGTGTCTGAAGTACAGACACAGTGCTGAAAGTTGGTCACAGACTTACCAAGTAACAATCAGCGTAACAAATCAAGCAAATACCATTTTGAGTCATCTGCTTGCTGCCACTGAATACCTACCCTTCTTGCTGCTAATTCACAGAAGAAAAGCACTGATTTTAATAGCAATACCCAAGGTCTGTTGTTATTCTGTCCCCTGAACCCCTATCATGTAGCTACTGGAGCTCAAAACTAGGGCATCAGTTGTTGCCAAGTGCTATTAACATCCTAACGTAAACTCTGTCCCCTTGGAGGATGTAATTTGCTTAGCTTATCACTGCAGCTCTCTGTGGCTTAATCAGATGTCAACAAAGTGCTCTCTGCTGTACCTGTATTAATTAAAAATGGGCAATAGTTTAAAAAGAGAAAGTAGCACTTGAACACACATATAATCGTTAATGATATAAGGCTATTATTAATTAACTAAAGGTTCATATTAGGCAGTCTACAAACTTCAGCCCTGGAAACACAGGAAAAAATGAACCCTGTCATTTCACTCACTGAGATGCACTTGCTTTTATTTATACCCATACAATCAGGGTTTACATTTTACTACACTCACCAGTTTGACTTCATTCTAACTGCCTTAGTCACTTGATACCACTGGTCTCTTTTCTAGCAGGTCTGCCAACCTTCTAGATCCTCAGGGCATGAATAAAAGTCATTGTGAGTATAAATTATGGTAGTCATTGGCAGTAAACCATCCAGACTTCAACTGTTAACCACTCTCTTCCATCCTTTCAGTGAAACTTGCACTGCTTTCACAAGGAGAAGGGTTAGTGGCCATCTGCAACCATCAATCAGCATTTTGTCAGAGGTCTTCCCACTTTTTCTGTAATCCTGAAAGGTAATGCTTGTAAATCTTTCATGAAGCAGGAATCCTAATCTGTGTATCAAGGCAACCAGTAGGGCCCATTCCTGCAACCCATGAGACCCTTCTCCCCCCTAATAATTTGTTCTGTTGTTAGACTCCCACAAATATCCTCTGTATGAGTTCCTGGCACAGCAAGCCTTGCCTGACACATCACAACCTTTCACCACCCTGAAATTTTTGGATAACTTGCTGTCTTCTGCTGCACAAGCAGCCTGAAAACAAAGAATGGGTGCTTGAAAGTAGAGAAGTGAACATGTGGGCAAGCCCAGCTGCTCCTGGCCAGCCATCATCAGGAACAACGGATCCATTTTTTTTCCCCCAGTCCACAAAGCACATAAGATTTTGGATAACAGCAGCAGCTTGCTTATACTCCCTGTATGCTCACAGAATACATGATTTAACAGTATGGCAGGGAACATTGGCCACAAATGTCATGCCTAATGAAAGTTTTGGGTTTCTTCTGGGTTTTTTTCAGGTGAGGGCCTCTGACATCTTGACTTAATCAACTTAAGCATCCTTGCTTTGTCCCGCTTTGCGTTTGCGCAGCCACACGCTCTGAAGCTCTAATGTCAGTGCTTTCCTACTGTTTCCCTTAAACAGATTCTTCTCTATAATAAACAGCTGGGTGAATTTTTTTTTACTAGAATTGATGACAAGGAAAAAAAAAGTAGATAAATCCCTTTACTCAGCACAAACTAGAATTTCATCATGGACAATTTACTTTCTAGAAATTGAAGCTGTTCTCCCTTTTCAGACTTTTTACTGCATAGGAAAACTAAATGACAAGTGAAATACGGGGTAGGGGGGAGGAGGGGGAAGTAGTTAATACTTTCTTACAGATGCTATTAAACCAGAGTGGTCCTTCCAAAAGCAGGAACAGTGTTTCCAGTCGCTTAAAAACAGTCAGCAATTTGGGGTGTGGGCGGGTGTATTTTAGTGCATTACAGAACTGATGTTTATAGTCACAAGATGGAACTGAGTTGTTCACAGGATCCAACACTTGTAGAAGTCTGCAAGCAGAATACAACCCCACAACACATCCGTAAAACCAAATATTCAAGTCTTCAACTACTCAAATCTTCAACTATCAAATATTCACAGGAGAGCTTTCTTCAAACAGGTCAAGAATTATTCCAGTACAGCGAGCTGTAATTTCCTGCAATCAAATTGTCCCTGCTTCTGGCCAATCCATAAGCAGAGTGAAAAACACCAAACAACAAAACAAAACAAAACAAAAACCAACAAAACCTCAACCAACCAAACAAAAAAACCCCACCCAAATTCATTGCCACCACTCTTCATTTTATATTTGGCCTGAGGTGCTGTATAGCCTTTATTTTACAAAATAGAATGGTGGTGGTGGTGGTGGTTCACTGTTAAAAAATAAACCAACTAGACTCAATAGGAACTTGCACAGAGCTGCAAGACAGGGAGTTCCTCTGGCCTCACTGGCTTGACTTGTGGTGCTGTGCATTAAACAGCCTCCAAAGCAGTGCAAAGCAGCCCTTCGTTTCCCCCTTTGTATTCCCGCAGAGCAGAAGTTGGTACACGAGATACATTTGTCACCGGTACAGTAAGAACATAAGGACAAGCAAAAGCTATAAAAATCAAGTTAATAACTTTTTTCCCCTGTGACAGGTCCATCAGATTTGGAATCTAGTCCATTCACATTTTAGGGGTGATTAAACTTCTTTATTCTGCTGAATTTCTCATGTAACCTGTCGGGAATTGTGTGGACGCTAATAACCGATCATTGCAAAGGTGCAGTAATTAAAGGCCTTGTTTTGACAGGACAGTTACAATCCTGCAACAATAGTGAGAAAGGCAATTTACTTGCAAACTAGAAGCTAAATACCTTCAAACTGAGACTGGAAAATGCACTGCTACGTTATTGTGAGGTGTAATTTTATGTATTCCTCCAACGGCGACACACAGCACAATTAATTTCCGACAGCAGAAGAGAAAACACAAGAATAGTCTTCCCCTGTCTGGACTAAAATGTTGCCATTCAGAGTAAATAGGCACTATTATGCATTTAGTGGTTTATTCATCAGCATTACCCAGTGGAAGCAGATTGCATTAATACAGCCAAAACAAGCAAGACCGCCAGCGTTACGGTTTGGTCGACGAAATATATACCCAAAAAGTAGTCTTAAATTTTCTTCACATAATCTAGTTTTTGGGGGGAATTATGAGCATACTACTATACAGCAAGGCTCTGAGAATTCGAAGATGAAGTGAGTATATGAACTCCCTGCAGAGAGTCTTGCAAGTTATTAAAGTAACACAAAGCAAACACTTTTTCCGTGTGAGGAATTCTTGTAAGTGCTAGACAGTGAACTCTGAAACAAATGGCAGGGGGGTTGGAACTAGATGATCCTTGTGGTCCCTCCCAACCCTGACTGATACTATGATACCATGAAATTCTGATTTCTGAGCTTATATTGTTCTACCTGTCTGCCAGTGATTTTCTGCATTTTATTTACACTTTAAGGAATTACCTTAGCTCAGCTCTGAGAAGTGAGCTGAAGAGTGTAATAAGATCCCTTATAATTCCAGCTGCTGTCCAGAATTGTTGACTGGATAGCAAAGGATTAGCTGAGACTTGCTCCCTGAGTTTGTTTTATTTCCAGTCGACATGGAAGCCAGCAGATAAAATAAAACATAATAAGGCACAAGGCCAAAGAATCACATCAAGATGCAATCTCATGAAAGATTAAGAGGCTATGAATGAAGATGCAGTGTTTATTAAGGGCTTGGGATAATAAATAGAATCATTCACAAACACCACCAATCCATCAGGAGTGAGCTGAAATGGCGTTTCAGTGGAGCCCAGCTCTTCCACGCAGCGCTGATGAACACATCAATATATTTAATTCTGATTACACTAGGAACAGAAAGCCATAAACTATGCTAGGAGTGGGCTCAGCACCTTGTAAAGCTGCACCTGTCATTTTTAGGCACAGGCTAAAAACAGACTTGTGTTAGTGAGTTCCCCTCCAGACACTAGAATTTGCCTTGTTTGAATACAATGAAAAACCTAGTTGAAGAATGAAACCCAGGGAAGTTTAAGCCTGATACAAGCATTGTCCAAGGATTTAGTCTGGCTACATGACCCATGGACTGCATGGTTAGTGCAGAAACATCCTCTGTGCAGCCCTGGGAATCAATGTTTTTGCCAGAAAAACTACATTCACAGAATCACAGAATCATCTGAAAGAATCACAGAATGAACCAGGTTGGAAAAGACCTTCAAGATCATCAAGTCCAACCTATCACCCAACACCATCTAATCAACTAAACCATGGCACTAGTTGCCTCATCCAGACTTATTTTAAACACTTCCAGGGATGGTGACTCCACCACCTCCATGGGCAGCCATTCCAATGGCCAACCACTCTTTCTGTGAAGAATTTCTTCCTAACATCCAGCCTAAACTGCAAAATTGTTTTTTAGAATCATAGAATCAATTGCTGGGGTCGGAGGGGGCCTCAAGGATATTCCAGTTCCAACTGCCCTGCCATGGGCAGGGACACTTCACACTAGATCAGGTTGCCCAGAGACACATCCAGCCTGGTCTTAAAACCTCCCAGGGATGGGGCTTCTACCACCTCCCTGGGCAACCTGTTCCAGTGAAGAACTTCTTCCTAACATCCAATCTGAATCTACCCATTTCTATTTTTTTTTCTATTGCCCCTAGTCCTATCATTACCTGACACCTTAAAAGTCCCTCACCTGCCCCATTTTTTCCCCTCAAATCCCAGAGCACCTGGGCTCTCTTGGAGTCTCCTCCCACCCCAGGTGTGGCCACTTGGCCCTCCCCACCCACTCCCCTTTTTAATCCCCGCCAGGAAAACCAGAAGCCCTCAGCTGAGCCCATCTGGGCTGGAGGATCCTCCTCTCATCTCTGGTGAGTGCCCATGGTGCACGCTGGGTGATGGTGGTGGTGACAACAAAGGCCGGGGGGCCTGGTGGCCCCCCCGGTTAGGTAGGAAGAGAATTTATGCTTTCTCCAGTCTCATCCGTGGGTGCTGGCTGGGCCTCCTTACTGGTGCTAAGCTCCTCTGTGTGGTATCTTGGCTGGTGAGGGTCTTGCCCCTGGCTCTGGGATGGGTGCAAAAAATGGTGGTGGTGGAGCAGGAGCTGTTTCCAGAATGGAAACTTGTTCCCACAGAGGCCTTTCCTTCAAACAGACTTTACTCTACCAAAAAAAAGAAACAGTTTGTTTCCCATCACTGTAAGGTAGCATTTCACTCCAGCCAGGTACAAATGGGTACAGTGACATTTTTAGGTTTGAGAATAGTCCTATCTAAAGGGCCATGTAACTCTTCAAAACATGGGAAATTTAGACCTAAAATGGCAGTTTTGTCCCATACAGGGGAAGGGGAATTCCTCACACAGCATTCCCGAACATAGTCCCAGGTCTTCATTGCACATTCCCCTCTCTCTCACATCTTCACTGGATGGCTGGCAAGGGAGACTCATTGAATCTGTGCTATTAAAAATATCCAAAAAACCCCCATGGCAATCAACAAAAAACATCAGTAAGAAAAACCAAGAAGCTCCCAGTTAAATCTACACAATTGCAAACAACTTAATGCCTTCTTCTAAGAGACAGGCTTATTGGAGCAGTTAATATATGCTAAGGAAGTTGTATTTATCTCTCTGTTTCATACTGAAACACTGTTTGAAAGGTTCATTCTGTTTTAAATTGTGTGGTTTGGTATACTAAGCTATTAGGAAATTACAGTCTCATTCCTCCAGCAGCCCAAGCAGCAGCTGACCCTGATCAGTCGCAGCACACTGAGCCCCTCTTAGCTGGATATTCTCTCTGCATTGCAGCTTATCTAAGGGGACAAGCATAAAATCTGTCGTTTTCTCCTCTGTGAAGCACTTCTGTCCCTAGTGCCAGTTGAGATTCCAGGGAATGATGGTGGGAGAGAGCCACCAGAGTTAAATGACCCTGCAACATCCTCACTGTTTAGGGTTCTGGCTGTTTAAATGGGAAGTCTGCAGATGGTGGACTTCTGAAAAGGTCTCAAGGGTGACTCAGATATTTTGGTGAACTGTCTAGCTATCACTTCTCAGCAACTCTGTTAAGTTCCTCCACATACACAACACTCTGTGAGAAGGATAAAATTAATAAGCCTCCTGAGCTTAATAAAGGAGTTCTAGAAGGATATGTCAGCATCGTGCAGGCCCAGATCCTCCAGCCTGCCTTCTTTTTGCTCAGACTTTATTCACTCAAACTCCCAGGGGCAAACTCCCAAGCAGAAACTCATGTGTCTGTCACATTGCACTTGACAGTCCTTGGCTTAACCACTTCCAGTGGCTTCTGTTGGAAAGCTAATACTGCTTCTCTGAGCAAAGATGGGGATTGTCAACAAAAGAGCCGCAGCACCATACAGGCTGCGATGCACCTGACAGTTTGGTGAACTTTTACTCTCTAAAGGGGAAGGTTAAAATGGAAAAGAAGAAAGCCTGAGTGACAAGAATTCTGGAGCTAATACAAACACCAACTTTGTCACAAATATGACTTAGACTGGGAAAATTGTTCTTTTAGGCCAGCCCATACACACACACAGAAAGATTTACAGCTGCTTCTAGAGAAAGTATTGCTTTGAACTTCTAGGGTGAAGATTTTCAACACCTTTGATACACTTCCTCTAAAAAGCACTAAATGTCATAAATTTAATGGTATTTCCCCCCCTTGTTTATAAATCATCCATCAAGAAAGTTTCTACTTATTACTGCATCTGCAGCCATCACAAGAGGGTGTGAACGCAGCAGAACTATTTAGTTAAGACCTCCAACGAAATAGCATATTTCACTTTCCCATCACACCCTCTGTATTTGCCCCTTTTTCTTATTTTCTTGTAACCAAATGATTTAATTGCATCTGCTAGGGGGAAATTATGCCCTGTTATTGTGATATGTCATGGAATTTGGGGGATTTTAATGCCAGCAAATAGAGTTATTGATAGCAATGCTGATCAAGGATTTGGCAGGTAGGGAAATTCTGAGCCAACTAATCTTACTGTAGTCTAGTGAGGGCTGACACTACATTATGCTCCTCTATAGTTTCATTATCAGTAATAAATTGCTGGGACTGTGTAAATAGCATTTGTCAACAGAGTTTGGGGTCCTTGGTAAATCTGAAGGATTTGAGCTATGCAATTTCATTTTTGCTAGTGTGGTATTTGTAAATCTTAGTGAAAGCTTGGGCAAAAGAAGCCTAGAGTAAGCAAGCTGTATTTCATTTACTTACTTTCAGTTCTACTGTAGTGCTTGAGAAAAGCATAATTCTTCTGACATGGTACAAAAGCAGCATTATAAGTTAAGAAGGTCAAAATAGCCCTTCTGCTGTACCCAGTCCTGGTAAGACCTTGGGCCTGAAGTCCTGGGTCAAGACAGGACATCTCATTTGTAGTGGTGTGATGGTTTAATCCACCTGCACCCACATAAAGGGTGTGAGAATCTGTTTAAGAAAATCCATGAAAGAGCATTTAAAACCCATAATTTTATTTTGAAGACAAGGAATATCCATGAAACAAAATATCCACAGGAAAAAAACAACCAACCCTCAGCCTAATTTAGGCTGTAGATGACTGAGTAGAGAGCACCAACTATTAAAAGGTCACCACAAAGAAGAGGAGAATAAAAAGTTCTCTGTTTTCAGCTGGACAAGGCCAACAAGTGGTGGACACAAACTGATGCAGACACTGGGTTTACATGATAAAACAAAGTCCTCATAAATATAGGTGAAAATGTAAATATTTCCTTGAGGGGTAAAATGAATTCCACCACCAGAAGTTTAGAAAAAGACATATGGTGCCATGAATGGTTTGTGTACAGCTAGCTTCCTGCATTCCTTTCTCAGCCACTTATTCTTTGATTATGATTCAGTAAGAAGAACGTTTAAAACTAAATCAGTCAGTCAAGGTGTGCTTGGGACATTGCCTATGCACCTCTTGGCTTCCTTGAACAGAAGAAAAGGACTAACATAGAAATATGAAAAGATTTGGAGGACTGTACAAAGGTGAAGGAGCAGCAGTTCCTTCTTTTCCCACTGCAAAGTAGATCCTTACTCTGATGAATTTGACTGCATGTCTTGCACCAAGGAATTATTTATTAAGGTACCTCTTTAGATTATCTCTCTATTACCCAAAAGCATTCACAGTACCTCCCCCAGAAGAGAAAAAGTTCACTCATTAGCAGGAATAACAAACACAGATTCTGGGCCCGATGCACATCCAGACTGTCAATGACAAGCGACATAAACCTTGCTCTCCAGAAGGAGGACAGAAACTAGAGTACTTTTCTTCTTCCCCCACTGCTTTGCCAGGGTAGAAGCAGAAAGTGGCTCTCACCTCCTTGCTTTGTGGGTTTCACAGCAGCAGGCTTCAAAATGACAATTGATTTTCTAGACAGAGGAGTCATAAAACTTTTGAAGTCCAGATAGATTTTATCTACTGCATTTCTTAGAAAAATCAGTTAGCATACTTAAAGCTGTTTGATTATTCAGACACCCTCTATCTTTGGCAAATCCTTGGTTCCTTTTCTACTCTCTTTTCTTTATCTCTCTTTCTTTAATTACAACTTGTCTGCTGCATATCCTTCACCCACAGTAATTATAACAAGTCTATAACTACTTTCGTTATCTCTTCCTTCAAGATCTCCTTTAAATTCTTGTGTTCTGTCGAGGTCAGTCTAATGACACTATGGTTATCCCAATCACTGTATCACAGGGCGAGAAAAAGTTGGACATGATATGGATTAGAAATAGACCTAAAAATAAACATGAAAAAATACAGTGGGTAGAGCTTAAAGGGGAAGGCTGCAGCTGAAGGCCTTCAGTACCAGATTTGTAACACTACACATTTTCATTCTTAGTCCTGACAAAAGAAGGAGGAATTTCCTAACAGAATTTGCAGAATGTAGAGGGCAGAAGGGCTCTGCAGAGGGACCTTGACCGACTGGCAGAGTCCAACAAGATGACATTTAACAAATCCAAGTGCTGGGTGCTGCACTTTGGCCACAGCAACCCCATGCAGAGCTACAGGCTGGGGTCGGAGTGGCTGGAGAGCTGCCAAACAGAAAAGGACCTGGGGGTGCTGATTGACAGCTGGCTGAACATGAGCCAGCAGTGTGCCCAGATGGCCAAGAAAACCAATGGCATCTTGGCCTGTGTCAGGAATAGTGTGGCCAGCAGGAGCAGGAAAGTCATTGTGCCCCTGTACTCGGCACTGGTTGGGCCACACCTTGAGTCCTGTGTCCAGTTCTGGGCCCCTGAGACACTTGAACGTGTCCAGAGAAGGGCAATGAGGCTGGGGAGAGGCCTCGAGCACAAGCCCTACAAGGAGTGGCTGAGGGAGCTGGGATTTTTTAGCCTAGAGAAGAGGAGGCTCAGGGGAGACCTTATTGCTCTCTACAACTACCTGAAGGGTGGTTGTAGCCAGGAGGGGGTTGGTCTCCTCTCCCAGGCAAGCAGCACCAGAACAAGAGGACGCAGTCTCAAGCTGCACCAGGGGAAGTTTAGGCTTGAGGTGAGGAGAAAGTTCTTCCCAGAGAGAGTTGTTAGCCATTGGAATGTGCTGCCCAGGGAGGTGGTGGAGTCCCCATCCCTGGAGGTGTTCAAGAGGGGACTGGACGTGGCACTTGGTGCCATGGTCTAGTCATGAGGTCTATGGTGACAGGTTGGACTCGATGATCTTTGAGGTCTCTTTCAACCTTGGTGACTGCGATTCTGTAGGCATGTAAGAGGTATTGCTCATCTTAAGGAGAATTAACCTATCTACATATGTACAACTCTGAAACAGAAATGAAATTCAAACATGCAATGTGCAAAAGCAACTTCTGGGCAACCCCCCCTCCAGGTTTCTTTTAGTAAAAAACCCCAGTGATTCATGGATTTGAAATTACTAAGGAACAGCATGACTTAAATAATCAACAATTACCCAAAGTGGCTGTAAATACTGAACATAATGTACTGCTCTTTTAGAACAGCATGTCCTACCTGTTAGGTATCACTGGCACACCTACAGTAAAGATACTATGCAGTAGAACTGGAACCATGAGTACCACTCGGGCACTGATGAAAGTTCACCTGAAATAGTCTTTTCCAAAGAGATGAATTGAACTCAAACAAGTATCAGGCCCTGCTTAGATGGGGAAGGTGTCTGAATACCTGTTTGGGAGCAGAATCAAAGAGGACTCATCTGATTAGCCAATAAAAATGGGTGCTGGGGAATACTACCTTTACTTGCTTAAATATATTCCCATTGGTACAGATGCAAATGACTACAGAACATTCACAATAAAATTCAACAAGACACTGGAATGAGTTTCTTAATTGTTGGTGTAGTCAGATTATGACACACTTTCCCAGCAGAGAGGAGTATGGAAGACCCTGAGAGCTTCTTGCTTCTTTTAACAAAAGAAACTAAATAGACATCTAATTTAGTGGTGTGGCAGCCAGCAGGATATGAGTAAATTCAAGGGCAGATCTAACACCACAATCTTCTATCCTTCCAGGGAAACTGGTGATCTGGGAAGGATTTAAAGCATGAGGAGCAAAAAGTTGTCTCCTCTGTTTTAATCTTGATGTTGAATGAGAAGAAATGGGTATAACATGTCACATAGTCTCCTTCAACCTTGTATATTCTTCAAAGCCAGGGCTGAAATTACACTCTTTTTTTTTGGCATATCAATTTCTTCTGCCATAAATGGAACTAATTTGCTTGTAATTTTTATTTACTTTATAGAATGAGGTTGCACATCCTAATAATATATAGGAGAAACTCATTAGCTAAGAGTGAGTTTTTTAGCTAAAGGTGAATTAGCTGAGAATCCACTTGATTGTATCCTGGAGAAAGAACATATTCTTGGTATCTCTCACACCTGTAAGTGTATTTTCTAACTCCTCATTTCTTCCCTAATTAAGTCTTGATTGTGGGGTAAATTTTCTAAGCTGCATTGGAAGGAAAATCATTGTCTTTTTATACTCTCTGTGGGGAATTCATTCCACTTGTTTACTGATGTGTGTGGCAGACTGAATAAAATGATTCCTAATTAGCATATATGAAATAATCATTGGTCTATCTGGAGTCATAATTAATGCATTAGGAAGAATTTACTGAGTGTCAAGGGAAAAACATTAGCATAAATGAGCTTATTTTAGATGGGCTGCAATTGAGAGACTACTTTCCAGTAAGAATGTTTACCAAAATTAAGCAATAATAACACATCAATTTACTAAGAACCATTAGCGTGCATGATCTGAACTATTAACTTCAGCAAAGGAGCTCCAGCCCTGCTTCAAGCACCTTGCTAGCCAAAAGATTCTGTTGGCATCCTAATAAAGTCACAGCAGCACCAAAGAGTGTGGGGATGAGGAGCAGAGACAATCTGTGCATGCACAGGGGGGTTTTCTTTCATATGCTCATGGACCTTAAGGAAAGCAAATATGCTACACAATCTTATTATCATCCTACCTGGCAACTCTGAGGTTTTATTGATTAAAGAATGTTCCTACTGGGAATGTAGCCTGGGGACACCAGTGAAATGGAGATTATCCTTACACAGGCAAAGGTGTTTCAATAACTTTAATTTCTATATTGATGTTCTGTGAGTGGGGAAGTGACAAAATGTGATACAAACTTTAACTATTTTCATTCCTTTTCCCCTTACTCAGTCACCAGGCATCTGATAGCCTGATAGTAGATTTTAATCTGTAGGGGACTCTGTACATTGAAGAATTCATGTTCTAGACAGGGAAGAGGTGAGATTCAGGGGACTTAAAAACAGACTTCCTCTGGCAGGAGCTAAGTTTATAGGACTAGCATCTTTTAGCACAGTCCTCATTACACTTAGTGTTGCAAAGACATCAGTGTAGAACCTAGTAGTGTGTCTGCAAACCAGTGGGTTTGACCTAACTTCAGATGTCAGGAGCTGACCAAAAACTGTTAAACTTGACGTATCTGACTCCAGCCAGAGTCGCTTCCATCACACTATTGTCAGATTAGAAGAAGTGAGCTCCAATATTACACTCATTCAAGAACTAGTAATCCATTGCAAGATTATAAAGTTACAGTAGTCCACCAAATCGTGTAAGATCTTTTAAGAGCAATCATGGGCACTGTGGTTAACTCAGGCAGGAAACCATCAGTCTGGTTGGTATCTCCTTCACTGTCCCCAGCTTCTGTACCTCTTTCCTTGTGTGTTTCTGGTGAGATGAATCACTGTTATGTCCTTTAAATCTTTGTAGCAGTTTTTGCTTCGTATTCCTTGCTGTCGACTTTTAAGTGAAACACCTCACATCAGCCATGTGTTGGCAAGGCTACTGATGGGAACAAACCCACAAAGCACACCTAACCATGCAGAGAGAAAGCAGAGTCTTTTTGCAGCCCCATTAGAGCAGTTTTGTCAGTCAGAACAGTATTTGTGCCTCATTAAGTGGCATGCAGGATGACTCCTAAAAGGGGAAAATACCTCTTTTGGCTGATGAGGTCTTTGTTGTTATAGTCAGAACACTCAGTGTATTGATTCATTGTGGTACTGGACTTTCAAAAATGAATTGAAAAGCAGTGGGGTTATTGAGGGGGACTCCAGAAAGGAAGAAGGGAATCTTGATAATCCACCTGGCTCAGATGAATGCAGCCATTCAGATTATTGATCAAATCAGTACAAAGTGGAAGAAGAAACAAAAGGCAGGGAAGCTGTCAGTCACAGTACTGGGAAAGAAAACCTATTTAGACTTTCTTGCTGACACCTTTATTGCCTTCATAGACAGAATATATTTAGCAATAACAATCTTCCCCTGACCTTTTTTCTAATCAAGTTGGGAGTCTTTTATACTGGAGAAAAGTGATTGTGATATTCCATTTTGTTTGTGTCCCTCCTGGAGGAGATACCATATCTACCAACACGTCAGAGCTCCTTTTCCAGAATTACATTCAAGCCATTGTAACAAGTGCTGGTTTAAAAAAAACCAACCCACAACATCTACAAGGCTGACATTTTTGGCCCAGTGATAAATGTTGTAGCAAAATAAGACTATTTCCTCCAGAAAGGTCAAAGCCAAGGGAATCGATTAACATAGCACCTGCTTAAGGAGGAAAGTTGGTGTGTTGGAATAAAGAATTGTCTTCATTTCTATTTTTTTTTTCCTTGCCCTTCCCTATCAGAAGATTATTATTTTGTGCTTTCACAAAGTGAGCTAGGAAGGAAGAGTGGAAAGAAATGCTTGGGCCTGATGCTGCCCATCCCTGGTAACTGTGAAATCCCAGAAGCACTGGGAGCTGTATTCCTTCGTATCGCTTGGCGTTAATCCTGTGCTGCAACATGCCTGCTCATTTCCAGCACCCATGTGAGCTGCTTCCTTAAAGTGTATTTAAGAGATTAATGTATATAGAAGGAGTATTAGAGAGAGCCTTAATTACCAGAACAAGGGTAATGGTCTTCCAAAGAGATTTATTTGTTCTTACCTTCCCCAGCTCCTCCTCCCACCTTGGCCAAACAGCTCTCTTCTGCTGTCTTTCTAACTTGTGAAGGATATGGTGGTTATGCTGGTGGAGGAGGAGCTCTTCTGTCTCGCTCTTGCTAATAAAACCCCTAGGAATTCATCCTCCAGGTCTGCTTACCCTGAAGCATTGCATTTCTGTAAATATCTGTCAAGTTACGAATCTTTAGGCACAACCTTCCTGATAGGTGGATACAACCTAACTCCAGGTGCTTGGCATGAGAATCAAAACATGCTGTGGCACATTTCTGTTTCACACTGCTTTTCTTTTTAATTGCAGTTTTCAGGCACTGCCATTGCTGGGTGTTTTCTTAATGTTATTTCCTTCCTTTAATGCATTCTGATGTATTATTCTGAGACACTCTGACTTTGCTGCCAGAAGCTAGGATGACAGGTGTGGAGAATTACCCTCAGAAAATGTAAGACATCAATAATAAAACAATAATAATAAAGAGTAAGCTTTTTATTCAGAGCAGTGCAGATGTCACACCTCACTTGTGGGAGAATGTTATGGATTCTCTGTGTATGATTTTCCTGTCCCAAGAGGAACTTTAATAGATCTTGTCATGACTGCTGCTCTGCATTCAGAATGATACCCTTGTCCTCTCTGCTCTGCTTCCCTGACAACTAGCACGAGAGCCCTCCTCCTTCTCTTGATGAGAACATTGCTTTGGTAATTCTGCTCACTCCTCATCTCTGCTCCCTCATGACCCCAGCTGATCACAAGAAGATGTCATGCAAAGGGCAGCAAACTTTCAAGTTCAGGAGAGGACTAGGACATAGTTTTGCTTAGTCCATGCATGAAAGAGATGGTGAAGGAAGGATTCTTGGTGGCTCAAGTAAGGAAGCAGCCGTAAAGGCAACCACATTTGCCCTCCAGGTAGAAAACAAGTACATACCTTTTCAAAAAGTAGCTGAATTTACCACTGGATCTATAGAATCATGGAATCAATAAGGCTGGAAAAGACCTCAAAGATCATCAAGTCCAACCTGTCACTCAAGACCTCATGACTACTGAACCATGGCACCAAGTGCCACATCCAATCCCTTTTTGAACACCTCCAGGGACAGTGACTCCACCACCTCCTTGGACAGCCCATTCCAATGGCTAACAACTCTCTCTGTGAAGAACTTTCTCCTCACCTCCAGCCTAAACCTCCCCTGGCACAGCTTGAGACTGTGTCCTCTTGTTCTGGTGCTGGTTGCCTGGGAGAAGAGACCAATCCCCACCTGGCCACAACCACCCTTCAGGTAGTTGTAGAGAGCAATAAGGTCTCCCCTGGGCCTCCTCTTCTGCAGGCTAAACAATCCCAGCTCCTTGGGATTTAAATCAGCTCGAAGGAGTTGCACCTGTTGGGAGCTTTGGGTGCTGGTGCCTCCCTGAAAGATGTGTGCATTTCTGCTGCTCTGACATCAAACCTCGGCCTTCTCATTTGCTTCCACATTCCCCGTGTAATTGCGATATAAGAATGAAAACGCATTTCATAATGTAATTCATAAAGCAGCTTATGGCCTTGCATAATTAAAGTGGCTAAATGGAAACAGTTCACTGCAGTTTGAAATGCACACTAAGCTAACCAGAAATTTATCACCCAGTGTAATTTCTGTGAGGCTGTGGAAACTTTGCAAATGTTTGATAACGGTGCAACCTAAATTACTCCAGGAGGTGGATAAAATAGCAGTAATTATTACATGAGAGTTGTAGCACTGTGTCATCATAAATGGCATATTAGATCTGGCAAAAAGCCTTTCAGTTTATAAGCAGGTTGGATTGATTCTGCTTTTTTTACCTCCTTCTGCCCTGGCTCACAACTGCTTTTAGTTCTGTGCATGCGATCCTGTACTTGCAGGCAGCTCTTTCAAAGGAAATCAACACTGACTGAACTCAGTTACCTCATTGGTAACTGGGGCCTGACCATATATGCCAGTGCTATGAGAAAATTTGTGTGATTGATTAGAGCTTCCTTCAGCCCATCAAATTCTCTCCTGCCCAGCTTGCAAGGCAGAGAAGACACAAAAGCTTTGCTGCCATTACTAATTAATTAGGATCCATGTAGAAGTCTGTGAGCTGAAACTTATCAGTGTATTTAACAGGACCGATTAGACTCTTGTCTTGAAGTGTCAATCTTTGGAGCATATATTCAATGTATTATGTAGCATTAATTTAATGCAATTAAATGTGTAATTAATCACTTAAAGCAATTCTTTTTCCTACTCCCAGTATGAAACTGCGGAAGATCTCAGATCTCACAGAAGAACTGCAGAAGATCTCACAGTCTCAAGTTGCACCAGGGGAAGTTTAGGCTGGAGGTGAGGAGAAAGTTCTTCCCAGAGAGGGTTGTTAGCTGTTGGAATGTGCTGCTCAGGGAGGTGGTGGAGTCACCATCCCTGGAGGTGTTCAAGAGGGGATTGGACGTGGCACTAGGTGCCATGGTTTAGTTAGTCATGAGGTGTTGGGTGACAGGTTGGACTTGATGATCTTTGAGGACTTTTCCAACCCTATTGATTCTATGATTCTAAGATGGGGCATTGACTTGATGAAGTAAGAGTGTACCCAGAAATCAACAGCTGCTGTCTCTCAAACCAGTGTTCCTGGTGCCATGCTTTAGTCATGAGGTCTGTGGTGACAGGCTGGACTTGATGATCTTTGAGGTCTCTTCCAACCTTGGTGATTCTGTGTGATGCTGCATGCTTTTCTTCTCCATTCCCTTCCCAACACCACGCAGCATCTCCTCTAGCTTTATATTTCCCTCTGAGGTTAAAGAGCACCAGGGAATGCACTTGGTCTGCCACCACCTCAGGCCTCTCCATGAGGCTACCAGCCCAGAGGTTATCACCAGCGTGTTCCCATCTGTGGGTCACCACTCCAGTGTTTACAGGCAGCTGCCTTTGTCTCTTTTGAGACATGAAGATTCACGGAGCAGCTGTACTATTAGATCCTGAATAGTGTGATTCTGAACACACAGAGTAAAAAAAACACCATAAAAAAAATTAAGCCAATTTTCATGGAAATCTAAGGCTTTGTTCTTGGAAAACAAATCAGTGCTGGATTCCCCCTCCTTCACGCCCCCCAGAGTGCTGTCACAATTGGTGGAAATTCTTCTGTCCCCCTCTCAGTTAATGGACTCCAATTCTCATGCATGTGAGGAACAGGACCTCCCAGGGTAAATGGGTGGGTGCTGCCAATACAAAGCCTACCCGATTTTCAGTGAATGCTCTGCATGCGTCACCTCCTCCCATCATTCATTTTCAAGCACTGAGACAGTGGCAATTTCTGCATGTAAGTGTCCTGTTGATGTGTTCATTGCTCCACAGCTGAGTTCAGGGTTGTTTCCCCTACCCTTTTGTAGTGTTCATCACCACCTCAGCAGCTATAGACTAACAGAGCTGAGGCCCTGTCTAAGACCCAAGGAAACTGATGCGCAGAGAGCTGTTGACATCAATATGCTCTTAGAACATTCTCTGCTAAGTCTTCAAGAAGTCACAGCCCCACAAAAGCCTTCCAGACCTTAATATGAGTGCTGTATGAATTTGAACTTTGTATTAAGCATTTAAGGATCATTCTATTTCAGGCAGTGCTCCCTCATTATGATTTCATTGCACGTTCTTTGGGAAACAGTCCAGTTGTATGCCTGGCTGTCTGAGAGCTCCAAGTGATCTCTCAAATGTGCTAGAGAAGATGGTGATCCTGAAAAAAACCAATGTGGTTAGGTACAGAGAAGAGGGACTGTGCTGCCTCCCTTGTAACCCTTCACTGTTTTCCTGTCTATTTGATGCCTCATCTGTGTTCATTTCCCAATAAGTGTTAGCCACTTCTGAGCCAGCGTGGGTTCTGTGCAGGCCTGGGGTGTGCAGGGCTTTGTTAACTGCTGCAATGCTACGTTGCCTTCTGCCAGGGTCTCTCTGTTGCAGAGATCTCTCTGCTGGCATTGGCAGAAGAACCTGGCCTAGCTCCATTGCTACCATATGGCCACCAGTTGATACACAGATGCCTCTTAGTCCATGCCACAACAGGATGGTGGACTCCTCCATCAATCCACCATGTTAGCACATGCTGAAAAACTGCTTAAAATCATTGACCCATAAACATGCTTAACCTTGATTTGTGAGGGCTGTTCTTAAGCCCAAACTACTTTCTGAAGAGCCAGGGAGCCTCCAAAGCAGAGCTCTTCTGGTAACATAACCCTTTGTGTAAGGCAGCGTGGGGCCCCTGCCCCTGGCAGCTGAGGCAGCCACTTGCCTCTGCCACCAGAGCAGGTTGAATGCAAGCTGTTCCCCAGGCACCCATCTGGACGGCCATCAAGCAGAGCATGGAGCACATTGTGCCCATCAAGGAACCTTGAGTTTTCACTGGATGTAGCCATTGACTTTCAAGGCAACACATTAGCCCTACACTGCCTTGCTGATGATAGAACAAAAATAGCTAAGGTCTGCAACTGAGAAATTTGAAAGGAAACCTAAGCAGCACATTATGCTGTGGAGGCAACTTCCTGCTGCAGCTTTCATTGGGGTTTTATTGGAGTTTGAATTGCTAGTAAAAGAAGAATCACAGGATAGGAAGCAAAGTCAGGCACTGGAGCAGGAGAACAGTTCTCCCAAAAGAATTTTATTGCTGGGTGTTCAAACAGGACTGCTCTGAAAAAATATCAGAAGACCATTACCATCCACAGATTGTTGATAGCAAATCAGCTTCAGGATCCTTCCTGAGTAAATTGCATGGAACTTATTTTACTGCTCCAGAAAGCTAAAGGGTGAAGCCAGCTCTGCCAGGACTTGAAGCAGAATTTTGCAGGGGCCCAGGTGATGCAAGCCTTAGGGCTGTGCCAATGAAGCCATAATGACAGTACTGTACACTTCTGGTGTACAGCTCCTGGTCTGATAGTTTCAGAGGGACAAAACTGTTTCAGTAGGAATAGGTGGGATGGGAACTCTTTCAAAGCACTTCATCCCACCTCGATGCTTGTGAAAGATTTCCAGGTGTAATAGGCAATATTAAAAGTTTAGCATTTTCAGCTGCTGTGATCACACGTTCCTCTTTCAGGATTCCCTACACAAGCAAGTGGAAAACTACTGCACACTCAGTTTAAAAGGCTAAAAAAAGAAAAAGCACCAACAATTTTTTTGGATCATTTTGTAAGCCAAATGAAACAATTTCCATCCACGTTTGCACTGCATTAAAAACCCTTGAAAGAACAAAATGTTACGTCGCTGTGCCTGGCCTGTACAAGGTAATTGTTATGATTCTGGCAGTTCTGTACTCAGTGACACTCCAATACCCTCTCACAGCACCTGAAATGATTGAAGAGTCTATAAAACTATTTAGCAAGCAATGATTGCCTGGAATATGAAGATGAGAGGTGGTGGTTAATGCTGGCCAACTCTGATTGTTGTGTACCAGTCCTTCCCACTCAATTAATGGCAGTCAGGTGGTGCTTGGCACGTCTGAAAATCAGTCATCAAGTGTAATTTCTTTCCCAATTAGAATGAGCACATTTCTGGGGAAAATGGGATTTAAAAATGAGAGGTAGGCAAGAATCAGTAGAACAGTCATCTTTGTGTACCTTCTTGTGACCCCAGCAAGCAGGAAACTTTTGTACCTGCTCCAGGATGAAGAAATGAAGTTATTTTGCAATAATTTTAGGACAGGCAGAGAAATGTAAGCTTTGCTTACTACTACCAGGCAAATTATTGATGAGGTCTGGAAGTGCTTGACTTAATCACACCATTTTCTAGCTTTTTTGGAACCAAGAACAGAAATGTGTTTGACTTCTATCCTCTCCTCTCAAACAGCCTCTCCACTTCCCCACTTCCTCCCTTACCCCAATTACTACAACACTCAGGAAGAGGGAGGCTTAGGACTTTGTAAATACTCCTGAGACCATCCTAAAGTCAATATTGTGGAATAGCCTAGAGCATATAAGATGTATGACCCTAGTTCTGCCTTCATATCCTCAGTTTAGGAAGGATGTTGACTTGCTGGAACGTGTCCAGAGAAGGGCAACGACGTTGGTGAGGGGTTTGGAACACAAGCCCCTGTGAGGAAAGGCTGAGGGAGCTGGGGTTGCTTAGCCTGGAGAAGGGGAGACTCAGAGGTGACCTTATTGCTCTCTAGAACTACCTGAAGGGAGGTTGGAGCCAGGCAGAGGTTGGTCTCTTCTCCCAGGCAGCCAGTACCAGAACAAGAGGACAGTCTCAAGCTGTGCCAGGGGAGGTTTAGGCTGGATGTTAGGAAGAAGTTCTATACAGAGAGAGTGATTGCCCATTGGAATGTGCCACCCATGGAGGTGGTGGAGTCACCATCATTGGAGGTGTTCAGGAGGAGACTGGATGGGGTGCTTGGTGCCATGGTTTACTTGTTTAGGTGGGTTGGATTGGTTGATAGGTTGGACGCGATGATCTTGAAGGTCTCTCCCAACCTGGTGTATTGTATTTTATTGCATTTACCACAGTGAAAGTGGTCACTTTGTATTTCACATAACACTGGGAGAAGAGGCAAGAGAAGAAAGGTCAAGTCACTCTCTGGTTGTGTATTCCCTCTCAAAGAATCAGAGAGCATAACAGGCTAATGAAAATGGACAAAGAGAAAGGAGGGCTGCTCTGTAATACAAAAATGGTGACATGTGAAGCATTGTCAGGTTTCTGAATGCTGGAATCTTCTGCACAGAGTTGGGACATTTGTGTCCATTGAGGGGCAATGAGGCTGGTGAGAGGCCTCCAGCACAGCCCTACGAGGAGAGACTGAGGGAACTGGGAATGTTTAGCCTAGAGAAGAGGAGGCTCAGGGGAGACCTTATTGCTGTCTGCAACTACCTGAAAGGTGGTTGTGGCCAGGAGGGGGTTGGTCTCTTCTCCCAGGCACCCAGCACCAGAACAAGAGGACACAGTCTCAAGCTGCACCAGGGGAGGTTTAGTCTCGAGGTAAGGAGAAAGTTCTTCACTGAGAGAGAGTTGTTATCCATTGGAATGTGCTGCCCAGGGAGGTGGTGGAGTCACCATCCCTGGAGGTGTTCAAGAGGGGATTGGACCTGGCACTTGGTGCCATGGTTTAGTCATGAGGTGTGTGGTGACAGGTTGGACTTGATGATCTTTGAGGTCTCTTCCAGCCTTGGTGATTCTGTGATTGTGAGATAGATAAAGAAAGACAAGAAAGAGCAGCTTGTAAAGAAGTTACTCTCATAATCTCTGCAGACATAGATGTTAGCTAATCCAAATTCAGAAAATTGATTTAAACACCATCTCCCCCCTAGAATTTGTGTAGTTCTTCTTTTAAAGAGAAGTATCATTTAGGTGTCCTTAGCTGTTATTTGGATAACTAACATGTGGTAGCCCCAAATGAAAACATTGCTGTCCTGTTCCTCTGCGGTTTGGAAGGAATGGAAAGGATTCTCCTATTTCATTCTTATTTTCAGAAGACTGTCTAAATGTGAGGAGCAGGGAACAAGGAACGCTGTCCTTGATTTTGCCACTGATAAGTTGCACGTTGGAAACTTGCTACATTCGGTGCCTCAGCTTTTGCCCTTAAAAGGGGCTTCAGTGCTTCTGTATTTCATATTGCAGATGGTCACAGGATCACATGATGTCAGGGGTTGGAAGGGACCCAAAGAGATCATCAAGTACAACCCCTCTGCCAGAGCAGGACCATACAATCTAGCTCAGGTCACAGAGAAATGCATCTAGACAGGCCTTGAAAGTCTCCAGATAAGGAGACTCCACAACCTCTCTGGGGAGCCTGTTCCAGTGCTCTGTGACACTCACTGTAAAGAAGTTCCCCCTTGTGTTGAGGAGGAACCTCTTGTGCTGCAGCTTACATCCATTGCTCATTGTCCTATCACAGGGAGTAAGTGGCCAGAGCCTGTCCCCTCCCTCTTGACACCCAGCCCTCAGATATTTGTAAGCATTTATTAAGTCCAGATTAAAATGCCCCAGGTACCTCAGCTTCTTGTCATCAGGCAGTGCTCCAGTCCCCTAATCATCCTCAGCCCTCTGCTGGACCCTCTCCAGCAGATCCCTGTCCTTCTTGAACTGGGGAGCCCCAAACTGAATGCAGTACTCAAGATGAGGTCTCACCAGGGCAGAGTTGGAGGGGGAGGAGGGGGAGGTGATAGCTTATTAATATTTATTAGCACTTTCTGATTCTCAGGTAGAATGCTGTATCCAGGCTCAAAATATTACATCTCAACAATTATTCTTTCCATGCCCAAACTCTACAGAAATGCTTCTGAAGCCAAATCACAGCATTGTTGGCCCAGCTTTCGTTAGTACTGCATGTCACTCTGGGGGGGGGTGGTGGTGGAAATTGCACTTCTTGTTCTTCCTCCTACAGAACTCCTGATAAACATTTCAAATGGCAGTGGTGTAATTATCTTTGATTAGTGACTGTGCTAACTTTAAAAATATATAAAAAAAAAAAGAGAAGAGTAAAGTAGCTGTTGATTACCAAGCACTAATGTAGAGCTGTAATTCTGCTCATGAATATACATTAATCTTATGAATCACTTGTTATCTTTATCTACAATCAAAAGACACCAACCAGTGCAGCTTCATTCTGCTTTAGGAGATGGAAAGGAAGCATCACAATGACCACAGTGCAAGACAGTTCCAGATTCCAGGGCTTCACCACTCTCACGGTGAAGAGCTTCCTCCTCACGTCCAGCCTGTATCTCCCCACCTCCAGCTTCATTCCATTCCCCCTAGTCCTATCACTACCTGATAGCCTGAAAAGTCCCTCCCCAGCCTTCTTGTAGGCCCCCTTCAGATACTGGAAGGCCACAATGAGGTCACCTCGGAGCCTTCTCTTTTCCAGACTGAACAGCCCTAACTCCTTCAGTCTGTCCTCATAGGAGAGGAGCTCCGGTTGTCCAGGGAGGTGGTTGGGGCCCCATCCCTGGAGGTGTTTAAGCCCAGGCTGGATGAGGCTCTGGCCAGCCTGATCTAGTGCAGGGTGTCCCTGCCCATGGCAGGGGGGTTGGAACTAGATGATCCTTGTGGTCCCTTCCAACCCTGGCTGATCCTATGATACTATGATATTAAATCCTTAAACGTCTTTTGAGGTTTGCTGTTTGAAATCAGTTCTCTAGGCTTGGGTTTTGTTTGGTTTTTTTGCTCCCCACAGTCAGAAGGTCTCAGAATAAACTGTTGCAGAGAAGGTAGAAACCAGAATACTATTGAGAGAAAGAAGAGAATGCAAGTGAATGTGAAAACAGGGGCTAGAAGCAGCAGGGCTGGGAAATTATGTGTGATGGGAGAGCCAGGTAGAGCATTCCTGCCTAACACATGAATGCTTAGCAGGAAAAACCCCCCAAAATTTCTGGAGATGGAGGGAGAAAGTAACCTGCAGGGGGAAAAGCAGTGAAAATGAAGTGCTTAGATTAGGATTTATATCATGTAACCCTGGTATATCTATTCTTATCAGCATCTGAACTAATTGTCTACATTTCTTTTTGAGTCAGAGGAAAGAAAAACCCACTAATGGAGCATGATTATGAATATGAATATGTAAATACAAGCAGCTGAATCGTGCTCCAGAAATGCTCATTCCTCTCCACTGACTCATGTGAGTTTACTTGACTACCAAAAATGCAGATGGCTACAAGTGGGAACTTCGAAGATAAAATTAATCTCATTATTAAGGTCCTCCCAAGCTCCAGCACTGTTACAGTGGGCTTCAGAGAAAACCTTGAGTGACAACAGGTTCCAGAGAGCTTTTGCTCTCCTGCTATGTTTCAGTCCCTTACTACAGCCTACCTCAGCACTTTGCAGGCTGAAACTGGGCTTGCAATCGTGTGTGCTGCTCTAGATCACAGTATCACCAAGGTTGGAAGAGACCTCAAAGTCCAATCTATCACCCAAGACCTCATGACTAGACCATGGCACTGAGTGCCACTTCCAATCCCCTCTTGAATACCTCCAGGGATGGTGACTCCACCACCTCCCTGAGCAGCACATTCCAATGGCCAATGACTCTCTCCATGAAGAACTTTCTCCTCACCTCAAGCCTAAACTTCTCCTGGCACAGCTTGAGACTGTGTCCTCTTGTTCTGGTGCTGGTTGCCTGGGAGAAGAGACCAACCCTCTCCTGGCTACAATCACCCTTCAGGTAGTTGTAGAGAGCAATAAGGTCTCCCCTGAGCCTCCTCTTCTCCAGGCTAAACAACCCCAGCTCCCTCAGCCTCTCCTTGTAGGGCTTTTGCTCGAGGCCTCTCTGGACACATTCAAGAGTCTCAATGTCCTTCTTAAACTGAGGGGCCCAGAACTGGACACTCAAGGTGTATCCTAACAAGTGCTGAGTACAGGGCACAATGACCTCCCTGCTCCTGCTGGCCACGCTATTCTTGATGCAGGCCAGGATGCCATTGGCCTTCTTGGCCACCTGGGCACACTGCTGGCTCATGTTCAGCCAGCTGTCAATCAGTAGATCGTTACATCCAGCATGGTGGGGGCACCTGAGGGACATAAGGTCTCAAAAACTCAGAAGGGCTTGCTGCCATTGTAGCCTCCTGTGGAGAATTTGCTTCTTTGGTTGCTTTTCTGATACATCTCAATATTGTGTTGTATCAAAGTTTGTCTTTATTCTGCACTAGGCTATGTTACATTTGGTGGAACCTATCAGATCTCTCTAATCAATAGTTAAATATCAGTTCGCTCTTCCAATATGCCAGGGAAGTCAAAATGTTTGAATCTAATTGGAAAGGTACCTCTATTATTACTTTCCCCCCTGCTTTTCCCTTCAAAGAGTCACAGAAGGTAAGAACAAGAGCTCAGTGAAAACCAATCTTGGAAGAGTGCAGTCAGCACATTAAGAGATCTGTACAGAGTTTTCATTTTCCTCTCTCATTATTCTGACTGATCTTTGGCAGAGCAAGGCAGGCGTGTGGGCTGTGTTTTCAACCCAAATTCTTCCAACAGTCATGCAGCAGACTCTCAGATGGCAACTAATTGTAGCACTGTACAGCTTAAACGTGTCTGTGAACTGCAGTAACTGTGGCTGTTCCCCTGGGTTTTCTAGAACAGATATCAAAGGTTTTTACACACATTATGTGTTCTCCTGCAGAGCTGCATCTGACCAAATGCTCTCTGTGCAAAGACAATGTTTATAGTGTTCATGGTGGGAGTAAGGAAAAAGACACTGAGGTTCCCCTCTCCTTCAAAGGATGGTGCAGAAAGGGAACAAGACACTGAGGTTCTCCTCCCCTTCAAAGAATGGTGCAGAAAGGGAACAAGACACAGAGGTTCCCCTCTCCTTCAAAGGATGGTGCAGAAAGGGAACAAGACACAGAGGTTCCCCTCTCCTTCAAAGGATGGTGCAGAAAGGGAACAAGACACAGAGGTTCCCCTCTCCTTCAAAGGATGGTGCAGAAAGGGAACAAGACACAGAGGTTCCCCTCTCCTTCAAAGGATGGTGCAGAAAGGGAACAAGACACAGAGGTTCCCCTCTCCTTCAAAGGATGGTGCAGAAAGGGAACAAGACACAGAGGTTCTCCTCTCCTTCAAAGGATGGTGCAGAAAGGGAACAAGACACAGAGGTTCTCCTCCCCTTCAAAGGATGGTGCAGAAAGGGAACAAGACACAGAGGTTCCCTTTCCTTCAAAGGATGGTGCAGAAAGGGAACAAGACACTGAGGTTCTCCTCTCCTTCAAAGGATGGTGCAGAAAGGGAACCAGACACAGAGGTTCCCTCTCCTTCAAAGGATGGTGCAGAAAGGGAACAAGACACTGAGGTTCTCCTCTCCTTCAAAGATGCTGAAAGGTGTTTGCATTTCAGTGTTTTGCCTCACCACACGCTTCACCCCCATCAAATGGTTGTATATAAGAACTGATCATTTCTGTCACTGAAGGAGTACAGCCAAGTGCTTAATCTTTTCATATAGATGTTCATTGCACCTTGCACACTGAAGTGCAAAATGTCATGTTACTGCTTCCCCAATGAGTACTGCCAGTATTCCTTATTGAAAGCAGAGGGAGGGCAAAATACGGTTTCAAAGCAAGCTCTGTTAGCTGTCTGGTGACAGTTGTAGACCAAAAGACATTCACAAGAAAGCAGTGTGATTTCCTCTGCTGGCATGGTTTGGAGCTGTGGTTTTCAGTGGACTCTCTGCCTGGCAAGGAGAAATAAAATTTATTTTTATACTCCTCTTCAAAAAGGGCTAGGCCAAGAAAATCATGAGGCAGAACTGGGCAACACAGGGGCTCAAGGTTGCATATGTTGGCTGCATATGTTTAGTCTGTCAAGGTAAGCCCAGGAAGCACTTGGTTGTGATATTTCTTTCCCAAGTTTTTCAGCTATTTGACAACTGAATGCTGTAGCCTCTTATTTTAAATGAGTATGAGATGAGTTTCAGGCCTTATTCCCAATTCTGACTTCATAGCTCAGGTCTGTCAGTGTGAAAAGAGTGAAGAAAACTCCAGGAATGTTTATTTCCAGGACAGAATAAAAGCCCACAATAAAAACCCAAGCCAGTAGGTCTGTAGGATGCTTGAGCCTTGTCCAGCACACTAGGTCATCTTTGAACTGAGCAAAATTGCTGTTTTTCCCTGGTGACACCTAGGCCACAGCTGTTGGAGATCAGTGAACTGTTAAATCTCATCCAGCCATTCCCTTGTTTACAGATTTTGGGAGATGGGAGGGAGCAAAGGGAAGCTGTGGACATTGTGACATTCTCAGTTTGTTAAGCCACATTCATCACTGCATCTGTCCCCCTTTTTAGATTTCTTTGTTCTTCCAATTTGAGCCACTGACTGAAGGCAGCAAACTGCTGGTTTTACAGCAGTGACAAGACAGCTGAGTTCAGCCAGTTGTTCATTTAAAATCATCTGATGCCCCCAAACTGGATTTACATTGGTCCTGAATGCAGTCTGAATGAGACTCTTGACCTTTCTGAGATTATCACAGTGTGGCATGGACGAGTTTGCTCAAGTTCATTGCATTACTGCTTCTGGGAATGTACTTTTAAACTACTCCTAATCTGATTTAACATTCATGTGGACAATATATTTATTGTCTTTGCCTGCAAAATAACATGCAGCTAATTTGATTTCTAAATATCTTGTAAACCCAAGCAGAATTCTTCTTCCTTTTCCTCACTTGTTGATATTTTCTATGTGATAGCAATGTGCCTGTAATGATGGGATTATGACAGTAGCTCAGTTGGGTTTAATGTAATGCTTTACAGTCAGTGGCTTTGGAATCAGGAACACAGTGGAAACAAGATTAAAGCCAACTGGACTTCTTTTCTCTTTGTTACCCCCCCCCACCCCTGTTGCCATAATAAAGACTGATATGTACATTGCAGGCACTGACATAGAGCACTGCAAAGCCTGACCCTCAAGATAGGAAGGACATGGACCTGATGGCGCAGAGCCAGAGGAGGGCCACAAAAATTATCAGGGGCTTGGTGCACCTCTGCTAAGAGGACAGGCTGAGTGAGCTGGGGTTGTTCAGCCTGGAGAAGAGGAGGCTCAGGGGTGACCTAATATCAGCCTTCCAGTTCCTGAAGGGGGCCGACAGGAAGGATGGAGAGAAACTATTTACAAGGGGCTATGGTGACAGGACGAGGGGCAATGGCTTCAAACTAGAGAAGAGCAGATTGAGATTGGACATCAGGAAGAAGTTCTGCACTAGGAGAGTGGTAGAACACTGAAACAGGTTGCCCGAGCAGGTGGTTGAAGCCCCTTCCCTGGAGATATTCAAGGTAAGGCTAAATGAGGCTCTGGGCAACCTGATCTAGTTGGGGATGTCCCTGCTGACTGTGGGGAGAGCTGACTGCAGGGAGATTGGACTAGATGACCTTTGGAGGTCCCTTCCAGCCTGGACCATTCTATGATTCTATGATCTTGCTTCTGTAGGCACAGAGGACTTTTGGACTAAAGGAGATGTTGCACATTAACTCCACTCTGCAAAGCAAAGTGTGCAATCCCCGGGGGGCTCTGCAGAAGGACCTGCTTTTGTTTTGCATGCCACAAGCAGAACAGAATTCACATGTCCTCCAGTCCATGGGATGTCAAGTTTTCTTACATAACAATTAGTGCAAGCAAAAGGGGGGTGGGGGGGTGGGGAGGAATCTAACAGCAAAGGTTGCAGATTCATAAAGTGGTGTTTTAAAGTGTATCAGCTAATGACACGTTTGGTGGTTAGACCAAGAGTATAGATAGGAATGCAATTTGATTTGTAACGTTGAACAAAGCCTGGTTATTCATGAATCAGCAAGGCAAAACTCATCACATAATTGCACTTGCAAAATGAATGTGCTATTATTTGGCATGCATTTGGAGCAACCCTTCCTGAATGAGCAAGTAGAATATTTATACATTCAAGTCCCTGTGTCTAATTGTGTTTGTGCGTGGAGTTACACATTGCAATTACTGTTCATTGAGGCTCTGCATACATTGGAGAAAGGGGGGAAAAAAAAATCTCACTTCATAAATTCCTGTCCCTAATTTTAGTGCCTCTCACAGATGTATGGATATGGCTATGCTGGAGCATGTCCAGAGAAGGGCCACGAGGATGATCGGAGGGCTGGAGCACCTCTCCTATGAGGACAGACTGAAGGAGTTGGGGCTGTTCAGTCTGAAGAAGAGAAGGCTCAGAGGTGACCTCATTGTGGCCTTCCAGTATCTGAAGGGGGCCTAAAGAAGGCTGGGGAGGGACTTCTCAGGATAGCAGGCAGTGATAGGACTAGGGGGAGTGGAATGAAGCTGGAGGTGGGGAGATTCAGGCTAGACGTGAGGAAGAAGTTCTTCCCCATGAGAGTGGTGAAGCCCTGGAATGGGTTGTCCAGGGAGGTGGTTGAGGCCCCATCCCTGGAGGTGTTTAAGACCAGGCTGGATGAGGCTCTGGCCAGCCTGATCTAGTGTGAGGTGTCCCTGCTCATGGCAGGCGGGGTTGGAACTAGATGATCCTTGTGGTCCCTTCCAACCCTGACTGATACTATGATTCTATGATTCTATGTATCTGAGACCTATAGATAAAATGACTCCTAGATCAAGGTGGCCCAGTCACACCTTCCAGTTATGCACTGGTTTAATGGTGCTTAGTAAATGAATAAACCAAGAGAAAAGTTGGTTTCAGGCCTGACCATTGCACAAGGAAATGACAAAGAGTGTTCATGTCAACAATGAGAAGTAAAGACTGAGCCTTAAAATTTGGGGTGAATTTCCATAGTAACCAGGATTTTTCCCTGACTCATGGCAACTCACCAAGCTCTGAGCTTCATATGGCCCTGAGTCTCACCACACAACCATACAGGCTCAGGTGCTCATGGGGGATTTGAAAAACAATAATATTCCATTTTGCCCTGTGAAATACAGATCTTTTTTGGCTTACCCACAATGGAGCTGTAGGTAATACGTAACTAATCTTCATGCTAAAACCACAGAATCGTAGATCTGTCAGGGTTGGAAGGGACCTCCAGGATCACCCAGTTCCCACCCCTCTGCCATGGGCAGGGACACCTCACACTAGATCAGGTTGCTCACAGCCACATCCATCCTGGCCTTAAAAACCTCCAGGGATGAGGCTTCTACCACCTCCCTGGGCAACCTGTGCCAGTGTCTCACCACCCTCATGGGGAAGAACTTCTTCCTGACGTGCAGTCTGCATCTACCCACTTCTAGCTTTGATCCATTTCCCCCTGGTCCTGTCACTACCTGACATCCTAAAAAGTCCCTCCCCAGCTTTCTTGTAGACCCCTTCAGATACTGGAAGGCCACAATAAGGTCTCCTTGGTGCCTTCTCTTCTCCACACTGAACAACCTCAACTCAATCTGTCTCCATGAGCGACTAGGATTGGATCTTGATTTCCAAACACAGATCACTATACAGTTGCAGTTCAGAGACTGTTCAGAATGATATTTTAGAGTACAAAACATGGAATAAAAAAATAAAATACACCCTGGTAAGGTAGAGTAAGGCAAAGCACCCTTTAAAATGACATTAGTCAGGATAAATTTCAACTGTGGAAAATATACTTTAATTATAGTACTTAAAGAAAAGATATCAAATCTATAAATTAAAGGTTAAGGAAGAGATAAATTACTTGAAATCTGAAACACTCAAAACCACCAGCAGCAAGAACAAGCTGTGGAATCCTTAAGTAACTACTAAAATTTGGAAAACATAGACTCTGGAGAGGCCAAAAAGGAACAAATGAGGAGTTTTTCATGTGCCAAGCTGTAGCAGCTGAAGCTCCCATTGTCACTTGTTTTCTTAAGGTATAGATGGCAATAAAATGTGTACATAAGTGCCCAAGGAATATCCATGGTTGGGAGCTCTCTGAAAGTCATGGATCTACATGAACAAAAATCTGAATTTAGAGATAGAGAAGGAGAATTTCAAGGTGGGGATGAAGGAGTTAATTATTTTGGTCATCTATTGACTTCCTGTGTTGTGACTGCAAATGTACAAGTCAGGCTTGGAAATCGCTCGTACATGCTCCTGGAAAGACCTACCTTTGTCATTTGTTTCTGAAGATGAGAATCTGAGAATCATAGAATCTGAGAATCATAGATTCAATCAGGTTGGAAAAGGCCTCTAAGATCATCCAACCTATCACCCAACACCTCATGACTACTAAACCATGGCTTCAAGTGCCACGTCCAATCCCTTTTGGAACACCTCCAGGGGCGATGACTCCACCACCTCCCTGGGCAGCACATTCCAATGGCCAGCAACTCTTCCTGGGAAGAACTTTCTCCTCATCTTGAGCCTAAACTTCCCCTGGCACAGCTTGAGGCTGTGTCCTCTTGTTCTGGTGTGGGTTACCTGGGAGAAGAGGCAAACCCCCTCCTGGCTACAGCCTCTCTTCAGGTAGTTGTAGAGAGCAATAAGGTCTCCCCTGAGCGTCCTCTTCTCCAGGCTAAACAACCCCAGCTCCCTCAGCCTCTCCTCACAGGGCTGTGCTCCAGACCTCTCCCCAGCCTCGTTGCCCTTCTCTGGACATGTTCAAGAGTCTCAATGTCCTTCTTAAATTGAGGGGCCCAGAACTGGACACAGGACTCAAGGTGTGGCCTAACCAGTGCTGAGTACAGGGGCACAATGACTTTCCCTGCTCCTGCTGGCCACACTATTCCTGATACAGGCCAGGATGCCATTGGCCTTCTTGTCCACCTGGGCACACTGCTGGATCATGTTCAGCCTACCATGAGCCACTACCCCCATGTCCCTCTCTGCCTGGCTGCTCTCCAGCCACTCTCTCCCCAGCCTGTAGCTCTGCATGGGGTTGTTGTGGCCAAAGTGCAGCACCCAGCACTTGGATTTGTTGAATGCCATCATGTTGGACTCTGCCCATCTGTCCATCCTGTCAGGGTTCCTCTGGAGTGCTCTTCTACCCTCTAACAGATCAACACCTGCTCCCATCTTAATATCATTTGCAAAATTTAGTGATGATGGACTCAATGCTCTCATCCAGATCATCACAAAAGATATTGAACTGAATGGGGCCCAGAACTGATCCCTGGGGGACACCGCTAGTGACTGGCCTGCAGCATGCCAGTGAGGCTGTTTGGAACACCATCTGAAAATTCCTTGCTGTCTTTCCAGAAGCAAGTTGCAAAGATTAGTCAAAAAGATAATCAGCAGAGCTAGTGATAGGAAGACTTTCTGTGACCAGGGTGGTACCAGCCAGCATTATGAAATCACTGAAAAGCCACCAGCAAGTAACCTCTTTGATCCTTTTCCATCAAGGATTACTACAGCTACCTATGTTCACCTTCCTAAAGCATTTGTTGTCGTCATATTGGGGTACATGTTATAGGATTTATCAACACTTATTAGTGTATATTATTACACTATTATTACACTTGTTAGTGTATATTAAATGCACCTCAGCAATGCATCTGGCTGGACCAGAATCCAAGTCGCATTACAGAATCATTTTAAGCAAGTCTAGAAATCCAGAGAAAGTGTTTGCTGGTGCATGGGGAACCTCATCAGCATTCAGCAACACATCGAGCCCAATTACTAGAGAAACCCCTGTTGACTCCTTTTGATGTGCACAGGCAAAGGAAAGTGCAGCACTGCAGAAACCACTGCCTGTCACTGGGGCCAGCAAATTTTCTTGTGAGTGTGGAATGCACAAAGCCTGACTGATCTTTTTTTTTTTTTTTTAATGGCTAAATCCAAATATTGAATCTCCAAACCTACCCAGCGAGGAGTTAAGCCTGCAGAGGCCTACATGTCCACTAACTGGGATACCTCAGTAGTCATCCACCAAGCCAAGGCGTAAGTCTTTTCTTTCCTGAGCAGCACTCCTGCGGGACTCAGAAATGAAATTTTCCTGTCCCCATAACACCTGCAAAGACCGATCAAATGAATACTCTTAGAACAGAAATCCAGGTGAGATTTCACACTGAACACAGGGGAAAGGAAGAGGAAACGTGCTGTGGATTTCCCTTCTCTTTCTAACTTACAACCTGGTGTTTATAGCTGCCACGCAGAGGATGAGAAACTGAGCTTCAAATCCTCCTATTGTTTGTTTAAAGCAGGAGTCCGCTTCTAGGAGCATGCGCTTGCCTGCTCTGAGATAAAGTACTTAAAATTTCTGCTATCAAAGCCTTCCTGCAGCCCTTTCCTTCTTAGAAGGTGAAACTTAAGCCCATCTCCTTAGGAATCCCTGCCAAGAGTTAAGATAATTGAGAGTGCCAGCTTGTCTGGATTAAAACATTTCGAGCGCTTGTATCGGGGAGATTACGGTGTGGACAATGGGAGGGCACTTAGGGTGAGGTGTGGCGGAGATGTGCCTGCCTCTCTCATGCAGACATTGTCACTGAGATTGCTTTAGTCCCCATGGGGAAAAATTCAATAGGAGGCTCAAAGACTTGAACTTATGCAACAGTTTGTAGCAGGAAATATAGAAATAAGTTTCCAATATAAATTACAGGCTGGAGGGGAGCAAACAAAGCACAAAATAAACCCTTCTAGGACACAGTCTCAAACACACTTATTCATGCATCCAGTTTGTGTGGGAGATTGTCTTCAGCATGTGAGCTCCTCTAAAAAGATGCAGCTGTTGCAGTTGCCTAGGACCTGATTCTCTTTTGTTTAAGATGGTGTCTTGGTCCAGAGAGGGAGAGAGACTCAGTTCTTTTGAATATTCCTGTGTTATGAAACTAGAGGCACAAATGAGGCCAAAATATCAACAGCGAGGCTATTTATTAACAGAATAAAGTGGATGGATCAGAAGGGGAGAGAGAGAAAATAGAGAGGGAGAGAGAAGAGGAAAGGAATTATATTACCACACCCCTCAGCCTGCAAGACAGTTTGGGTCTGTGGAGGAGGGGTGCTGCAGCATTGGTGTGGAGGAGATGTTGGGTCTGTGGAGGAAGACTGCTGCAGCATTGGTGTGGAGGAGATGTTGGGTCTGTGGAGGAAGACTGCTGCAGCACTGGTGTAGAGAGGTCATCCTTGTTGGCTGTGCTGTCCTCTGAGCAGCCTCTTCAGCTCCATGAGTTGTAGCAGGTGGAACTCAGGACACGGAGAGAGGGTTCCTCTTGGTCTGCTTCTTCCAGAGGCTACATGGTGATGTCTCTGTCATTTTTCTCTCCTGGTATTCTCTCAGTTTTCCTTCAGAGCAGCATTGCCCAGCTCTTTTCCTTCTCTTGTGTTTTCCTGCTCCTGAGCCAGCAGTTGCCCAGATCTTTTATATGGTTTTATAGGTATGTATATTCCAGAGACTATCGATAGCAGTGGCCTCTGCCCATTATTTCCAGGGCAGCTGCAGTCTGGTGAGCAGCCTTTATCTATGCACCTTTCAGAGAGTCATTATCCAGTGGCATCTGCCCAATACACATCAGCTATTGTCTGGGCCAACAGCAAAGGTGATTTTATCTCTGTTATGTCACATTAAGAGAGACAAGATTTATTCTCTCACAGATGGAGAATGCAGTCAGCTCCTTCATGGGCCCCTTGTGGAAGGTGTCCAGAGAAGGGCAACAAATCTGGTGAGGGATCTCAAGCACAAGCCCTATGAGGAGAGGCTGAGGGAGCTGGGTTGCTTAACCTGGAGAAGAGGAGGCTCAGAGGAGACCTAATGGCTGTCTGCAACTCCCTGAAGGGAGGTTGTGGACAGCTGGGGGTTGGTCTCTTCTCCCAGGCAACCAGCACCAGAACAAGAGGACACAGGATCAAGCTGCACCAGGGGAGGTTTAGGCTGGATGTTAGGAAGAAGTTCTTCATAGAAAGAGAGATTGACCATTGGAATGTGCTGCCCAGGGAGGTGGTGGAGTCACCATCACTGGAGGTGTTTAGGAAGAGACTGGATGGAGTGCTTGGTGCCATGGTTTAATTGATTAGATAGTGTTCGATGATAGGTTGGACTTGATGATCTCAAAGATCTTTTCCAACCTGGTTAATTCTATTCTAGTCCATTCCATTCTATTCTATTCTATTCTATTCTATTCTATTCTATTCTATTCTATTCTATTCTACTTAGCTCTGGGTTTGGAACATCTCAGAGAACAGCATCACCAACTTTCTCAGCTGGAAAGAAAAATAAACCTTTAAAGGGAATCTGTAAGTAAGCATAAGATAGTAGTGCAAAGTGGGTAAAAGACTGTTTAGTGGATCAAATAAAACAAATGTATTCCTTACATAAAAATCAACTGTACTTGTGCTACAGCTGTGGTATTATGGTACTTGTGGTATCACGTTTCACGATATACAAGATGAGTAAATATTTGGCTTCTTTGTTAGGAATGAGAACCAAATCTTGGGAGACCTTATTACTGTCTAGAACTACCTGAAGGGAGGTTGTAGCCAGGAGGAGCTTGGTCTTTTCTCCCAGGCAACCAGCACCAGAAAAAGAAGACAGAGCCTCAAACTGCACCAGGGGAAATTTAGGCTCAAGGTGAAGAAAAAGTTCTTCACAGAGAGAGTTGTTAGCCTTTGGAATGTGCTGCCCAGGGAGGCAGTGGAGTCACCATCCCTGGAGGTGTTCAAAAAGGGATTGGACGTGGCACTTGGTGCCATGGTTTAGTAGTCATGAGGTGTTGGGTGATAGGGTGGACTTGATGATCTCTGAGGTCTTTTCCAACCTTATTGATTGTATGATTCAAATCTTACCTGGTTATCATATTTGGGGCATCGTCTCTGATAAACTTGAGAGAACCATGTTGTTCATGGCCAGAGATTGTTTGCTCTGGGAATCAGCAGGTAGCACTAATGCAGGGGTCACTCCAATTTCATCAGATATGTGTGAGATGACCCAGGAGATAGGATGAGACATTGTGGTTTACCACCCCAAATGAGGAACTCATAACTCTACTGCTATTTTATGAACAGGTCTAAACAATGTTGTAGCTCTTCTCCCCAGTACCCAAGCAAAGATTTTGAAGAGAGCATATAGAAGAGCTCACAGGTGTTCAAATGTAATCTTTTTTTTCTCTCTCTCTCTTTTTGTTGGTTTTGTTTCTTCTGAGTGAAAATTCTGTCAGAGCCAATGAAAACTTTGCCAAAGAATGCTACTCTAGTTTTTATCACTAAATGGAAAAGCTCTTCTGGAGTATGTCCAGCAGGTAGAGGGAGGTTCTCCTCCCCCTCTACTCTGTCCTGGTGAAGCCACACCTGGAATATGGCATCCAGTTCTGGGCTCTCCAGATCAAGAGGGGCAGGGATCTGCTGGAGAGAGTCCAACAGAGAGGACCAGGATGATTAAGGGACTGGAGCAGTGCCCTATGAGGAGAGGCTGAGAGCCCTGGGGCTTTCCAGTCTGGAGAAAAGAAGACTGAGATGACTGTTTATAAATATCTGAGGGCTGGGTGTCAAGAGGGAGGGGACAGGCTCTGCTCAGTTGCACTCTGTGACAGGACAAGGGGCAATGGATATAAACTACAGCACAGGAGGTTCCACCTCAACATGAGGAGGAACTTCTTCACTGTGAGGGTCACAGAGCACTGGAACAGGCTGCCCAGAGGGGTTGTGGAGTCTCCTTGTCTGGAGACCTTCAAGACCCATCTGGATGCATTCCCGTGTGACCTGTGCTAGATTCTTTGGTCTTGCTCTGGCAGGTGGGTTGGACTTGATGATCTCCTGAGGTTCCTTCCAACCCCTAACATCCTGTGATCCTGTGATCCTATGGTACTATTATACCTGGTCACCAGCTGTAATTATTACACTCTAGAAATATGCTGAAGTCTAGCAGAGAAGGGAACCTCACATCTTCTCTTGCCTGTAAGCTGTAATGCTGGCCAGACTCTCTGACTTGTGTAGCCCAGGTTAGGCAGGCTGCCTAGGTCAGACAGCAATTGCAGTGGAGGGGTTTGTGATAAACATGTCCTACTGGAAGTGTCTTGACATACTTGACCATCTAGTGGTGGTTTAGCTTCTGGTTACTAGCATCCCTCTGTGAATTCAAGCCAGAATCCTACCAACAGGAGGCTTTGTCTCCTACAATCCATCACCTCACTGTCTCAAAGGAAATTTCTGAGTGAAGAAAGAGTCAGGGGGAAAATAAAATAGCAGATGTCATTGCTCTGTCTGATCATGTCAAGAAAATAAGACTCTCAGAACAGCAGTTTCTTTTGCTGCAATATTGAAATTTGCACTGTTAGCAACTAATTAACAGCTGAATATTGGCAGTTCAGTCAGTGCAACTCTGTGTGACCCATACCTAGCATTTTGCCAGGCTGCCTTTTGCAAGCAGAGAGAGCTAAAGGTTAATACTATACATGGGCAACGAGAGGCCAAAAAAAAAAGAAGATAGAAACAGGAAAAAATCCTCTTGGGCTCCCTTTATGACAGTTCATTTTGAGATTTCAAAAGGGCCTGAAAGAGGAGCTCCTTTGGAGAAGCAAATGTATCAATTTGCACATACGCTGATTCTGCTGTACAACAGCTTCCTTGGTACAAAAGGGCTGAGATCTCCTTGGACTACTGCTTTGAAGTGAATTCTTTCAATGACTATGATCTCAGAAAGAGAATGAGCATTATTTTGGTCCCCAGCATGGTGAGATGATAGTAGTAGTAGTAGTAGTAGCAGTAGTGGCAGTAGTAGTAGTAGTAGTGGTAGTAGTAGTATTGCAGGCTGGATGTGGCTGTGAGCAACCTGATCTAGTGTGAAGGGTCCCTGCCCATTGCAAGGGGGTTGGAACTAGATGATCCCAGAAAAGAGAATGAGCATTATTTTGCTTCCCAGCATGGTGAGATGATATTATTATTACTATTATTATTATTATTATTATTACTATAGCAGTCTGGATGTGGCTGTGAGCAACCTGATGTAGTGTGAGGGGTCCCCACTCACTGCAAGGGGATTGGAAGTAGATGATCCCCGAAAAGAGAATGAGCATTATTTTGCTTCCCAGCATGCTGAGATGATATGATGATGATGATGATGATGATGATGATGATGATTATTGTTGTTGTTGTTGTAGTACCAGGCTGAATGTGACTCTGAGCAACCTGATCTAGTCCCTGCCCATTGCAAGGGGGTTGGAACTAGGTGATCCTTGAAGTCCATTCCAACCTTAACAATTCTATGTTTCTATGATTATTTATCTTAAAAAAGGGAAGGAGAATATCTCAATATCCTCTCTGAGGGTTTTTTTCTGCATCACAGTTCTTTTCCTCATGAGTGGGTTTTATGATTTATTGGGAGAGTTAGCAATGCAGGGGAGAACGTGACAGGGGACTGGTGCTCTCAGACATCAGTTATACACTCTGCACATCATAGTATCAGTCAGGGTTGGAAGGGACCACAAGGATCATCTAGTTCCAACTCCCCTGCCATGGGCAGGGACACCTCACACTAGATCAGGCTGGCCAGAGCCTCAGCCAGCCTGGGCTTAAACACCTCCAGGATGGGGCCCCAACCACCTCCCTGGACAACCCATTCCAGGGTTTTACCACTCTCATGGGGAAGAACTTCTTCCTCACATCCAATCTGAATCTCCCCACCTCCAGCTTCATTCCATTCCCCCTAGTCCTATCACTACCTGATAGCCTGAAAAGTCCCTCCCCAGCCTTCTTTTAGGCCCCCTTCAGATACTGGAAGGCCACAATGAGGTCACCTGGGAGCCTTCTCTTCTCCAGACTGAACAGCCCCAACTCCTTCAGTCTGTCCTCATAGGAGAGGTGCTCCAGCCCTCTGATCATCCTCGTGGCCCTTCTCTGGACATGTTCCAGCATGTTCATATCTCTCTTGTAATAGGGGCTCCAGAACTGGAGGCAGTACTCCAGGTGGGGTCTCACCAGAGCTGAGTAGAGGGGGAGAATCACCTCTCTTGACCTGCTGGCCACACTTCTCCTGCTGCAGCCCAGGATCTGATTGGCTTTCTGGGCTGCAAGTGCACATTGAGAGCTCATGTTGAGCTTCTCGTCCACCAGCACCCCCAAGTCTCTCTCCTCTGGGCTGCTCCCCAGCCAGTCCCTGCCCAGCCTGTACTTGTGCCTGGGATTGCCTCAACCCAAATGCAGGACCTTGCACTTGGTCTTGTTGAAGCTCATGAGGTTGGCTTGTGCCCACCTCTCCAGCCTGTCCAGGTCCCTCTGGATGGCATCCCTTCCCTCCAGCCTGTCTGCTGCACCACACAGCTTGGTGTCATCAGCAAACTTGCTGAGGGTGCACTCAATGCCACTGTCCATGGCACCCACAAAGATGTTGAACAAGACTGGTCCCAGGACTGATCCCTGAGGGACTCCGCTTGTCACTGGCCTCCACTGGGACATGGACCCATTGACAGCCACTCTTGGGGTGCGGCCATCAAGCCAGTTCTGTATCCATCTAGTGGTCCATGTATCCATCTAGTGGTGCCCATTACAAACACCACATTATCCTCTAAAAACTGCCATGGTCTTCTCAAAGAGTTTACAGCATCAGAAGAGAGCAGTTCCCCCAGTTTGGGTCTACATTTCCCATCAAAGTTAAAAAAAATGGATGCATGGCTCACACTATGCAGGAACAGGAATGTACCCCAACTGAAACCATGAACAATGCTTGCATTTATGACTGCAAGGTGGAACAGATGGTGACAACTTAGTTGGATGTGAATAGTGCATTGAAATAACCTAAATTGTCACGCTATTCTTCTATAGAAAGTGTTCTATGCAGCACTGGAACAAATTGAAAGTAGCCTTCACGTTATTGAATCAGTTGGAATTGCCTCTCGTTGTGAATTATGCTGGGCTTACAGGGCTCTGCAGAGTATAAGCTGTTTCATTTTGGTAGCTGTGAATGCTCCAAAGCCAGGGAAGAAGGCTTGCAAGTTAACAAAAAATCCATAACCATTCTACTCTCTGACTTATTTCACTGTAGAAAAACTTCTGGGCAGATATCTAATGAGATTAACAGCATTAACAAAAATGTCATGTCTTCAGTTTTCAGCCCAAGGACAGGCTGCTCTTATCAATAGACTCCAGATCTGCAAGGCAAGGCAGTAGCCCAGATCAAAACAAGCTCCATCAAAAATGCTGTTTTCTACTTGTATTAATGTAATGTGTTTACACTCAGGCTTTTGAAAGTGGGTGGCCAAATGTCTCTGTGTAGGCACAGTGTGCAGAATGAGGTGGGGCTGTGTGGTTTTGGTGGCACAGATTAGCTCTCAGAGTCTCCATGCACGACTCCAGAAGCAGGTAAGGCGCTGGCAGCTGCGCACGAAGGCCCTGCTTCACAGCATGCCTCCATGGAAGGCACCAAGCCCCTCTATAAGGGAACACACCTGTGTATAAGGGACCACACCCTTGTATAAGGCACCCTACCCCTGTACAAGTGACCACACCTCTGTATAAGGCACCATAACCCTAAGGAACCACACCCCTGTCTAAGGAATCACACCGCTGTATAACATATCATACCCCTGTCTAAGGCACACATCCTTGTATAAGACACCATACCCCTGTATAAGGGAACATAACCTCTCTATAAGGGAGCATATCTCTCTGCACAGGACCATGGCTCTGTATAAGGGACTGCACCCCTGTATAAGGGACTGCACACTTGTATAAGGGAACATACCTCTGTACAAGGGACCATGGCTCTGTATAAGGGACTGCACCCCTGTATAAGGGACTGCACCCTTGTGTAAGGGAACATACCTCTGTACAAGGGACCATGGCTCTGTATAAGGGACTGCACCCCTGTATAAGGGACCATCGCTCTGTATAAGGGACCACACCCTTGTATAAGGGACCATGGCTCTGTATAAGGGACTGCACCCCTGTAGAAGGGACCACACCCCTGTAGAAGGAACCACACCCCTGCATAAAGGACTGCACCTCTGTGTGAGTGACCACACCTCTGTATAAGGGACCACACCCTTGTATAAGGGACCATAGCTCTGTATAAGGAACCATAATAGCCTTGTATGAGGGGCTAGGCTCTGCTGTACAGGGTGAGAAGGAAACTATACTTAGAGGGCCAGTGTGCTCAATACACAATTCAGCTGCATTGAGCAGAGATGTCTGAGATAGTCTCTACAGACCTCAAGGAGAAGTTGTGTCTTAAATCCTGCTCAGCAAAGTACTTCTTACTTGGGGATGTAAGGAGTTGCTGGGGGGGTGCTGATGTGCTGCTGCAGCTGGGTTTGTGATAAGATTCCATCTGTATGCTGGTTTTCTGTGATGAATTTGGTGAATGGAAGGCAGTTTGTTTCTTTTCCATGCTGTTATGCCTCTCTCTGATCAGGGATATGGCCTCTTAATTTTTCTGTTGTTCCAAAGTAGGTTTCTGTGCCTATGACACTTCATTGTCATGGATCCCTCCCCTGTGTGCATCTAGGTGTTTAAGTGGCTCCCATCCTTCCTCAGACTTGAGAGAGTAGCCAGTGAGATCTCTTTACCCATGCACCCCAGCACTCACCTGATGTTTTGATATCCCTTTCCTATCTGGTCAGGAGCAGAGATTTGAACCAAGTGATCCAATACCCAAAGAGAATGTCCCTACCATGGCATTATGCATGATTTGGAACAGGGGCCTTTTGAGTATCTCCTTTAGAAATTACTCTACTGAGCCAAGTAGCTGCTGGAAGTTTAAAGCAACATCCAGAGCTAGTCAAGTAACTTCTGGTTTTGTTTGCAAATTGCCTGTGAACAGAGGGAAAAAAGTCTCAGATAGGTATTTGGTATATGGGCTGCCTGGGGAGGTGGTGGAGTCACCATCATTGGAGGTGTTCAGGAGGAGACTTGATGGGGTGCTTGGTGCCATGGTTTAGTTGTTTAGGTGGGTTGGATTGGTTGATGGGTTGGACATGATGATCTTGAAGGTCTCTTCCAACCTGGTCTATTCTATTCTATTCTATTCTATTCTATTCTATTCTATTCTATTCTATTCTATTCTATTCTATTCTATTCTATTCCATTCTATTCCATTCTATTGCATTCTATTTCATCCCTCTTTAACCAGGAATTTCACATCTGTTCCTTATATGTGGAACTAATAATATATAAAATGAATAAAAGGAGGTGAGTTGGAGACAGAAAGTTGGGAGGGGGGTTCCCAGTCTCCATCCATTTATGCTTTAGAGCTTTTTTTCTTGCCTGCATCTTCTATGGGAATCACAGAATCACCAAGGTTGGAAGAGACCTCAAAGATCATCTAGTCCAACCTGTCACCACAGACCTCATGACTAAACCATGGCACAATCCCCTCTTGAACACCTCCAGGGATGGGGACTCCACCACCTCCCTGGGCAGCACGTTCCAATGGCGAACGACTCTCTCTGGGAAGAACTTTCTCCTCGCCTCCAGCCTAAACTTCCCGCGTGGTAAGTACTTGCAAAACCATACTCAGGTTTCAAAATCATGGTGGGAAAAGTTTTCCCTACATTACTGCTCACAAGAAAAAAAGAGTGAACAAATATAATGGCATATTCAGCTATTTTCTAGTCCTGCATAATTAATCCTGTGCTCTGAATGGCTGGCAAAGGTCTAATATCACTGTTCTTTAAATAATGGATGGCATGTGCTTAAAGAACTCCAAGGACAGATATAAATTTTGCATGCTGCATTCATCTAGCCTATTAAATTGCATTTAGCAGTGGTCAACATCTGGAGTTTATAGCACTTTGCATATTATTTTAAAGACTATAATGCAGCAGTGTTCTTCCTCTTGACACTTTTGACTCTGAGTTAAATGGAAGCAGGAGTAAGCCCCAGCCTTCTCTTAGTACTGTCTGCTTAGAAAAGGATGAGATTCAGAGTGGAACATCTCCCTTATGATGAGAGGCTTGGAGAAAAGGAGACTGAGGGGTGACCTTGTTCATGTTCATAAAGATGTGAGGGGCAGTGTCAGGGGGATGGAGTCAGGCTGTGCTCAGTGATGTCCATTGATGGCACAAGGGGTAAAGGGTGCAAGCTGGAGCAGAGGAACAGAAGAAAAAAGTTTTCACTATGAAGGTGACAGAGCCCTGGAGCAGGCTGCCCAGAGAGGTTGTGGAGCCTCCTTCTCTGGAGATGTTCAAAACCCGCCTGGATGCATTCCTGCCCTAGGCAATCCTGCTCTAGCAGGAGGGTTGGAGTGGATGATCTTTCAAGGTCCCTTCCAACCCCCAACGTTCTGTGATTCTGCGGTTTTTCGATTCAAAGTTGATTCTGCCCCTGTACTCAGCACTGGTTAGGCCACACCTTGAGTCCTGTGTCCAGTTCTGGGCCCCCAGTTTAGCAAAGATGTTGAGTTGCTGGAAGGTGTCCAGAGAAGGGCAACAAAGCTGGGGGAGGGGTCTGGAGCACAGCCCTGTGAGGAGAGGCTGAGGGAGCTGGGGTTGCTTAGCCTGGAGAAGAGGAGGCTCAGGGGAGACCTTATTGCTGTCTACAGCTACCTGAAGGGTGGTTGTGGGCAGCTGGGGGTTGGTCTCTTCTCCCAGGCAACCAGCACCAGAACAAGACGACACAGGTTCAAGCTGCACCAGGGGAGGTTTAGGCTGGATGTTAGGAAGAAGTTCTTCATGGAAAGAGAGATTGGCCATTGGAATGTGCTGCCCAGGGAGGTGGTGGAGTCACCATCACTGGAGGTGTTTAGGAAGAGACTGGATGGGGCACTTGGTGCCATGGTTTAATTGATGAGATGCTGTTGGGTGATAGGTTGGACTCAATGATCTCAAAAGTCTTTTCCAACCTGGTTAATCCTATAAACTCTATAAATAATCTATGTGTGCCATGGAGACTACCTGCTAACAACTCTTGTCTGAACCTAACCAGAAATCAGAGAGAGCATCCCTTTACTTTGCATCCATCTGTGTGTGTGGTTGTTTATGTAAATAAAAATAATACTCAGGCTCTTTCTTTATCTCGGACCAGAAGATGACTCTGTTGCTCGGCTGATACGGTAAAAACGCCTTTTTAATATTCACATGCAGGAGTTTTGATAAGGCTATCTCTTGAGTAAACATCCCTCTTTGGCCACTGGATTTAATAAACTTAGGGGAAGCAGCTCCTTGCTAGCCTGTAGCACATTCTAAATCTGCATAAAGAAAAGGAACCTTAACTTATCTTCATAATTGCAGTTAAGTCTTGACAGGAAAGAAACAAACCAACCACCCAGCAACGCAACTGTGAAGTATAACGCAAGGGCTTGTTACAAGGACTTTTTTCCTTTAGAAGGAAAGGAAACCCTACTGGCTATCATGATTTGTTGTAAAGGCCTTTTTGTCGTTTAAAGAGCTCTTCTGTAGATATTTCAGATGCAGATTCCCCCAAAAGCACACCAAGTTGTGTTGCAGAAGTGGGAGCCCTCGAAACCAGCCATGCTCTCAGGCACCTTTTTGTTTCGGTGCTGTTAGACACACAGCTCTGTGTGCAACAAGAGGGGAAGGATATTAACATGAATGAGAACAGAGAACAGAGATGCAATAAAAATGGAAATTAAATAAAAACAAGATTAGATCTATTTAATAAATGCAAAGCCTGGGTCCCTTCAATCCCGGGAGCCAAAGTGAGGGTAGAGAAAGGCAAGTCCTTCAATTATTCATGGATACACATCAGCAGCAAGCAATTATTGCCTTTGGTTATAAGGATTCAGTTGGCATTGAGCACTTAAACCAGATGTCTTTTTCAAACAGAATCTATATAACTTTGACAAGACATTAGCACCTATCCTCAATTATCTCCTTATTGGATCCAAGCTGTCATCCAGGAGAATGTTTGAATTATAGCTGCGATCAAAATAAAATCTAGTGAGTTATAGTTGTGTTTCGGTGGAATTGTGGTCCCAACACACATATAGCTCCTCTTTGCTATGGTTTCATTGCAACAGGATGCAACAAGGCATCATTTTGGGAGCAAACTCCATTTGTCCCTCCCAGCTGTGGAGGTCTGATTCAATCTTCTTTGGATGTGGGCAGTTGCAAAGAGGCCTTCTTGGAAGAACATACAAGCATCTTTAAATTCCCACAAAGAATATTCCCTAAGTACATGAAAGGAGAGAAAAACAAAAGGAGAGAAAAGCAACCACCTTCCCATCACACCCCATCCCCCACCCCTCTGCTTATTGAGAGTGATAACAAAAGAAATTATTAGGTTAGTTAGTCATTTAAATTCTCCAGTGTGTTTTCTTCCCAGTGTATTTGCAGATTTGCATTTCTTCCTATCTCAGAGTAGCTTATCTGTCTCTCTAAGCTTTTGTTTTCAGCCTCTGTTTTCTTTATATCCAATTTTAGTGTGCTTTGACACTCCTTTTCAAATAAAAATGTAAAACATTGGATTAATGAATTAAACAAAGTGTTGAGCTTCCTATCTGCTCCTGTTTGTTGTGACTTTAAAACTTTATTGGGAATGCAGAACTAAAGGGAGAGCTTAATGAAGTTTATTTTCTTCGTCCACAGGCTGCTCGGTAAAGTCCAGCAGGGCAAGTCTGTCATGAGATATAGAATCATAGAATGGTCTAGGCCAGAAGGGACCTCCAAAGCTCATCAAGTCTGACCTCCCCACAGTCATCAGGGACATTCCCAGCTAGATCAGGCTGCTCAGGGTCTCACTGAGCCTCACCTTGAATATCTCCAGGGATGGGGTCCCAACCACCTCCCTGGGCAACCTTTTCCACCACCCTCATAGCAAAGAACTTCCTGCTACCCAATCTAAATCTGCCCTTCTGTGGTTTGAAGCCATTGTCTCTGGTCCTGCCACTGCAGGATTTTGTAAACAGGTACTGGCAGGCTACTCTTAGGTCTCCCCAGAGCCTTCTCTTCTCCATGCTGAACACCCCCAGCTCCCTCAGCCTGTCCTCATAGCAGAGGTGCTCCACCCCCCTCATCATTTTCATGGCCCTCTTCTGGACCCTTTCCATCAGGTCCATGTTGTTCCTATATTGAGGGCTCCAGACCTGTACGCAGTACTGCGGGTGAGGTCTCATCAGAGAAGAGTGGTAGAATCACCTCTGTGGATCTGCTGGCAATCATAGAATCATAGAATCAATAAGGTTGGAACAGACCTCAAAGATCATCAAGTCCAACCTGTCACCCAAGACCTCATACATCTTTTGATGCAGGCCAGGATGTGATTTGCCTTCTGTGCTGCAAGTTCACACTGTCTGATCGTGTCCAGCTTCTCATCCACCAGCACGCCAAGTCCTTTTCCTCAGGGCTGCTTTCTAACACCTCAACCCCCAGCCTGTACTGATAGCAAGGATTGTTCTGGCCCAGGTGCAGAACCCTGCACTTTCTCTTGTTGAACTTCATGAGGTTCACCTGGGCCACCTCTCCAGCGAGTCCAGGTCCCTCTGGATGACATCCTGTCCCTCTGGTGTGTTGACACCACCACTCAGCTTGATGTCATCTGCACACTTGCTGGTGGTGCACTTGATCCCACTGTCTATGTCATTGAGCAAGGGCTCCCAAAGGCAGGTCTCGTGTAAGGCTGCAGTGATGACAGTGTTCGCTTTCTTGTGTCTTAAATGCCCAGGCTCTGTACACAAGCATGCAAATGCCCACTTTCTAGACCAATGTGACCTGGGCCCACAGGTAGCCCAACTAAGCAACCCTATTTGTGAGACTTGGAGGATGGAGCTTCAGCTCATACAGTCTGCGATGGTGACAGTGACAGTCATTGGACCTTCTAAGTAAGAAAGGCTCCTCTGTGGAAAGCATGAAGGAGCTTATGTTGTGTTGCATATGTTTTATTGCCTCTAGAGACAAACTTTACTCAGCTTTGCTGTTTTCAAGTCAGGCCTCTTCCAGAGGGAAAGAAAGGTACATTTTATTGTGTTCTAGCCTGGGGCATGAGGACCCAAAGATAGCTGCGACTATTTTCTCCGCCTCCAGTGCTACTGAAATAGTAAAGGCAGGCTGTTGAGCTTACAGGTTCAGTTGTTGCTTTGCAGGACAGAAGCATACACCCCACATGGGCTAAATGACTGCTGATTTTCAGGCATGTATGGTTTACAATACAATACAATACAATACAATACAATACAATAAATCCAGGTTGGAAGAGACCTTCAAGATCATCGCGTCCAACCTATCAACCAATCCAACCCACCTAAATACAATACAATACAATACAATACAATACAATACAATACAATACAATCCACCCCACCTAAACAACTAAACAACTAAACTGTGGCACCAAGCACCCCATCAAGCCTCTTCTTGAACATCTCCAATGAAGGTGACTCCACCACCTCCACGGGCAGCCCATTCCAATGGGCAACCACTCTCTCTGTATAGAACTTCCTCCTAACATCCAGTCTAAACCTGCCCTGGCGCAGCCTGAGACTGTGTCCTCTTGTTCTGGTACTGGCTGCCTGGGAGAAGAGACCAACCTCTGCCTGGCTACAACCTCCCTTCAGGTAGTTGTAGAGAGCAATAAGGTCACCCCTGAGTCTCCTCTTCTCCAGGCTAAGCAACCCCAGCTCCCTCAGCCTCTCCTCACAGGGTTGTGTTCCAAACCCCTCACCAACTTTGTTGCCCTTCTCTGGACACGCTCCAGCAAGACCACATCCTTCCTAAACTGTCTGGAGTTTCAAGCCAAGAATACTGAGGTTTCAGGCTGACTAATGAAAAGGGTGGCAGGTCACAAATAGCTTGCACTGTCAGTTAAATGCCACCCCATACAGGCCAGCTATCTCTGAAGGATGTAATTCCTGGTTCTTATGTAATCCTTATGGACTTCTTAATGGGAGTTTAATTAATGCCCCAGGTAAACAAAGGGCCTGGCAAAGGTAATTTTCAATACTTAGTTTTGGTGGCAGCTGTGTTGTAGGGGATGCATGTTCAATGCATTCTGCCTGCACTGTTGCAGAAAATATCATCTGGGCTTTGGGGCTAGACTGCTGCCTCATTAAGGCTGGCCAGAAGGGAAGGCTTGGTTCTCCTGCAGCCTGAAGCAAAACAACGTGCTTTTCCCCCATCCAGTCCAAACCTGCAGATCTTTAAACCATGAGAAGTTTGAGCATACTCATGGAATTTGATTAGTAAACTCACAGAACCAAAACCACCCAACAAATTAAGGCCAGTTCAATGAAGAATAAATCTTAAAACGTATTGCAAGTGATAAAAATCCACAAATGGAATCGAGAAAGCCATTGGATTGCAAAAGGTGATGCCATGGTAATAAAGACTTCAGGATCACAGTACATTTGTGACAGTGACACCTTGGGGGCTCACTGAAGCTGTAAGTGAAGCACTAAGGTTTCGATCTGGCTCCCTGAGAAAAATGTGTATTTAGCATGTCTGGAGCCCCACTGCTCAGAGACTGTGGATCTTCTGCATTAACAGATTCAAATCAGGGGATGCAATAATATTGTCCCTGCCCCAGGAAGTCTGTAAGCCCAGATAGCCAAGTAATCAAACACAGCTTATAGCCCATATTCCTTCTGCCTCAAACCAGTATTTGTTACTTGGGAGGGAAGCAGCACAGATTGCCTCCTCCTGCACAGACTGCCCAAGTACATCCTCCCCTGGGTTTGTTTCTACCTCTATGCTCTGGCACAACCTAGGTAGAAGCACTTTGGGTTTGCTTCTTTTGTTTTGTTTTTTTCCTTTGGGAGCATCTCTTTTCAAACATTAACTGAGCATCCAAGAAAGCAGCACTTTGCATTTGAAACATAAATGTGGCATGGGGGGGGGGGGGGGGGGGGGGGGGGATGGGGAGGAAAAGGCAAAAAAATTAAATCCTCCTCTTCCCTGGCAAAGAATACTGCTTTTGTCTTAGGGAACATCCTTTATCATTCAGATATGCTGCTGCAGCACTCAGCCATGCCAAACATCTATTCAAAGGGAATTCTTTTTGATTTTCCTTTCATTCCATACCTCATACAATGTTCCAAGACAGCAATCATTATCTAGTGGTTATTCAGCTGGATAGTCCCACCATTATCTTAATTGTTCATCCAACCTTGCTGCAATCCTTGCAGCCACCACTGCTTATTTCAAAGCTCTGGCTTCAGCTAGTGGGTGGAAAGGAAAAGCTTTAACCTTGGGGTAGAAACAGCGAAGGGAAAAACTGATATTAAGAATTTAAAGGTTATTTAAAAGAGTGGAGAGTAGAGGGAGGAGCAAAGGCTGTGGTTATTAGTAACTATCTTCAAGCAATTTTCACACTGAGGAAACCAATACTATAATACTGTATGATGCTGATACATATGCATAGTACCAAGCTAAAGGCTTGCAGCCTTTTATCTGAGATCTTCCCTAAGCTTGGTAGGAAAGGCTATTTCTATTATATATGTAGGATATATGTTTGGTCATGGGTATGTCTGATGCCTTTAGATGTGCCCTTTGTGAAAGGATCATCTATTAAAGAGAGTGTAGTGCTCCTGACAACTTTTTCCTCATGAGTTAACAGCACATATTGATGAAAAATCCCTCTGCAGGCACATCTGCACCATTTCACAGGAAATAAATTTTGAAGCCAAGGAAAAATCTAAACAACGACTGGGCAGTCTGCAGAAAATTGGAGCCAGTGGGATTAACTAATTAAGAAAAGAAAAGGAAAACAAAACAAAAAAAGAATGATTGCTGTAACTGTATCTTGTGAGGAGGTCAGGTGGCTGTTTCTCATCACTCATAATGTGCCAACACAGTATCACCACAGTATCACCAAGGTTGGAAGAGACCTCAAAGATCATCGAATCCAACCTGCCAAACATGACTGCATTCTTCTAAATGTTGCCCTTTGTGTTCTTCCAGTTTATGGATTGGCTTTGTGAAGGGGCACAAGGGAGGTAAGGAGAGAGTGGAAGTTTTTTTCCTTCCCTGCTATGCCTAGTAAGAGCTTCAGAGGAATAGAATAGAATAGAATAGAATAGAATAGAATAGAATAGAATAGAATAGGAATGGAATGGAATGGAATGGAATGGAATGGAATGGAATGGAATGGAATGGAATGGAATGGAATGGAATGGAATAGAAGTAGAATAGAATAGAATAGGAGTGGAATGGAATGGAATGGAATGGAATGGAATGGAATGGAATGGAATGGATGGAATGGAATGGAATGGAATGGAATGGAATAGAATAGAATAGAATAGAATAGAATAGAATAGAATAGAATAGAATAGAATAGAATAGAATAGAATGAATGGAATGGATGGAATGGAATGGAATGGAATGGAATAGAAGTAGAATGGAATAGAATAGGAGTGGAATGGAATGGAATGGAATGGAATAGAACTGGAATGGAATGGAATGGAATAGAATAGAATAGAATAGAATAGAATAGAATAGAATAGAATAGAAGTAGAATGGAATGGAATGGAATGGAATGGAATGGAATGGAATGGAATGGAATGGAATGGAATAGAAATGGAATGGAATAGAATAGAATAGAATAGAATAGAATAGAATAGAATAGAATAGAATAGAATAGAAGTAGAATGGAATGGAATGGAATGGAATGGAATGGAATGGAATGGAATGGAATGGAATGGAATGGAATGGAATAGAACTGGAATGGAATGGAATAGAATAGAATAGAATAGAATAGAAGAGAATAGAATAGAATAGAAGTAGAATGGAATGGAATGGAATGGAATGGAATGGAATGGAATGGAATGGAATGGAATGGAATGGAATGGAATGGAATGGAATAGAATTAACCAGGTTGGAAGAGATCTTTGAGATCATCGAGTCCAACTATCACCCAACACCATCTCATCAACTAAACCATGGCACCAAGCACCTCAGCAAGTCTCTTCCTAAACACCCCAACTCCCTCAGCCTCTCCTCACAGGGCTTGTGCTTGAGACCCCCCCACCAGATTCTATGAAGAATTTCTTCCTAACATCCAGCATAATCCTCCCCTGGCACAGCTTGAGGCTGCATCTTCTTGCTCTGGTGCTGTCTGTGGAAGTTCACCTGCTGGAGTTGGGCCACCTTCCCTTGCATGCATTCCTGGCAGGCCTGCAAAAATGGAAGTGCAGTTAGCTCACCTTTGCTGGGGGAGTGTGAGGTGGTGGGTACAGGACAGAGCTGCAGCTCCAAGACACCTCATACTTACTGGGAAAGGGTACCCAGAAACAGGGGTGCCTGCACCACCTTCCACTAAGATGAACAGCACCTTAGGAAGCAAAAAACAGGAATCTCTGAAGTTGTTTTTTTCTCACAAGAGATGATCATTGACTCCTGAATAAGGAACTCTTGAAGAGAGAAAGAAGTTGCCTTTGCATCCCACTCAAATCACAGGCTGGATGAAACTGAGCCACACACAAGGGTTATGCCCAATCCACTTTGTTGTCCAGCGGGGCTCCAGCCAAGCCCCCTTGGCTTTACTTCTGACACGAGTTTGGTGTTGAAATCAGTGTGAACTGTTGCAGAGAACAGAACAATATTTTGCTTACGTGGTTCTGTTTCTCTTGCCTGGCTTGTTTCAAGGATTTGCCTGGCTGAAAGATTGAGATACAATACACAAAAGAGTGGTGGTGAGACAGTGTGAAGGAAACCTACAGATCCCAGATGACACATGTGCTGCCCCAGAGGGGTACTTTCATTTTCTCTGGGGGACAAAAAACAAGAAGGAAAGATTCATGCAGTGAAGTACCCATCTCCTCTGAACATTAGGCACCTCAGCTGGGACAGTCATTTCACCTGAGGATTGCCTCTGCCCAGACAAGCTGCTGCGCTGAGCTGCACCGAAGCAATCATCAGATCTTGGCTGCAAAGTATGTGTGCACTGCCAACCAGCACTGCTCTGCTTTGGAGCTAAGGCTGCTGATGGGCACATGGTGAGTGCTGGTGATGTGAATGCACGGGGCTTGGGCACACCACAGGTGCCCATATCGCTGTCCCAGTTCTGACAGGTGAAGAAACCAACCAGTGCAGACAACCTGTTGTGCACCCCAGGAAACCAGAGATAATTTGCTTTTCATTCAAGGAAGACTGCCTCTGCAATGGTGTGGTCACATTTCTTCACCCCTTTGCCCGACTTGTTTCTTACTTCTGAACTACTCCACAGAAAACAATAGCTTCAAAGCGAGTGGTGCCTGTGCATAACATTTTGTCATTTGGTCTAATTTTCTGTCTCTGCTTTTCTAATCACTGCCAATTCTGTCTTCAGGTCTCAATTGCTCCATTTTTTATCTAAGCCTCCAGAAGCTATTTCTATGGCAGTCTTCTGTTCATTTCCCCATTATTTCTTAGCTGAAACTTTCCAATTATTTTTGTCTTTACTTAAAAGACTTTGCTGCTTCGAGTTCACCCTGGGCAACTTCATTATTTTCCTTTCCAGCTATCTATCCAGTGTCAATTACAGGACCATTTTTTGCTCTGCTAACAAAGCAATGATAGTCCAGTCCAGTTTTCTAATAGAGTGATAATGGTGCTTGACTCACTGGTTTGGTTTTTTGGGTGGGTTGTTTTTTTTTTCCTCATTGCTCGTGGATTTCAACCTAATTTGTGAAATCCATTTGTATTTTAAATGCCTTGCAGTGGAAATGTGGTGATCTTCTCAAGGAGTGGAGGACAGGGACACAGGGCATCGTTGCCACCCTGTTAACTTTGACCTCCCTTTGCATGGAGCTGTCTACTGTAACGAAGGTAAAAAGGGATCAATACCAAAGGGCTGATTTGTATTGATAACTGTGCCTAGTTAGCAGCATTTCTAAGGCACTTGACACCACTGAGCCAAAGAGCTGACCTTGATATAAGAATGTAGTGCCTCATTACAGTGAGAAGAACACTAAGAATAAACAGTGCCAGGGTTTGCTTGATTGGATGGTGTTAGGTAATAGGTTGGACTTGATGATCTCAGAGGTCTTTTCCAACCTCGTTAATTCTGTGATTCACTTCTTTTATAGGTGCTGATTTCTCCTGGTAGTTTGTAAGCCTTTGCCTTTACAGTGCCTCAGTAAGCTGTGATTAGAAGCATACATTCATGAGAGCATCAGCTTCAGATATTTTGGAGATACTTAGGTCTGGAGCTGAAAACAGCTATTTGCATGCAATAACTGCCTTCCTGATTAATGAAACCTAAAGTTCAGGCTTAATTTCCTTGAAATTTCAGCAATTCTGTTAATCTGGAGCTAAAATCGTTGCTTTGCAGATTCCCCTTGAGGTTTCCATTGTGAGGAGCTATGCTGCAGTGGGATGAGTGATGCTGACTCATGTTCCTTGGTGATGATGTTCCTGTGTAATCACATTCTCTTTCTTCCTGTAGGAGCTATTTATGGCAGTTAATAAGGTACAGAAAAGTGGTGTCTTTGTGGAAGGGAAAATGGTAGAGAGACCCAGCTGGTGTTTCCTCAAGTTCTGAAGCCTTTCCATGAGCAGGGATGTCAGAGATGGAGGATGTGGCTCCTTTGGATAGGTGTGACTCCCACTTGCCTATACATAGACATGGGGGGGGGTATGCTTAGACAGTTGGAAGTGTATATTTAAAACATTACTTGTTAGGTGGGAGACTGACCCCAGCCTCACCAACACTTCCTGTCAGGGAGTTGTAGAGAGCAATGAGGTCTCCCCTCAGCCTTCTCTTCTCCAGACTGAACAGCCCTAGTTCCCTCAGCTGCTCCTCACCAGACCTGCACTCCACAGCCTTCAGCAGCTTCATTGCCCTTCTCTGGACACACTCCAGCCCCTCAATGTCCTTCTTGTGGTGAGGGGCCCAAGAAGATACAATCTTTAGAAGGATCTATCATTAACCCTACAAATAGTTAATTGTAACTACTATCCTAAGATAGCATGAAGTTCCTGCAGGAGAGAAGTTCCTCCTTGAGAGATCATTTTTAGCACAAATGGTGTTAGAAGGGTCATTTTCCCATGGTGAAAGGAAAAACAAATTAAGAGGAAAGAACTGCATTTTGGTCCTTGTGATGCTGCTGTGTTTACAGAAGCCTAAGGCAGAAGTGTGGCCTTCAGCTTTCCCTGATGGCTCCAGCAAGCCTGCAGTACCCATTCCTCTCTTTCATAGCCTGCTTTGAAAGTGCAAGAACTTCATCTGCTGCCCAGGAAGCCACAAAGGGACTTTATTTCAAGCTGTTTGTTAGAAGCCTGGATTTCTACTGAGATCACAAATAGGTGTATGCCCTTCCCTGGGGCATGCTGTCTGGAGCTTGTGCCACACACACTGCTGCTACCCAGTTCTTCTCTGTTTTCAGATCATTAGAAAGCCTCCACCAAACTGATAATTAAACTCCAAGGAGGTATGCATCAGTGCACAGCCTTACCTGCCTTGCACTTGGCTTCCTCTGCAGCTGCTCTCTGTGAAATGGTCCAGGCCAGGAGTCTGCAGAATTTCAGGGCTGTTAAACTTCCTGAGCTGATCAGGAGATGCATCTTGCAGGGTCTTTTGTGGCTTCATAAAATAACTGCTTTGCTAGCACGTTGCACAGCAATGTACATGCATGGGGCTTGTGCTTCCTACCAGGCACTGCTATTAATTTACATCAGGAAACAATTTTGCTTTACAAATATACGATAAGAGAAAGTCATTGCTCAAAGTCACTGTGCCCTGAGTAGTCAGATTAAGAATTGCTAATAGTGAGCTCTCCAGAAAACAGGGAATTTGTTTGGAGTATTATTAGCTTTTTGATGCAAGTGCCTAATGAAAGAATTGTATATTGTGATTAAGTGCAGAAACTGGTGACAGGGCCAGACATCCTTGGTGAATTATGTTTAGCCATGAGAATGTGCTGTTTCAGATGGCAGAAGGATGCAAACAGCAGCTCTCAGCTCATGGCTGCAACCTGTTTCTGCAGCCAGAATGCCAACCCTGAAGGTGCTTCACAGAACCTCAGAATGTTAGGGGTCGGAAGGGACCTCAAAAGGTCGTCCAGTCCAACTCCCCTGCCAGAGCAGGATCACCTAGAGCAGATCAGCCAGGAATGCATCCAGGCAGGTTTTGAATGTCTCCAGAGGAGGAGACTCCACAACCTCTGTGGGCAGCCTGTTCCAGTGTTGTGACCCTCACAGTGAGAAAAGGTTTCATGTTTCCATGGAACCTCAGCTTCTACCCATTGCCCCTTGTCCTGTCACTGGGCATCACCAAGTTCTTCATTCTTTTCTGAGGTGTATATGGCTAGATAGATACACACATATACCTCAGACTCACAGAATCACCAAGGTTGGAAGAGACCTCAAAGATCATCAAGTCCTTTGAAGCTTTCCCTTCTGACAGTCTTTCTGTTGCTGATTCCATTCCTGGGCTGCTTCTTTCCCTCTCTTTTTTTCACTGCCAAGCAGATTCAAGAAAGTTTATCTCAGATTCCACCCAGGTTGCTCTCTTACCATTTTAAATGGCCACCAGGAGATAAGTAGCTCATACTGAAATGATCTCTCGCTGAGAAACTTGGAATAATTTAGGAGAGAGTCTTAACTTTAAGACTGTGTCGTTACTCATATCTGGGGGAGTTTGTATTTGAATAATGCCAATTAAAAGTGCCCTTAGAAGCAGCTGAAATAGAAATAACTTCTGAGGCCTGTGTTGCTTTCTAATTATAGCCTGCTCAGAACTCGAGTCCCATGGCACCCAGCACACACTTCTTAGATGACTTTCACGGAATGTTTTTTCCATCTTGCACTGAATTTCTAGTGGTTCCATGGGGTTGGATGCTCTGGCAGTGGGCTGCCAGCATTCCCTCTAGGAATCACTTCTGTACACTCATATTTTTTTCTCTTTTTTCTTTGTCAGAAAGGTTTTTCTGTTCTGAAACCAATGCCCCTCTGGCTTTTGCTGTCATTCTGTTGTTTCTAATCTCCTCGCTTTGATGTTGGTGTTCTTTTAACTGCTGGCACCTCATGCAGACCTCACTTGGTCACATTCATTCTGTTGAGCCCTTTATCATGGAATCATAGGCTCAGTCAGGGTTGGAAGGGACCACAAGGATCATCCAGTTCCAACCCCCCTGCCATGGGCAGGGACACCTCACACTAGATCAGGCTGGCCAGAGCCTCAGCCAGCCTGGGCTTAAACACCTCCAGGGATGGGGCCTCAACCACCTCCCTGGACAACCCATTCCAGGGCTTCACCACTCTCACGGTGAAGAACTTCTTCCTCACATCCAGTCTGAATCTCCCCACCTCCAGCTTCATTCCATCCCCCCTAGTCCTATCACTACCTGATAGCCTAAGAAGTCCCTCCCCAGCCTTCTTGTAGGCCCCCTTCAGATGCTGGAAGGCCACAATGAGGTCACCTCGGAGCCTTCTTTTCTGCAGACTGAACAGCCCCAACTCTTTCAGTCTGTCCTCACAGGAGAGGTGCTCCAGCCCTCTGATCATCCTCGTGGCCTCATTTAAGACCTCCTGGCTCCCAACAAGTTCTGCTGGTTTTTGGAACAAACACCAACATTTCAGTGCTAGCTTTCTTGGTGCAGAAGTGGCAGAGGAATAGAATAGCTGTGTTAGGGGTTGGGGATACCAGGGTGCGATTGAATTTTCCACATATTAAAACATTCTTGAGAGATCTGAAAAGCATCCCACACCCACAAGAAGATTCTTCTGAAAGCATACAAAGTCAGGAGAGGGGATGAGAGTTTTCCTGTGTTAGTGGAGTCATAGTCAACAATTTTCATCCCTTGGGATCTTCTACCAGACAGCAGAGCCTATAGAAGCCTTTGTGGTGTGCTGGGACCACATTGAGGCCGTAGCAAGGAAAAGCTCCAGCTGCATCATCTCTTTCTGAGGCAGCAGCTGGTGTTTGTTCAATAAGAGAAAAATCTGCTTTGAATATTTCTGCTGGAGTCAAGCAGTACATTTAAATAAGAGAGCTGCACTCTGCTTCTTCAAGGAATGCTCTTCCTTTCACAGGGCTAAGTAGCTATGACTTCCCCACAAGTAACCTGCTGAATTAGCTTTTCTCTGCATCTTCCACCTCCACTTATTTCCAGGCTTCTTCCTTCAGCCTTCCAGCTTCCACAGGATTTATCTGAGGAACTAATTTTAGGCTCCAGCTCCTGCAAGCTGAGATATTGACACAGCCTAAGCCCAGAGTCCTGCAGGAGCAGGGGGGATTGCCGAGACATCACATTTCTGGGAGATGAGAAATCTATAATCAGAGCCTGTAAGGCACGTCAGCTGCCTGGCTCTGTCTGTTGAATAAGCACAAAGCAGCAGGGAACATGTTCTATTTAGAAGGGTTTTGCTGAGGGGAGATTTAGACCAGGTATAAAGAGGACATTTACAATGAGGGTGATCAAACGCTGGCCCAGGTTGCCTAGAGAGGTGATAGATCCCTGAAAGCATTCCAGGGCAGTCTGGACAGGGCTCTGAGCAATCTGCTGTAGTTGAAGCCATCCCTGCTCCTGCAGGGGACCTGGACTAGATGACCTCATTGCTCTCTACAACTACCTGAAGGGTGATTGTAACCAGAAGGGGGTTGGTCTCTTCTCCCAGGCAACCAGCACCAGAACAAGAGGACACAGTCTCAAGCTGCGCCAGTGGATGTTTAGGCTGGAGGTGAGGAGAAAGTTCTTCACAGAGAGAGTCATTCACCATTGGAATGTGCTGCCCAGGGGGGTGGTGGAGTCATCATCCCCGGAGGTGTTCAAGAGGGGATTGGATGTGGCACTTGGTGCCATGGTTTAGTCATGAGGTCTTGGGTGATAGGTTGGACTTGATGATTTTGAGGTCTCTTCCAACCTTGGTGATTCTGTGATACTGTAATACTGTGATACCTATAAAGGCCCCCCGAGCCCAAACCATTCTATCATTCTGTTGCCTTCTCATACAATTTCTATTTCATGTGGGTGTCCAACTGTCCAGGCATGGACAGAGCAGCACTGCTGAGCTCCAGCAGGCAAAGGACTGTTTTGCTGTGTGGTGTTAGTGACTCCATGGCACAATTCAACATGACCTTTATTCTTGGATTCTTGCTACTTAAGCAACAAGTAGCTTACACTGCTGGAAAGGCTTTGCAGTTGCAGCAGTTCAGCAGTTCAAGCACCTATATAGGCTGGGCAGGGACTGGCTTAAGAGCAGCCCTGAAGAAAAGGACTTAGGGGTGCTGGTGGATGAGAAGCTCAACAGGAGCCAGCAGTGAGCATTTGCAGCCCATAAAGCCAATCACATCCTGGGCTGAATCGAGAAGCATAGTCAGCAGGGAGAAGGAGGTGATTCTCCCCCTCTACTCTGCTTTGGTGAGACCCCAACTGGAGCACTGTGTCCAGTTCTGGACCCTCTAGTACAGGAAGGATCTGGAGGTGCTGGAAGGTGTCTGGAGACGGGCCACAAGGATGAACAGAGGGCTGGAACTGCTCTCCTATGAGGACAGTCTGAGAGGGTTGGGGCTCTTCACTCTGGAGAAGAGATGGCTCCATTGAGACCTTATTGTGGCCTTCCAGTATCTGAAGGGGGCCTACAAGAAAACTGGGGAGGGACATTTTAGAGTGTCAGTTAATGATAGAATTAGGGGGGGACGGGAAAAAAAAGTAGAAATAGGTAAATTCAGATTGGATGTTAGGAAGTTCTTCCCCATGAGGGTGGTGAGACACGGGTTCAGGTTGCCCAGGGAGGTGGTAGAAGCCTCATCCCTGGTGGTTTTTAAGGCTCACACTCTGAGCAACCTGCTGTAGTGTGAGGTATCCCTGGCCATGGCAAGGGGGGGTGGAACTGGCTGATCCTTGAGGTCCCTTCCAAACCCTGACAATTCTGTGATTGTATTCTGCCTGCACACATGCACATGAAGGCTTCACCTGGCTCGAGGCATCAGGGTGACAGTAGCATCGTGACAGGGATTTCACAGCAATATTCCAGGCTGAACAGGTAGGTGTTGGGTTTCAATGCCATTGCTTTCTTTTCACTAGTACATGGCTCTCCTGGATGCTTTATTATTGAGTTCTACCCCCCAAAAAAAAAGATAAGAGGGAAAAAAAAGGGCAGAACATTTATAATTTAAGGGATAAATAATCAAGTTGCTGGAGGGTGAAAATACCATGAAAGTTATTAACTATGGTGGGAATGTCTATTTAAAATGGTAATGAAAAGCAGCTTGCTCTGTAACTAAACTATTAAATACAGGCACAAACAACAGTTTCAATCAAATCAAAGCCACTGGTATCATGTAGCTTGCACAGAGTTTACCTGAGGACCTGGCATTTTGCTTTCCTGAATATTAGATTCTGAGGAAGCATCTGGCAGGCTTGTAGGGTTCACTTGATGCTCTGCTCTGACCACTGGTCTTGTTGGAGGTGCACCAGAGCACATTTTTTTTCTGCCAGGATGAGCAGAGTGGGGACTGAAACTGGGAGCTGAGGGTGTGTTGCAATATGGTCAGCACCAGTGTCACTGTGATTTGAAGGGAGCAGGATCTAGCCCACGGTACATTTTGTTGCAGGGCACGGCTGAGCACACTGCAACCTGTGGGTCGTCTCATCCTCTAAGAGGCACCTAAGAAATGCTGGAACACTGTTTACTGGTTTTGGTAAGGTTGAGTCCCCAAGAGGACACAGTCTCAGGCTGCGCCAGGGGAGGTTTAAGCTGGATGTTAGGAAGAAGTTCTATACAGAGAGAGTGATTGCCCATTGGAATGGACTGCCTGGGGAGGTCATGGAGTCACCTTCATTGGAGGTGTTCAGGAGGAGACTTGATGGGGTGGTTGGTGCCATGGGTTAGTTGTTTAGGTGGCTTGGATTGGTTGATAGGTTGGACGCGGTGATCTTGAAGGTCTCTTCCAACCTGGTGTATTGTATTGTAGTGTATTGTAGTGTATTGTATTAAATCTGCTGCTCTGCATTCTGCCTGTGACTTCTTCTGAACCAGCCCCAGCCCACAGCCTGCACTCCAAACCCTACCTTCACCCTCCCTCAGGAAGTAACAGTCCTGGGGTGCCTTCCCTCACCAGCCAATATCTCCAAGCCTCTTACACTTCATTGTGCCTTTCATTTAGCTTTTGTTATCATCCTCTTCTGCCTTTGGTTCCCAGCCATTACTTGGCTCCCTACTTAAAATGCACAGATACTGGTGTCATGCTCAGGGAAAAGGGAAAAAAAACAACCCTGCTCAGACCTGAACAGGTGACCAGTGGCCTGCAGAGAAGCCTGAGAGGAACTGATTTGCACAGAGCAGGCAGATTAATGAAATCAAGAAACTGATCTGACTGGCAAGAGGACAATGAGGAAGACCTCTTTGCAGCTGCAGTGATCTCAGCTGATGCGAAATGCAAAGACAGAATTAGTATTTCTCCTCACATGTCCCTGGGAGGCACTAAGCCCTGGCTGCATTTATAAAAGCAAGAGGCTCTGCTGAGTGTTGCACAAAGACATAAAGCTGGGGCAGTGGCAAACACACGATTATAAATTCACAAAACTTATTTTCATCCCATTGCTATTTATTTCCAAGACCACAGCCGTGCTCACTGTCTCCGGCTGCTCCCATCCATCACTTTTATCAGCCCTTCCCTTCAGTCATCCACCACTCTTGCCACGCTGGGGTGTGTGTTTTCAACTGCTTTCACTGTGAGGTGAAAGCAAATGCCTGGATATTTTCTTAAACTACTGAGAGTGAGGGCAGGAAAAGCAGCTAGGAATTAGAGCTATTAATCTTAGGAAGGATGATTTGTGCCATTTAATTCCTTACCCATGCTCTGTATCACAAACTGTGGCTTTCTAGACTTCATCCTCTACTGGGCAAATAAGAATGCAAATGCTCACACAGGTGTCGTAGATGGTTTTATTCTAAGCAGGGGAAATCATTTGCAATCTGTGTAACATTACATCTACAGGTCCTGGAGAATTCAGCATGAAAACCACTTAGATCAGTGTGCAAAGCCAACAGCACATCCAGAGTGTTACAGACTTGATCGTTTCCTTTGAGTGCAAACTTCCCTGTACGAACCCGAACCCGTATGGACCTGCGATAGCAGCTGCCATTACAGCTCAGAGACACACATTTCCTTGCCAGGCCTTCCCTGTAGCACAGGATTCAAAACACACTTTTCAACCACAAAAGGAAAACCAAACCCTACTGTGCTGAGCTCTCCTTGTCTGCAGCCAGGATTTACCAGGTGCGCTGGAGACAATTCGATCCCGGTGGAACTGTGTCAGAGGGGGGATGCAGAGCAAACAGAGCTCCTCTTTCACTGCCTCAAGACAGTGATGCCTGCAGCAGTGAGAATAAAGGTCTGTCTGGGAGGACAAAATGGTTCAATCATTCAGAAATCTTTTTCAGGAACCTGAAACTCAAGAAGCCAAGGAGTAAAAATGATTTCCTTTTTAATGTGCTGAGCCTAGCTTGGGGTTTTAAAGAGATGAGTAAGTTGTCAATACTGAGTCTGTTCAGTACTGCAACCAAGACAGGAGGTAGGATTCTCCCCACATTAATTAGCCACAGCATGTTCATTAGTGTGAGTCAAGACACAGCCAGGCCTTCAGCCTACAAACTGTAAATCCCATGAGGAACCACTGCTTAAGTTAGTTTAGTGCTGAACTAATTAATTGTAGGCAGTAAATAACTAATGCAGTGGTTTTCACCATTGTATTGGTCAGAGCATAAACTAATCCAGAGGTTCTGGATTTGGTATCTGTTGGCATCCAGAGTCAGAGGGACAATCTCACTACTGAGATGATGACATTCTGCTTGCCCACCCACATCCCTTTATGTGAAACCCTACTGCACAAAGGCAAAGGCTGACATCCCAGTTAGAACCCAGCAGCTCACAGAAAGGAGGTCATACTGCTCACCCAGCAAATAAATCCTACCTTTCACTTGCCCCTTATTCCACTCACAGCTTCCTCCTCCCTTCACCATTCTCCAGCTTCTTTCCTTGAAATCCAAGCTCCACTCTGGGCCAGCACATTTCCTGTGGTGTGAACAGGACCACACTGGAGCACAACTCTGCAGCCCCCCAGATGTGAAGAGCCTTCCCCCACATCCCAAAGGAGCTGTGCTAATGAAGGGCTGGGGCTGATATCATTGTAATGCTCAAATAAGAGCAGCAAAGGTGTGCAACCATGTGCCCAAGGGAACAGCTGCTTTACAGCCAAAAAAGGAAGGGAGGAGATGAATAGGTGAGACAGTCTCTCATTACCAGACATGACTTCACCTATAGGCCTTCCTCTTGCCTCACAGCAATGACACTGCCTTTCTTTCCCAGCAATTCATGCATTTCAAAGGGCCAACAGCATAAAAGGAATCTAAAAATAGGTTAAAGCCTGAAACCAAAGAACAGCTGTTTCATTAGCAACAAGAGAAGCAGAAGGGGAAAAAATTGTAGGACAGAGCTCCCTGAGTGTGCCAAATGACTTGGATTTTAGGTACTTTATGTGTTTTAGGTACTTTGTGTACTTTATGTATTTTATGCTGTCCTACAAAACTTTTTCTAGTAGCTGGACACATTTCAGACATGCCCTAACTGATCCAGCTAGGACCTTCCATGAGTGTGCTCTTCTCTCCTGATGCTGAGCAGCATGTTATCAGACATCCTACAGGATCACCTTGCACTGGAAAAGGAAGCTTGCAGGAGCCAACCATCAAGTAGCAGCAGGAGGTAAGCTGTTGGAGAAAGATCCCAGTGGAAGAGAGACAAAGTCTGCTGGGAGCTGCACCATGGCTGTGCTCTGACACAACAGCTGGAACACAGACTCTGAACTCAGCTTTATAAGGTATAGGCTGCACAAGGTGGATTCTGGATGGGGTGCTTCATGCCATGGTTTAGTTTATTAGATGGTGTTGGATGATAGGTTGAACCCAATGATCTTGAAGGTCTTTTCCAACCTGGTTAATTCTATTCTATTCTATTCTATTCTATTCTATTCTATTCTATTCTATTCTATTCTATTCTATTCTATTCTATTCTGTTCTGTTCTGTTCTCTGCATCCTGCACATCCTTGACTTCTGTAGAGAAGAAATCCCTTCCATGCAGATCAATGTTCACCCTTTACCCAAAGACTCTGATTCATGCAAATGCTGATCCCAACTTTGAAAGAGCCTGGACAGGCCAAGTTCTTCAGCTGTCTTGAAATGACAACCTAAAACCAGAATGCAAATGGTGAGCAGAACAAAGCAGGATTCAGTATGCTCAGTCCAGCCACGATTCACTGTGTTAGCTGGGAAGAAAGCAAGTGGAAGCCCACTCTGTGTGTGAACACACGGATATTCCAGTTTAGATCTGGCACTGGATTCAACAAGACTGTGTTTAGGGATGACAGCTCTCAGAGCTCATGATTATACCATCAAGCTGTTTTCATCATCTTAGAAATGCTCAGCATGACCCAGCCTTCCCTCCAGAAGCTTCCTCCAGCCCACAGCATGCTCTATGTATGGCACAGGAGGCAGAAGGGGGGGTGGGACACATGTGGGGGCATGTTGTTGGAGGTGTCACAATGAGTGCACTATTGAGGTGCAGCTGATACTCTTGCCCCTACAGCAGGAAGCCTCTTTGCTTAGTTTCAGCAAAAGGTTAAGGAAAATCAGCAGCCTTGGGGGAGCTACAGAGAACTGGCAGGTTTGGCTGTATCAGGAGGGGTCAAGACAAAGCCACAGGGCAAAGGGGGGCTGGGATGGAGCAAGAGAGAAGGGGTTGTCAATGGAAAAACAGATGTTTGAGAGGGAAGGCAACTAAAAATCCTTCTCTTCTGACTGGATGGAGGTTGTACAGGTGGAGACTGTGTGGCCCTAAACTAGAACCAACAATACTTTTGACGGTAGCAAATGACCACAGCCAACTCAAGTGTTTGGCTGACAAACCCATCACCTGAAGAGATGCTGCTGTTTGGGAAAAGCAAAGCAAAAGACAGCTTTCTGCACTGCCTCTCTTGCACTGTTTGCTTCAGCTTTAGCCCTGGAAGATATCTAGTGCTTCAGAGACCCTAGCAGACAGGGGTAGAACTGATCTGGATAAATCAGTTAAGAGGTCCCCAGCAGCACTACTCGGATTAGACTCTCTTTAAAGTTAATAGACATCGTACAATTCATCATGCACCAAAATAGAGAGCTAAAACAGGACAGGTGAGTCATGCCTAAAAATACCCAGTCCTCTCCAGTAACTAAAAAAGGAAGCCTGGAGTGCCCAGTTCAGCTGGAGATGAATATACATTCTGGGTTTCTGAGGTGGGGAGAAGTGAATCCCACCTGAGGTTCCTGTCAGTCACTCCAAGCAGCACGAAACACCTCCTCTTTTCCAACACTGCCTACGGATCAGCTGGCAGAATTACTTCTGCTGTGCTTTGCAGGGCACCTCCCGGCAAAGCAGCAAATCCTGGTGCTGTCCAGCACTCCTCTGCTAGCATGCAGGAGCAAAGGCACAGTGCTCGCTGTTGAGGCTTCTAAGGGAACAATGGGCATGATCACAGGTATTTCCACTTGTAAGTACCTGTTTGTAGATATACCTAGCACAAAGGCCCTGGGCAACCTGGTCTAGTCGGGGATGTCCCTGCTGACTGCGGGGGGGTCGGACTGGATGACCTTTGGAGGTCCCTTCCAGCCTGGATCATTCTATGATTCTCTAAAGAATTTAGTCCTAGCTACTTTGGAGTTATCAATAGCTTAGCATTGACTAAATGGATGCCTTTGGGGTGAGTACCCCAATGAGTGGTGTGCAGATTCTTTGTAATTAGTCCTACAAATACCATCATTAAACTTTAAACTAATACAAAGAAAATGTGCAACTGAGCATGCTAATAATAGCACCAGCCAGTTCCTTATACTGAATGTCTCTATAAAGATATTCTTTATAACATCTTTGGCACAACTGGGACCTTGAATAATTAAATTTGATTTCACTTTCTTACAACTCTAAGCATAACTGGAGGTTTCTAATTAGTCACAATTATTCTTCTCAGAAATGTGTTCTGTTTAGTGGAATCTTGTACTCATCTAGTCAAATGCCAGATGTATTTATTATTATTATTATCTCCTCCTGACAGCTTTTGAAGTGAGACACTTTGGCTGAGATAAATAACTCCATGCCTCCCAACCACAGCTCTTTGTGTGGCATCTGCTTTGGGTAGCAGAATAATTTACTAAGTGAAAGGGAGCAGTTTATGGAGATAAGAATTCTTCCATTCTAGTATTTTGAGTAGAGATAAAAATGCAGGCTGGTTATCTCCTAAATCTAACATTTCCACAACCCTATCCCCCACTGAAAGCTGCTAATAAAGTGGCCTCAAGAGAACTTCTCATTAATCATAGAATCATAGAATGGTCCAGGTCAGAAGGGACCTCCAAAGGTCATCCAGTCTGATCTCCCTGCAGTCAGCAGGGACATCCCCAACTAGACCAGGCTGCCCAGGGCCTCATCAAGCCTCACCTTGAATATCTCCAGGGAAGGGGTCCCAACCTGTTCCAGTGTTCCACCACCCTCATAGTGAAAAACTTCTTCCTGATACCAAATCTAAACCTGCTGCTAGTTTGAAGCCATTGCCTATTGTTCTGTCACCGCAGGGAACTTCCTCCACTAATTATGTTCCCCTGCTGCCAGAACTCAGCAAACAAGTAGGCTACAGTTTTCTCTCCATGGCTGCAACAGCTAGCAGGCTGCCAGGCCCATGAGCACTCCTCGTGCCACTCAGTGTGAGATACAAGTCTTGCCAAGGCAGTAAGACCCAAGAAGCGTTGGTATGAGTGAAAGATGTGCCTCAGCCTGCGTCAGTGCAATGCTCGGCGAGGTGCCCCCAAACACAACCCACAGCTGCGCGCTGCCTGCGCTCCTGAGGCCTTGTGGTGCCAATTGCAAGAGCAACCAGGCAAGACCCACCTCTGCTTTCTGCACAACTGTGCCCCGAGCTGAAAAAGCCCAGCTGCAGTCTCTCACAGTGTTCACTCATGCAAGAGGCAGAGGTTGAATTACCACCGAAAATGGAAGGAGACAAAAAGTGATAAATCTGAGAACAAAACACCGGAACTTATTTACTCCCTGAGAAATTAATGACCCTCAAGAGCTTATAGGTTGCAAAGCAAATTAAATGTCTTTCCCTTTTAAAATCTGGGGAATTACAGCAGGAGGAATTGACTCCATGCTTGTCTTCCCTCTAATTCAGTATGAGTACCAATGTGGCGAACTAGAAGGGAAATGGCCAAACCTACATCCAAATGAAAACAACATTAACTGAAGGAGCTGGAGCAGGTCAGGAAGCAGTGCAGAACTTTGCATGTTATGTAAGTTATTTTGTCACACAGATGCTTACCACTCCTTTGGTGCTTGATATTCACAGATGTAGGACACAGCATGCCTTTGGAGGTGATTCTATCACAAGCAAGGCTTTGAAACGATCCACCAGCAAGTTAAAAGTAATAGAATTTAGAAAAGCATTTCTACTTACCAGATATACTGCAGGGTCTCAGGGCTTTCTAGGTCAATGTTGAATCTGACTTAGTTTGCAGTTTTGTCAATACCAAGTGCTCAGAGATCCTAAGCAGAACACCAACATCATGTTAGTTAAATAAATAAGGAGATCACTTTATTTACTTGCAGATTTTTATGTATGCAGGTTGTTTATTCTCCATGCTTTCCATGTTTTGTTTCTTGGACAGGAGCATTTAAGGACACTGAGACTCTTGAACGTGTTCAGAGAAGGGCAACGAGGCTGGGGAGAGGTCTCAAGCACAAGGCCTGTGAGGAGAGGCTGAGGGAGCTGGGGGTGTTCAGCCTGGAGAAGAGGAGGCTCAGAGGAGACCTCATTGCTCTCTACAACTACCAGAAGGGAGGTTGTAGCCAGGAGGGGGTTGGTCTCTTCTCCCAGCACCAGAACAAGAGGACACAGTCTCAAGCTGCACCAGGGGAGGTTTAGGCTGGATGTGAGGACAAAGTTCTTCACAGAGAGAGTTGTTAGCCATTGGAATGTGCTGCCCAGGGAGGTGGTGGAGTCACCATCCCTGGAGGTATTCAAAAAGGGATTGGTCATGGCACTTGGTGCCATTGTTTAGTTAGTCATGAGGTGTTGGGTGACAGGTTGGACTTGATGATCTTTGAGGTCCCTTCCAACCTTATTGATTCTATGACTCTATGACTAAGTTTACTGAAGGGTAAGGGCAAAAGAAGCTAAAGCTTTAGATTACTGCTGGGACAAGAAGAAACACATCAAGCCTTTTCCACAGCATTTTTGGGTCAATGACACAATCATGGCAATTGACAGTAATTGGAAATTTACCTATTTAATTGTGTTGGTTTTGTGGTTTTTTTTTGCAGGGCTTAGTCTCAGACTAGGTCTCTTTTGTCAAGGAATACACTGGATAAAACTGATTTAAGCAATTCAAAAAGTTAACCTATTGCAGTTGAGTGCCTACCATGGCAGTTCTGGGTGCACACGCTTGAAATACAACCCCCTTGGCTGCACAGAAATTAACTTGGTGCCAAAAATTACTGGCTTGCAGAGTACAGCAGAATCCAGCCCACAATTTTTAATATGCCAGCATCAGATGTGACAGATTAAACAAGAGGCTTCACGTTTGGCATATAAAGCTCTCAATTCTAGGTCACTGACAGCAGCCCTCCGTCGTAAAGCAGTAATGAGCTTTATAGTTTCATTAAAATATTACTTCTCCTTTTGTGCATTAAGGATGATTTCTTATCCTGCTCTCTTTATCTGTTTGTATTTGGCACAGCTATTTCATTATTGATGTAAAGAAGCAATTCAAAATTTAATGATTAATTTTCATGTAAATCTTTCTTGTCTGAATAATTGATGGGAAAGATGAGCATAGGCATTGGGAGTCAGTGCTTGCTACTCCTTCTGCCTTTTCTTGTCTTTGTAGCAGTACTCCCTGTCAACCCCCACCCCCAGAGAACACACCTTTGGGGAAGATGAATTCCCCAGCTTTGTATCATTCCAGATGGGGAATTATCTAAACACAAATCTCTGCTCTGTCCTCCAAAAATCTATATATTCATCCTGCCTCCCATATGGTTAAGTACCTGATTTTTGCATAAAGTCCTCAATCTTCTGCAGCATGAGAAGCCTGGAAAGCCACAGACAGCTGATCCTGCAGCTGGCCTGTTTGTCCAAATACCTATCTAAAAATGCTCACATTTACTCAACCAGGCAAAAGGCCAGGCAGCAAAATGCTATTGCCCCACAGCATAACCCCTGCTTGACAGTCAGGATTGAGTCCTGCATGGCTCCTCCACTGCTGGGTCCATGGACATTGTTTGTGGAGATCTCAAACTACTACCACAGCACTGAAAACTACTCCATCCCCATCCAAACTCTTCCAAATTCAGTAATTTATATTTACATGTGGCCCAAGCCTGTAAATATATCTCTGATGGTCTTTTAAAGCCCCAAGGGAGAAACTATCTGGATCTACCAGGGCATCTCCTGGGAGAGAGTCTCTTGCATGCTTTTAACACAGCTTGCATGATACGATTTTCACAGCAATTAATACATTTAATGAACTCATAGAATGACCTCCTTTTATCATGCTGAAGTTGAAACCTTCATTACAATCCAAAGAAAACACTCTAGACTAGAAAACAAGTTATGCTGAGGGAGAGGAGTGAGTGCCTTCCTCCTACTCTGAGGTTGTAATACAGAAGTATTTAATGAGGTGTTGGGTGATAGGTTGGACTTGATGATCCCTGAGGTCTTTTCCAAACTTCTATGATTCTATGAACAAAGCTGGGGAGGGGTCTGGAGCACAAGCCCTATGAGGAGAGGCTGAGGGAGCTGGGGTTGCTTAGCCTGGAGAAGAGGAGGCTCAGGGGAGACCTTATTGCTTTCTACAACTACCATGAAGGGAGGTTGTAGACAGCTGTGGGGTTGGTCTCTTCTCCCAGGCAAGCAGCACCAGAACAAGAGGACACAGTCTCAAGCTGTGCCAGGGGAGGTTTAGGCTGGATGTTAGGAAGAAGTCCTTCACAGAAAGAGAGATTGGCCACTGGAATGGGCTGCCCAGGGAGGTGGTGGAGTCACCATCACTGGAGGTGTTTAGGAAGAGACTGGATGAGGCACTTGGTGCCATGGTTTAGTTGATTAGATGGTGTTGGGTGATAGGTTGGACTTGATGATCTCAAAGGTCTTTTCCAACCTGGTTAATTCTGTACTCTGTATTCTGTATTTTGTTTAGAAGTTCAATAGAGTTGTAAGCTGCAACAGAGAATAAATGTTAGAGAGATACAAATCTCTGCTGCCATTTATGTGATAAGTTAAAAAAAAAAAAGGAACCATCTTTTCATGCTTGGGGGTGTTTTTTCCCTCAGAAGTCACTTTTTAATCTGATTTAAATCCAATTAAGTCTCAACATCCAAACTGAAGAACAAGGCTTTGAATTTCTGTATAACCGATTTACCTAATCACCGTCTTCCTGAAGAGCTACTGAGCAAACAAACTACGAAAAATAAATGTGGAATTAGATCCAAAGCACAGGCAGCCTTGACTTGGTTTTAAGAAGAAAGAAAGAAAGAAAGAAATCTGCACAAAGCCCTGGCCTCTGCTTGCTAGCAGCGACTCAAAGCTGCACTTGATTTAAAAACTAATTGTGCAAAGTGATTTTTCTGGTTCAAAATGGACACAGAATCACCAAGGTTGGAAGGGACCTCAAAGATCATCCAGTCCAACCTGTCACCACAGACCTCGTGACTAAACCATGGCACCAAGTGCCACATCCAAACCCCTCTTGAACACCTCCAGGGATGGGGACTCCACCACCTCCCTGGGCAGCACATTCCAATGGTGAATGACTCTCTCTGTGAAGAACTTTGTCCTCACTGCCAGCCTAAACTTCCCCTGGTGCAGCTTGAGACTGTGTCCTCTTGTTCTGGTGCTGCTTGCCTGGGAGAAGAGACCAACCCCCCTCCTGCCTACAACCAGCCTTCAGGTCTCCCCTGAGCCTCCTCTTCTCCAGGCTAAACAACCCCAGCTCCCTCAGCCTCTCCTCACAGGCCTTGTGCTCAAGATCTCTCCCCAGCCTTGTTGCCATTCTCTGGACATGTTCAAGTTTTTCAATGTCCTTCTTAAACTGAGGGGCCCAGAACTGGACACAGGACTCAAGGTGTGGCCTAACCAGTGCTGAGTACAGGGGCAGAATGACTTCCCTGCTCCTGCTGGCCACACTATTCTTGATGCATGCCAGGATGCCACTGGCCTTCTTGGCCACCTGGGCACACTGCTGGCTCATGTTCAGCCAGCTGTCAATCAGCACCCCCAGGTCCCTTTCTGCTTGGCAGCTCTCTAACCCAGGCAAGGAGGTGTCTGGGAAGTGCCTGCTGTCTCTCCTACTCTCCTTTTCTCTTGCAAAAGAGGGGATTTGGGCTCCGTGCCATCTGACCCACAGACCAGCAGCACCTGAGCAAGACATCTCATTGCTGTGCCATCTCCTGAACAGGCTGCAGGTGTTGCAGAGGGGTTCATTAGGGAGGAGAGTTTGAAGGACAGGTAGGAAGCACTACCCTTTCATCTTTCTGTTGCTCTGGCAGTTTCTGTTCTTCCTCATTTGCCAGCACTGACACTGAATGCTAATCAGATCAGGCTTTAGCCAGCCTCAGGCTGCCATTTCCAGGTAATTAGTCTAGGTATCCCACACTTTATCCTGACTTCCTCATATATCAAGCAACTTTGGTAATCCATGGATATTTCAGAAGCACAGTTGAGGCCTGGAAATCTGAGTTCCCATCATATCTTATCTACAAATTGAAGAAAGAATGTGTTACTGTCATCACAACCACAGCATGCTGCATGTTACAGGATATCATAATTGTCTAACTACGGGAGAATGGAATAAGTTTTAAAGCTCCCTGTCATAAAATATCTTCCATTAAAGTTGCTGTCTGCTTCATATGTGGAAACCATTATCTCCTCAGTGAGATGGCACTGGAATCCTGCCAGCCACCGTGTGGCTCAGTGCCTGATAAAGCAGCTTTGGCGCCGCGGATCACAAGCTCCATAGCTGCGGGCAGAGCTCCTCCCAAACTGGTTAGCACAAATGAACGGCTGCAGCCAGCTTCCTCGAAGCAATGCCACTGACAGTTCTCCTTCCCCTCTCACAGGCATGCTCCCATCCATTGGGACTGGCTTCCCAGAACAGCCCTATGCAGGAGCAGCTCGCTCCTACCTGTCGGCTGTCTAGCACGGCTCATACTCAGCTGCAAGCAGTGCTTGCAGCAGCTCAGAAGCCCTGCAGCTGTTCAGCTGGGGCAGCAAGAGCAAGGATGGCAAGCCCAAAAATACAGCTCTTAACTCATTGCCTCGTGCCTTGCCATGAAATGAAAGTCTTGTCTTCTCTTTTTTGGACTATGTAACCAAGCTTTAAGAGGGCAAAAAGTGTGCAATCTCACATATGTGCCTTGGAGATATGGCTGAAGTGTGCATATAGGCAAAGCGACCTACTCAGATTGTTTCTTAAACCCCAACAAAATCCCAAGCATCCAGCTTGGTGCTGTGGCAGTCATATAATTGTTAGGGCTGGAAGGGACCTCAAGGATCATCTAGTTCCAACCCCCCTACTATGGGCAGGGACACCTCGCACTGGGTTGCTGCAATGGGCAGCAGTCAACTTCTGCTGTCATTTGTGGGTGACTTTTCCCAAGATGTAAGTGAAAGGACTACTCAGCTAGAGATCATCTGATTTTTTTTATTGATACTTGTTTTGAGAATCCAAAATTAACTACAGCTTAAAACACCCCCTAAATTTGTAGACAATTGAGGATTCTCTCAGTCTATAACATAAATGTTCCAATTTCTCATCTTTTCCTGCAATCCCTACCTAACAGCCCTTGGCACTGAAGAGGCTTCAGCAACAGGATGATTTTTACAAGCCATATCATACTTGCTAAGCATTAACTGAATGCCATTAAAGGTCCAAGAGCCGGAGCTGGAACTGCAGGTATTTCTCTTCCTCAGTAAACAGCACAGAGGAGCCCACAGGCAACAGCAGAAATGCAAGAGGCTGATATGCAAACAAGCCCCAAGTTAGCTCCTGGTGTTTCTCTGGGCTGTTTTTCAGTGCTGGACCTCTTCATCACAGGAATCAGCCAGCCATGTGAAGCTGGTTTCCTGAACTGCCATTGTGCACTGTAAGCTGCTCCAGCATTGCCATTTTGCTGGCTTATCTTTGGGTATTTTATGGTCCAGTTAGCCCAGGTGTCATGAGGGAACACATTTCTGTCCTTCTTTACTTTAAGCTCGATGTATCAGGAGATGTTTTTATTTTTACTTCTCTCTTTATTTTTACTTCTCTATTCTAGGGCAGGGACTGGCTGGAAAGCAGCCCGGAGGAGAGAGACTTGGGGGTGCTGGTGGACGAGAAGCTCTACAGGAGCCCTCAGTGTGCACTTGCAGCCCGGAAAGCCAATCAGATCCTGGGCTGCATCAGGAGAAGTGTGGCCAGCAGGGCAAGGGAGGTGATTCTCCCCCTCTACTCAGCTCTGGTGAGACCCCACCTGGAGTACTGCGTCCAGTTCTGGAGCTCCTGTTACAAGACAGATATGGACATGCTGGAAGGTGTCCAGAGAAGGGCCACGAGGATGATCAGAGGGCTGGAGCACCTCTCCTGTGAGGACAGACTGAAGGAGTTGGGGCTGTTCAGTCTGGAGAAGAGAAGGCTCCCAGGTGACCTCATTGTGGCCTTCCAGTATCTGAGGGGGGCCTACAAGAAGGCTGGGGAGGGACTTCTCAGGCTCTCAGGTAGTGATAGGACTAAGGGGAATGGAATGAAGCTGGAGGTGGGGAGATTCAGGCTGGACATGAGGAGGAAGTTCTTCACTGTGAGGGTGGTGAAGGCCTGGAATGGGTTGTCCAGGGAGGTGGTTGAGGCCCCGTCCCTTGAGGTGTTTAAAACCAGGCTGGATGAGGCTCTGTCCAGCCTGATCTAGGGTAGAGTGTCCCTGCCCATGGCAGGGGGGTTGGAACTTGATGATCCTTGTGGTCCCTTCCAACCCTAACTGAAACTATGAAACTATGAAACTGTGAAACTAAGAAGTTCTTCACCATGAGAGTGGTGAAGCCCTGGAATGGGTTGTCCAGGGAGGTGGTTGAGGCCCCATCCCTGGAGGTGTTTAAGCCCAGGCTGGCTGAGGCTCTGGCCAGCCTGATCTAGTGTGAGGTGTCCCTGCCCATGGCAGGTGGGGTTGAAACTAGATGATCCTTGTGGTCCTTTCCAACCCTGACTGATACTGAATTTGAATTTTCTCCCCTTAAATATCGACAGCCAGGTAAATGGAAAGGAAAAAACCCACACCATAGCATCCAGAGGGTTGAACCATTGCCTCCCCGGCCCGGCAACAGGTGAGTTAGTTAAAAGCTACTAAGAAGCGATGGATCTGTGGGAGAGCAGAGTTAACTCTGATGCATTTTAAAGCACTTCTGATATATTTATTGAAAGTCAAGAAGTGCTTCAAAAGAAATCCCCAGTGCTCTTTCAAAAAAATTGCATGGCTTAAAAAAGCTGCACTTAAGAAATGAATCAACACTTTTTTCCCCCCCTTGTTTTTTCCTTGTGTGTTGTTGGGGTTTTTTTAATTACATTGGGATTTATCAGTGTGGTACCAGCAGTAAGGCAGGGTTCTGCTGCAGCATTCTAATTAGCACCACAATAGAATACAGAATAGAACAGAATAAACCAGGTTGGAAGAGACCTCCGAGATCATCATGTCCAACCTATCATCCAGCACCACCTAATCATCTAAACCATGCAACCAAGCACCCTATCAAGTCTCCTCCTGAACAACTCCAGTGATGGTGACTCCACCACCTCCCTGGGCAGCACATTCCAATGGCAAATCTCTCTTTCTATGGAGAACTTCTTCCTAACATCCAGCCTAAACCTCCCCTGGCACAGCTTGAGACTGTGTCCTCTTGTTCTGGTGCTGGCTGTCTGGGAGAAGAGACCAACCTCTGCCTGTCTACAACCTCCCTTCAGGTAGTTGTAGAGAGCGATAAGGTCTCCCCTGAGCCTCCTCTTCTCCAGGCTAAGCAACCCCAGCTCCCTCAGTCTCTCCTCAGAGGGTTTGTGTTCCAAGCCCCTCACCAACTTTGTTGCCCTTCTCTGGACACCTTCCAGCAAGTCAACCTCCTTCCTAAACTGAGGGGCCCAGAACTGGACACAGGACTCAAGGTGTGGCCTAACCAGTGCTGACTACAGGGGCAGAATGTCCTCCCTGCTCCTGCTGGCCACACTGTTCCTGATACAGGCCAGGATGCCATTGGCCCTCTTGGCCACCTGGGCACACTCCAGGCTCATGTTCATCAACCAGTTCCCCCAGTTCCAGCAGATCTTCCAGATACATGAGCACTACAAAGTTACAGCAACAGAGATGCACAAAGCATTTTTTGGCAGGATTTCTTATGGAACAGTTTTGCCTTCCCCTGCCTATACTGTAGGAAATGTAAAGAAAGGAAAATAGGATGGACACTGCTGATGGCAATGCACCTCAGTGATGAGGCTGCATTCGTTATCTTCCCCTGCATAATTGGATTTAGGGCTGTCACTATTTTAAATACAGCATGAGCAGTCAATTAAGGTCTATATCCCACTTATAAGGCCATAAATAGAATAAAGGCAATCCCCCAGCAGGGGGAGGAGGGATAGGGAGGAGAGGAGAGTGAAGCTGGGAAGGAGGAAAGCACAACACAGGGATTGCTTGAGCCTGCATTTCATTAAGAAAAACAAGCCACAGCAATTCATACACACACAAACAGCTCCTCTGATTCATGGCTCAGCAAATCTCCCAGGGGACAGTTTAATGGCCACTATCTACCTTGACCAGATAAAGTCCCTTTGCTTAATCCCCAGCCCTCCTGAACTTTAATCCTCTGCTATTTAAATTTGTCATAAAATCTTTTATTTGCCTTGTCATGTTATTGCCTAATCAGTAAGTGTATTATGTCTCAATAACTTGGCCCTGCTTGCTCTGGCGCACGAGCAGAGGATAGGTGACTCTGCCTCCCTGAGCTAGCTGTAAATAAAACCACCAGATTTAACCAGAGAAGCAATCGTACAGCAAGATCAAAAGGCCCCAGATTAGCATCATGAAACGACAGATCCTTTCTTCTTTTGCAACAACAGGTTTTTCCCTCCTCTCCCTATTTATTTACCTCCATTACCCCTTTCATAGTTTCATAGTTTCATAGTTTCATAGTTTCATAGTTTCATAGTTTCATAGTTTCAGTTAGGGTTGGAAGGGACCACAAGGATCATCTAGTTCCAACCCCCCTGCCATGGGCAGGGACACTCTACCCTAGATCAGACTGGCCAGAGCCTCATCCAGCCTGGTCTTAAACACCTCAAGGGATGGGGCCTCAACCACCTCCCTGGACAACCCATTCCAGGCCTTCACCACCCTCACGGTGAAGAACTTCCTCCTCACATCCAGCCTGAATCTCCCCACCTCCAGCTTCATCCCATTCCCCCTAGTCCTATCACTCCCTGATAGTCTGAAAAGTCCCTCCCCAGCCTTCTTGTAGGCCCCCTTCAGATACAGGAAGGCCACAATGAGGTCACCTCGGAGCCTTCTCTTCTCCAGACTGAACAGCCCCAACTTCCTCAGTCTGTCCTCATAGGAGAGGTGCTCCAGCCCTCTGATCATCCTCGTGGCCCTTCTCTGGCCCTTCTCTCCCTTTCCCTATCCTGTGCCAGGCTGTGATCCTTTTAGGCTATGCCTTTAAAATATTTTTCCACAGATCTTGAGCAGAAAAGTAGTAAAATGTAAATAAATCACTACTGGGTGTAAAAAGGAAAAGAGTGACCATTCTGAACAATCCCCTTGGAGGGATAAGGGACTAAAACTAGTTGTACCCAAACAATTTCTCTTCTTCTCGCTTCTTTGCTTTGGGAGAGATACTAACTTGCTTCTGCTTGGCCTTGGCTGCATTGTTTTGGCTAAGTCTAACATCCCTCTGCTGCTGTCTCTTCTCCCTTTTGTACAGGGGGATAGGAAGGAGGCAAACTAGTAGTTTCCCCTGGTCAAAGGATAGGATAGGATAGGATAGGATAGGATAGGATAGGATAGGATAGGATAGGATAGGATAGGATAGGATAGGATAGGATAGGATAGGATAGGATAGACCAGGTTGGAAGAGACCTTCAAGATCATCACATCCAACCTATCAACCAATCCAACCCACCTAACCAACTAAACCGTGGCACCAAGCACCCCATCAAGTCTCCTCCTGAACACCTCCAATGATGGTGACTCCACCACCTCCCTGTGCTGTTTATTACTTGCAAATACCTGTAAATATTGTAAATCCTGGATATTCTGTACCTATTCACTGCATTCCATGGTAGATTGTAGTTTTGCCTGTAAATACAGCTTTCATTTGCTTCCAGCTGAGCTGCTCTGGCAAATTTAATGTTGGGGGGGGAGGAATTTCAACCCACCACACAGGCAGAACCAGTCATTTACCTCCCACATAGAGGAGTCACAGCTGGGGATGCCTTGTAGGGGCTCCTCAGCCTGGGGCAGAGGTACTGGTGGATCCTGGTCACTGGGCATCAAAACAGCTCCCCAGATCACACTGCAGTCCCCAGGAGCATGCACTAGGATAACACCATGCAAGAAGTCAGCTCACAGCCTGGGTCAGCATCCAGCAGGTTTGAGAGTCTAACCTGCAAAACTGGCAATGATCAAAAACTGGATTAAATTGGTAGTGAAAAACCTATTAAGTGTTCTCATGTCTGCTGCAGTTTGGGTGCATAACTCACCTGCATGTCACTGACTTGCAAGAAGTTTGTTTTCTTGGAAGAACAACAGCTTGAGTGGAAACCACATTGTCAAAAAATAATGGTCTCCCTTCCCCCAGCCTGAACTAAGCAGCTACCACAGAATCACCAAGGTTGGAAGAGACCTCAAAGATCATCCAGTCCAACCTGTCACTACAGACATGACTAAACCATGGCACCAAGAGCCACATCCAAACCCCTCTTGAACACCTCCAGGGATGGGGACTCCACCACCTCCCTGGGCAGCACATTCCAATGGCTAACAGCTCTCTCTGTGAAGAACTTTCTCCTCACCACCAGCCTAAACTTCCCCTGGCACAGCTTGAGACTGTGTCCTCTTGTTCTGGTGCTGGTTGCCTGGGAGAAGAGACCAAGCCCCTCCTGGCTACAACCTCCCTTCAGGCAGTTGTAAACATCAATAAGGTCCCCCTGAGCCTCCTCTTCTCCAGGCTAAGCAGCCCCAGCTCCCTCAGCCTCTCCATGTAAGAGGAAATACTTACTGCATGTTTATTTAAACATGCCATACAGTCACCTTGAATTACAATACCCTCCTGCTTCAAGCTGCAGTTTTAACCTTCTAGAATCTTCTTTTCTTCAAGTCAAGAGACTAAATTAGGCAGGGAACCAACACTGAACCTAGCACTCCACTGTATGCTCAGTGGCTGTGACCTCTTGAGTTCTGCTAAAGCAGACCAGATTTAGTATTGGGCTAAACCAACTGCATGTATTGAAAGCAAACAGTACCACACCAGGGCTCTGACTATGCCTGGTCCTGGGAGGAGTGTCAGCTTTTGATTTGGAGTTTTTTATGGTTACATATTGAAGTTACAAATAATCAGCAAGTGTTCTGTGGCGCTTCTCTGATGTTCCCCCCCGCCCCGAGCAATTTGTTTGCTGCTTCAAGACATTAGACAGCCTTGTATTTTACTTTCCCTGCTAGTAGCCAATTTGCAAGAAACCAAGTAATATAAGCCCAGCTATTTACTCTGTAACAAGCAGTACAGTACATTACCACTCGACGCTGCTGCTGTTAGAGGATAGCAAATCAATAATCAGTTCTTATTCAGTAACTTTGTAAACCATCTGCTTCCATCATTGCAAAGCATGTTCTGCTGCAGCAAAGCCTTTACTGCCATACTAATAGACTATTTCCTTTATGAAGTCTAAGACAATGTCATATCAAAAGCTTTTTAGTTGCTTTACCATTTAAGTAAGTGATATGCTTAGATCACACAGAAATTTGCAGAGAGAGAGAGAGTGTAACTCCCTGTGAAAGTCCACCCTCATCAGAAAAGATTTTGTTTACCTTTGAAACTAAGGGTTTGTGATTACCTGATATATTCCATTGTTAGACCCTACCTGCCCCTTCCATTATTGCCATTAATCACCAAGATGTGCAGCTGAGAGCTTCACACACTGACCTCACTCCGCAGCTCCCTCTCTGCCCCGCTCTGCCACAGGTGACTGCTCACCTCACCTGTGTGCCTCAATTTAGGCACCCAGGATTCCTTGGAAAGGCCCTCAAAGTGCTCTTCACTAACCATCTATGGCCCCCAGCACTCATTTAGGTACTGTTTTGTGAAACGTCTCACACCTGAGAACAACTTGGGAAGAACTCTGCAGTCACTCTAAGGCCTCAGACATCCCACAGAGTATTTAAGAAATATTCTGCCAGGGATGAACATGGGGATGTGGGATGGGGAGGGCACAGCTGCAAGCAGGACTTAATTTGGAGGTCTACAAAGCGTCAAGTCTCCGGTAATCACTTTTAAGCTGCCACTGGAGTCATTGGTTTCCTCAGCTTAGGAGAAAGAAATGAGCGATTCAGGGACTCAGGATCCCAGTCCTGCTGTATTTTACTCACAGCCCTTTGCTTCAACAATAAATCTTGTCTTTACAGCTCCAGCCAGACAGCTAGGAAATGCCATGCTGCTGGCTGTCTGCTCTGCTTTCCCATCCCCCCACCCCAGCCCCAGCCCCACTCTCACCACACTCATCCTAGGCAATAAAACCTCAGACTCCATTAATCTTACAAACCAACAAGTTTTTTCCCCCTCATCTTCTCTAAATTGTTCTGCCTACACATCTAAATGAAAACACAGCAACACCTTGCTCCAGCCTCCTGCTCCCTCACAGATCCACAGAGGAGCAGAGGGCACCATTGGGCTGTGCTCACTGCCAGCAAGCACATCCTCCCCAGCCCAGGGAAGCAGCAGCTCCAAGCACCATGCTCCTGCTCCTGGACCTTGTCCCTAGAGGGCAGGGTCAATGGCCACAGCCCAACCAGCAGTTGTTGTCTGGATTTACTTCTAAATAAAAACTCTGCTGAAGCAGTGTCAACCCTTGAGTGTCCATGTTTTGAAGACAAAGAAAAACAAATCTAATAATCTTTGAGTGCATTGACTCCGTTGGACTAGGTTTTTGGCTTGCTTGGCTTGGGAATCTTTCCTATAAATCACTTCCACATTTAGTGTCACCAGCTTCACAAATTCATTTGTCTTTGCTAAAAGCATCATTGCCTGTGTTTATATTACCTGGTGCTTCAAGCTGTGTGTTCCTCCTGCACTTCAAACTGCCCAATGACATCCTAGGTCCAACTTTGAGTAACATAAGGTTTTTTTGCTCGGTTTTAGCTCCACTCGCTCTCTCATGCAGAAAGCCAAAAGACTGTCTGCAACCTGGAATTTAAGTGATGTCCAGTTACATATTTGGCACTGACTTTCCAGTGTGTGGACTGTTACTTCATTGTGTCTGCTGCTAGCCTGAGCTTAATAAACCAATAATTTTTGCTACAGGCAGTACTCTCATGCCATAAAAAATGCAGAGGTCTGGAGTTACTTCTCGCTTTGACATGATCATAGAATCATAGAATTGTCAGGGTTGGAAGGGACCTCAAGGCTCAGCCAGTTCCAACCCCCCCATGCCATGGCCAGGGACACCTCACATTAGAGCAGGTTGCTCAGAGCCACATCCAGCCTGGCCTTAAAAACAAACCTCCAGGGATGAGGCTTTGACCACCTCCCTGAGCAACCTGTGCCAGGCTCTCACCACCCTCATGGGGAAGAACTTCTTCCTAACATCCAATCTGAATCTACCCATTTCTAGTTTTGTTCCATTCCCCCCCAGTCCTATCACTCCCTGACACCCTAAAAAGTCACCCCCAGCTTTCTTGTAGGCTCCCCTCAGATAATAGAAGACCACAATAAGGTCTTCTCAGAGCCTTCTCTTCTCCAGACTGAACAGCCCCAACTCCCTCAGTCTGTCCTCATAGGAGAAGAGCTCCATCCCTCTAATCATCCTTGTGGCCCTTCTCTGGACACCTGCCAACACCTCCAGATCCTTCCTGTAATAGAGGCTCCAGAACTGGATGCAGTACTCCAGGTGGGGTCTCACCAGAGCAGAGTAGAGGGGGAGAATCACCTCCCTTGACCTGCTGGCTATGCTTCTCTTGATGCAGCCCAGGATCTGATTGGCTTTCCGGGCTGCAAGTGCTCACTGCTGGCTCCTGTCGAGCTTCTCATCCACCAGCAACCCCAAGTCCTTTTCTTCAGGGCTGCTCTCAAGCCAGTGGCTTGAGATGAAGCTTCACTTTCAGTTCTCCCCCTTTCATTTGCAAGCTCTGACATAATATTTTCTTTTGCCTCTATTACTGAGCCTCATTCTGTGTACATAAAGCCAAATTCCACTAACCAGAATAGTTTTAACAGACTGCTCTGCAATTGTTTTGTCCAGCTCTGAACTGAGCAGCTCCATTCTAGCTCCTAACCCTCTTCTTATTTTGAAGTCATCTATCTTTTTTTTTCAATTAAGATCTGATAACCACATGGGGCAACCACACATCCCTTTTTTTGTTGTTTTCTTCTTTTAATGCCCTGTTTTGCTGATCAATTTATTTCACTTTGCCCCTGTTGAAAGAGACTTGTCGAATAGGATGCAAAAATAGAAATGGGAAGATTCAGATTGGATGCTAGGAAGAAGTTCTTCACCATGGGGGTGCTGAGACACTGGCACAGGTTGCCCAGGGAGGTGGTGGAAGCCTCATCCCTGGAAGTTTTTAAGGCCAGGCTGGATGTGGCTCTGAGCAACCTGCTGTAGTGTGAGGTGTCCCTGCCCATGGCAGGGGGATTGGAACTGGCTGATCCTTGAGGTCCCTTCCAGCCCTAACAATTCTATGATTTTCTGAGCTGAAAATGTTTCTGCATGCACTTTTAGGCTATGCCACAGTGCACAGTAAGACCTGACAGTGACTTAGCTGCTAGGTGAGTAGTTTTTCTGCATTATAGCTGCACTATGAATTTGGCACTGCTATGATACCACGGCATTCCCATTAGAGCTAAAATGGCTACATGTATTTGTCTGCTCAGTATCCAAGATTTAATGTGTCTCCCTTTAGGTTTGCCCTTATTTTCTGAGGTTTTAGGGGAAGGCCCCCCACTCACAGATGTCTGTTTTTTTCTGCTCACACTTAGGCACAAGAGATGGTCATCTCCTGGCATAAACCCAGAGCAAAAACACTGTGAGGAAAGTAGGTCAGCACGAGCACCATGTTTCACTCCTTTCCAACCACAGACCCCTCTCCAGCATCAGCTGCCTTCCAAAAGCTCTCAAACTCCCATTAAGGGAGTCAGATGTCTCTAGCCCATTATTTTCAACGAATGCTCTGATGTACACTCAGTCTTGGCACACTGAGCTTGGCCTGGACCAGAAACATCAATCTTTTAGATCAGTGACTGGCCCATGGCCCCCCCGAAGTTGCCCGAGCCCTGTGTTCTTCAGAGGGCAGCTGAGTTCACAGAACCTCAGTTCAGCCTATCCCTGAAGCCCAGGCTCTCTGCAGCCCCCCAGGGAAAGGCACACATCACATGCCACGTCCCAGCCTGTCCCACTCACCACAAACATTTTAGCTGCTTGGGTGTCTGCCTTTCTGGCGGCCTCTGTGGCCCGGGGCGGGCTGCGGCCTTCCCGACAGTGCGAACACAAATTCAGCACCAAAAGCCCAGGATCACTGAGAAACATTTTCAAAGCAAGTACTTTTCTAAAGCCTACCTCTTAATTGTAGCACTGCTGGGGTCTAATTTTGGAATGTGTGGGACTGACATCTCTCATTGCTATCCCTGTAGGGGATCAACCCACTTGAAATAGATGGCACATGTTTCTTTTTCACTTGACATAGTATTGCTCACACAGACAACCTTGGGTTTGTATGTACTACCTCACACCCTGACAACTGACACAAAATGAGATGGCTACTCAGATGTGGAAAGGTCATCAGGGATAATTTCTTTCTTCCCCAGCTGTAGAAGATCTATGTGTGCACACCATAATCCCAGATAGCTTACAATAATGCTTTAATTCAGGAAGAGAAATAGCATTGAACTTTCACACTGAGCAATACTTAGACAATGAAAACCTTCAACTTAATTCCTCTGAACTTTGCAGCCAACATTTGTGATTTACACCACCCTGCATGTCCTCAGATACCTTCCAGTGATGCCTGAAGTTTGTTAAGGGTTGATGTAAGACTGCCATCAATTACAGGCTCACTTATCCTCCCTTCTACAGGTCTATTGACTTGGCCTTGGATACAGTCATGTGCTGGGTTTACTCATTTGTTTTCAGAGAGTGATGAGGTACTTCTGAGAACTCGTGGACAAGGACCAGACCATGCCCAGGGGCAGTCTGGAGGCAGAGCTACAGTTCCCTTGTTCTCTGAGAAATACTGAAATGATTTAAGTGGAATTAAAATGCTTCCAAATTCAAAAGACAAATTTAGTAATACCTGCTGGCATCACTAATTAGCCCACTGAGGTAAGGATTGTTATGTTACACACTTAATTACTTCCATTCTTTCCATCCAGTCCTGGGAAGCTCATCCTTAACTGTCCCATGCATTAAGAAACCCAGATCATTCCTGGTATTTCTGACATTTCCAAGGCTCCAAGGTCCAGAAGACACCTTCCAAGGCTTTTTTCCTGATTTTGGTGGAGAGTGGGAAGAGGAGGAGTAATCAAACTTATTACTCTGCTCTGTTTCACCCATTAATAACAACAGATGAGTTCTGTCATACTCCTGCCAACAGCTTTATGAGGGCCCCCTCCAGACCCTCCAGCACACTGACCACCACAACCACCATCAACACACTGCAGGTAGGTCATGTATGAGAGAAGAAGAGACTAGAGTAGACTAGACTAGACTAGACTAGACTAGACTAGACTAGACTAGAATAGAATTAACCAGGTTGGAAAAGACCTTTGAGATCATGGAGTCCAACCTATCACCCAACACCATCTAATCAACTAAACCATGGCACCAAGTGCCTCATCCAGGCTCTTCCGAAACACCTCCAATGATGGTGACTCCACCACCTCCCTGGGCAGCACATTCCGATGGCAAATCACTCTCTCCATGAAGAACTTTCTCCTCATCTCAAGCCTAAACCTCCCTTGGTGCAGCTTGAGACTGTGTCCCCTTGTTCTGGTGCTGGTTGCCTGGGAGAAGAGACCAACCCCCACCTGGCTACAACCTCCCTTCAGGTAGTTGTAGACAGCAGTAAGGTCTCTGAGCCTCCTCCTCTCTAGGCTAAGCAACCCCAGCTCCCTCAGCCTCTCTTCATAGGGCTGTGCTCCAAACCCCTCCCCAGCTTTGTTGCCCATGTTTGGACACCTTCCAGCAACTCAAAAAATCAGTGATGTACCTTTGACCCCTTCCTTCTCTAGAACTGGTGTTGAGCTATTCTCTTCTGAGGCCTAAACTGTCTTTCAGCAGAGGTGCTAGGAGTAGCTGGAAATGCAGAGGAAAAAGCTTGCCTCCAAGTTTGCCTATGTTCCTCTTGCTTAAGCTTCCCGTTAAAAACCACAGCAGCAGATCAATAGCTTTTTGTCTCAGCAGCCCAAACACCCTCTAATGACTTTGCCAGGATGTGCCAGTGAGAAACAATATTAAAATATGGCCACAGTGCATTGTGCAGGGCCACAGAAGAGACACTTGCTGCTGACTTTGAGAGAGTGCTGGTGGTGTTTCTGGGATAGCTTCTGACAAATACTGGTTTTACTTTTTTGCCTCAAAACTTGCTCACCAGGATGACTTCGTGCAGTGCTTAGCAAGTTCTCAAAGTTGTCTTCTACCCTGCAAATCACAGAAAGAAAAAAAATAAAGTGTGGCTAAAAAGGGAACGAAGCAGCTAATGATTTAATACAAATAGGAGTAAATGGCAAAGCTTGTGGTCAGGCTGAAAAAAATCACTTCTGCAGCTGCAAATGTACTTTGTAAATGCATACTTGGTTTTCCTTAACCCTGTATCTTACAAACTAAAGCTTTATCCTCAACATTTGTGCTGATCTGAACTTACTTCACTGATGCTGATTCTAAATTCATAGACATGATCTCATTCATTTCCTGATCTCCTTCCATGACCAGGTGAGCTGCCTGGTGGATGTGGGGGGGGCCTGTGGATGTAGTCTACCGGGACTTCAGCAAGGCCTTTGACATGTCCCCCACAGCAAACTGCTGGCCAAGCTGGCAGCCCATGGCTTGGACAGCAGCATTCTGTGCTGGGTTAGGAACTGGCTGGAGGGCCAAGCCCACAGAGTGGTGGTGAATGGTGCCATATCCAGCTGGAGGCCAGTCACCAGTGGCACCCACCAGGGATCAGTGCTGGGCCCCATCCTCTTTCACATCTTCATTGATGATCTGGATGAGGGCAGGCACCAGCAAATTTGCAGATGACACCAAGTTGGGAGCAGATGTTGATCAGTTAGAGGGTGGAAGGGCCCTGCAGAGGGACCTTGACTGACTGGACAGATGGGCAGAGTCCAACGGGATGGCATTCAACAAGTCCAAGTGCTGGGTGCTGCACTTTGGCCACAACACCACCATGCAGAGCTACAGGCTGGGGTCAGAGTGGCTGGAGAGCTGCCAAACAGAGAGGGACCTGGGGGTGCTGATCGACAGCCACCTGAACATGAGCCAGCAGTGTGCCCAGGGGGCCAAGAAGGCCAATGGCATCCTGGCCTGCATCAAGAATAGTGTAGCCAGCAGGAGCAGGGAGGTCATTGTGCCCCTGTACTCAGCACTGGCTAGGCCACACCTTGAGTCCTGTGTCCAGTTCTGGGCCCCTCAGTTTAAGAAGGACATTGAGACACTTGAGTGTGTCCAGAGAAGGGCAACAAGGCTGGGGAGAGGCCTCGAGCACAAGCCCTAAAAGGGGAGGCTGAGGGAGCTGGGATTGTTTAGCCTGGAGAAGAGGAGGCTCAGGGGAGACCTTATTGCCCTCTACAACTACCTGAAAGGTGGCTGTAGCCAGGAAGGGGTTGGTCTCCTCTCTAGCAACCAGCACCAGAACAAGAGGACACAGTCTCAAGCTGTGCCAGGGGAAGTTTAGGCTCAAGCTGAGGAGAAAGTTCTTCACTGAGAGAGTTGTTCGCTATTGGGATGTGCTGCCCAGGGAGGTGGTGGAGTCACCATCCCTGGAGGTGTTCAAGAGGGGATTGGATGTGGCACTTGGTGCCATGGTCTAGTCATGAGGTCTGTGGTGACAGGTTGGACTTGCTGATCTTTGAGGTCTCTTCCAACCTTGGTGATTCTGTGATGCTGTGACACTGAGTAAAAAAATGCCTACGTTGAGCCTAGAGGCACAAGAGTAGCAAAGCCCCACACATCCTACCACCTAACATTTTGCCTAATGTTCAGTTAGAAAACCAAACTGCATATTTAATACTGAAATGAGCAAAGGGAATTTGTCACAATTAGTCTAAAGAAGTACTGCATTCAATCAAATAAAGCTGCCATTGTTGTGACTAGAAAAGTAGATTTAATCAAACTGCAATCAATCAACTGCATTATTAGCTGGGGGGGTTCAGCTCTGGTTTCATTTCCTGATTCATCCTGGTCTCTGGTTTGTGTTTGAGTGATGGTGTGACCTCCTGCAGAACCTCTGAGCCCTTTTCACTGAAGTGCCTGGTGGATCCACATGCATGCACTATAAGCACATAGACATTCAGTAATGAAGAGCTTTGGGCTAGGTGTGTTGACAACAGGGCTGGCTGCTTGAGAGGAGCTACAGAACAGAGAATGGCAACTGAAAGCCCCTGTCAGAGGGTTTGTGTATATTAGAATAGAATAGAATAGAATAGAATAGAATAGAATAGAATAGAATAGAATAGAATAGAATAGACCAGGTTGGAAGAGACCTGCAAGATCATCGTGTCCAACCTATCATCCAACACCACCTAATCAACTAAACCATGGCACCAAGCACCCTATCAAGTCTCCTCCTGAATACCTCCAGTGATGGTGACTCCACCACCTCCTCGGGCAGCACATTCCAATGGGCAATCACTCTCTCTGTGTAGAGCTTCTTTCTAACCTCCAGCTTAAACCTCCCCTGGTGCAGCTTGAGACTGTGTGCTCTTGTTCTGGTGCTGGTTGCCTGGGAAAAGAGACCAACCTCCACCTGTCTACAACCTCCCTTCAGGTAGTTGTAGAGAGCAATAAGGTCTCCCCTGAGTCTCCTCCTCTCCAGGCTAAGCAACCCCAGCTCCCTCAGCCTCTCCTCACAGGGCTGTGTTCCAAACCCCTCCCCAGCTTTGTTGCCCTTCTCTGGACACGTTTCAGCAAGTCAACCTCCTTCCTAAACTGAGGGGCCCAGAACTGGACACAGGACTCAAGGTGTGGCCTAACCAGTGCAGAGCACAGGGGCAGAATGACCTCCCTGCTCCTGCTGGCCACACTGTTCCTGATGCAGGCCAGGATGCCATTGGCCCTCTTGGCTGCCTGGGCACACTGCAGGCTCATGTTCAGCCTACCATCAACCAGTACCCCCAGCTCCCTCTCTACCTGGCCACTCTCCAGCCACTCTGACCCCAGCCTGTAGCACTGCATGGGGTTGCTGTGGCCAATGTGCAGAACCCGGCACTTGGATGTGTTCAATCTCATGCCCTTGGACTCTGCCCATCTGTCCAGCCTGTCCAGGTCCCTCTGCAAAGCCTCTCTACCCTCCAGCAGATCAACTCCTGCCCCCAGCTTGGTGTTGTCCGCAAATTTACTGATGATGGACTCGATGCCCTCATCCAGATCATCAATAAAGATGTTAAAGAGCATGGGGCCCAGCACTGATCCCTTGTAAGTACTCTCACAATCTTGTAATTCCACTGGCTGGGACAGCACCACCCAAACAGAAGTGAGCTGGTGAGGTAACTCTGTGCCTTTTCTCCCCCTCAGATAGAGGCACACAGAAGAAAGAAGCCTGAATTACTTCAGATCCCATTGTAACTACTTTGATCTCAAAGACAGCAGGATAAGGCTTGCTTCCAAACACTGCTCAGTCCCAATCAAACCACTTAAATAAAACAATCTCATGTATGAATTCAGGAAGGAAAAATAATTCAAGTGTGAGGCACTGTTGAAGCAAAGATTTGTCTTCCAGTCAGAAATCCACTCATCAGAATTCAGTGCATCCCTCACGCTGTGCACCTGAAGTTGCAGTAAAGAATTCAAATGACACATGGGTCTGGGGAGCTGTCATTTGGGGGTTGTTTTGACTGGCCCATGGTATGGGCTCAACATGAGCTCACAATGTTCACTTGCAGCCCAGAAGGCAAATCAGGTCCTGGGCTGCATCAAAAGAAGTGTTGTCAGCAGGTCAAGGGAGGTGATTCTCCCCCTCTACTCAGCCCTGGTGAGACCCCACCTGGAGTACTGCCTCCAGTTCTGGAGCCCCTATTACAAGGGGGACATGGACATGCTGGAAGGTGTCCAGAGAAGGGCCATGAGGATGAGCAGAGGGCTGGACCTCCTCTCCTATGAGGACAGACTGAAGGAGTTGGGGCTGTTCAGTCTGGAGAAGAGAAGGCTCCAAGGTGACCTCATTGTGGCCTTCCAGTATCTGAAGGGGGCCTAAAGAAGGCTGGGGAGGGACTTCTCAGGATATCAGGTAGTGATAGGACTAGGGGGAATGGAATGAAGCTGGAGGTGGGGAGATTCAGGCTGGAGGTGAGGAAGAAGTTCTTCCCCATGAGAGTGGTGAAGCCTGGAATGGGTTGTCCAGGGAGGTGGTTGAGGCCCTGTCCCTGGAGGTGTTTAAGACCAGGCTGGCTGAGTCTCTGGCCAGCCTGATCTAGTGTGAGGTGTCCCTGCCCATGGCATGGGGGTTGGAACTAGATGATCCTTGTGGTCCTTTCCAACTCTGACTGATCCTATGATTCTATGATTTTTTTGAGTGGCCATGATTTTTTCCATCCTGTGTCCCTGTGCTGCAAACCTCCTTTGGCTGGTTTCATTAAAACCCCCTGCATTTGACCCTTTTTATCAGTTTACTGACATACACCCTTCTCAGGTATACCTAAACCTGCACATGGAGGGCTGCTCACTGGGAGCTAGCAGCAAGGAATAATCCTGTTAGCACCTGCAAGTACTATTTGCAGATTGCAAGCAATGCCAGCACCTCACTCACACCTCTCAGAGGTCCATGACTAGCTGAAACACAATAATTGCTGATTTTTATCAGGTGTGGGGGGGAGGAAGCATTCAGACACCCCAGGCTGGAAGCTTTGTGTTTGTTTTCCTTTTTTTTCTTAATTTATACCCCCCATGACTCTTCCCTACACCAGTTTAAATGTCTATAAGCACCACAGCTCTGCCTCCGGAGGAAGAGCAGCTCGTTGGCAGGTACATCTTTGTGATGGCAGAATATATTCCTCCAACAATTATGCCTTATCACAACACTCACTTAAAATTTCACATCAACCTGTGTCATGGGGCCCTTTGAAAATCCCCTCATTAATGGTGATTATGTAAGGTGCATTAGACGGGAGGCATTTCCATATTGCTCGTAGGAGTTAGGAGTTAATTCCATTACAATCGACTCCACCGTTTGTGTAATCACTCCTGACACTTTACCTTTTGTTTTGTAAAAGATTATTGCCTGCCACAGCAACAACAAAAGAAGAAAAAAAAAAAAGGAGAAAAAAAAAGGAGAAAAAAAAAGAACCCAGTTGATATTTTTGTCATTGCAATCTGAAGGAAAAGATGTTATTAATTAAACGTTGTACACAGTTATACCTGCAGACTCACTGACAGCTCTGGGGAGAAGATGTATTACTGGAAGATAGTTGTTATTTAGCTCTCCGAGGCAACACAGAGACACTAATAAATCTCCTACCCGCTCCTGTGAATTACTGCTCTGCATTGGTGGGGAATGGTTTGGACTTTCTTTGGCCTTTAACAGCCAGTAGCATCCAAGACTAGGGCCGCCACAAAGAACACCCGCACTTGCTTTAACTCAGCGGCTGAGTTTGCAAAGGCACAAGGAGCGGACGTGACTAGACACAATATTGTGTTCTGGTTTAGTACCTAGGCTGGAACCTCAGCAGCTCCAGAGGAGGCCATGAAGATGATTAGAGGGCTGGAGAACCTCCCCTATAGGGACAGGCTGAGAGAGTTGGAGCTGTTCAGCCTGGAGATGAGAAGGCTCCAGGGAGACCTTAGGAGCAGCTTTCCAGTACATGAAGGGGGTTACAAGAAGCCAGGAATGGACTTTTTACAAGGGCTTGAAGTGACAGGACAAGAATGAATGGGTTGAAGCTTGAGGAGGGCAGATTTAGACGAGATGAGGACGAGCCCAGGGAGGTGGTGGAGTCACCATCACTGGAAGTGTTTAAGAAGAGACTGGATGAAGTGCTCAATGCCATGGTTTAGTTGATTAGCTGGTGCTGGGTGATAGGTTGGACTTGATGATCTTAAAGGTCTTTTCCAACCTGGTTAATTCTGTATTCTGTATTCTGTTTACTAAATTCTTTACAGTGAAGGTGGTGAGACTGGAACAGGTTGCCCATGGAGGTTGTGGATACCCCCTCCCTGGAGGTGTTTGAGGCCAGGTCGGATGAGGCCCTGAGAAACCTGGGCTAGTGGAAGGTGGTCCTGCCCATGGCAGGGAGGTTGGCTCTAGATGAGCTTTGAGGTGCCTTCTAACCTAAACCATTCTATGAATGTATGAACTCCTTGCCAAAAGGAGAAGGCAAAGACATTTTTACCAGGGCTGGAATTTTAATTTTCTTTTTCTGACTTACTTCTTTCTGTTCATCAGCAGTGTGACATGCAGAGAAAATGTTCCTTTACAGAATAAGTAGAAGCAGCTATGATATTCCAACTGCCTACAGTGAGAGCTTTGAGGAAGCCCCTTAACTTGCAGCAACTTTCCATTCATTGAAGTTATACTGGCAGTCCTCCTTACATGCATACCATTGTTATATTCTGAGCAGTGAGAGGATCTCTCTCACAAAGAAAGAGACTTTCCAGAAATTCTTATATTAAACTCAATTTTTATGCCTGGGAGTTTTTCAGCACTTTCACTGTGGTGCCCAGAGCTGTATAAGAAATGTCATCAAGAAAGAGGTTTGGAAAGCCCTTACCTTAGTCACAGAGAAACACAGTGAGCTACATTTTCCTCCTCAATGTGCTCTTTGAGCTGTGGCTTCTGAGTGCTCTGAAGGTAAGTGTGATGTGACTAGTGATCAAATTGCTTCATAAGGAAAAGTTCATCACAGCCAGGGTAACTGCTTAAAATGCAACATAAACAAACAGGTCTGTGTCAATATTTTGACTCTGTATAAACAATTCAAAGTGTAGCACTCTAGAGATAATGACACACAACGCTGTATAAAATGCTCTGAAAGGGTTTTACTGCGCTAATCTGCGTTGAGTTTTGGAAGAAACGGGGGCTGTGTGGTGGGAAAATGCAAACTTCTCTGCTCCTGTGGAGTATGATCCTGCCTGGAGCTTCCAGAAAGCATCCTGGGAAAGGGCTCCAGTACTGCAACATAAATGGGAAAAGAATGATTCTCAGCCAGCACAGTCTTTTAATCCCATTCCCAGAGCTTCAGGAACGGGTGTGTGTATGACAGACTGTAATACAAGATTTCGTCTAAATAAATATAAACAAAGTATTTCTTACAACTCTGATGCTACATCTCCAGCCAAACACTCTTTCTCTTTTTTAGCAACACCACAAGCTTCAAGTCTGGAAAGAAGAGGGATCAGCGCTTTAAATCTCTGCCAATAAAGCTAAGGGAAAGCAATCTGTACATAGGAGTTTATTTAGATGCCCACAAGTTTTAAATCATTCCCCTTTATATCTCAGCCCACTGGATATCTCATCCAACTGAATTACCATTGGGTTTTACAATGTGGTATACAAAATGAGCTGACATTATGATTTACAAACATCCTTTGAGTATCATATAAAACACAACTGCTTCCCTTATTATACAATCATTAGGGCAATGCACATATAGTCAGTACAGTAGTAGCTGAAAATGATGGGGCATTTTAGGAAAATAAATCTAACTTTACCACACAAACCTGTTAGATAAAGCAAAATCTGGTTTAAAAAATGGGAGTAAAGTTGTCTGAATGACTGCAAGTAATTCTTAGATTGTTTTGCCACCGTCCCCTTAGAAGAAACATAATAGTACTTCATTTAAAAGACAACTAATTTGTTTCACTGTATAGTCACACGCCATTATTATTCAGTTTCACATTTTCTGCATGAAACTACCAAAAAAAAAAACCACCCCCACCCCCAAACCCACAAATGTAGACTTTCCAAACTGTAGCCACTATACTTATTTCTGCACCACTCTTTTCCCATATATTCAGTGTGTTCAATTAAATAAACAAACCAACCAAAAAAAAAAGAGCAAAAAACACCACAAATGAGCGGAACAAAACACAACAGCACATTGAAATGGCGACATTGGAGCTGCAGATGCCATCATTGCAGAAGTATATCCTCGATCTAATGTCACAAACTTTCTAGCCTCATGAAACAAACAAAGAAAAAAGACATTAGCTGAAGAGAATCTAAACTCTAACCTCAGTACAGGGCTAAGAGTTTTGTGTTTGTCTGAACGTAGGTGCTCGGTAACACCGCATGTGTGGTGAACGTGAAACTAAACATCTTTCAGTGTCATAAAATAAGAAAAGAGAAAAATCTGCTTCTGAGCTGTTAACCAGGTACTGAAAGTTACCAAGTGTTAGGTCTCCTGTCCCCACCTGTCGCTGGTACAGGTGCTCCTGCACTTTGTCACTATGCTGGCAGTAACTGAGCATGGCAGACATCAGCGCTACTGTAAACGACAAAGGAAACATTCTGAACTCAGTGATGTGGCAACTGAAAGCAAACACTACACTAGTCAATTGAAATGATAGCATTTTAAGGGTCTCTGACTGTTCTATCACTGCACAATCCGGAGGGTTTATTCCCTTTTCCAGCGCTTGCAGTTTCTCTTGCAACACAGAAGGCTGCTAATGACTTGTGGTTCTTTCCTGAATGCGTTGGACTGGCAGTGGGACGTGGGTTTAGTTCCGTTTCTCACCACAGGAGTCTTGCTGCTGCTCCACGTGTTAGGAGAAGAAAGTGCTCTATTTTTTATTACTGGGTTTTTTTTGGCCATTTCATGAAGATCATGGCATTTAATTTCATACATTTTTAAGACAGGCTTACTTTGATTACTTCCATTCTGTCCAATCAAATATACCTTTGAACGCTCTCAAGTGTTGGACAGCTGTGAAATATAAGTACTATGCAATTTGACTGTACATACATACATATTTTCATAAATACATTCGACAGGGACCTTGGAACTAAGTGTGTGATAATCATGGGACAAAAACCACAACAGGCTGCCTCGTTTGTAAAATCTAGAGCCAAAGGAAGAGGAGCTGAAGTCTATCATGTTGTCAGATACACAAATTAAACCAAAAACACAGCATTAGGTTACCCATGAGATAACTGGAACGTATTTGCAAATGTCTTGACAGGAGAAGTGTGGTCATTTACAACACTGAAAACTTTTAACAACCATTGACTTCTATGCGCTGTACTGTAAGTCACCCAGACAAGGCTAGCAAGGATGAGCATAGTGATAGGTCCCAAAGGCAACTCCCAAACATCTTCCTCACGCGGAGACTTTGGTAATTGTCTGTTGTATAAAACGCCGACGCACACGGCTGCGGTTCAGGTGTTGACCTCATCGGTTTTCCTCCCTTGGCACAGTCCAGTCTGACTACGTCAGTTATTGTTGAGACACTCTAAATCCACCGAGCAGCAGACGTTCCCGTTCTGCACAGACAAACAAGCAGGGGTCAGTCACCTCCGCAGAACATGGCACAAAGAGCAAAGGGGCTGGTGGCACGCGGAGACAGATGCATCTCTGGCACGTCTACTGCATCCTAACAACTGCTTAAGCCATCCTCCAAGGTGTCCTTATCAGTCCCATGTGTGGTGGCTTTTGGAAGAGGATGGCTTTGCCACCTTAACTACAGCTGAACTAGAAACCTGCATGTGAAAGAGTCAGCGGTACCCCTAACAAATAAGCACAGCGATGGTAACAGAGATGATTGGATTTCTCTCCCATGCAAGAAAGGAGAGAGTTTCAGTGTGACCCATGAAGGGCAGCTTTCTGTGTGCCTGAAATAAGCAGATAGTTCAGAATCTCAGTTCATGGCAAATATGATTATATGGGGGGGACATACAACATACACCTTTAGAGAGCTATCCATTCTTAAATATCCTCCTGCAACATCCAGTTAGTTACAAAACCACTGGATGTAATAAAAACACAGCAGCAGCCATCAAACCCCCAAATGAGCAATTTTTTTCCCCCTTTCCTTTTCTTTTCTTTTTTTAATCTAACACAAACAATAGGAGAAATTCTGAAGAATGGACAGAAGAGCCCTGGAGCAACAGCTTGGTCTCCAACAGTGAACAGAAGAACATTTCATATAACCCAAAACAACATTTTCATAATTCTAATATTAAGCACAGGGGGGTCATCACTGCACGGAGCAAGGGAGACAGCCTGCACTTTGCAGCAGAGCCACTGGATTTAATCTATCTTGATGAGAACTCGGAAGAGAAACTGTGACATTCCCTTCCCACTTCTGTGGTGGGAGTGTCTTCATCTCTGAGCTGCAATGCATTTCTACTTGTGCACTCGCTGGTAAAAGCTCTGTCAGTGCTTTTGCCTCTGCTTACCAGCTCCTAAAACACATTTTCATGAACATCCACATTAGGCAATTCTTAAAACACTAGCCCAGATTCGTACTGAGAATGCCTGAAGGGCTTTCCAGCAGAACGTCTGAAATTTGCGCTAGGATATTACAGATTTGTGCTCAACATCTCCAACAAGCTCAGAATTGTTTTCTTTCCACCCCACAAACACAAAAGGGGTGGTTTTGTTTTTTCTTTTCTGCCAGCTTCTGCCCTCAGGTTTCACTTATTTCCCTGAGCTCTGAATGTGAGCTCCCAGGGGCAGAAAGTGACCCTGATTTTATGCAGCAGCAAACATCTCCGTTTCCACTCTACCTTGCCCAACGTACCTTGCATTTGCAGGTCGTGCAAGGAGATCCCACCATAGTCCATACAGCGCCGCTGAGTCTCGTGACTCCATAGCCATCTAGACAGGTTCTCCTGATGTCATAGGTGATGTTATCAGCCAGGCAGGGATCAGTGACACAGTGGGGACAGCACTCTCCTTCTGAGATGGCTGTGTACTCGCAGTTGAGATTTGGGCATGGAAGAGGCCAACAATCCACCTCTCCTTCCTGCAAAAACAGAAGCAAAGCTCATTGAAATTATTACCACTTATTAGCCACCAGGAAATTGCATGAGCAGGGAGGTTATTCTGCCCCTGTGCTCTGCACTGGTCAGGCCACACCTTTAGTACTGTGTTCAGTTGTGGGCCACTCAGTTTAGGAAAGATGTCGAGTTGCTGGAACATGACCAGAGAAGGGCAACAAAGCTGGAGAGGGGTTTGGAGCACAAGCCCTATGAGGAGAGGCTGAAGGAGCTGGGGTTGCTTAGCCTAGAGAAGAGGGGGCTCAGAGGAGACATTATTGCTGTCTACAACTACCTGAAGGGAGGTTGTAGCCAGGTGGGGGATGGTCTCTTCTCCCAGGCAACCAGCACCAGAACAAGAGGACACAGTCTCAAGCTGTGCCAGGGGAGGTTTAGGCTGGATGTTAGGAAGAAGTTCTTCATAGAAAGAGTGATTGGTCATTGGAATGTGCTGCCCAGGGAGGTGGTGGAGTCACCATCACTGGAGGTGTTTAGGAAGAGACTGGATGGGGCACTTGGTTGATTAGACAGCGTTGGACTTGATGATCTCAAAGGTCTTTTCCAACCTGGTTCATTCTATTCTATTCTATTCTATTCTATTCTATTCTATTCTATTCTATTCTATTCTATTCTATCCTATCCTGTTTTATTTTACCAAACCTGAAATAACCTTAATGAATCAGCTCTCAGTTTGCTTGCTAATATAAATGCATGGATGCTGAGCTGAAGTTTTTTAAATGCAGCAGACTATCATTTGGTTGCTTCTTGACTAAACAACAACACTGCCACCATGGTAGCAGGGGGGCTTTTGTTCTCTGGGGTGTCTAAAGGTAGCATTAAATACTGTGTTCAAGTATTTTCCACAGACTGTAAATTTTTGGAGTGATTACCTTGCATTCTTTCTACACCTGGTCACATAAATGTCTCTGTGGAGTCACAGCAACTGTTTAAATAGAAAATTAACACTGCAGAGAGATGTAGGTTAGTATGTTTGAGAAGCACTGAACATTGATCTAACTAGCAACAGCCAAAATTGATTTTACTGTCAACTCCTAACAGAATTGTTAGAGCAATACCTGTTATGTTCCACTGAGTCATTTTATTATTTAGCTTTGTGGGGGGAGGGGAAAAAAAAAAGGCAATTTAGCAGAAAGAAACAGAGAAGACAGAATCATCAGATTATTGCAAACAAGGTCAGATGACTTTAAACAAGAACTTTTGGTCTACAGCTGCAGTGATCTAACATCCCCCTTCAACTCACATTTGTGTAGCTGGGTCTTTCTAGCCTGGAGAAGAGAAGACTAAGAGGGGATCTCATCAATGCTGATCAACTCTTAAAGGGTGAGTGTCAGGAGGATGGGAGCAGTGTATTTTTCAGTGGTGCCCAGTGACAGGACAAGGGGTAGCTGACACAAACTGGAACAGAAGTTCCATCTAAATATGAGGAGGAACTTCTTTAATTTAAGGGTGACAGAGCAGTGAGGCGGACTGCCCAGAGAGATGGTGCAGTCTCCAGCTCTGGAGCCATTCAAAACCTGCCTGGACATATTGCTGTGTGACCTCTAAGTGAACCAGCCTTGGAGGGGGGTTGGACTCAATGATCTCCAGAGGTCCCTTCAAACCCTACCATACTGTGATATATGATCTGGTCACTCCTGTAAGGTGTTGTTCTGCGTGTCTAAACTTGTGAAGGGCTCCAATAACTTGATATAGAATAGAATAGAATAGAATAGAATAGAATAGAATAGAATAGAATAGAATAGACCAGGTTGGAAGAGACCTCAAGATCATCGCATCCAACCCATCATCCAACATCATCTAATCAACTAAACCATGGCACCAAGCACCCTATCAAGTCTGCTCCTAAACACCTCCAATGATGGCGACTCCACCACCTCCCTGGGCAGCACATTCCAATGGGCAATCACTCTCTCTATGAAGAATTTCTTCTTAACATCCAGTCTAAACCTCCCCTGGAACAGCTTTAGACTGTGTGCTACTCTGTAAGCACTTCAGATGTGGATAACATCACACACTGCATGTAGCACTTATCAGAACCTTACATGTAGCACTGATTGTAGGCATCACTGTCTTATATTTCAGTATGTTCACTCAGTATCCCTTGTAAAACATGTCACATCTAGTATCAGCCATTGTTGCTGGCTGCAAATGTTTCTTGGTGCTCTTTTGCAAACATTAAATAAATACATATCTTAGGAGAACACAAAATACAATACTTAGTGCTGTACATTATGGATAATTACCTCTAAACAGTAACTTAGCTTTGAGTGCAATTTGTTTCCTGATGCTCAGACACCTCTTGATTAATATCATAAAGTCTCTGTTACACAGACAGCTATAAATGGAAACCTGATCATTTTAATGAAGTTCATTGCTGCACTAATGAGTATATCCGTGCAAAAACCCAGGGCTTTATGGAAATAATCTACAGTGCCTCGTAAGAAAACAACTGTTCTTTATTCTGCAGGTTGGCTTAGTAATTTCAGTCTTCTTTATCCTTCTATTTTTTTATTTTGGTTAATTTCTGCCAATTCACCATGTGGCACTGGAACTCCTTGCCAGCATTTACTGAAGGGGGGGAAAGAGAGAATTTCATTGTCTGTTTTGGTAAAATAGGTACATGCACTGATTAAATTACAAGCTGAAACTTCTCCAACCAAATCCTTTGCATATGAATTTATTACTTTTTTTTTCCCCCCCAAGTCATTTAAAGGTCAAATAACCTTATAACACTTCTGCAAAATAGACTAATGCTGTATAGGGAGAAGCTTGCCAAGCTTTTGTCAAGCTTTTCATTTTGTTCATTAGACCTACTTATTCAGCAATAAGAGGAAAACTGATGGTGTAGCTTTTGATTCTCTGCTGCTCTGGAAGTGCTTTATCACCTTTCCCAGTCTCAAAAGCAAGAGCAGAGAGAGCCAAGAGCCTGCTTTGCGTTTTGCTAAGGATCAGACCCATCTTGCCCCCTCCGCAGCGCTTTCCCCATACCAGGCAGCGGCACTGCTGGCAGCTGTAGGTCCAGTTGTCTCCGCTGCGGTAGAGCTTGTGCCCAGTCTGGTCGAGGCACTGGCTGGTGACACGGGTGTCACACTCCGGGCAGCAGAAGAGATCGGCGCTGGGGTTCTTGCAGTCGCAGGCTGTCCTCCGGCAGAAAATCCTCCCGTCCTGTGAGGACACATTGCCCTGACATCAACCACCAGCCAGCAACACAGGTAAGGCGACAGGGTATGGACACAAAGGGCACACATGTGGCATGGCAGGAAATATTCAGTTCTTAATACAGTCAATGTTACCAGGTCTGGACCCTGTCTTTTGTGAGTAACAGCAGAGACCTGCTGGAGAGAATCCAAAGGAGAGCCACAAGAATGGTTAGGGGACTTGAGCATCTCCCTTGTGAAGAGAGACTGAGAGCCCTGGGGCTGTTTAGTCTTAAGAAAAGAAGACTGAGAGGAGACCTCATCAATGTGTATAAATATCTGTGGGGTGGGCACAAGTGGGAGGGGCCAATCTTTTTGGTGGTGCACAGTAATAAGACAAGAAACAACAGATTCAGGATGGAACATAGAAGATTTCACCTCAACATGAGGAGAAACTTCTTTACAGTGAGGGTGACAGAGCACTGGAACAGACTGCCCAGAGAGGTTGTGGAGTCTCCTTCTCTGGAGACTTTCCAAAGCCACCTGGACGCATTCCTGTGTGGACTACCCTAAGTGATCCTGCTTTGGTGGGGGGGTTGGACTGGATAATCTCTGGAGGTCCTTTCCAACCTCTAATGTACTGTGATACTGTAACACCTCAGATAGCAGGATTGTCCAGATTTCTACCAGTGCATAGATCCAACACCACCCAAATCTGAGCATCCTGTCTGTCTGCCTCCAGCTAATGGGATTTAAAAGAAATCTGTATCTCCAAAGAAATATAGGGAAGGATTTTCACACCTCATTGGTTCCATCAACAACCTCTTCCAGCAGCTACCACTCTAATACATGGAGTATTTGCTTAGCACTATTTTGACTGAGTGCATCACTGTGGAGAAAATAACTTGAATAAACAAACAGCAGCGATGGAGGTGGGCCCTATAACTTCAGAGGAGCACAATGTAGCAATCTGACAGTAGCACTAATCATTCTCTACTCTGAATTCAGCACTGCTTCTGCTCCATGTCTGGACATAGAGAGCACCAGCTTAAAACTAAATGGGTTTACCACCCAATCTAATCCACTTCATGCATTACAAAGGGCCTGCATTCCACAGGCTCTCCAAAATATGATTTTGCTAAATATTTGTTTACAGCATTGGGTGGCCCATTTTGTTAAAGACCATTAAACATGCTTCTGCATGTAAAGAGCTTGTTTCTGCACCACAGAAAACCAAATTGATTCTAATTCTCGTTAGCAAAATTGGCTGGAGTATTGTGTTTGAAATTACATCCCTTAGTGTAGGTGAGCCAACATACCCATACGCCATAAGCAGAGTGGGGACTGAAATCACAGCTAACAGTGAAGATATCATTGAAGAGTTTTGACATGAGCTTTGTTTGCATTCAATGCCAGCCATTGGGTTAGCCCTCACTCAAGTAAAAGGTGCTCTGTAGTCAATTGGAAGGTCGAGCTACAAGGGGAACGAAGCTACATTCTGCTTTGGCTCATAACTGTACACTTCCTGAAACAACTAAATCATTTCACTGCAGGTTTTTCTTGTTCTCATCAGAACCTTGTTCAGAGTCTGTAAATCTATTTGATCAGGCAAAAAGGGGAAAAAAAAATCATTGCCACCAAATAAAGGGACATGTGTGAAAGCAAGGGAATTTATTTCCTCTGATCCCTTTACAGAGTAGTTACTAACTAGAATGACAGTGTCCATAGGCAAACAAAAATAGCCATAGTCACAGCCTGTAGCATGGGTGGCTGCTTTGTGTGTGATTGATGTAGAAATCTGTGTTTGGCTCTTGTCTTTAAGCCAAGTCAGTCTTGGCCACCAGTGCACCATGTACAAAATCAGCAACAGGGAATCACAATCCCCAGGTCAATCAGTGTGCACTGCTGCCGTTTCATCATCATCATCATCATCATCTCAAATTTATTAGAATATTACTTTCTGTGGTAAGAATAATCAAAATGATTTCTTATTGCCTAACAAGGGAAGGTGAAGAGCACACAATTATGGAGAAAGCACACCAGGTTAACATGGCTCTGGACTCTTTTGCCAGCTGCAGGGTGCAGGACTAGATTGTTCTACAGACTTTATTTAGTTCTGGATCAAATGAAGATAACCTAAGTCTTCTGTATTTGTGGCTAGTTTGTTGCTTGAGCTGTGAGGGAAGGAATAAATAAGCTTTCCTCTCTTGCTCAGCAGTTTGAGTAAATCATAAGGTAAGGAAGACTGGCAGTAGCCACAGATCCAGCCAGGTCCAGATGTAATGCTGGTAATAACCCTTTGCACTAAACCCAAAACAAAACAAAGAAAGAAGTTATTGTCTGCTTTCAGCAAGCGCTGGATAAAGAGAGCTGAAAGCCTTCCCTGATGGAGAGTTATGACTAAACATCCATTCTTGCAAGTGGGAAAGCAACACCATCTTCTACCTCTTGCTGTGGGGCAGACATCAAGAGGCAGCTCAGCACAAAAGCTCTGCCAGTTTGAATAGCTCCTGGCACGAGGAACTGTACCAGGCAGCTGGGCAACCCAACGCCACCCATAATGGCAGTCGCTCTCCTCTCCATAAAGGAGTGCTCATTTTTAAGGTCTAACAATAACCTGTCTGCCTAATTCCAATTCAGTTTCCAAGCTTTCAAGATTAGTTTTCAAATTCCCCTTTCAGCTGCTGACAGTGCTGGGTAGTTCCGCTCTTCCCTGAGCTCCCGTTCTGTTACCTCTAGGGACCAGCTAACCTTTTACATTGCCTTTACTCTCTGTATTTTACAACATTGACAAAGCCTGATGATTTTGCCTTAGACCTTTTGGTAATCATAATACACTGCTACTCTCTTTATTCTTTAAGCATCTGTGTTTTATCTACAACCTCATTAGTTCCAGGCCTTTCAAAAAACCTTTATCCTGCACGGCTGTGACACAAAGCCTCTTAAGCTACATTTCACTTGCGGCTGTGCAGCTCTGTAATAGCATTGAGAAATACAGAGAAAGCAGCACCTTTTCCTTTGGTATTAACATAGAGCATTTTATTAGTACTCTTCCTCCTTACCTTCCTCACTGAATCAGCTCTACACACTTCATAAGCACCAGTGATACGAACACACAATTGTTCTTACCAAAGGAAAAGATGACACTCAAAGGAGTTGCTGTGAGGGGTGACTCAAGTTTCCACAGAGCCCCAAAGCTATTTTGGACAGAAATCAGACCTTGCAGAAACCAAACCACTAAACAGTTCCTACCCTCAGGAACACAATTCACCTTGACACATCCTCCTGCTCCCAGTACTGTGCTTTTTTCATGCAAGGAATGGAAGGTTGTTTTTATCAGAGGACAGACTCGAAAGCCCAGCTACAGCCAGAGTGCACAGAATAGGCTTAATTTTTTTTGTGGGAGAGAGCAAGAGTTCCTGCTCCTCTTCATACTTCTACTAGTCTGCAATTTGATTGTGTATTAAATCCACAAGGGTTCAGGGGGATGCCAGCATAAGACACATGAAATACACTTAAGGTACTGCATTAATTTATAGTTTTGATAATAAGTGCTTTCGCAAATGTCATTCAGATGAATGAGGATGGTTTGAAGAGACAGGGTCTGATGAAACACTGAAATAATCCTCTGTGCTTCAATAATGTCACTTTGCTTCTTTACAGACCTGAAGTAAGACAATTTCTCATATTCCATAGCATCCTACTCCACAAATAATTTTACTTACTGAACATCAAAGTTATTTAACTCCCTTTGCACCAGACCAGTTAACATATTTTCAAGTTAGGGGCTGTTCAGTCTGGAGAAGAGAAGGCTCCGAGGTGACCTCATTGTGGCCTTCCAGTATCTGAAGGGGGCCTACAAGAAGGCTGGGGAGGGACTTTTCAGACTATCAGGGAGTGATAGGACTAGGGGGAATGGGATGAAGCTGGAGGTGGGGAGATTCAGGCTGGACATGAGGAGAAAGTTCTTCACCGTGAGGGTGGTGAAGGCCTGGAATGGGTTGTCCAGGGAGGTGGTTGAGGCCCCGTCCCTGGAGGTGTTTAAGACCAGGCTGGATGAGGCTCTGTCCAGCCTGATCTAGGGTAGAGTGTCCCTGCCCATGGCAGGGGGGTTGGAACTAGATGATCCTTGTGGTCCCTTCCAACCCTAACAAACTATGAAACTATAATAAGTTGTGATCGGTGTGTTTCAGCCAATGGACAGAATGCATCCATCTGACTTTTCCTAAAACAATCAGAGCAACAGAAAAGCCAAGAAGAAAACCATACTGATTTATGTATGAAATGCTGATTTGTCTCCTAGGTAAATCAGCTGAGTAGGACCATTTCAAAGTCAGAGTATGAACTATAAGGAATTATTTAGCTACCCTCTGCCCTTTCCCTCACTGAAAATTGAGCAGGCTTCAAAAAGGCCAAGCAGGGCCAGCCCTCTGCACAGTGACATGAAAAGGAGAGAGTCCTGCAGCAGTTTTGAGGAGCAGTCAGGTGGGCTGGAAGCTATCACAATTGATAAAAATATGTTTCAATAACATGTTTCAATAAACACTGAGCGAAGACTTTACGTTCTGCCTGGGATAAGACAGAGGGGAAGCTCTCCCTGTTTTTCCTCTTGTACAGACAAGAATTTCTCTCTTGAAACGAGAAGACACAGGAACAAAATGGAATGTGAATTTAATTCACAGGGGGGAAAGAGTAGAAAGTGAGGAAGATATAAAGGAAGACTCATAGCAACAAACGGTGCCAGGCTCAGTTTAAAATATCTATGTGCCAGTTAATCATTTTGTGTATTTTCATATACTAATAAGAGCATTCAGCAAAAGAAATAAGTGCAATGAGAAATGGCAAATAATGCAAATTACAAGCAATCTAAAATGGGAATTCTAATAGCTCTAATTCTGCAAAGGCAGACCAGATGTCTTCACATATATTAAACTGTTTATTCCATTGAGTGGAAATCCTTTGAAAAGCCAGCCAGTTCCCCAAGATTACAATAAAAGCTTGATGTATATTCAGTGGAGTTGTACATTTCAGCTTCTGAAAAGAGGAGTTTTAGGGAGCTTGAGGCTCTTGATGTAAAAAATATAGCAACTAACAAGAACACATTCCCTTTTGAGCCCCAGACAGCAGCGTACTTTGTGGATTCTATTCACTCTAAAGTCTTAATTTTCTCTCCTGCCCTACTCTTGCAGTACAGAAATGATGAGGCTTTCAGCTTCTTGCAACTTCAAAACAGCTCCTGCCTGCTTTCCAGTCTAACCCTCTAATGCTTCCCTGGCTCACAAGCATTGGAATATGGAGACTGAAAGGCCAATTCTCATGCTCTATATTCATCTTTTCACAGTGGCCAAAATCTCATTTTACTTACAGTTGTGCAAGGGCCAATCGTGTTCTGCTATGCCTAAGGACAGCTTTACCACTGCTATGAACGTATCCAGTCAAAGTGGCCATAAAAGTCCAACCCTTCCCTGGATTGGTGCATTTCTAGCCATGTCAGCATTGCTCTTTTAACTAATGAAAACAAAGCAAGCAGAGTTAGATTTTCTTTTAACTTGGCTAACTCAATCATAAAAGAATTGACAGTTTCCAGAGGACAAAATAAAACCCTGATCTACGAGTCTCCTCCAAGGTAGATGTAGTTATTATATGACTGGCTTCTCCAAAGGTGCAGAGGGAGCTGTGCTGCTCAAACAGGGTATCTGCCCACACAGCCAGGCTGGGATAAGGATGGCCTTCACCCTTCTTTAACTGAGAAAATGAAGTGCCTGCTGCCAGGGCCTCTCACCTTTGACTCATGCTCAGACCTTTCCTCTCACCCAGTTAATTCACATGTATTCCAAGTAGAGAGAAATGCCACGGAAGGAGGGTGGTTGACTACAGTACTTGTCCTGAGAGAGGCATGCTCATGCCATAGACTGAATTGTTTGCAGTGTTTCCAGTAAGCATGCTAATCAATCTGCACAGTGTGTGGAAGTTAACGCAAGGCCCTCCTCAAGCCATGTTCTGAGTGGCTCGGGTTCAAAGGTGGCATGGTAGAAGCCCAGCAGGAGAAGCAACTACCCAGCTATGCCTATGGTTGTGCAGAATCAGGAGAAAAGTTGATTTCCCAGGAGGATTTTCCCCATCACAGCTTCAGTACCCCCAGCAGAACTTACCTTTCACCTCAGCACCTTTGACTGAGACTGGTATTATTGCCAACACCAGTGGCATTACAACATTTGGCTTCTGACACAAGCTCAGAGGATTAAAGCAATCCTGAAACCCAGAGCAGCTGGCTCTCACCTTGCAGGAACAAACGGAGCATCTGTCCTCCTTCAGGGTCCACACCTGCCCGTTCCGCTTGAAGCCTCCTTCATGGGGACAGTCTCCAGTGCAAGATGGTCCAGATGGACAAAGACAATCAAACCCTCCTGCCAGGTTCACACAGGCTGAATCATTCCAACAGGTGTGGGTCTTTAAGGCACACTCATCGATATCTGCAAAACAGCAGATTTATAATCTTTGGGGCATTCACCTTTTCTTTGTTTCCCAGGGGGCAAATTTTATTCCTGTATTAAGCAATTATTGCTCATCTGCCTTGCTGGTGGAACAGGGTGTCTTCTTTCTGCTATCTGCCATATTGACTTGCCAGACATTAAACATTGACTATTTTACATCATTCTTCAGTGTTTGTTTTGATTACACTAAGAATTCTTAAACTACCTGCAGCAGGCTTAACTGTAAACGCTGAGCCTGACCTACGTGGCAGAACTGTGTATTGGTGCTGAGCCTGAACCTTCAGACAACAGTGTGGAGTTGATTTCCCAGGGACTGGAAACTAGTGACCAGCCAGAGTGACTTTCTGTCAATCAGACCTTTCTGTGCTCTGGATTGCACACCAAAATAGAAGCACACTGTTCTTAAGTTCCTAGCATGATCAACATTTTGCATGCTAAAAGCGATCAGCTGCACCTTCTCCCGTTGCTGGCAGGTGCAAGTGAAGAAAAAAAGAAGAAAAAGAGAGGAAAAAAAAATGAAATTGGAGGCACTTTATGCAGTAAAAAAAAAAGTCTTAGAACAAAGCTATGCAGGAAAAGTATGATTTAGCAATGACAAAGGAATAAGTAACAAAAGAAAACCATTATACACTTGAGAAAAGTGACTTACAGCATCTGATTAAAATTGCTTTTGGAGGGTAAAATATAATTATGCAATATGAATTTTCCCAGGGAATTAATGCAGTATTCTTTGTCTTGCAAAAGCCAAGAGACTTTTAATCACTCTGTTACAAGCAGGTATTTCTTTCAGAAAACAACTTTGGACTGTTCTTAAACCACATACTGACAGATTGTCCAGAGAGCATAGCAGTAAAGCGGTGAGCCTCTGTGGTTCCAACGTGAACAAGGAAAACTTTGGGCAACAGTGGGAGGAAGGCTGAAGAAGAAAATCCTTTTGAAGTATGTGATAGCTTCTATCAGGAAAATCCCAGAATGCTATTACATGAATTCAGGAATTACAAGGAAGAACCCTCACACTTATAACTCTATTAAATTATTAAATTACCCTTTTGCTAGGATGAAATCTGTCACTGTTGAATATTACCCAAATACTTTTAACTCCTCTCTAAAATAATAGATTTAAAAATTCAATAGATTAAAAACAAAACCACAAACCAAAACAAACAAAAGCCCCCCCAAACAACTCTCTGAAGTCTATTTTAGGTCAGATGTGATGGCCTGTTGCCCTACTTTTTAAACAAGTGCCACAGGTTCATGAGTCATCTCCTCAGAAAGTCAGATCTTAAAAGTCCTTCACAATACTCAGTCTGCTGAAGGAAACTCTCTCTGACAAGCAAATGACTAAATTCCCCCTGATCTGGTTAGTAAAAATCCTGATTTCAAATCATAAAGAGTCCAGGAACAAACAGAAATGTGGTAGTGATCAAATGCAAAATCAACCTGCCCAACTGAGCCAGAAAATAGCCTTTCCTCTTTCTGCTTCTGGATGCAAAGAGAAGCTGGAGGCAACTGCAATGCAGAAGGGCTTCCCTCCTGGGCTAACCTCTCAGCCAGGCCTTTGTCATGAGGTGTTCCCAGAGGCCTGATAGCATGATTCAATTGCTTGTAGCTCAGAGGTGCCTAAAAAAGATGTCTGAGTTGCCAAAAAAAATTCCATTATTGGTCTAATGCACATCTTAGCACTAAGTGAGCACCTGGAAGGTCCACTACAGTGGTGTAAAAGGTGCTGCACTAAGAGAAGCTAAAACATGTAGTTTACTGCTTCATGAGTGCCTGAGTATCACAGGTAGTAAAACCCATGAAGGATGGTGTGAAGAGAGCTACAGATATGAAATTAATTATACTCAAACAGCTACTGTAAGACTTATAATATTCTTGAAGATATCTTGTTTTCCTTTCAGTAGACTTTGATTGGTATCTTCTGGTGAAGACAAAGGTGTAAGTGAAATATTCACTTTGACTGTGGTGATTTCCCCAAGCATCATCAATATGCTCTTCCTCATCACATTGAGAGCCCCTTGAATAGCACATATGTAAGATGTGGCAGGATCACAGTGCAGATTAGAAGGGTAGCTTTCACAGTTCCAAACTAAAAGGATTTCACAGATGAATATAAAGCCATATTGCCTACAGAGTTCCATGTAATTGCTTTACTTATGACATGGAAATCTAATTCTGTTGCCATGTAATTTAACAGATTTATGGAAGGCCAGATGTTAGCAATTATACAAACTAACATTTTTCATAGCCTCAGTGGCTCAGACCTGTTCACACTGCACAAAGCCAACTTAATCTGTTACACGTACCCAAAAGGGAAGGACACCCAGTTTATGCGCTGCCACCGCTCTCCTCTCTTTAGGATGCATAAAAAGGATGTCCCCATTAAGAGGAGCCCAAACTGGTAAATGGGATATTCTTGACAAAGAAGCCAATCAAGCAAAGCTGAGCATCATAGCATGAACATAAATTCCTAATTGCTACTCAAGTTTGCTCTTTTTCTCCCCGTTCTTTATGCAAATGATGATTTCTTATAATTTGGTGGCATTTGTTATTGGGAATTTTTAGCCATTAATCAAATATAAAAGGCTTGGACACTGCACTCATTTCCAGCTGAACTTTTAATAAAGCTAATTTTCTGAGAACATCCCTTTGGCAGTGTTTTTCTTCCCCCCACCCCGCCGCTGATTGCATTTTTGAAAGTCAGAACAAGCAGCCAATGTTCTCAGTAGCTTGAGAAAAAGAAGTTACAAGCCTAACATGTTCTTACAGAGTACAGAATTAACCAGGTTAGAAAAGACCTTCGAGATCATCAAGTCCAGCCTATCACCCAACACCATCTAATCAACTAAACCATGCCACTAAGTTTTTGTCCCTTTCGCTCTTTTAGCCCCAAACTAGATTACAGGGTTGGGGAAGGGAAAAAAATATTCCCATACTGTTAGCTCCCAGTTAGAAGAAAGTACTTCATGGAATTCAAATGGACATGCTCACGTTGAGACAAGATCAGCATGGAGATGGCTATGCAATGGAGATGGCTGTTTACTGATGATGGACTCAATGCCCTCATCCAGATCATCAATAAAGATGTTAAAGGGCCCCATGCTCTTCAACATCTTTATTGAGGATCTGGATGAGGGCATTCAGTCCATCATCAGTAAATTTGCAGATGACACCAACCTGGGGGCAGGAGTTGATCTGCTGGAGGGGTAGAGAGGCTTTGCAGAGGGACCTCAACGGGCAGAATCCAAAGGCATGAGATTGAACAGATCCAAATGCCAGGTTCTGCACATTGGCCACAGCAACCCCATGCAGTGCTGCAGGCTGGGGTCAGAGTGGCTGGAGAGAGGCCAGGCAGAAAGGAACCTGGGGGTACTGGTTGATAGTAGGCTGAACATGAGCCTGCAGTGTGCCCAGGCAGCCAAGTAGGGCCAATGGCATCCTGGCCTGCATCAGGAACAGTGTGGCCAGCAGGAGCAGGGAGGTCATTCTGCCCGTGTGCTCTGCACTGGTTAGGCCACACCTTGAGTCCTGTGTCCAGTTCTGGGCCCCTCAGTTTAGGAAGGATATTGACTTGCTGGAACGTGTCCAGAGAAGGGCAACAAAGTTGGTGAGGGGCTTGGAACACAAGCCCTATGAGGAGAGGCTGAGGGAACTGGGGTTACTTAGCCTGGAGAAGAGGAGGCTCAGGGTAGACCTTATTGCTCTCTACAACTACCTGAAGGGAGGTTTTGGACAGGCAGAGGTTGGCCTCTTCTCCCAGGCAAGCAGCACCAGAACAAGAGGACACAGTCTCGAGCTGTGCTAGGGGAGGTTTAGGCTGGAGGTTAGGAGGAAGTTCTACACAGAGAGAGTGATTGCCCATTAGAATGGGCTGCCGAGGAGGTGGTGCAGCCACCATCATTGGAGGTGTTCAGGAGGAGACTTGATGGGATGCTTGGTTGCATGGTTTAGTTGATTAGGTGGTGTTGGATGATAGGTTGGACAGGATGATCTGGAAGGTCTCTTCCAACCTGGTCTATTCTACTCTACTCTATATCTACTCTCTACTCTACTACTATCTACTCTACTCTACTCTACTCTACTCTACTCTACTCTACTCTACTCTATTCTATTCCATTCCATCCTATCCTATTCTATTCTATAATATGGAACAAAGTACTCATATTCAGTGGGAAATTTCTCCTAACAGCTGGAATCAATGTTTCTGCTTCAGTGGTGAAAAAGTCAGCCTACTTTAAAATTCTGAACAGGCCCCCAACAATCTTCTCAATGAATATGAAAATTATATGATAAGACTCTTGCATATAGATTATTTTTATATATTATTCAAATCCTTGCTCAGCTCAAATTCCCCACACTCCCATCAGGCTTCATTTGCTTTTCCATAACTGCTCTCAGAAGATGGGGGCCCAAAACTGGAACAGTTAATGATGGGTAAGCCAGAACCACACAAATCTTATTTCCCATTATAAACTACTGAGTAAGAAAAAGATGAAATATTACTTTATAAGTCAAGGAACTCTGAGGGACAACAGGCAAGTACATATGTGAGACAGCAAAGAGACTCTGTAGCCTTTCACTGTTTATAACACAAGAACAAGATGTCTCACTTGACTTGTGGGGGGGATTTGTTCTTTCAAGTAATCTGTCAGCCTGTGAAACAATCTCATTTTCACACCTGGAACAGGGCTTTGCAATCCTACTCATTATACTGAAATAAATCTCAGGCAGACTACTAATTAACCCAAGAAAAACTGGCAGAGCTTTATTTTCCTCCCTCCGCACAGTTCCTTTTCCAGGAAAAGTGAGGATACAGTGGGGCTGTGGATGATCAGAAACTCGTCTGCAATGCTAACCTTACGTTCAATCAACAGCTTATAGCCAACAGCAAAGTGCTTGTTGCCCAGCTATGTCATCTCAAGCACTACAGAGGACTACCACACAACGGATCAAGATTGTCACTCCACAAAGACTCCTAATCTGTGCTTCCTTACGCAAATGCACAGCAGCAAGCACCCGATGACATGTTTTCGCTGCAGCGCAACTAGTCACATTCTGTGGCTAGGAAAAGAAAAGACAACAAACCAGCCAAGATGTGCTCATTTCCCAATATACCCTCCATGTGCATAAAGATAGCTTGGTAACGTGGGAGACAAGAAATGAGAGTCAAAATGGAATCATCTCCTGAGATGCAATTTCCTTCTCCATCCTTTTTTTTTTGGCAGTAACGAGAAGTAATTTGCCTCCAATATACTGAGAGGTCCCACAGCCGCTGTGTTGGAATGGGGTAGAAGACAAGCATGACTGTACATATCAACACAAGTTCATTAACTTGGTTTCACTGCAATTTGAAACCAATCCCTAGCTGCTTCATTGCTTAGTTTTCAGGGCTATTCAGGTTTTAATGGTATGACTTTTCTATAGCACCTTAATAAATGTGTGCGAGCGAGTCATGCAGTGTGGTGCTCTGTAATATCATGATAAGCTGTTGCAGAAGAAAGAGCCTTACTAATGTGCTAATTTTAACTGTTATGGTACATTAAGCCATTATGGTATAATGTTAACATGAAAAATATATGCTGGGCTCCCTAGCCAATGTATGTACAAGTTAACTAAACACTGTTTTGACATACAATTTTTCACAGGCAACTTGGTACTTAATTTGTTTGCCTCCTTTCCAAATCAAAATGATTTGGACTTGTCTCTGGAAAAAATAAGTAAATCACTAAACAGGTTCATTTTTAGTTAGAAAACCCCTTTATGACAGTACTTGTGGTTCTATATAGACATAATAGCCTATTAAAGGACGTTGCATAGCAAATTAGATTCTGATTACAGGATTTACTAATGCTGTCCAAGACAGACAGTAATAACTACACACAATTAGCTTGAAGTCACATAGCACAACTTTCTCTCAGAATACAAGAATCTGAATTTACTGAATGGAAAGTAAGCAAAACCCACCAAGAGAGAGTCTGATATTGTAAGCCTTAGCAAATTCTATGAGCAGAAGAAAGTCATAAAACAGCTTCTAGAGTTGGGCTGGGATACCCTGTACCATATGCAAAGCTTTCTGTCTACATATCACTTCTCTAAGGGCAGACAGAAAAGCAATTCTTGGGCACATAGGAAGGTGTTCATGGATGGGTCTAGCTTTTTCATAGAATCATAGAATCAGTCAGGGTTGGAAGGGACCACAAGGATCATCTAGTTCCAACCCCACCTGCCATGGGCAGGGACACCCCACACTAGATCAGGCTGGCCAGAGCCTCAGCCAGCCTGGTCTTAAACACCTCCAGGGATGGGGCCTCAACCATCTCCCTGGACAACCCATTCCAGGGCTTCACCACTCTCATGGGGAAGAACTTCCTCCTCACATCCAGTCTGAATCTCCCCACCTCCAGCTTCATTCCATTTTTGGTCAGCACAGGAAAGGGGCAAAATAATCTTAAAGGTTATAGTGGTGAGGGTATATACCATGTTTACCTTATGAGGCAGCAGTGTCTGGCAACAGGCACTTAGTGCAGGGGAAATAAAAAAGCCAGTTCTTTCAAGATACTATCAGCAGACAATAGTTAATACTGGGATATGTATCATAAACCAACTCATAGTTCTCAAGGAAGTATTTTTGTTTGCCTTCAAGCATAGCAAAGCTTCTATTAAAGAAAGAAAAATAAAGTACAACCCAGCAACTATAGCTACATGTCTTAATTGCCAAGCAAACTTTGGTAGCAACTTAGCCCAGCAATTGTCTCTTGTCTGCAAGCAGTATTCTTAATAGCATGTTGTGAAAGGCCAGCACCTCATAATAATGCTACTGCTGGAAATTAAATTACGTTCCCTTAATTCAAGCCGGCTCACCATCACCTTATCAAGCTGCCATCTTTTATAAAAGCATGGCCATGGAAACATAGTCCCCTTCCAAAGCTGCCTTCAGTTGGTATTTTGAGCAACAACAGAGTTTTCCCAAGCTTGAAGTAGGCTGGCTAAGCCATACATCCTTATTACCCAAGCTGCAGTGCAGTATTATGACCTTCCTTGCTGCATCTGTTGATTTACACATTTGTCCCCTACCAGGTGACAAACTCCACTGTTTTCTCCTACTCAATGAGAACAAAGCTTTTAGAAGCAGTGAAGTATCACAACACTTCCCAAATAGATGTTAGTATTTAAAATGTTCTGCAAGCACTGCAGAGAGATTGCAAGCAATGACTTGGCTCCAAGACCACCTACACATAAACAGAGGGACAGGACCAAGAGATACACAGCAGCATGCAGCAAAACGGTAGAAGGGCTCTCCAGAGGGACCATGACAGGCTGGACAAATGGGCAGAGTCCAACATGATGGCATTTAACAAGTCCAAGTGCTGGGTGCTGCAATTTGGTCACAACAACCCCATGCAGAGCTACAGGCTGGGGACAGAGTGCTTGGAGAGCTGCCAGGCAGAAAGACTTGGGGGTACTGGTTGACAACGGACTGAACACAAGCCAGCAGTGTGCCCAAGCAGCCAAGAAGACAAATGGCATCCTGGCCTGCATCAGAAATAGTGTGGCCAGCAGGAACAGGAAGGTCATTGTGCCCCTGGACTCAGCACTGGTTAGGACAAACCTTGAAGTCCTGTGTCCAGTTGTGGGCCCCTCAATTCAAGAAGGGCATTGAGATTCTTGAACGTGTCCAGAGAAGGGCAACGAGGCTGGGGAGAGGCCTCGAGCACAGCCCTGTGAGGAGAGGCTGGGGGTGCTGGGGTGGTTTAGCCTGGAGAAGAGGAGGCTCAGGGGAGACCTTCTTGCTCTCTACAACTACCTGAAAGGAGGTTGTAGACGGGGGGGTGTGTTGGTCTCTTCTCCCAGAACCCCAGAACAAGAGGACACAGTCTCAAACTGCACCAGGGGAAGTTTAGGCTCCAGGTGAGGAGAAAGTTCTTCACAGAGGGAGTAATTGGCTATTGGAATGTGCTGCCCAGGGAGGTGGTGGAGTCACCATCCCTGGAGGTGTTCAAAAAGGGACTGGACGTGGCACTTGGAGCCATGGTTTAGTTAGTCAGGAGGTGTTGGGTGACAGGTTGGACTTGATGATCTCTGAGGTCTTTTCCAACCTGATTGATTCTATGAAAAGCAGCCTGGGCTTCGGACAATCTGGAGCTGAGTGCTCCCTCACACTGCCTTATGATTTGCATTTGTTGTTGTTATTATTTTGTGGGGAAGAGTTTCTTTCTTTTTTTTCCCTCTTACTTTTTTTTCTTTTCTTTTTAACTTATGTTCTTAGTCTATTTATTGTTCTCCAAGTTTTGTTCTTCAGGGACAAAGAATAAATGTTTCAAAGCATACTGAAGAACAATGGCCCAACTCTCAGATACATGTTAGAATTCCAGTACACAGCCTGTAAAATGTGCCAGGGCAAAATGCTGCTGCTAAGCTCTTTTATCTGAAATAGAGTGAATGACTCTGGCCCTGACTCTGAATATTCCACCATGCAAACCACCTCTGCAAGGTGATGAAAATCAATGCTCAAGAAACAAGTTTGAGCTAGAATCTTAGTGCTGCCTCTCATCTTAACCAGTTCTTAGTTGCATTCTAAAACAAACATCAAGGTTTGAGATTCCTTTGTCACTATGGGCGAGCAGAATCTTTCGATTCATTGTTAATTGGTTAGCTGGTATAACAAAATAAGATAAACTGGTTTATTCTCTTCCTCACTAGTCCCCTGCAGCAGATGGTTTAGGAAAGCTATTTAGTTAAAACAACCCCACTCATCTCACATTCTGTTTACAACTTGCATATGGCAAGTTGTAAACCTTACAAACTTCCAGCATGCTGCGTGGGTCAAAACGAGGGCAGTTTGTTTTCACCAAAGCTCATCCCTTCAACCTCTACAAAACACAGAGTATTTTGGGCTCCTTTTTGCTAAGTGGTAACCAAAGAGCTCTTCTCTTTAACAGCAATGCAATGCAAGCAATGTTGACCTTTGCAACAACTGAGCCTAGCTATGGGGTGTTCAAAATCACAGTCTTGTCTGCATCTACGTTTTCCTGAAACCCTGATGGTCCTTGACCCAAACCTGTCTGACAAGGGACAGGGTTCCTCCAGGGAAGTAGCACAACATGATGTCATTCATAGTCCAACATGATGGCATTCAACAAGTCCAAGTGCCAGGTGCTGCACTTGGCCACAACAACGCCATGCAGAGCTATAGGCTGGGGTCAGAGTGCTTGGAGAGCAGCCAGGCAGAAAGGGACTTGGGGGTACTGGTTGACAATGGACTGAACATGAACCTGCAGTGTGCCCAAGCAGCCAAGAAGGCAAATGGCATCCTGGCCTGCATCAGAAACAGTGTGGCCAGCAGGAGCAGGAAGGTCATTGTGCCCCTGTACTCAGCACTGGTTAGGCCACACCCTTGAGTCCTGTGTCCAGTTGTGGGCCCCTCAATTCAAGAAGGACATTGAGACTCTCGAACATATCCAGAGAAGGGCAACGAGGCTGGGGAGAGGCCTCGAGCACAGCCCTGTGAGGAGAGCCTGAGGGAGCTGGGGTTTGGAGAAGAGGAGGCTCAGGGGAGATGTTAGTGCTCTCTACAACTACCTGAAAGGAGGTTGTAGCCAGGAGGGGTTGGTCTCTTCTCCCAGGCAACCAGCACCCCAGTAGAAGAGGACACAGTCTCAAGCTGCACCACGGGAAGTTTAGGTTCCAGGTGAGGAGAAAGCTCTTCACAGAGAGAGTTGTTAGCCATTGGAATGTGCTGCCCAGGGAGGTGGTGGAGTCACCATCCCCGGAGGCGTTCCAAAAGGGATTGGACATGGCACTTGGTGCCATGGCTTAGTAGTCATGAAGTGTTGGGTGACAGGTTGGACTTGATGATCTCTGAGGTCTTTTCCAACCTTATTGATTCTATGATTCTAAATACTGTACACAAAGAGTTTGATCCTATTTGCATAATTTAAAGTAAAAAAAAAAAAAGAAAGAAAGAAAAAAGGCAAAGAAGCTGCTAAATGATGGAAAACAAACCAAGCAAAGCAATAGGGACAGCCCCCAAATGTGTCCTCACCTCACTCTGCTGCAATCTGAAAATGGAAAACCAACTCTTCCCCTTTGGTGGCCTCTTTTACTCCCCAGAAGGCCTACTTTCCCTTCAGCCTTCACAGCGACTTATAGTGATAAATGGCAAAGCACAGCAAGTCACTTTTTGGATCTCCAGCTGCCTCCCTCCTGTAATAACCATTCAAAACCGTGACGCGTCTTGAACCAGCAGCCATGCCGCCCGGCTGGGGATGCTGACAAACACAGACACGCTGGCTTGCATTCTCATTTTAGCCTTAAGCGTGGTAACTGCTCAGGACAGAGTCTCCGTAGTCATTTTGTAACACCATGCAGAAGAAGGAAAACAAACCGAGAGGAAAAAAAAAAAGCACTATGCTGATCATTGCTTACCAACACAGGACTCCCCGGAAAGAGAATAGCTTCCATTGTCATGGAAACCGCTTCTGCACTCACAGTGGTACCACCCTGGGAGGTTAACACAGCGTGAATGGTTGTGACACTCAATGATCCCCTCTGCACACTCATCAATATCTGCCTCAGAGAAAAACACAAGCCAGCCAGGAAATTAATTTCCTTCGACATCAATGCTTTAGGTTTGATTCTTTTTGTTGTTGCTGTTATCATTTTTTGTTGTTGTTGTTGTTATTGCTTTTTGGTTTGTTTGAGGTTTGGTTTGTTTGAGGTTTGGTTTGGGTTTTTTTTGTTTGTTTTGCTTTGTTTTGTTTTAGTTTGGGGTTTGTTTGGTTTTGGTTTTCTTGTTTGTTTGTACACCCTCCCCACCCCCCATCCCGAATCTTCCTTTAAGAGATGGATGAAGGCTTATTATGTTTCCAAACAGCACACAGTTAAAACATGACTCACATAACAACAATAAAAAGAGCAATGATACATCATGGAATTCGATATTTACAAGACATTCATTTGTACCGTGATTGGCTTAAAACACAAAGCAAGCATGCACATTTCTTTGGTCTTTCCTTTTAACTCAGAAGTTGCATTTTGTCTGTGCACATGAAGCACTGCACAGCAGGTCCTCCTCTGAAAGGGCAATTTCAGCAATCCTTCTGCTTTACAAACTGGAGGCCCCGGAACACCTTGGAAAGAAAGAGCATTTTCTCCCGGATTTGAGTTTCTAGTGTTCAGCTGCCACGCTGGCAGCTCTCCGGCACTTAAGGTGCTCAGAGCACTTTGCAAACAATAGTTAATCTCTTTTGTTTGTGCGATCAAAACCAACACCTAGCGCAGGGACACAACGATGTGTGACAAAAAGGAAAAGTAGCCCGTGTTTCAGCTGCAATAAAATATTTAGCTGGAGAAGAGTGACAGCGAGTCTGAAGCAATGGCAAGGCACAGCAAGATGAAACCCCCGCTGAGTTGCAATAAATGTGCTCCTTCTAGGCGGGAGTTGTTACAATCTCTGTGCCATGGTTAATAGAGACCTCATAATTGCCAGCAACCTTGGTTAATCACGGCTGGCACCTGGCTGCTTCTCCCCTTTGAGCATTTTTCAGCAAGTTTTCTAGGGTTGTAATTAAAATTAGCAAATTAATTGTACGTTAACCTTGCAGTAATTTAAGAAGCTATTATATTTTCATTCCTCTATTAAGCTCAAGGTTGGTTTAATATTTTTTGTATATATATATTTTTTTTTTTTTTTTTTTAAATCTTGGACAGTTTTCAGCTGGGTACCTTATCAATTACAGTGAGTCTCAAATTATTCACTCATGTTAGCCATTTTCACCCATTTAGACATTTTTCTTGGCAACCAGCGTGTTTCGCATCCAATTGTGTAAGCCAAACACACAAATGTGGGGAAAACAGGCTCTGAAACAGCACTTAGCTCTGCAAGGAGAAAAGAAGAAATATCTCATGATCCTGATGCAAGACTGAGGTAAGGTTATTAAGTAACCACAGACTGTAGCTTTTATCTCAATTTACAGAATACACAAACCAATATGGTTTCATGGACTGCAGTGGAGTCCTGGTGATGTACACTGAATTGATTTGAACAAAGCATCCTTCAGTACAATTCCATATTCTTACATCTTGCAAGCAATAAATACCACAGGGAAGCTCGAGCCTGCCTCATTTAAGTAACAATATTTATTCTTGTTGAAATATAGCTTAAACGAATCCCTCTCCCAGTTTCATGTTCACCCTCACTTTGAAATAGAGCAAATTATCTACATAAACAGGGTTAGAACCACTACTTGTTTCCACTACTTGTTTCTAGATTCATTCAGCTTCCATCTAACAATAAAGTCAATTTTTAAAAGCTTTAAACTCTGTCACTGCTGCCACCTTTTCTGTACTTTTTAGTTTGTGGAAGCTAATTTTAGTGTTAAAACACTGCACAAATCTAGCTGTCCATCAACAACGGGCGCTGCTTGCAAACTCAGACACTTTCAATTCATTACAGCAAATGGAATTTATAACCATGATCTTTTCACATGTCAAGGCTGATGGAACAAGTTTAATCCTATTTGGAAAGTGAATGACTTTGCCATTGCAGGTCAACTGCAAATGAATCCTTCTTGCTTTCTTCTCTTCCCAGTGTTGAATCAGTGTTCCTGTTTAAAGATTGCTTCCTTGGGTCAGACCTGTGTTGGACCTCTATCCATTCCACTTTACATTTTTAACTTACCAAAATCGATAGAGTTTTTCTAAAGTTCATTTCTAAACCTGTGCCCTTTGGAAAGTGTATTTGATTTCAGCTTAGGGTGTAGGACACAACTGCCTGGTAGATCACTTGTCAGAAAGCCTGTCTGCTGGGATACCAAATCTAAGCAGCAGTTTACTTCACATAAGAAGAGTGTCAGTGTATGAGACTCTGTAGATTGTGTCAGAAAGCAAAACAATACACAGAGCTGCCTCAAGACTGGATGGCTTTATTGTGGCAGTGCCTTAAGTGGCTATAGCTTCTGTCCTCTGATGTTTAGGGAGACAGAAACCAACTTCTTCAACCAGGAGAGCCTGAAGAATGGGACTTGCTTTCTGTTGTATAGGTTCTTCTCTTGCTTTGCTTTCCTCCTTAACTCAATGGAGTCACACCAGCTATTGAGAAAGAAAAGGAGATCCTTTATGGGCTGTTTTGGGAAAATCTGCCACAAAAAAACATCACTGAGGCAGAAGTAACTAAGAGGGGAAAAAAATATCTGCCAAGCTCTGCTCCCTGTCACTACCTCTCCCTTACCAGAGCTACCTGAGCTCACAGGAGGTGCCCTGATCCTCTCCTCTCCAGATTAAGCTCAGCAACCCTCTTTGCTCCCCAGCCCAGCCTTCTGCTGCATGTGTGTGTGTGCGTACTGGACATGGCTGGGGTGATGGTATGGGGAGAAGAACAGCAAAGCTCCTGCAAGTGTGTATTCCTTTGGCAACACGTCATTAGCAGCACCACACAACACAGTGTGTATGAAGAGTGGCAGGAACAGGGAAAACCATTAGCAGCTTCTCCATCTGTCTAATATATGGCAGTTTCTTACTCCCATGTGTTAAATCATGTACAAAAAGACTAAAAGGGGAAAAATATGCTGATTAGGTCTGCAAGCTTCTCCTGTGATCCTGTGCATTATCTGTACCACACGTGTAAATATCTCTCTGCAGGTACAGCAAAGTATTAGGGGTTTGGCTTAGATTTTCAGAATGATCTAAGATCTTTGTGATACCAAGAGAAAACTGCAAATAACAGCTGTACAAAATGGTGTGTCATATACTGTGACATTACTTAGTACACTTAATAGATCATTTCCATCTGGGTGTACTATGGCTTTTGAAAATACTTTTTTCTGGGGATCTTTTTCTGCCAAGGAAGCTGTTGCTATATGTAATGGCCAGCTCAGGGAATTAGAATCAATTCACCTTTCCTCATCACTGCTTTTCTATCTGTGGATCCTAGCACTATACTTGCATAGCCACCTCAGGATTAACATCTTTCTAGCCCAGTCTGGGTTGGGATTTTGCTATAAAAACTCGATCTCTATATGCAATATTTATGTGGGGTTTGTGTGTGCAGATGCTCACCAGAACACTCTCTCTATATCTTCTTCATAAAAGTTATGCTAAACTGAAATGAGGGTGTATATCTCTGACCTCAGAGGGAGACCAGCACAGAAATTATGATTCTGCAAAGGAGCACAGAAAAACCTGTTCAGAAATTCTGCAATGACATGGGCCAGAGGAAACAACAGGCGGACAGTTTTTCACTGGGTTCCCACGCTTTAGCTCTTGTCCTTGCTCAGGGCTCCTGGCAGCAGTGCCGCAGACTGTGCCTTCACACAGCATCGCGGCATCCCACCATGGATGGAGGAACCTGTGTCTTCGCAAGCACGTCTACACCTTGTTATCCCATGTGACGAATCCATGCTCACAAAAGTCAGAGCACACACATTCACTGAACTCACAAATCAGCATGGGCTTTCTGCATGCCTGCTGTAATAGCCAGCTAGACCTAAACAGAGTGCTTGTGAGAAACAGCCAATTTAATATTTCCTTGGGAACTGAACATTATCCACAGCCTTAATTTGCCTCTGCAAAATGTACTTAATTAAATGTACTTCCCCCCCCCCCCCTTTTTTTTGTGTGTGTGTGTGTGGTGGTTTTTGGTGGTGGTGGGTTTTTTGTTTTGTTTTGAGGGTGGGTTTTTTTTTGTTTCTATCTGTAATTCAGCATAAGACCCTGTGGAACTACTTCTGCAGTGTTTTCATTCAAGCCCTCTTACAACGTCCACGGTAAAAGGAGAGTCTGTACAGACAGTTCCAGTGCCTGCTTTTACTCCACTCAGTTATTTAACTGTCATTAGTACAGAATTGTTAATGGATCTGGCAACACTGCACCATAATGGCTTTGCAAAAACTCTAAAATGGTACATTTTTGTGTGGCAGAATAAAGGCACCAGTTGGTTTTGAATAAGATCTTGCAGGATGTTAATCCTGTCCTTTAAGGACAGGTCTGTAATTTTTACTTTTAGCATCCCAACTTCTTGCATTATTCATAAAGGTATTTTATGCAGACAAGATAAATAGGATAATTTACCTCAAAATAAAACACAATGGCTTCAGAAACCCAGTGAAAAAGGAAAAATTAAAATAATTCAATCTGTTCTAATGCCTCATCACATTTAAGTCACTGTGTGATAATACTGAAAGGGAAACTGTTCAGTGTCATGTAATAGCTAGCAATCTACACTTTCAATGAGACAGAAGGGTTTTATTATAAAAGTGTCTGCTCATCAAACTCCTACTGTGCTCTTTTTCATGCAAAAAAAAAAATAATTTAAAAAAAGAAATATAAGATCCTTATCTTTAACTCTCTGTTGATCAGGAGACCTATAAGAGGAAGAGGACATACTAACAAGGAAGGCTCGCAGAGGTCGCAAGCTTCCCCAATCAGAATTGCACCCTGACAGTTAACTCTGCGAGCTCCAGAGCATTACAGCTTTGTTTTCCACCTTGGAGCAATTTTCTTCAGCATAAAATCACTAGAAAATATTCACCCAGCGAAGCAAGGGCTAAGTTCTATGTAAAACAGAGCCTTTTCTCATCTTCTGCTCTTGCATGAGCCTCACTTCCAGGAGAGAGAGAGCAGGAAAGGGATGCTGCTGACAGCACTGTGCAAACAGCTTCCCCGCTGCAAAGGCCTCATTCGACTACTTCAAATACACCCTGAAAGCAAAGACAACGACTTTGGAGGAGCAGAGATGAAAAATTCTCTCTAAAAAAACAAAACCAAGCCATCTCCCACCTGCCTACCTTTATGTCAAAATCAGTTGATGCAAGCAAATAATAATTCTGCTGTTTTACATAAACTTATGTAAAGGCTGGATTTTATCCTTTAGTATGAACTCTTCTGTTGGCTCCACCATCAAATCTCTACAATAGATCTGACAATACACTACAGTTATCAAGAAGGGCCTGCATTTATTTTTGAACATATGCAATACAGAGATGAAATACATCAACAACAGCCACCAGTAAGTCTGCTAGATTTTCCCAGTTGAAAGTAGACGACGCTACAAGATGCTGACTCTGCCACCATGTTACAGTCCAACATGCCTGGAATCTCTACAGCACCAGTACAGCCTTTTAGCTATTAAACAAATGATAACTTAGAATCATGGAATCATTCAGGTTGGAAGAGACCCTTGAGATGATCAGGTCCAACCATTAACCCTACTCTACCAAGCTCACCACTAAACCACATTGCTAAGCACCACATCTAAATGACCTTTAACCACATACAGGGATGGTGACTCAGCCACCTCCCTGGGCAGCCTGTTCCAATGCTTGGCCACTCTTTCAGTGAAAAATTTCTTCCTGATGTCCAGCCTAAACCTCCCCTGGTGCAGCTTGAGGCTCTTCCCTCTTGTTCTATCACTAATTACTTGCGAGAAGAGACCAGCACCTACCTCTCCATATTGTCCTTTCAGGTAGTTGCAGAGGGTGATAAGGTCTCCCCTCAGCCTCCTCTTTCTCAAACTAGATAGTCCCAGTTCCCTCAGCTGCTCTCCATCAGATGCATTATCTAGGCCTTTCACCAGCTTAGTTGCTCTTTTTTGCACCTGCTCCATCAAGCCCCTCAACATCTTAGAAGAACAAAGATAAGTGTAAAATTAAGTTAGATTTGAATAATGACTCTCTGCTGCCCCTCAACCTCAGGAGGTCAGATCATCCTTAAGACTACAGAGCTACAAAAAATCATCCTTAAGACTACAGAGCTCTAAAAAAATCAGGAAGGACAGGGAAGACATTTGCCTGAGCTGCTTCTATTGACATTTTTAATCATCAATTTCTTGTCTTATAGATTGAAGTGTCTTGGGTGATAAAGATTCCCCCTCTCTGTGACTGCAGCCAGTAGCAGGCTCTGAAATACTTGCTTGGGAAATTATTCCTTGACATTTAGCCTCTTTTTTTAATTACTTTCACTTCAACTCATTAGGAGATTTGGGGCAAACAATCAGCACCCAATAACATATTTCTCTCTCCTCAGCAGTCATGACTGTTTTCACAGACATTTTAATTGCATTATATTTGTATTGGCCTTTGCAGTTCCCTCTCAAGCAGGAATAGTTTTGCTGGAATAACTGGTACAGGCTTTGGTGCATTTTTCTATTTGGAGAACACAGCACTAAACCCACAAACCTTCATGTTTGTCAAGATGATGAATGCAACTCCAATTTATAATCAACCCCACGCAAAACAGTGTAACGGTACTAAATGGCTTTCAGGGATGAAGGTGTGCCCCCCCACTCATTGTAACTAAAGAACAGCTGTAATATGTTTTATGGTGGAACTCTGGGTTGGTGCTATAGGGTCTTTTAATCATCTGAAACTCCTCTGCAAAATTTGAATGAGGAGTGTAACAATCCCAAATGGAATTCAGTTGGTATCTGAATAAGAACACAGCCTGGTTGTACCAGCAGTTGTAAAGATTAATTATATGTTTTACATATACCTTATTGTGGCCTTCCAGTATCTGAAGGGGGCCTACAAGAAAGCTGGGGAGGGACTTTTCAGGGTGTCAGGTAATGATAGGACTAGGGGGAATAGGAAAAAAGTAGAAATGGGTAGATTCAGATTGGATGTTAGGAAGAAGTTCTTCACCATGAGGGTGGTGAGACACTAGAACAGGTTGCCCAGGGAGGTGGTGGAAGCCTCATCCCTGGAGGTTTTTAAAGCCATGTTGGCCTTGAGTACTGTGTCCAGCTCTGGGACCCTCAGTTTAAGAAGGATGTTGAGACTCTTGAACATGTCCAGAGAAGGGCAATGAGGCTAAGAGAGAGGCCTTGAGCACAAGCCCTACGACAAGAGGCTGAGGGAGCTGGGATTGTTTAGCCTGGAGAAGAGAAGGCTCAGGGGAGACCATATTGCTCTCTACAACTACCTGAAGGGTGCTTGTAGGCAGGAGGGGGTTGGTCTCTTATCCCAGGCAACCAGCACCAGAACAAGAGGACACAATCTCAAGCTGTGCCAGGGGAAGTTTAGACTCGAGGTGAGGAGAAAGTTCTTCACAGAGTTGTTAGCCATTGGAATGTGCTGCCCAGGGAGGTGGTGGAGTCACTGTCCCTGGAGGTGCTCAAGGGGGGATTGGACGTGGCACTTGGTGCCACGGTCTAGTAGTCATGAGGTCTGTGGTGACAGGTTGGACTTGATGATCTTTGAGGTCTTTTCCCACCTTGTAGATTCTATGATTCTATGGATGTGGCTCTGAGCAACCTGGTCTAGTGTGAGGTGTCCCTGTCCATGGCAGAGGGCTTGGAACTAGGTGATCCTTGAGGTCCCTTCCAACCCTAACAATTCTATGATTCTATTTCATAACATCTAATTTATTAAAATTCCTTTTTAATACATGCTCCAGAATTATGTCTTTATCAGTTTAGTGCATGTCTCTCTCACACCTTCATATTCATCTGTGTATGCCAAACATGCAGGAGCAAGCAACTTAAAGGGCATGGATGGTCCACACAAACATCACTTCACAATACTGGAGCTGAAATAAGAGAGGTTTATTCTCATATTTAAAGATTGTTGGGTGCTGCAGGAAATAAGAATCACAGCCAGACTGCTCAGTGGAAGCTTGTCAGGCAGGGTGAAGAACTATTTCAGACTTAGTATTGCATCTAAGTTTCTGTTAAAAACAGGATTTTAATTGTCACTCTTTGAGCCAGAAACAGGATGACTTTATGAGCAGGCAAAGTTTCAAACTGAGGCAGAGACTTTCTGTCCAATTTGAGGCCTATGTTCAACATGTCTCTCAAATTCCATCACCCTGAAATGAGCAGAACTGTTAGCCCAATGGTTATTGTATTTGGGATCTGCCCATGTCTTGGAAGACAAGATCAGGCTTGATATAGCTGGCTTGGAGGGAGGTGCAGGAACACCAAGCCTATCTGCAGACTCCAACCACTGCTGGACAGAGGGTTTGCAACTTGAGCGCAAAAGTTAATCTCATTGCCTGCTAGCATCTTGTACCTGCTGGCAATATCCCAGAGCTCTCCAGGAATGCTCCCCTCATACTTTCTTGACATTATGCTCTTCCTAAACATACCAGACCACTTCATCAAGACCCTGAATTCATTACTTTTCTACCTACTTAGGCAGAAATATTGTGTATGATCTCTGATCATGCTATGTGTAGAAACTCAACTGCGGGCCACTAGGAATGGGATATTTAATTAGTTTATATCACTTTCTACAGTAGAACAGAGCCATACCAGGTGCAATTTACAGGTGAGATAACTAAGGCAGACTGATAAAGCAAATTGCCCAAAGTTGCCCAAAGCTAATGTTCAAGAAGCTCCTCAACCTTGTAATTCCAGTCTAGTGCCCTGCCATTGAGGTCACTCTTTCTCTATTCCCTCTAAATATGCTCTGAAATAACCAGGATGAGGCAAGGCCAAGCTTTCCTTCCTCTTCATAACTCATGAACACTGGCTTTATTTTTCAGAATCTTCAGTACCTTTATCCTTGATTACTAATTCAATTAAAATGGAATTGTATCTGCATATATTATACAGGAGCAGCTATTCAGAATATTAGATCTGTGTACTAGCACCGAATGAAGAGAACAAGATCAACAGGAGAGGTCTATGGTGTCAACAGACTGTAATCAGTGAAGCCCTCAGCACACACAGGTATAATTTCATACAACTAGAATTGTGTAGGTTAAAAAACCCCAATATTTCAAATCCATCTTTAGCAGCACAGTATTCTTGTGCACAAAGCTGCTTTAAGCCATTCACAGAATAACTGCTCCAAGTTTGGATCCATTTAATTTACAATCACTGGCAAGAGCACACTAAAAAACATATTACAGCTTCCAGAGTTAACATGTCAGAAAAATCTCTGTGCCAAAATACAGTCAATATCTGCAATATCTGATGTAAAGGTTAAGGTATTAACTAGTTCATGGGGGCCAACAAGCTGGAAAACAGGTTGGCAGAAAAGGAGGTGGGGGTCCTGGTGCACACCAAGTGGAAAGCAAATGATATCTTTGTCTGCATTAGGAAAACTACTGTCAAGTGATCATTTCCTTCTACTTGGTGCTGGTGAGGTGCAACTGGAGTGCTGGGTCCAGTTCCTACTTCCCCAGTACAAGAGACACATGGTCCCTTCAAGAGACAAGAGGTCCCTTCCAACCTCAACCACGCTCAGCAGGAATTGTCACTCCCACAAAAACTGCTAAAGTAAACTGGATGCAGGCTGCAAACTGGTTCACCAGAGCTACAAAGGATGAACACAAGCTCTTACAAAACAGGACACTGCTAGCAGCCTACTTTGTGCACAGCCTTTAGGTACAATGCGTAACCAATGTATCACTCTGACTACCACTTGAAAAGCTTAAGTTCACCATCAAAAAGTCCCAGCAAAGTACTGTCAAGTGATCTTTTCCTTCTACTTGGTGCTGGTGAGGTGCAACTGGAGTGCTGGGTCCAGTTCCTACCTCCCCAGTACAAGAGACACATGGCCACACTGAAAAGAGTGCAACAAAGGCCCTCAAGGATGAGGGTCTGGAGCATGTCACATATGAGGATAGGTTGAGAGAGCTGGAACCAACTAGCCTAGAGAGGAGAGGGCTCAGAATGTTACCAACACATATAAATATCTGAAGGGAAGTTGTAAAGAGGACAGAGCCAGGCTCTTTCCAGTAGTGCCCAGTGACAGGACCACAAGCAGTGGGCACAAACTGAGAGACAGAATGTTCTGTCTCAACACCAGGAAGCATTTTTTCCAGCATGAGGGTGACTGAGCACTGGCACTGGTTGCCCAGGGACATTGTGGAGTCTCCATTCTCAGAGATATTCAAAAGCCATCTGGACATGCTCTGGGCACCTGGCTCTAGATGACCTTGCCTGAGCAGCAGGGTTGGACAAGAGGACGTCCAGAGGTCCCTTCCAACCTCAACCATCCTGTCACTCTGTGATCCTGTCTCAGCAGGAATTGTCGCTCCCACAAAAACTGCTAAAGTAAACTGTATGCAGGCTGCAAATTGGCTCACCAGAGCTACAAAGGATGAACACAAGCTCTTACAAAACAGGACACCGACTAACAGCAATCTCTACCCAACTCACCAATTGTCTGCAGTCCAGTGCACTGCACAAAAAGAATCATTCAGGTGACACTGGCTCATTGTATAAAAGCTTCACTTGATGAGCCTCAGCATTATTATCCACTGCCAGCAGCCTACTTCATGCACAGCCTTTAGGTACAATGCATACCCAATGTATCACTCTGACTACTACTTGAAAAGCTCAAGTTCAACATCAAAAAGTCCCAGCAATAGCCTATTATCTTATCTGGAATGTCCTGTGACAGAGAATAAATGCTCACTGCCGTGCATTCCTCAGTGATCTGCTTCAATCAATTTTCAAATGACCCACACGATGAGCCCCCCTCCACTTCTTTGGGAAGATTACAATACAATGCAACACAGCCCAACAACGTTAAGAAGTCCTTTTGATTAGTTTGAGCCTTTGCATGTAGTTCAGACACAAGAACACCGGCCAGAACAATTTCACTGCTAACAGGAGGCAGCAGCTGATGAGAAAATGATAAAAAGTACATTTTCTTCACTGTGGCTGGGGTGGGTGAGAGCTGGTCATGCTCCTGAAAATTCCCAAGTACAGCACTGTGCCAAAAGGCACAAGAAGCATTGAGAAATTGTAGGTTTAAAGTATAATAATGTGCACGCCCTGTAGCACCCCTGAGAGTTTAATAATAATGGGAAATGTTCTCAATTAGGGTTGGTTTTTTTTTTTTTGGTGGCTTATCTTGAAATGATTAATAGCTTCAGAAAGGCATTTTCATTCATACAGTAATAAACTCTCCCAAGGAAGCAAACCTCTAAACAAGCCGTGTAAAAAGAGCTCTCGAGATGGTAAGCGGAGTAACATAAACCTCTTTGCATCCCTAATTAGGCTAGAAAAGAGTTCAGGAAGGTCTGATCAATACTGTGAAAATGAAATGCATGCTTCTGGAGAAAACATGAACACTTTCATAAAGATGGTGGCATTTGTGGGGGGTCTCCCCCCACAGCATTACATGGGTTGCAATGGCTTTCGTTCAATGAAGGAAACCGTGGAAAATAAGAAGGGTGTGCAAGTGACCCTCCACCTGTCAAACAACAAAAGACTGTAAGGGCTGTTCAAGAAGAGAAATCATCATCATCACAGAATGGCTTAGGTTGGAAGGGACCTTAGAGGTCATCAACTCCAACCTCCCCACCATGGGCAGGGAAGCCTCTCGACTAGACTTGACTGCTCAAGTCCTCACCCAACCTGGCCTTGACACCCCCAGGGAGGAGGCATCCACAGCCTCCCTGGACAACCTATTCCAGAGTCCCACTACCCTCACACTGAAGAACTTCTTCCTAAGGTCCAATCTTAATCTATTCTCCCCCATCTTCAAACCATTCCCCCTTGTCCTCTCTCTAGACACCCTCATGAAAAGTTCCTCTCCAGCCTTCCTGTAGATACTTTCAGGTATTGGAAGGCAGCTCTCTGGTCTCCCCAGAGTCTTCTCTAGGCTGAACAACCCCAGCTCCCTCAGCCTATCCTCACAGCAGAGGTGTTCCAGCACTTGGATCATCTTTGTGGCCCTCCTCTGGACCCGCTCCATCAGGTCCATGCCCTTCTTATCATGGGGACACCAGAACCAGAGACAGTATTCGAGGTGGGGTCTCAGAGGAGCACAGTAAAGGGGAAGAAACCTTTCTTGCCCTGCTGGCCACGCTCCTCTTGATGCAGCCTAGGGTACGATTTGCCTGCTGGGCTGCAGAACACATTTTTGAACTGTAAACATCTCTGTGCATTTTCAATCAAGTTAAAAATCCCCCCCCCCCCCAAGAAAATTCAAAATCCTTGGTCTACATTAATTAAAACCAAACCAAACCAACCAGACCAAAAAAAATCACAAATCTTAAAGCCCCTCTTAAAATCAACTTCCCATTTTACAGGCAGTTCCAAACAGGACCAAAGGGAATAAAGCATACCAGCAGGTAGGAAAGCACAGTGTGGCACCCAGTAAACACTACCAGGTGAAAAACTCAACAAATATTGAGGACTAAAATCTTCAGTCATTATTGTCACCCTTCTTCTTAAATGCTGCAATGAGCACTTCCACATAACTAAGCAGTGACTCTTCCCTTAGCATAAAATGTGCACTTTGAAAGTACATGCTCTCGCTTTCATTTTTTAATTAAGACTGAATTTTTAACTGCACTAAACCATTAGCTGCAGACTTTGATCAGACCCCAGTTTTCCCAGCCTGGGTGCTGCTTCAGACATCAATAATTCCAATTAAACCAACTCTGAGATATGACTACATCAATTTCACTAAGCAATTAAAATGTGCAACTGAAATAAGTAGAAAATCCTGAAAGAAAAGCCAGGGGACTCATCAAATGTTAATAGTAAGAATAATAACAATAAATACATTGCACTTCTATACCCTCTTTCATCCTGTGATCTCAAAATACTTCTATGAGCATTATGTAATATTACAATACTTGGCCAAAAAAGCAGTAAAAATGCCTCCCAAAAAATCCCACCCAACTTTGTTCATATGGTTATCTGAAAGAGGCTGGAATGGAATGGAATGGAATGGAATGGAATGGAATGGAATGGAATGAATGGAATGGAATGGAATGGAATGGAATGGAATGGAATGGAATAGAATAGAATAGAACAGAATAGAATAGAATAGAATAGAATAGAATAGAATAGAATAGAATAGAATAGAATAATACAATACAATAATACAATAAATCCAGGTTGGAAGAGACCTTCAAGATCATCGTGTCCAACCTATCAACAATCCACCCACCTAAACAACTAGATCATGGCACCCAGTACCCCATCAAGTCCTGAATACCTCCACAATAGAATAGACCAGACCCAAGATCATCACATCCAACCCATCAACCAACACCACCTAATCAACTAAACCATGCAACCAAGCACCCCATCCAGTCTCCTCCTAAACACCTCCAATGATGGTGATTCCACCACCTCCCTGGGCAGCACATTCCAATGGCTAACAACTCTCTGTGAAGAACTTTCTCCTCACCTCAAGTCTAAACTTCCCCTGTTGCAGCTTGAGACTGTGTCCTCTTGTTCTGGTGCTGGTTGCCTGGGAGAAGAGACCAACCCCCACCTGGCTACAACCTCCCTTGAGGGAGTTGTAGAGAGCAATAAGGTCTCCTCTGAGCCTCCTCTTCTCCAGGCTAAGCAACCCTAGTTAGTCAGGATGAAGATTGAAGTTTATGCTTATTGCATAAATAAAACCTCCACTCATTTAAAAAAAACACATTTCATTGAATCATAGAATCCACAGAATGGTTTGGGCTGGAAGGGACCTCCAAAGGTCATCCAGTCCAACTTGTCTTGCAGTCAGCAGGAACATTCTCTACTAGTTCAGGTTGCTCAGAGCCTTGTCAAGGCTGACCTTGAATATCTCCAGGCATGGAACCTCAACTACTTCCCTGGGCAACTTGTTGCAGTGTTCCACCACCCTCATGGTGCAGAACTTGTTCCTAACATCCAGCCTAAATTTCCTCCTCTAATCTCAAGCCATTGCCTCTCATCCTATCACTGCAGGCCTTTGCAAACAGTGCTGCAGCCTTTTTGTAGATGCCTTCAGGTATTGGGAGGCTGCTCTCAGGTCTCCCTGGAGTCTTCTCTTCTCCATGCTGAACATCCCCAGCTCCTTCAGCCTATCCTCGTAGCAGAGGTGCTCTACCTCCCTGATCATTTTCATGGCCCTCCTCTGGACCCTCTCTATCGGTATCACAGCATCACAGTATCGCCAAGGTTGGAAAAGACCTCAAAGATCATCGAGTCCAACCTGTCACCACAGACCTCATGACTAGACCATGGCACCAAGTGCCATCTCCAGTCCCCTCTAGAACACCGCCAGGGTTGGCGACTCCACCACCTCCCTGGGCAGCACATTCCAATGGCGAATTACTCTCTCAGTGAAGAACTTCCTCCTGACCTCAAGCCTAAACTTCCCTTGGTGCAGTTTGAGACTGTGTCCTCTTGTTCTGGTGCTGGTTGCTAGAGAGAAGAGACCAACCTCCTCCTGGCCACAACCTCCCTTCAGGTAGTTGTAGAGAGCAGTAAGGTCTCCCCTGAGCCTCCTCTTCTCCAGGCTAAGCAACCCCAGCTCCCTCAGCCTCTCCTCACAGGGCTTGTGCTCAAGGCCTCTCACCAGCCTTGTTGCCCTTAAAGGTCCATATCCTTCCTGTGCTGGACACAGTACTCCAATATCCAAACTGGTCTCGTGCCTCTCATATCAATGAATTAATCCAGTTTTATAGATAAGATGAATGCAAATTTTTTTCATCAGGAGTCTCAAAATTAGAAGTTTCTCATAACAGATGATTCTCCTGTTGAATATCATGAGGTAATTTGCTCCCTTAAAATGCGCTAACCTAATACAACTGCTCTGCAAAAACAGACCTGCAAAAGCTGGCACATAAAGCTGGATTTTATTGCACTAGAAGGAGCATTTTGAGCTTTGTAGAATCTCAGACAGCTACAGGATCTACATATTAGTGCTTGGGGTTTCTGGGCAGTTCCAAAGACTCAGTAAATCTCTCCAGATGAGTAAATTGAGGATTAGAAGCAACGGCTACTTGGAGTTTAATGCTGGTGTTGCTATTGCCCCTGCATTTGCTATGGAAAAGTTTCTGTGCATTCCCATTTACATGCAAGGGAAGATTGTAGCCTCCAGAAACCTTTGGAAGCTATTCAGCATATATCTCAGAGAGCATGCAGATGAATGAGTGAACATGCAGAATGCAGTCCTTTTACAAAGAGGTTTTATGTATCTACACATGTGTATGCTCTCTCCATTTCAGAGCTTCATTAGCAGTGAAAGGGAAGCTGAGCACACAGCATACCAGAACAGCACAGACCCAAAAAAAAGTGAGCAGCTCTGAAAAAAATCCATCCTGTGTGTATTTATGCACCTAGGAGGAAGGCTACTCCCTGGGGGAAGGGGGAGGGGGAATAAAATGTAAATGACTGAAAACAGAGCACTGCACTGTCCCTTTAGATATTTATCTTCACCGCACTCTCACCCAAGGACCACATAATCTTTCTATGAAGACTGTGCTCTCTATCATGCACATTTAGATCCAGATTAAAGACTGGATGAGGCTCAGGCAATATGACAACTGTGACTCATGCTAGTGATAGGATTAGGGGGAATGGAATGAAGCTGGAGGTGGGGAGCTTCAGGCTAGATGTGAGGAGGAAGTTCTTCCCCATGAGAGTGGTCAAGCCCTGGAATGGGTTGTGCAGGGAGGTGGTTGAGGCCCCATCCCTGGAAGTGTTTAAGACCAGGCTGGATGAGGCTCTGGCCAGCCTGATCTAGTGTGGGGTGTCCCTGCCCATGGCAGGGGATTTGGAACTAGATGATCCTTGTGGTCCCTTCCAACCCTGACTGATACTATGATACTATGATACTAACCAAGGCCAAAGGCCGTGGTGGGGTTGCCACAATCAGCAGACAATATGAGCGAGAGAAGGGTTGTAGGGGAAATCTTTCCAAAGCAGGACGTATGACCAACAAATAGTAACAGGCAGTGGGAATTATTCTTAAGGCCCTATGAAAGCACCTAATATGTCACAGCCTGTGAGATTTAAATCACTTGAGAGTCAGTAAGAAAAATGCTTATTGCCTGACAGTGACTGAGGCTGATGGCTGCTCTACAATAGACAAACACAGAGAGCTAGTAACGCACGCAACACACCACAGTCAAAGAACCTGGGGCCACCAAAACAGAATGTAAAACATCTGGCTTTCCAGAAGAAGGTTTTCACAGATACACTGCTTATGAAATACAGTGGGGGGGGGGGGGGGGGGAGAGTAAGGGGGGGAATTGTGAGAAGCACGTTTCATTGGGTTCTTAACCTGTGTCAACTTAGAAATCCCTACAGTCTAAACTTCTGATTTGTTCAACACAGCATAAAAAAAAGATGCTTTCATTGCTCTTACATCAGTTACATAACAGAGCACCCCAAAATTTACCAGTCCTTTAGATGCAAATCCTATTTGCTTTAACCTAAAGTCAAAAGATCTACTACTTTTCTTAAGAGGAGGTCACTTATTATGCTCCTAGGGACATTTTCTGGGTAAAACTCTCTTTTTTTTCTGAAATTTCAGCCTCTGGCCTCAAGGATTTTCAGTCACTAAAATAATTTCAGTTCAAACCACATCATAGCCACCTTCTCCAGGCTGAGCACTCCTCAATCCCCCTGCAAGTGTTCCATCTCTGATCATCCAGATGGCTTTCTCTTGATCAAGCTATGGGTTACTGAGACTTTTCTTACTTTAGGGGGGCACAGAACAGAACCAAATATTCCAGATGTGGCCTCACAAGTAGTGAGTTAAGGAGGATAACCACTGGCCTCAGTCACTTGGCTGTACTTCTACCAATACAGCCTTGGGTTGAGGAGTTCTTCATCTTGGGTCAGCTACAGTTGACCATGGGGCTGGCTGTCTCCCTCTGGTATTCTCCAAGCAGCTATCCCCTCTCTGTCCACAGCAGGTATTTTAAAGCCCCGTTTCATGCTTTCTTCTCCTTTCTGTCTGCTTGTTGCTCAGTGGACACTGGCCCCTGTTTAGATGGGCCCTCTTGAGACACTTTCGCACTAGCAGCAATAATAACTGCATCAGACCGCATCAGCTACCTGGATGGGCTCCACAGGACTGATGTGAGGTCATTTGCTCAGCAAGCTGAAGATGAATTAGAAAAGATCATCTTCAGGGCAGTGCTGTTTGGCTGGCATGTAGGCAAGTAAGCTACTGGGGCTGTTTTAGCTGCTTTAATGGTCCAGTGGGAGACATCAGATGGAGGAAACAGTTTGAAAGATATGAAAACAGTGCTTTAAGGGAGATATATTTTACAATAAGCTCTTGCCTGCTTTTATTGCTCTTTTGTACAATTTTATACCTTCCTGCTTTCTTTTTCTTCCTCCCCTCCCACCCCTCCCCCATCTCTGTTGTTTTTCTGGGTGATAGTACAAAAAAAACTTTAAAGCGCTGCCTGTCTTAGCACAAAGCAGCATTTGATAACTGAGCTGCACAACAGCTTCCTTTTTGTTGGACACAATTCCAAGCTTTCTCCCAGGCTGTCTGTGGTAGTGAGAGAAGTTCAGTTCTCCCCACACACACACAGAAACCACGGCTAGCTCAGTTGGAGAAGCAAAATGGAAAAGAGCTGTATTTTACAAGCAGGATGAAATGTGATGAATGTATACACAATATGCAGTACTTACAGTATATACAAAAATACACAGGGAAGAACATAACACAGAAAACCTGTTGCCCCTCCCCTCGGTAGAGGAGGCCCTTCCCCCTAAAACCCCCTTTTTTTGAGGACACAGTCTCAAGCTGTGCCAGAAGAGGTTTAGGCTGGAAGTTAGGAGGAAGTGCTACACAGAAAGAGTGATTGCCCATTGGAATGGGCTGCCCAGGGAGGTGGTGGAGTCACCATCATTGGAGGTATTCAGGAGGAGACTTGATGGGGTACTTGGTGCCATGATCTAGTTGTTTAGGTGGGTTGGATTGGTTGATAGGTTGGACACGATGATCTTGAAGGTCTCTTCCAACCTGGATTTATTGTATTGTATTGTATTGTATTGTATTGTATTGTATTGCCCATTGGAATGGGCTGCCCGGGGAGGTGGTGGAGTCGCTGACAGTGGAGGTGTTCAGGAGGAGACTGGATAGGGTACTTGGTTGCATGGTTTAGTTGATTAGGTGGTGTTGGATGATGGGTTGGACACGATGATCTTGAAGGTCTCTTCCAACCTGGTCTATTCTATTCTATTCTATTCTATTCTATTCTATTCTATTCTATTCTATTCTATCCTATCCTATCCTATCCTATCCTATCCTATCCTATCCTATCCTATTTTTCCCCTTCCTCCTTTTTTTCCCCAAAAAGGGTTAGAGAGAGAAAGGATATTAAGGGAAATTTTGTTAGCTCAAAGCGTATGCTAAGGGAAGACAAAGAATTAGTTTCCTATCTCATTAGTCCAAGGTCGGCGCCAAGCACAGAAAGAAAAACAGCTGTCCAGGCAGACTGAAACAGACAGACTGACACTGATGGCACAGAGCAAGACCTAAAAGTTACCTTCCCACTGATCTACCAATGAAATTCGCTTATAATTACCTTTGTTTTCCGTTTTACACCAAAACATTTAGCTAGAGTGTTTCAGCAGCTGTCCTTTTCCTTAAAGGCACAGCCTAAAACTGTCATGCTGACTGTTCTTTGGTTGCTCTATTCCATCCAGCACTCCCATGGGGCCAGGCAGAGGGAGCCGGGGTTGTCAAACCTGAAGAAGAGAAGGCTCCAGGGAGACCTAAGAGTAGCCTTCCAGTACCTGAAGGGGGCCTACAAAGTGACTGCAGAGGGACTGTTTCCAAAGGCCTGCAGTGATAGGACAAGGGGCAATTGTTTGAAATTAGAAAAGGGGAGATTTAGATTGAATGTTGAAGAACAAGTTCTACACCATGAGAGTGCATCAGCTGGAACAGGTTGCCCAGGGAGGTAGCTGAGGCCCCATCCCTGGAGATATTCCAGGTCAGCCTTAACAAGGCTAAGAGCAAACTGATCTAGTAGAGGATGTCCCTGCTGACTGAATGGGGGTTGCACTAGATGACCTTTGGAGGTCCCTTCCAATCCAAACCATTCTGTGATTCTTTCAAAGTCAGAACAGCCTGCACACGTTCTGCTGGCAAATGTGTGAACAAGCTCCATGCCTTCCTGCACTTGCCAGTGACCGTTTGTTCCTTGTTTGATTTCTTCTTTTTAAAGCACCTCTACAACAGAGTTTTTGGCCTAAGCACTCCTAGAACGTTTCTGCATTTCTGAGATGGGACTAGAATCTTCTGAACTGCTTTAGTAGCTTTCATATTTTATAAGCTTTCTCATCAAAGTTTAAATTTTTGCCTTCATTTATATTGCTTTTAGTCAAAAATGCCTCTTTTAAAGGTATTAGAATTATGCCAAAGGCACAAGCTAAGAATTGGGCTTCCTGGGAAGAACAGAATATTGCTGTATTTATTTTTCAGGTTAACTGTGACTCTTAATTACAAAAGATATAAAAATATATACATAAAAATTGCTTCCTCCATTAAAAGCCTTAAAGATAGTAAACAGTATACAAAGAAATCACTTTACCAATTGCTGCCAGCCCCGGAGCTGTCTACAGCAGCTATTTCATGGCATATAGTTATGCAGGCAAGGACAAAGAGAAAGTGTCCTTGACCACAGGCATTAGATTTACTTTGTGAAGTGTAATTTTCCAGAGAGGAATTTTTCAAGACCCCAGCCCTGCCTGTGTCAATATTGTAGGCCATACTGCAGTGAAAAATAGTTCAGCTTCCCATCTCAAATCTGCTGTGCTTCCACCTTAGCAGAGCAACTGCAAAGGGGCTGCGTCCCCTCACACGTGCCCTTCATGGGCTGCTTTCCATGAAGCTTTCAGGAAGGAGACACGACGCCATAGCTGGAGCACAAGCTGCCAAATACTTTGTGACATAAAAAAATACATTGAAAAAAACAAGATGGAAAACTTAACTATGAATGAAACTTCCATCATCTTTTCATTCTTTTATTTTCTTTAACTACAACAAAGCCTGTCCCGTTTGTTGCAAGGGAGCAGATCAGCACTTAGATCAAAGCATCTCCAGGCTGTGTTGTACTGAAACTGAAGAGTCAAACCGGTTCGCTTCAACAGTAATATGAGAAATGCTTTGATGTACATATGTGTGTGTAAAGCACTTTAGTCATTACTTAGTAGCTACCCATAATATTTTAGAAATAGATTAGACAAACTGTAAGTTCACATTATGAAATGCCACTGGAAGTAACCCCTTTCATTACACTACTGTTCTTGACATGTTATTAGGCAAGATGAAAATGAACACCAAAGCAACCTTTGGAAATGCAAGCATTTCCCCTGGAAAGGTATTTGGTGCATCCATCAGAGAACACCATGCAAGAGAACAACGACAGGCCTAAAGAATATCACTCAGGTACCCTCTGATTAAATTAGAGACAAAGGACATGTACATCCTGAGCCAAACACCAGTGAACACAGGGAAAAGCATATAAAGAATTGGCCTAGAGCCTGTCCCCAGATACGACCATCAGTAAGATCTTCTACCCTTGGTAAACAGTGTCTCCACCGGTTACCATCAAATCATAGAATGGTTTGGGTTGGAAGAGACCTTTAAAGGTCACCTTGTCCGACTTCCCTGCAGTGAGCAGGGACATCTTTAACTAGATCAGGCTGCTCATGCCTGATACTATTTCAAAATATGTACTTACAAAAGCTTACAAAACACCTGTGGATCGCTACTGCCTCACTGGATGCAGACACCCGCCTCTGGGCACAACCTCTCCTCCCCAGCACAGGAACAGCTCCTGCATCTAATAAGGGAGAAAGAGCACACCCCTCCTGGAGCACTGGACTTTTTCCCAGCCCTCCCCAGCTCTGGAAGGCAATTAGGCTTCCCATTGCACTCAAGGACAGCACATGTATTTGACTCCAGCGGGATGCAGAAAAGGAAATCGAAGCATTCACCTGAACACCAGTCAGCCTCGCGTCTCAGGAGAACAATTATCAAACCCATTCAGCCAGGTAGCACTGCAATCTCTTTTGTGTGTGTGTGCAAAATATTAGGAAGTCAATCTCAGGCTGCACACTAGCAGTTTCAAAAATGTAATTAAAAAATAAATCAAATCTCATAATAATTGTCCTAATTTTTTACTACTGCTCCATAGTTCCAATACAATAGCTACAAGGAAGGGGGAGCAGAGCCCCTCGTTGTTTTAGCTCTACAGAGGAGGCAGCTCAGAAACAGTGGAGAAACACAGATCATGCTGCTAGTTGCTCATTTTAACTCAGAACAGTTTTTTGTCATTTCCAAGACAACTGAAGAAAACTTCCCCTGTGCAATTAGCCAGTTGGATTGCTCAGATTCACATTAATTATCCTTATTATTAGTCACCAGCTTATTTGTCTACACTGCTCTTTTTAGCAAAACACCACATATTCTGCTTTTGATTTTAAAAGTCCCCTTCAGCAATACAGATCAGAACATTCTACCTCTTGAACAGCAAAATGTTAGCAGTTTCTTTTTTTCCCTCTACCACTGCTACCAATTGTTATATTGATAATGAAGGATGATTTACTGATATGTATTAGCCAGAGGGCAGCAAAACAGTTGTCTGTTTCAATAGTGTATTGAAAATATATCTGAAGAGTAAAACAGCATGGTCAGGGTGGGAAGGGGCCACCAGAGATCATTGAGCCCAACCTCCTCACCAAAGCAGGATCACCTAGGGCAAGATGCCCAGGAATGTATCCAGATGGGGTTTGAAAGTCTCCAGAGAAGGAGCCTCCACAACCACGCTGAGCAGCCTGTTCCACAGCTCTGTCACCTTCACCATAAAGTGTTTCCTCATGTTGAGGTGGAACCTCCTTTGTTCCAGCTTGCATTCATTGTTCCTTGCCCCACCACAGGGCACCACCCAAAAGAGCCTGGCACCTTCATCTTGACACCCACCCCTCAGATATATATAGACATTGATTTGCCCCCCTCTCAGCCTACTCTGCTCCAGACTAAACAGCCCCAGGTCTCTCAGTCTTTCTTCACAGGAGGGATAAGATCAGCAAAGGCCTAATTAATACTCTACAGCATTGACTGTCAAATGCTGCTTTCTCTTACATCAAAAAACTTCAATAAATCACACAGTCCATCACTGCCTTCCGATAAGCCATTTGAGATTTTATTGCATGAGGACTTTCAACTGCTGTGTTTTTCTTGGTTCACATTACTCCACAGCACAGTTTGCAGTCCTAGTGCTCACATACAGTATTTTAATCAGTTATGGGCTTTTAAAACAATTTGGGCAGTTGCTACTTAATAATAATAATAATAAATAAATGAGGTTGGAAGAGACCTTCCAGATCATCACATCCAACCCATCATCCAACACCATCTGATCAACTAAACCATGGCACCAAGCACCCCATCCAGTCTCCTCCTAAACACCCTCAATGATGGTGACTCCACCACCTCCCAGGGCAGCACATTCCAATGGGCAATCACTCTCTCTATGAAGAATTTCTTCCTAACATCCAGTCTAAACCTCCCCTGGAGCAGCTTGAGACTGTGTCCTCTTGCTCTGGTGCTGGCTGCCTGGGAGAAGAGACCAGCCCCCATCTGTCTACAACCTCCCTTGAGGTAGTTGTAGAGAGCAATAAGGTCTCCCATGAGCCTCTTCTACTCCCATTTGTACGATAATTAAATGCCTTAACACTATGTACTATGATTAAATGGCTTAACACCAACCCACACACTGGTAGCACTGGCAAGCTACAAAAAGCCAACAAGAAAGAGGGAGACACCAAATGTAAACAGCAATATGGAAACCCAAAATTTTAATATTCCCACTCCTGAAGTGTTTCCAAAAAAGGTCTTCAGATTCACAACATACCTCAAATTGTATCAAAACTTAGCTTTTAACACATTGCCATTTTCTCTAAAGGCAAATTCCAGCTTCTTAGGTGCATCAACAACTGAAGTTAAGTCATTCACTCACCGTGCTTTAGGTGCTTGTCGTGATATATGCTCCATAGAGACAGAGAAAAACGAGCCTGGAGAAATGAGGGAAGCACTTCCAGGCACTTAAGTTAGTGGCCTAGTCAGGACTAAAATCTATAGTCTATGAATTTATTTCCTGACAGTAGACATTAAATTACACCCCTGCATGCAGCAACACTTTGTAAATGTGGCAGCTTGGATCCCACTTAATATTTAATATGGAACTTTAAAGTGTATTAAGCAGCCTGAACAAAATATGCAATCCAGCAAAGACTGGACAATTTCACAGAGAGGAAATAGAGTAATTTTCATTCCTGCTATTTGGTACTAAATGAAATGTCTTGTCTTTTCCAGATATAAATCATTTCCTATTTGCATTATAATTAAGCTACATGACACTTTCCATGAATAATGGAAGCACTTTAGGGTGCAGCTTTTTGGCCCTTTAATCTTTGGAGAAGAAAATAGATTGGAGCAAGGTGGTCAGGGCAGGAAAACAGAAGAAAAGGAAAACACTAGGTGAAATTACAACAAGTATGTGTGAAATGATCACAGCTCAGAACAGCCCCAAATAGCCTATCATTACCAAGATATATTTCCATGTACTGATACTCCAAAGAAAGAAATTCTTGCTCTGAAATGAGTCTAATAGTAAACATTTGCTTAAAGACTGCTCCCTCCCTCAGCTCCAACAGCAGCAAGCTAATTCATCTACAAAGCAAGAAGGATGCTTCAAAATAACAAGGAGCATTCTTGCACTCCTTCCCTCCCTCCCTATCCAACTGGGATTTTGCCAACTTATAAAAAAAAAAATGGAAAGGCAAAGAGGGAAGCACTGCAGAGCTTGAGCCCTAGCTGCTGGCTGTGCCACTCATCTGCTGGGTGATGATGGGCTTATTCACTTATTTGCATTTATATCTCCCCAAAGACTGTTTGGGGATGGGGAGAGGCTGAACCTGGGTGAAATAGGAGCATCATTCTCAGTTCTCAGGCAGCACATGAAGGATAAGGAGAGATGAGCAGTGAGAGAAACAGAGACATGCAATCATCCCTGGATTAAACAGTTATTGCTCCTGGAGGCCAGCAGAGTCACCTAACCACTGCCCTAGGAAACTATGTCCACGACGATTAACCTTGCAAATCAATCTTTATTGGTTTCTGCAGTGTGGAACACCAACATCAAGAGACCTTACAACAGGCCCTCTTGCAGACCCTTCCCTGGGAGGAGACAGATGTGCCTCAAGCCCAGGGAGCCATCCTATCTCAAAAATTTGGGGTGAAAAAACATCATTAGCCACTCTGTAAGCTGTGTACACGCACCAACAGAAATGCTCTACCTAATGTCTGCAACCAAAAGCAGCAGCGACTGCTGGCCAAGAGCCCATGCCCAGGGCTGGATTCCTGGAGCACTCTGGCTTAGCGTGTTTGGCTTCAATAAAGCTTATTTTGGGGGTTTAATTACAAAGGCTTTGGCACTGAGTAACAGCAGGGCTGGGCATCCTTGTCAAATCACATACATAGAGAAGTAGAACTTCCAGCCTTTAGGACATTTTACCTGTGAAGACAGGGGTGTTTACAGACAGCTATTTACATAATTTTATGGGGTTCTGCACAGTAGGACATCTAATTTTACCTTGTCACAGCCCCATTACGAGTGACTAAATTACCTGGGAGATCTAGGCTTTTCCACCCATAGCATATTCACCAACAGAAAGGCATTAACTGCATCCTTACAGTTCCTGGGAGTCTAACTGACTGAAAATGAAAGAGACAGAGCCGGAGATGGTAATTTCTTAAAACATTTGTTTTGGAGTTCATCTCATGCTTTCTGCAAAGACACACACACCAAAAAGGGGCACAATTTTGGTTGCTACAAATGCTACAGCTTAGGAGAGCACAGCCAATGCCAAGGAATACTGTAATTTCCTATCTGAAAAGAGGGGCCATAAGACTTGCATAATGGAAACTGAATGAAAAGTAACGATATGAAGTGCCTTGTGATTCTGCCTGAAGAGCCTAGTAATAAGCATTTCTGCTCAAAGATGGGAAATTATCAGTGAGAAATGACTGGGGAGGATAAAGACCACATAAATCAATCAGAGGATCCCTGGATAAGGAGGATTAGCTCCTATCTAGAATTTCTCAACAGAAGCATTTGTAACAGAAACAAAAGTATTAATGCCATAAAACAAGGCACGGTGACACTTATCTCAATGCAATCTTTTCCAATTCTGCTCAAAATGAAACAAAAAAAAAACAACAAAAAAAAAAAAAGAAAGAAGAAAGAAAAACAGCCAAAGAGAGCTGCTAGGACACACAACTGAATCCCTCATCTATGAAATGAAGTGTTTCTCGCTCATTTCACCCAGCACATTCACAGCCAAGAGGAGATATTGTTCCTTTGTGTAAGCTCTTTAGAAGCAAATACTAAATTATTATTTCTTTTCATTCAATATAAAGAATGACAAGTGGCTGAACACCAATGCAAGTGAGTATTGACTGCCACGAACAAGTCGAGGCTGAAAACCAGCAGAAGGTTCCTAGCTGTGAGATCAGCAATGTCTGGAATAACTTTGCAGGCTGGGTAGCAAGATGTTTGCTTTATAATTTAAAATAAATTTTAAGACAGATCTGACAGATCCAGAAGATCCTAGAATCATAGAACTGTAGAATGGTTTGGTTTAGAAGGGACTTCCAAAGGTCCAACTCCCCTACTGTCAGCAGGGACATCCTGTGCTAGAGCAGGTTACTTAGAGCCTTGTCCAACCTGACCGTGAATATCTCCAGGGATGGGACCTCAACTACCTCCCTGGGCAACCTGTTGCAGTGTTCCACCAGCCTCATGGTGCAGAACTTGTTCCTAACATCCAATCTCAATCTGCAGTTTTCTAATCTCCTCGTCCTGTCACTGCAGGCCTTTGAAAACAGTCCCCCTGCAGCCTTCTTGTAGGCCCCTTCAGGTACTGGAAGGCAACTATTAGGTCTCCTCAGAGCCTCCTCTTCTCCAGACTGATGTCCAGGATGATGTGCCATATTCACCCATTGTGACATGCAGCTTAAAATGCTACAGTCTTTATTATTTTGTTAATAACAACAATTAATACATTGTAAAATTCTAAAGAAGACTGCAGTGCTTCTGCCAGATACTGCAGGGCAAACCCTGGGACCCACTTTCCTTTCTCTGTGTAAACAGAACCTGCCCAATTTCCATGACAATTTTGTTCTGTTAGCAATCAAGAATTACCCACCACACACACTAAGAACTCTCATTTATTCCTAGACTAGCCTAACAGCATTGCATACAAAGCATGGGTTTCTCTGAGACAGGAAAAGGCAGGAAGGACTGGGGAAAGGAAAGCTATTGATGTTCCAATGTGTACTGCTCAAGAATGCTTGTTAGATTTGCAACTTCTCATGTTCCAATGTGTACTGCTCAAGAATGCTTGTTAGATTTGCAACTTCTCCTACAATGTCCCTGGGAATCAGGCAGGTCTGGCTGTGTATATATAAACCACAGAGCGTCCAAGTAACTCTTTTCCCCTTCACAATAAGACCCAATAGATCGCAAGAGCTAATTTAAAAACATTGCAATTTCTTGCTCAAATGTGCAATTAAGAAGAGGAATGAAGATTGAGATTAGCAATGGCAGAAGATCTCTAAACTTTATATTACACAATTAACATTTTAAGTGGAGCGGGTCAGAATAACGAGGCTTTTTACTTGCTTGCAACACTGGAAAGCAAACCAATCCTGCTTCGGGTCAGATGATGTTTCATTTGGGTTTTTTAAGCATGATTTCAACGTTTGCAAAGGTTGGTAAAAGGCATTTCACATTTAACTTTGGAAATGTTTACAGGGATGGGTGTTGGTGCTGCTCATAAGCTTACAGACACAGGACCATTCCCCCTGGAAGAGCCATACCGGTAATCTCAGTGTGTTGCTAATTAAGCTCTGTATGTGTGCAGAGAGAATAAAGATAATTCTGCTGGCAAAGCTCAACACTTCATTTACCCAAGCATAGGTCCCTCTGACTACTGGAAATAAGTGGAAGTTAAAGGCTCAGGGTTACAAATGATCGTCTTGTAACGCTCATTAAGAGTCGCGCTAAGCAGCAATGTCATAGGGAAATGTTCTGATTTACCTAGCAGAAAATGGGTAAATAATGCAGGCCAATTTTCAGGAAATTAATAGAGATGACAGAGGTGAGTCATTCTGCTCAGGCTGTTCTACCTTCACTGCTGCTACTGGACCCTCACAAGGGGAACTATGCAGCAGAACAAGACCTGGAGCAGATCATGACCTGAATACAATGCTATACCAGTATGAAATCAAAGCCATTGTCACCTTGGATGGAATGGAGAAAAGTGTTGCGTACCCTTCCCTTCTGCTCAGCACTCCTGATAGGGCCTTAACTGCAGTAGTGTGTCCACCAAAGAGCAGGCAATGAACTTAATTGCAGATCTGGACCAACTGAAGATCCAGAAGGGAGAGAGGATAACAAGAATAATGAGAGGTCTAGAAAACACCATTTCAAGGGAATACTGCATAGGGAGGGAGGTTCAATTTATCCACAGGTTTGTATGAATTATAGCTACAAAACCAGGTCTTCGTTCTGCAGGGGACTCTGCTTAAATCATCAGAAAATAGAGGTTGGACATTAAGAAGATATTAGTGAAGACAGAGAGGCACATGAACAGGCTATCTAGGGCAGCTGTGTAACCTCCATCCATGAAGATTTTTTAACTTGTTACATAGATGTGTGAAGAACAGGGACAGCTCACCCTGCAGCAGGCCAAAAAGATCTAAGATAGCATCTAAGTTTATTTTCTATCAGTCTAATTGTATCTTTTGCATCTGAGTTTATTTTCTATCAGTCTAAGTGCATCTTTTGCTCAACACACTTGATCCTCAGGTTCTCCTTCCTCAGTTGCTGACTTAGCAAAATCAGAAACAGCATCTCATAGATCACAAAGTCTCAGGGATGTTTCTGAACATTCCTGTTAGAGAGTTTTACCTCAGAGAACTAGAGCTTGCCAGCTCCCTAGAACTGGGATCAAACAAGCTCTTGAGCAGAGGATGACATTTCTGTTCAGCCAGGTCCACAGATGAAAAATTCCACACAGGTTCAAGGAGAAACACCAACAGAAGGATGGGGGGGGGGGATGAAGTCACAGTTACCAAGGAAAATTACTCCACTATAATTTGTTACTGCCAACTAACCCAACAAAAGTTACAGTAGTATAAAAACCAGAAAAGGCAGAGTTCTGGGCCCCTCAGTTTAGGAAAGATGTTGATTTGCTGGAATGTGTCCAGAGAAGGGCAACAGAGCTGGGGAGGGGTTTGGAGAACAAGCCTTAGGAGGAGAGGCTGAGGGAGTTGGGGTTGTTTAGCCTGGAGAAAAGGAGGCTCAGGGGAGACTTCATTGCTGTCTACAACTACCTGAAGGGAGGTTGTAGCCAGGTGGGGGTTGGTCTCTTCTCCCAGGCAATCAGCACCAGAACAAGAGGACACAGTCTCAAGCTGCACCAGGGGAGGTTTAGGCTGGATGTTAGGAAGAAGTTCTTCATAGAAAGAGAGATTTGCCATTGGAATGTGCTGCCCAGGGAGGTGGTGGAGTCACCATCACTGGAGGTGTTTAGGAAGAGACTGGATGGGGTGCTTGGTGCCATGGTTTAGTTAATTAGCTGGTGTTGGGTGATAGGTTGGACTCGATGATCTCAAAGGTCTCTTTCAACCTGGTTATTTCTATTTCTATTTCTATTTCTATTTCTATTTCTATTTCTATTTCTATTTCTATTTCTATTTCTATTTCTATTTCTATTTCTAAAAGCAAACTCTATTCCTCAAAGACAGCACTGTATTTGACCATATTTTAAGGCAATTATCTGCATTTTTTACCTGGTAAATATCAATTTCGAGAGTGTTAGGTGCCAAATGCCACAAGCCATACACACATAAATCACATTAGAAGATATTGGAGGATATCACCATGACATTTCCACTGAAGAAATCGACAGCTCTGTTATTGTCTAGAATGGTGTCTGGTAACTCCTAGCTAACACCTGATTCTTAATTAAAATAACACAAGCATATTCCAGTTACTTTTTTTTTTTTAATGACTTTCCAAAAATACTCTGGACTTCAGCTTAGCAAGGCAAGATTGTGGGTGGAAAGAAACACAAGCTCTTGCATTTCAGAACCTGGAAAGAGGAAAGTTTAACCATAAGCCTAGCCAACACATAGGCACGGCGTGGGGAAAAAAAACAAGGAACAAACCCACCCCCACTCCGTGACACACATTTCTCAAGTGCTAGAAAGCACCTTGGTGTTTGGAATGGAGTGATAATGTAAAGGTGGTGTTAAGCCTGAGTTTCTAGAAACATAGAGTCATTTGGTGGTGGTGAATGGTGCCACATCCAGCTGGCAGCCAGTCACTAGTTGTGTCCTCTAGGGATCAGTGTTGGGCCCAATCCTATTCAAGATCTTTATTGATGATCTGGATGAGGGGATTGAGTCCAACATTAGTAAGCTTGCAGATAACATCAAACTGGGGGCAGGTATCGATCTGTTAGAGGGTAGAAGGGCTCTGCAGAGGGACCTTGACTGGCTGGACAGATGGGGAGAGTCCAAGGGGATGACATTCAACAAGCCCAAGTGCCGGGTGCTGCACTTTCGTCACAACAACCCCATGCAGAATTACAGGCTGGGGTGAGAGTGGTTGGAGAGTGGCCAGGCAGAAAGGGACCTGGGGTACTGGTTGACAGCTGGCTGAATATGAGCCAGCAGTATGCCCAGGTGGCCATGAAGGCCAATGGCATCCTGGCCTGCATCAGGAACAGTGTGGCCAGCAGGAGCAGGGAAGTCATTGTGCCCCTGGACTCAGCACTGGTTAGGCCACACCTTGAGTCCTGTGTGCAGTTCTGGGCCCCTCAATTTAAGAAGGACATTGAGACACTTGAACGTATCCAGAGAAGGGCAACAAAGCTGGGGAGAGGTCTCAAGCACAGGCCCTATTAGGGAGCTGGGGTTGTTTAGCCTGGAGAAGAGGAGGCTCAGGGGAGACCTTCTTGCTGTCTACAACTACCTGAAGGGAGGCTGTAGCCAGGTGGGGGTTGATCTCTTCTCCCAGGCAATCAGCACCAGAGGAAGAGGACACATCTCAAGCTGCACCAGGAGAAGTTTAGGCTCGAGGTGAGGACCAAGTTCTTCACAGAAAGAGTAATTGGTCATTGGAGTGTGCTGCCCAGGGAGGTGGTGGAGTCACTGTCCCTGGAGGTGTTCAAAAAAGGATTGGACGTGGTACTTGAAGCCATGGTTTAGTTAGTCATGAGGTGTTGGGTGATAGGTTGAACTTGATGATCTCTGAGGTCTTTTCCAACCTTATTGATTCTATGGTTCTATGATTCTGGCTGGAAGAGACCTTTCACATCAAGTCCAACCATTAACCCACCACTAAATCATTCCCCTCAGCATTATATCTACATGGCTGTTAACTACCTCCCCAGGCAGCCTGTTCCAGGGCTTGCCAGTCCTTTGGGTGAAGACATTTTTCCTAATGTGGTGGGGTCCCACAGCAGCAGCAGCAGCAGCACACCTCCATGGAGGCTGGCTGCTGAGGGGCCCCAGGCACTGCTCCTGGGAGCAAAATAGGAAGAGTGCTCCCAACCCCCCTGGAGCAACTCCAAGAGCAGCAAACCCACAGACTGCCTCTCTGCATATTAAGCAAGTCCAGTCTTTTGAGATATCACCTCCTAGATGGACTGACCTCACAAGAGTCTGAGACAAACAGCCAAAGAGAGCTGCTAGGACACACAACTGAATCCCTCATCTATGAAATGAAGTGTTTCTCGCTCATTTCACCCAGCACATTCAGTCAAGAGGAGATATTGTTCCTTTGTGTAAGCCCATTAGAAGCAAATATTAAATTATTATTTCTTTTTATTCAGTATAAAGAATGACAAGTGGCTGAACACCAATGCAAGTGAGTATTAACTGTCATAGACTCACAGAATCAATAAGGTTGGAAAAGATCTCAGAGATCATCAAGTCCATCCTGTTGCCCAACACCTCATGACTACTAAACCATGGCACCAAGTGCCACGTCCAGTCACCTCTTGAACACCTCCAGGGATGGTGACTCCACCACCTCCCTGGGCAGCACATTCCAATGGCAAATGACTCTTTCAGTGACGAACTTTCTCCTCACCTCCAGCCTAAACCTCCCCTGGCACAGTTTGAGACTGTGTCCTTTTGTTCTGGTGCCAGTTGCCTTGGAGAAGAGACCAATTCCCTCCTGGCTACAACCACCCTTCAGGGAGTTGTAGAGAGCAATAAGGTCTCCCCTGAGCCTCCTCTTCTCCAAGCTAAACAATCCCAGCCTCCAGCTCCCAAGCCTCTCCTTGTAGGGCTTGTGCTCAAGGCCTCTCACCAGCATGAGTAAGTCTAGGCTGAAAATCAGCAGGAGGCTCCTAGCTGTGAGATCAGCAATGTCTGGAGCATTATTGCAGACTGAGTAGCAAGATACTTATTATGCAAAATAAATTTTAGGACAGCTATAGAAGATCCTAGATTCATAGAACCATAGGATGGTTTGGTTTAGAAGGGACCTCCAAAGGTCATCCAGTCCACCTCCCCCTGCTGTCAGCAGGGCCATCCTCCACTAGAGCAGTATAAACCTCGCCTGAAGCAGAACCAGTCATTTGGGCTGCACCTATAAAAGAAGAAACACTACTTTGTTCTAACCATCAAAACTTAGCAGTGGTTGGGATATGAGAAGGTGATGTCTCAAAAAATCAATATATTTTCTTCTTTTATTATAGAGGTTAAAAAATAGTAAAGTATATCTTTTGAACTTTTATATTAGGGAAAGAAAAAAAAAGGCTCTCAGGGAGAGACCTTGAATGTCAAGTGATTTTTATGGCTATGTAATGGACCCTGAAAAACAGAGGCTTTTAATAGAAGTGTCAGTCACAGTCTGTAACTACTTCCATGCAAAATTATGACATTGGATTCTTTTAAAGCAAAATATGCAACAGTAGCAGGCAGCTAATCAGCAGGCTGCCAGGATCAAGAACTTTCCTTCAGGACCCTCCAACATTCCCAGCATTCATTCCTTCTACTGCTCATGATGTCAACTGAACTTACTACATCAGGGCAATCCTAGATATCAATACAGGCTGAGGTGACAGAAAGCAGCCCTGTGGAAAAGGACTTGAGAGTTCTGGTGCATGAGAAGCTGGACATGAGTCTGCAATGAGCACCTGCAGCCAATGGCAGCCTGGGCTGCATCAAAAGCAGCGTGGCCAGAGATGGAGAGAGGTGATTCTGCACCTCTGCTCTGGTGAGACCTCACCTGGAGTACTTTGTCCATCTTTGGAACAGCCCTCAACACAGGGAGGACATGGACTTGATGGAGTGGGTTGAGAGGAGGGTCATGAAGATGATCAGAAGGCTGGAGCACCTTTTTTTCTATAGGGACAGGTTTGAGAGTTGGGGCTGTTCAGCCTGGAGAAAAGAAGGCTCCAGGGAGACCCAGCAGCCTTCCAGTACCTAAAGGGGCCTATGAAAAAGAAGCTGAGAGCCTTTTTCCAAAGGCCTGCAGTGATATGATGAGGGGCAATGGCTTGAAATTAGAGAAGAGAAGATTTAGATTCAATGTTAGGAACACCATGAGGGTGGTGAAATGCTGCAACAGGTTGCCCAGGGAGGTAGTTGAGGCCCCATCCCTGGAGATATTCAAGGTCAGGCTGAACAAGGCTCTGAGCAACCTGATCTAGTGGAGGATGTCCCTGCTGACTGCAGAGGGGTTGGACTGGATGAGCTTTGGAGGTCCCTATGATTCCACACTGCAAACTCCGGCGGTGTATGGACTTACTTTAATCCCTCCTAAACTGGATGTGGTTCTGTCTTCACCTTGTACTTGCACAGTGTTACCTAATCTCCTCAAAAAGCATGACAAATCACCTGTGAAGGTCAGTCATTAGAGTCCTTTCAGCAATAAGATTAATAACCCATAAACCTTGTCCAAATGAACATGCTGGGGGGTCAGTCCTTTCAACTGAAAAATAATCATTGTCTTTTAATTACAAGGCATTTTCGAAGAAATTTCTTTATGTGAAAGAACAAAGCTCTCAGATGAATTCATCAATGGACTTCTATCACATTTCTCCATGTTCATTTTGCCAAGGGAATTACATTTTTCTCCAGCCCATACATAAGCCTGTGTGACTGCTAAAAACCCCCCTGATTCTCCCCAGAACTCTGGGAAGATCAAAGGCCTGTGAAGGTCAGCTGCCACAAATTGTTTCCATGGTCATACTAAATTTTGCAGTAGCAAAATGGGAGGCAGGGTACCTTGTGGAGATATTAATTTTTAACCAAAGTAATTTGAGCTGCTCTTAAAATGGCACATGTTTAGGTCCACTTGTGAAACACATTTAAAGCTGCAGCTAGCTCGCACAGCCATGCAGCCCCGGTGTCACCCTGGGGGGCGCTTTGTATTGGGAAGATCAGAGAAGAAAACATACAATTATAAAGTGGTGGTGAGTTTTACAGTGTTTACATGGCTGTCTACAACTACCTGAAGGGTGGTTGTAGCCAGGAGGGAGTTGGACTCTTCTCTCAAGCAACCAGCACCAGAACAAGAGGACACAGTCTCAAGCTGCGCCAGGGGAAGTTTGGCCTCGAGGTGAGGAGAAAGTTCTTCATTGAGAGAGTTGTTAGCCATTGGAATGTGCTGCCCAGGGAGGTGGTGGAGTCACCATCCCTGGAGGTGTTCACGGGGGCACTGGATGTGGCACTTGGTACCATGGTTTAGTAGTCATGAGGTCTGTGGTGACAGGTTGGACTTGGTGATCTTTGAGGTCTGTCCCAACCTTGGTGATTCTGAGTTGAAGAGAGCCCTCAGCCTCCTTTGCTCCAGGCTGGGATTGTTTAGCCTGGAGAAGAGGAGGCTCAGGGGTGACCTCATTGCTCTCTACAACTACCTGAAAGGTGGTTGTAGGCAGGGAGGGGTTGGCCTCTTCTCTCTAGCAACCAGCACCAGAACAAGGGGACACAGTCTGAAGCTGCGCATGGGGAAGTTTGGCCTCGAGGTGAGGAGAAAGTTCTTCATTGAGAGAGTTGTTAGCCTTTGGAATGTGCTGCCCAGGGAGGTGGTGGAGTCACCGTCCCTGGAGGAGTTCAAGAGGGGATTGGATGTGGCACTTGGTGCCATGGTTTAGTAGTCATGAGGTGTTGGGACAGGTTGGGCTTGGTGATCTTTGAGGTCTCTTCCAAGCTCGGTGATATTGTGATACTACTGCACATGGGTTTGAACCCCACAGAAAAATGAGTAGTGACCCAAATTCTTATAAACAATGAAAGAAAAACATTGTCCAAGACCACACTGTTTGCAAGCCTCAGACCTAGCCAGACCTGTGGAATCTGCAAGCTTTGCAGCCAGCCCAGGAAGCAGCTCTGCCCTTCCCCATAGCTTGCTCTGGGACTGAATTTCTGCCAAACTCACCCAGGGACTGCCAGCTTGCTGACACACAGCCTGCATGCAGCAGAACCAGGGCAGGCTTGGGAACAAAACTTTGGCTAGTCAGTGGCTGTACATGCTGCACAAAGTGACATTTCTGTAAAATTTTCAAGTTAAAAATATGCAGATAGCATAGCTAAACAGTGACAAAATGTACTTGCCAAGTCTCTACTATTATTAGAATGCTTAATACCCTACCACCCAGCCCAACTTCCTGTGCCGACTGTGATTTTCTAAGGGAGTATTTGTGTCAGTTCTCTAGCACTGGAGTAGATGAAGTTTGACCAGAGTGATTTGTTCACTCCACACGTGACCCTCCAGACTACTTCTTCAGCAGCTCATCCATTCTGAGCTGCCACCACAGTTGGCTTTCCTTCAGATCTGCAGGTCAGACAGTTAGAAGATACAGAATGTAGAATCATAAAATCACAGAATCAGTAAGGTTTGAAAAGACCTTAAAGATAATAATAATAATAATAATAATACAATAAAAACCAGGTTGGAAGAGACCTTCAAGATCATCGTGTCCAACCCATCAATCAATCCAACCCACCCAAACAACTAGATCATGGCACCAAGCACCCTATCAAGTCTCCTCCTGAACACCTCCAATGATGGTGACTCCACCACCTCCACGGGCAGCCCATTCCAATGAGCAATCACTCTCTCTGTATAGAACTTCCTCCTAACATCCAGTCTAAACCTCCCCTGGTGCAGCCTGAGACTGTGTCCTCTTGTTCTGGTGCTGGCTGCCTGGGAGATGAGACCAACCTCTGCCTGTCTACAACCTCCCTTCAGGGAGTTGTAGAGAGCAATAAGGTCACCCCTGAGTCTCCTCTTCTCCAGGCTAAGCAGCCCCAGCTCCCTCAGCCTCTCCTCATAGGGCTTGTGCTCCAAACCCCTCACCAACTTCGTTGCCCTTCTCTGGACACCTTCCAGCAAGTCAACCTCCTTCCTATACTGAGGGGCCCAGAACTGGGCACAGGACTCAAGGTGTGGCCTAACCAGTGCAGTGTACAGAGGCAGAATGACCTCCCTGCTCCTGCTGGCCACACTGTTCCTGATGCAGGCCAGGATGCAAGTCCAACCTGTTGCCCAACACCTCGTGACTACTAGACCATGGCACCAAGTGCCACGTCCAACCCTCTCTTGAACAGCTCCAGGGATGGTAATTCCACCACCTCCCTGGGCAGCACATTCCAATGGCTAACAACTCTCTGTGAAGAACTTTCTCCTCACCTCGAGTCTAAACCTCCCCTGGTGCAGCTTGAGACTGTGTCCTCTTGTTCTGGTGCTGGTTGCCTGGGAAAAGAGACCAACCCCCTCCTGGCTACAACCTCCCTTCAGGGACCTGTAGAGAGCATTAAGGTCTACCCTGAGCCTCCTCTTCTCCAGGCTAAACAACCCCAGCTCCCTCATAGGGCTCGTGCTTGAGACCTCTCCCCAGGTTTGTTGCCCTTCTCTGGACACATTCTCTGGGCAACAAGGCTGGTGAGAGGCCTCAAGCACAAGCCTTATGAGGAGAGGCTGAGGGAGCTGGGATTGTTTAGCCTGGAGAAGAGGAGGCTCAGAGGACACCTTATTGCTCTCTACAACGACCTGAAGGGAGGTTGTAGCCAGGAGGGTGTTGGTCTCTTCTTCCAGGCAAGCAGCACCAGAACAAGAGGACACAGTCTCAAGCTGTGCCAGCGGGACTTCAGGCTCAAGGTGAGGAGAAAGTTCTTCACAGAGAGAGTTATTAGCCATTGGAATGTGCTGCCCAGGGAGGTAGTGGAGTCACCATTCCTGGAGGTGTTCAAGAGGGGACTGGATGTGGCACTTGGTGCCATGGTTTAGTAGTCACGAGGTGTTGGACTTGTTGATCTTTGAGGTCTCTTCCAACCTTATTGATTCTACAATTCTATATATAGAGATTCAAGTTCAGTCCTTCCATATATCTGAGATTATTCTCCTTCCTGAAAAAGATATATAAGTGACCATGATACAGTATTTTGGTATGCCAAAATCCTGCCTTCTCTTTGGAAAGAAAGGGATTCATCTGGAATGCTAATCAACAAGGAGGAGAGTGCTTTCTGAAACTCAGGACCTACAAATCTCCTTGATATGCCTATCCTTTTTCATTATTTCTCTGTTACATGGTCTCAGACCAGATGAGGGAAGATGAACAGACAACCTGGGGCAGCCAGGGAAACACACAATAATCTTGTTTTCTGCAAAGGATCAAAACAAGCTTGGAGAAAACTAACTCTGGGTTTTATTTTCTTACAGAAGAAATGCATTTGTTTCCCAGCGTGCTTGAGCAGCAGGAGATCTATGAGCAACCAAAATAATGTGTACCTCAAGCCCAAAAGAGCCATAACTTATTTCAGTCACAGAGCACGAGAAGCTTTCTTCCAAAGCAGCCACTTCCCACCCTTCCACAGACAGACTACTCCCTGCAGTTTAAAAACAGCCACACAAAAGCACTTATCTAATTAGTATTTGTTGAAGTGCATGGAGCATTCCCTGAGCATCCCATGGATTTGAAACAATCTAAGGCTCGAGTTCAGCTGTCCATCAAAGTTAAAAATATCTAAGTTAAGGTCTCCCTCTCTTTCTCCTATGCTGATTCTTAGAGATAAGACAAATTCTGTAAGATAAGACAAAGAAATCCACTGTTGAGCTGCAGAGATTAACAACAGTCAAGGACAGAGGAGACAGGTAAGAGAAGCAAAAATAACTCAAATGCCCTGGCTCACCCAGAAGGAAGCAAGAAATCAAACAAAAAGAGCAGTAAATAAGAACCATCCTTGCAACATTCTTCATCCAGACCCAAGCAGGCTCCACCATGGCTGAAACTTGTCAACCCCAGAGTGCTTAAAACTGATGAGGCTGCTTCCTTTTATTGGTTACATACCAACACATTCAATTCACTTTCCAAACGAGGAGAAAGCATCTCTCTTCTTTTTGCTCCGGGCACATCAGCCCTTTCTCATCTGCTGAAGAGTGAGCCACAATGGAGATCACATTTTCATCAGTACCTTGAAGAGCCATGTCTAACAGCCTCCTCTCAGTAAACAGAACAAAATCAGACAACAGCCACAAAATTCACCATTTTCAGTGCCACGAACTCACACAGAAGCTGACTGCCATCGGATTTATGAGATGCTCTATTTCCAGATACGCCCTGCAAAACCTAACACAGTTGCAGGAAGAAACAGGGATAGGAGTTAAGAGACCTTTGTTGACAAAGCAAATCACTCAGTCTCTTTGTAATTATGGGACCATTTTTCATCTTCCACTCACAGAAGAAAGGAGGAGGAGGCAAAGAAAGAACAATTACAGTTTATAGTTCGTATCAAAGGGGTTTGTATAATCCATGTTTCAGCATGGTTGTTCTTTCAATCTTCTGGGAGAGAAAAAAAAAAAGAGGGAGAAAAAAGAAAGAGAGGGAAAAAAAATTCAAAATCAATAAAGCAGCTAAATATATGAAGTTGAGTGAGTTTAATTGGAAGCCAGGAAAAGAAGCATCACATGAAGGGTGCAACAGCGCTTCGTTTTTCATTGCTTTAGTAGCAGACAAATGGTGATTTCAGGGGAGTAGCTGCCACAGTACTTGTGGAGGCGAACAACCTTGTTTCAAAGAACTGTTTCAAACAGTTCCTACCCAGACTTCCAGCAGTCAATCCACTGAAATATCTCCTAAACTTCCTTCCTCAAGGCATCCTGTTCTAAATTAGGACCAAACACCTATCTGTCACACAATCAAAGGGGGGACAGAAAGCAGCACATGCTAAAGAAATATGCCCCACAGTTACAATTTCAAGAAACCACTCCACCATTCTCACTGTTATTCTGCATGAGGAGGCTTCTCTAGGCCTATCTCCATTCTCTCTCATGGGCACACAGACCAGCTAAAAATGGGCCTCAAAAAACATAAGGAATGACAATGCATGCACCTGAATTTTGTTGCCCTTAACACAGTATTTCTCATCTACCTGTTTGACTAAGTAACCACTGAAGACACTTTCCTATCAGTATAGTGGAAACAAGAGGTTACAAGATCATCAGAAGAGTTTCCCTTTGGAGAGAGGTTAAAAATCACTGCATTCATAATCCAACAGCTTGCTCCCCACTCTGTCTGTGGACTGGTGATTCAAACTTCTTCCCCTTTTGAGCACAAATGTACATTCCAGCCTTGCTCCAGACAGGTCACAGCAAGCAGTGTTCTGAGCGAGGTGCAGCCAGCCTTTGCCCCCAGTGGACAAGAGCAACCAGATGTGGCATGAAAATGTGTCAAGGAAGCCTGATGGCTCAAGTAACAAAAGCCACATGCAAGGTGTTCACCTGCTACTTGTCTGCATTCTACTGAGTCCTTACAATTTCTGTGTGGACTCAGCTGTCAGAAACTTCAGTTCTACTCACAGAATCACAGAATGTTAGGGGCTGGAAGGGACCTCCAAAGATCATCCAGTCCAGCCCCCCTGCCAGAGCAGGGTCACCTGTACCAGATCACACAGGAACACATCCAGGTGGGTTTTGAGTATCTCCAGAAAGGGAGACTCCACAACCCCCCTGAGCAGCTTGTTCCAGGGTTCTGTCACCCTCACAGTGAAAAAAATTTTCCTCATGTTTACCTGGAACTTCCAACACCTCAACTTCACCCATTGCCCCTTGTGCTGTCATTAGGCATCACTAAGTAGAGCATGGCTCCATCCTCTTGGCACTCACCCTTTACATACTTATAAACATCAATGAAGTCACCCCTTCATCTCCTCTTCTCCAAATTAGAGAGACCTAATCTCCTTCAAATGCTCAACATGCTATGAAGTCTCCAGAACACTGAAGAATAAAGGAAATAAAACCAGGCATCTGTCCACACTCTCTTAAATAAGAGCTCTTAAATGAAGTTGGGTTTTTCCCTCACAAAAATTTGGGCTCACAAGACTAGAGTGTTTCCTGTGCAAAAGTGTACTGCTTCCAGAAGCCTGGAAGATCACTTTTGGAATATAGCTTAATATTAAAAACAATACACAGCGTTTGAAAGCATCCTAAAACATGTCAAGAGCAAATTATGTTGAGCAAGAAAGCCTGCCAAAACAGCTTGAAGTTAATGAAAAGGCTAATCAAAGGAAGTACACATCTTTTGGTTTTTCAAACCCTGAACGCTCGCTGCAGGACTATCTTCAGCAACATATTTCTCTCTTGGTTTCAGTGCAAGCCTAAAATGTCACAGGGGTCAGAGTGGCTGGAGAGCTGCCAAACAGAGAGGGACCTGGGGGTGCTGATTGACACCCACCTAAACATGAGCCAACAGTGTGCCCAGGTGGCCAAGAAGGCCAATGGCATCCTGGCCTGTATTGGGAATAGTGTGGCCAGCAGGAGCAGGGAGGTCATTCTGCCCCTGTACTCTGCATTGGTTAGGCCACACCTTGAGTACTGTGTCCAGTTCTGGGCCCCTCAGTTTAAGAAGGACATCGAGATACTTGAACGTGTCCAGAAAAGGGCAACAAGGCTGGTGAGAGGCCTTGAGCACAAGCCCTATGAGGACAGGCTGAGGGAGCTGGGGTTGTTTAGCCTGGAGAAGGATCAGAGGTGACCTCATTGCCCTCTACAACTACCTGAAAGGTGGTTGTAGCCAGGAGGGGGTTGGTCTCTTCTCCCAGGCAACCAGCACCAGAACAAGGGGACACAGTCTCAAGCTGTGCCAGGGGAGGTTTAGACTCGAGGTGAGGAGGAAGTTCTTCACTGAGCAAGTCATTCGTCATTGGAATGGGCTGCCCAGGGAGGTGGTGGAGTCGCCGTCCCTGGAGGTGTTCAAGGGGAGATTGGACGTGGCACTTGGTGCCATGGTCTAGTTGTGAGGTCTGTTGGGACAGGTTGGACTTGATGATCCTTGGGGTCTCTTCCAGCCTTGGTTATACTGTGATACTGTGACACCAAGATATGCACACCTGAAATTAGTGGCTTTTGTTCTGAGAGTCTTTTCTATGATGCTAAAGTCCTGCCAGCTTCATTATTTATATACTTCTGATGTAAGCAGATTGCAGCAATAAAGACACCAAAAGCCAAGGCAGGTTGCAGGCTAGCGCTATAACTGTCTCTGAGTGAGGGACCTATGAGAATCATATTCAATACCATAAATTGCATTACAGAGTAAACAAAATTTAACCCAGGTGAGATGACTGCATTAAATAAAGATGACAGGGCAGAAACATTTTCTGCAAAAGGTATAGCTCCGTAATATATTCATAGCCAGCAGCATTAGGACAGTTCCACACCAGCAGACAATTTCTCATTTTTAAACCTCTTGCTAAAACAAATAATTACATCTACTCATTGATTTTTTAGAGCAAAGACTCTCCTTTTAAACAGTAATAAGCCATGTTTTATACTGAATTCTAAATTACAGCAAGAAGTCAAATATATGAGTTGTGTGAGTTTTTCCAAATGCAGAGGATTTTTATGGCATTATTCACTTGGTATTTCTTACATGCTTGCAATACATGTTTACAGCCTGCACCCAAGTTTGCAGTACATCATTCTGGAGCTCCTCACATTCAGTGCTGCAATACTCTCAGTGTTACTGCTCAGAGCAAACGAATGATGGAAGCAAAAGCTTGATCTATGAAGCATCACAAGGATAGAATTATCTATGCTACATTATCTACCCACAGGACCAAGTAATCCATCTAACCAAAGAGACAAAGTAAAACAAGATGTCACAATTCAAGAGCATCTTAATTCTTTTCACCTCTTAGTTATTACTCCTCAAGCACTGCTGACACCCTCCACAGCTCCAAAGAGGAGGAATTCACAGATCTTCCTAATGCCAGCCTGCCCAACGTGCCTATTTAGCCATTCATGCAATCATCTAAAGGGATTTTACGTTCTCACTATCCACATCTGGGTAACATCATAAATCATGGAGAGAAGGTTAAACAGGTAACTACAAACCATTATGCACCACATCAGCACATTGTTTTCTTCTGCAGCAGACTTTTACAGCTATGAAAGTGCTATCAGAGAAACAATATTTTGGCAAAATCCAACAGGTCTTGGAAAAAAATGTGATGCTGAATGTGCCACTCACGGTGCTGCCTCTGAAATCAATGCAGACAGAATGACCAGATGAAAAACACCAGGAGTTCTCTTGTGCTCACTTATTTTTACTCAACGATGCAGCCCTAATGTCCTTTGTCAGCCACCCTCTCCCCTACCTAAGTCACGCTAAATGTATATAGATGCACAAACCCACGCCACAGATGAACCCCAGAATTACAAGGATGAAAATATGGATTTTATTCCACTTCTTCACTAATATCTAAGAATCTCTCCCAGTGTGGGCTACTCAGACTCAGCTGTGTAACGTGACTAATATCTGGGATCGGTTGTTTCAGCACAGGTATCCACTCTCAGACAACACAAGTGGGTAACTGTAGTGTTTTCTTCATACTGATCTCCCCAGAGTAGATGTATACAAAAATCACCAATTATGGTTTGGAATTAGCAATGCACAACTTGGACACAGAAATCCTTGTTTGCTGAAAACAAGCAGTGACCTACACCCCACAGTACACACAGAATCCTACGTTAGTCTTGAAAGCATATTTTAGCAGCACTTCTATTTACGCTGAATTTGGATTAGATTATCTCACTTTCAAATTAATTTCTGGAAGTAACAGAATGTTCACAACAACACTGGGTGTTTCTGAGAAGGAAGTAGGAATAAAATAAACGAGAATTCATGAATACTGTGACTATCTGCCAACACTTGCAAGCAATGTTTGCACTCCTTTCTTGGGAGTTCTAACAGACGCATCACCTCAGTCGAATACGAGCTGTATTATACATACATCACACAGCCACAAAATAGATGGGGTCAGCTAAGGGGCTTGCTTGTGATTCTCTTTCTGAAAGTAGGAGGAATCATGTGCAGCCAAGTCAGTCCTTAACAACAGAGAAATCAATTCTTCTTCCCACTTCAAGCTTTTTTTTTTTCAGGGAGGCTTTACCTTGGCTTTTAAAACACCAAAGAAACAGAAAATGAATAGAATAGAATAGAATAGAATAGAATAGAATAGGAATAGGAATGGAATGGAATGGAATGGAATGGAATGGAATGGAATGGAATGGAATGGAATGGAATGGAATGGAATGGAATGGAATGGAATGGAATGGAATAGAATAGAATAGAATAGAATAGAATAGAATAGAATAGAATAGGAATAGAATAGAATAGGAATAGGAATAGAATAGAATAGACCAGGTTGGAAGAGACCTTTGAGATCACCAAGTCCAACCCATCATCCAACACCATATAATCAATTAAACCATGCAACCAAGCACCCCATCAAGTCTCCTCCTAAACACCTCCAATGACGGCGATTCCAACACCTCCCTGGGCAGCCAACTCCAATGGGATCACTCTCTCTATGAAGAATTTCTTCCTAACATCCAGTCTAAACTTCCCCTGGCACAGCTTGAGACTGTGTCCTCTTGTTCTGGTGCTGGTTGCCTGGGAGAAGAGACCAGCCTCCACCTGGCTACAACCTCCCTTCAGGCAGTTGTAGAGAGCAATGAGGTCTCATCTGAGCCTCCTCTTCTCCAGGCTAAGCAACTCCAGCTCCCTCAGCCTCTCCACACAGGGCTGTGCTCCAAACCCCTCCCCAGCTTTGTTGCCCTTCTCTGGACACCTTCCAGCAACTCAACATCTTTCCTAAACTGAGGGGCCCAGAACTGGACACAGTACTCGTGGTGTGGCCTAACCAGTACAGGGGCACAATGATTTCCCTGCTCCTGCTGGCCACACTGTTCCTGATGCAGGCCAGGATGCCACTGGCCCTCTTGGCTGCCTGGGCACACTGCAGGCTTATGTTCAGCCTACCATCAACCAGCATCCCCAGGTCCGCCTGGATGTCTCAAGGCAGCTGTATCCTTGGAGATGATCTTGTCAAACTCTCAGGATCTTTACTCTTGGAAGGGAATGAATGACTTGGGATGGCTTTACACCAGCTCTTTGAACATCCCGTGCCTCACAGCGGCACCTTGGAACAATTGCAGGGAATTTCATGCAACAGCTGATTATTAAGATCAATAAACATCTCTAATCTCCATCCTTTTTAGATGACACATTCATTAGCAGCTGATTCTGAAGAGGAAATAACGTCTGTGTCCATAAATCACCACGGTTCCTCCTATTAGTGCTATTTTACATGGTACAACACAAAAGATGAGGTTTTAATTTAACAACATGACAACCCAGTCACATTGTTGGCTGCCTGGCTCAAAACTGAAATCTTCTGCTTATTTCAATGCTTGAAAAAAGCAATTTATCAATGTATGCTTCTTGTTTATAGTCCCTAAATGGGATTAGAAAGAGACCATCTAGTCCTGGCTGATGCAATGCACTTTACAAAATACATTCCACGCTCCCTCCTCAATCAACTTCCAGGAATGTCAGTTTGGGGGTTTATTTTTTCCTTCTTCTATCTGCCTCTATACTGTAAAAACAAACTAACAACACTCCAAACATATTTAAAGCTCATGCTCTTCTATGTACTCTAGAGTAAAGATGCTCTGTGCTATGCAAGCTTCTGCCACCTACCTTGTGGCAGCATTCCCAATATTCACATAATGTGCCAAGATACTTCATAGAATCACAAAATCAGTAAGGTTGGAAGAGACCTCAAAGTTCATCAAGTCCAACCTGTCACCCAACACCTCATGACTACTAAACCATGGCACCAAGTGCCATGTCCAACGCCCCCTTGAACAGCTCCAGGGATGGTGACTCCATCACCTCCCTGGGCAGCACATTCCAGTGGTTAATAACTCTCTCTATGAAGAACTTTCTCCTCACCTCCAGCCTAAACTTCCCCTGGCACAGCTTGAGACTGTGTCCTCTTGTTCTGGTGCTGGTTGCCTGGGAGAAGAGACCAACCTCCACCTGGCTACAACCTCCCTTCAGGTAGTTGTAGAGAGCAATGAGGTCTTCCCTGAGCCTCCTCTTCTCCAGGCTAAACAATCCCAGCTCCCTCAGCCTCTCTTCACAGGGCTTGTGCTCGAGGCCTCTCCCCAGCCTCGTTGCCCTTCTCTTTGATAAGCACAGGACAGAAAGACTGGAATTAGACTTTGTATTCCTGAGTTTGCTTCTGTGCTTAAGTTCCTCAACAAGCATAATTTATTTCAAATGGTTTTAAATTAAAGCAGATTTAGATTGGATGTCAGGAACAAGCTCTTTACCATGAGGGTGGTGGAACACTGCAACAGGTTGTCTCTGCTGAAACCCCACCTGGAGTACTGTGTCCAGCTCTGGGGCCCCCAAGCATAAGAAAGACATGGAGCTGCTGGAGCAGGTCCAAAGGAGGGCCACTAAGATGATCAGAAAGCTGGAGAGCCTCCTCTATAGGGACAGGCTGAGAGAATTGGGGTTGTTCAGCCTGGAGAAAAGAATGCCCTGGGGAGACCTTAGAGTGCCTTGCCAGTACCTGAAGAAAGTACTAAAAAAAGCTGGGAAGGGACTTTTTAGAAGTTCTTGTAGTGATAGTGATGAGGGGGAATGGATTGAAGCTTGAGGTGGGCAGATTTGGACTGGAGACTAGGAAGAAATTCTTTACAGAACAGGTTGCCCAGGGAGGTTGTGGATGCTCCCTCCCTGGAAGTGTTAAGGCCAGGTTGGATGAGGCCTTGAGCAACCTGGGCTAGTGGAAGGTGCCTGTGCCTGTGGCATGGGGCTTCGAACTAGATGATCTCTAAGGTCCCTTCCAACCCAAATAATTCTATGAATCTATGATTGCCAGATAAATTACTCATCTGTTCTGAATAAAATGTTCCTTTCAAACTGGTGTTATGAATACATATGGCCACTCTATATTCCTTCTATTAATGATGTTTTATGGATTAATTTATCCTTGGCTGGTGCTTTCAGCCACCTGCTCCTACACTGAGCTTTACTCTTCATCATTACTAGGCAATTGAAATCAATATGACTGCTCACAGTGTAAGACAACTCAGTGGGGTAAAGACTGACAAAGCCTTTTATGACTCCATCAGATAAATTAGGTGTTTATCAAATCACTTTTCACCACATTTAGTAGGTCAAGATTCTCATCTATTTCAATACAGCTGACAGGGTAAACCAAAAGGTGATGGAAAGCAGGAAGCCTGTAAGGCACTCTATATAATGTTTACAGTGTATTTTGGATTTTACATTGTGGCTCAGTTATGGTCAGCCCTTCAGCTGCATGTTTGATCTATATTCAAAAGGGATGCATTCTAATAGGAAAAAGAAAGACAAAATTAAGGAGTTACCTCTCAGTTTGGCCAGACCCTTTTCTTCATGTCTCAAAACCACTCTCTCTCCTTCAGTGGAAAACTGAAAGTAGGTTTTGCTCATACAAGCTTTGATGGACACAGAATTATTCCCTTAATTCTTTCCTAATTTCATGTCTCCATTTGGCTTACAAAAAAAACCTGTCTATAACCTTTAGCCTGGCATTTAATACAGAGTAATCTAGACAAGAGAGAAACAGGAACTCTGGAAATGTGATTATACTATAGATAACTCTCTTCAGCTAGATTCAATTCAGCACTCATGAAAAATCACATCCAATGCAATGAAGTGTGGTGTCTCCCACTATTCCACGAGAGTCAACAGAGCAGCAATGTCAACTGAATTACATTTCCCAGGCTGGATGTACTTTACCCCTGGAAGAATTTCCTCCGATGGAGCTACTGCAATTTATTTTTTCTTACAGTGAGGCAGTTCAGTGTTGAAACTTATTCAGCAAATGGACTAACAAGTGACCAATTTCACTTGGCTGATTGGAGCAAGAAGATATAATAATGGATTTAACACAGCAGTTCGTTTATTTAACATCCCATAACGAAGCTGTTACTAGTTCCAGGACAACCTACAGCATTAACAGAGATAATGTCTTTTTGTAGCAGCTGGACAAGCCAGGAGTGGAGTGCTTCCTTCTTAACTAATTTTGTGTTTAATTCTGTTTACATTTATAAGCTATATATCACATGGGGATCTAAAAAGACACCCCCCCCCACATGCAGTCAAATCAGTGAGACAGACATTAGTTTATCAGGAAATTCTAGGTAGGATAGGATAGGATAGGATAGGATAGGATAGGATAGGATAGGATAGGATAGGATAGGATAGGATAGGATAGCATAGGACAGGATAGGAGAGGATAGCATAGGACAGGATAGGAGAGGATAGCATAGGACAGGACAGGACAGGACAGGACAGGATAGAATAGAATAGAATAGAATAGAATAGAATAGAATAGAATAGAATAGAATAGAATAGAATAGAATAGACCAGGTTGGAAAACACCTTTGAGATCACCGAGTCCAACCTATCATTCAACACCATCTAATCAACTAAACCATGGCGCCAAGCACCTCATCCAGTCTCTTGCTAAATACCTCCAGTGATGGTGACTCCACCTCTTCCTGGCAGCTAATTCCAATGGCAATCTCTCTTTCTGTGAAGAACTTCGTCCTAACATCCAGCCTAAACCTCCCCTGGTGAAGCATGAGACTGTGCCCTCTTGTTCTGGTGCTGGCCACCGGGGAGAAGAGACCAACCCCCACCTGGCTACAACCTCCCTTCAGGGAGCTGTAGAGAGCAAGAAGGTCTCCTCTGAACCTCCTCTTCTCCAGGCTAAGCAACCCCAGCTCCCTCAGCCTCTCCTCATAGGGCTGTGCTCTAAACCCCTCCTCAGCCTTGTTGCCCTTCTCTGGACACATTCAAGAGTCTCAATGTCCTTCTTAAACTGAGGGGCCCAGAACTGGACACAGGACTCAAGGTGTGGCCTGACCAGTGCTGAGTCCAGGGGCACAATGACTTCCCTGCTCCTGCTGGCCACACTATTCCTGATGCAGGCCAGGATGTCATTGGCCTTCTTGGCCTTATTGATCAGATTCTTGTATTCTCTGTCACCTACCACCCTCCATCTACATATGCAACTTTCTTTCATCTTGTTCAGTAATGACTACAACCTCACAAAGTCTGCTGAGGAAAGATGGGGGGGAGGGAGATTGAAAGGTAAATCACAGCTCTCTTCAAATCAAAACAGATGGCTCAGTCGTCTCCAAATGGAGGCCTCAGGAACAGCTAGGCATTACCATGCTGTATCTGACTGCCCAGCCTATATATATGATTAATGGGACTGTTGAGGGAGTCATTGCTGCTACCAGCACAGGTCTCACAAACCACATCAGCTTTGAGCTCTATAAAAGTTGGGAGGAGAAACAGGATTTTTGATGAGAAAATCGAAGAAGAATTCTGAGGCACAAATTAAATCTCTGCTTTCCCCACGCAGTTTTACACAAAGGATTGAAAAACTCTGTGCTGGCCCTGCCCAGGGTGCAAAACAAAACAAGCAAAGGGGGAGGACAAAGGAAGGCCTTAGCTGGCAGTGAAAGCCTAATCCCAAAAAGCAGCTTCCATTAACTGTGGGATTCACATTCTGCCTGGGTTCTAACAGACACAAACCAAAAGTCTCTTGTGGCAGGCACAGGGCTTTTTCCTTGCGTTTAATTCATCCTGGACAGATTGATAGGCGTTCCTGAGCTAGGGCTGTCACAAGAGGTGGACAGGACAGCTGTTGTAGAAAGGGACAGAAGAATATTTGGCAGGGGAAAAAAAAGAAGCTATCCTGCCACTGGCACAGTCTTTACTCAGTCTTTGGTAAAGAGAAAAACAAAAGCAAGCCAGAGCAAGCACTCAGTCTCATAATCACAAAGAATTTCCACATTTTTTCCCCTGCATAAACCATTACCAATACATAAACATCTCTCCCACACTGCAGTACCACCTGGAACCTAGAATAACCTTTGCAAAATACCTCTTCGTTGGAATTCAGTCCCCATAAGTGGCCATATAAGCAAGTAAAACACATGCACTGGCCACACCTTCTGACCAGTGTCGAGAGTTTGATGACACTCAGGAGAAGAACCAACGTTCTCCTCATGGCTACAAAGCTACTTCTGAGCCTGAAAACTTCCACTGGTTTTCAAGCTCAGTGGCTGAACTGCAAGAGGCAGGACAGATCCATCCTGGCTACTTGTAAAAATACTGTCTTGGTAATGAGAACAATCCACTTAATCTCCCTTCCACTGAGGAGTATCTACAGCCCACGCTAGTGACAAACTAGCAGGCTGTTACAAAGAGGCTGGGTGGCTGCAGCACATGTGAGAGTGATGCATGGGATCCCAGAGTTTGAGTGCCCCTCCACTTTTCTTAGCTCAAGGAGCCCCAGTGCCTAGCAGCTTACAGTAAGAAGATGCAGTAAGTGTGCAAGAAGTTCTACCTGGCCCTGGTGAACTTTTCTGTGCAGATCATCAATATCACTGCTTTGAAGGCAGTGCAATGAGGACAGTGGATGAGCTGAGCTCACTCTCACACACTTGCACGCTTGCAGTGCACCTAAGAGTCACTTACCTTTAAACCCATGTAATTACCATCCAAAGCTGTAACCTATCACACAGATCATAGAATCAGTAAGGTTGGAAAAGACCTCAGAGATCATCAAGTCCAACCTATTACCCAACACCTCACAACTAACTGAGCCATGGCTTCAAGTGCCACATCCAGTCCTTTTTTGAACATCTCCAGGGACAGTGACTCCACCACCTCCCTGGGCAGCACATTCCAATGGCCAATTATTCTTTCTGTGAAGAAATTTCTCCTCACCTTGAGCCTAAACCTGGCACAGCCTGAGACTGCGTCGTCTTGTTCTGTTGCTGATTGCCTGGGAGAAGAGACCAACCCCCACCTGGCTACAACCTCCCTTCAGGTAGTTGTAGAGAGCAGTAAGGTCTATGTAGCCATCTATGGAAGCTGAGGCATGGGTGCCACCAGACAGCTATTTTAAATGAGTCATTTCCTGAGTGACATTGCTAAAGAAGGCAGAATGTAGTTACCTGAGCTGAAACAGGAAACTGGTTCAACGGGATCTTTAATGACCAGAAGTGTTTAGGGCTTTCATTTCATGCTACATTCCAAAGACAAATGAGTACCATTCCAAAGATTAGATTGCCAGCATATGAGAAAATGTCCCTTCAAAAAAACTCAACTAAGAAAGAGGATTTCACTCTTTCATATAAAAACTTCCTCATTTCTGTTTGTCTCTGAAATGACTGATCTACTAAGTAGATACTGCATGCTGGAAGAAATAATTCAGATGTTACACAGTGTAAGTGGTAGAAAACTCCAGCTATTGAACTCTCTGAGTTTCTAAATCAGAGCTTCTCTTTTTGAAAGGGGGACAAAAAATGTATTTGATTTATTTGATGCATTTAGGAAGAACTCTATTTCTGCAAATGTGAAGGGCTGAACAGATTTTTATCATAACATTATAAAATGTTTGAAAAAATCACTTCAACACACAGGTCCTTGAGGCTGAGTATGACTACTTCAATCCTAAGGGAACTAGCAAAGCAAACATTCAAAATAGAACAGTCCAAGTTACTTTGATGCTTCACCCCTACTATTAAGCACAGTATGATTTTAATATCTTGCCTATTTTTTTTCCCTCTGGTGACTACAGGCATGAGCAAAAGCCTAACAAAAGCAACAGGAACCTGCACAATGAGTTAAGTGAGCTCTGGATCTGGAATTAGGCTTTAATGCCACACTTTATAGTAGACAGACACACAGGCCTTGCCCACCCCCAACAGGTTCTACTCTGTTGATTTTTAGGTATTTCTCCAGGCATGACATGCTGGCTAATTCATAAAAATGTCCACTAGGAAGAGGGGACTTTAGGTACATAGAATCATAGAATCCCTGAGCTTGGAAGAGACCTCAAAAATCATCAAGTCCAACCTATCACCCAACACCTCATGACTACTAAACCATGGCCCCAAGTGCCACATCCAATCCTTTTTTGAACATCTCCAGGGATGGTGACTCCACCACCTCCCTGGGCAGCACATTCCAATGGTCAGTAACTCTCTCTGGTTTGGAACACCTCCAGGGACATGATGTACTTTCTGCAGCAGAGCAGACACATTGCTATCAAACAGACAATACAAACGTTTCACCTGATGCAGAAGAAGTCTTAGAAGGCAAAAAGAAAGTTTGCAAGGTTCTATACTGGCAAAACATTTGATATAATTTCTTCTCTGTCTACATACTGGAGCATAATGCTAAAGACAAACTTGTTTTCTTGAGCACACCCTCTGATTTTAATTCAGCAGATCTTGCAGAGCCCATCTCCCTCTGGCTGTTTCTTCACCGGGGTGTTGTAAAACAGCAACCCAATTCTGCAGCCTTCCTGGAGCAGACTTGAAAGCCCTAAGTGCTACTCTGACAAAAATAGATACCTTAAAAAAGAAAAAAGAGCCACAATCCAAAATTCAGTGCAATTGTAGATTTTACAGAGGCTCCCTCAGTTAGCAAAGGAGGTGTGATGGGTTGAGGCCGACCCTCCCACCCCCATCATGGGCAAAAATGAAACTCAGACAAACAGATTGCAAAAAGTGGTGGAAAGTTTAAATGGAAAAGCAGTGAATGTTTTACAGAGAACCACAAGCACAGTGACAAAAGAGATCCCAAAGCATACCCAAAAGCATCCCCATCCCCACCTGAGGGTACACCCAAAACCCCCAGGGCTCTTTCTCCCCCTCCCCCGACCCCCTCCCCTCCACTGTTAGGCTAATCTCAGCTAGCCAGATCTGAGACTGCCCTTCCCCCTGGCCTTGGGCTAAGCCAGGCCCAAAATGCCACGAGACAGCTTCCCCCATTACCAGGTAGCAGTGAGGGAAGAAAGAGGAAGTGCAAGACCCCACATGTGGCTTTTGTAGGGAGCAGGACATTATGGGATGAAATATGCAGTTTCCTGTGTACCACCCACTGGGCTGGACCCTTTCAGGATACAGGAGATGTTTCTCATGTGGGCACAGCAGGGGGCACCTGGCCCAAACTGCTACAGAAGGATGCTCTCTTCAGCCAGGGTTTTACTCACAGTTTCACCCTGACTCCTGGATTAGTTATCCTCATTGCACACTAATTGTCATCTAGGTAAGTGTGGTGGTCTGAGCCTTAACTGGGATGGGCATAACCCATCACAGTAAGTTATGCAAGAAAGTGATTTCTGCCTTTTGACTTGCCATCAAATGAACAGGGACATGATTCCTCCCTCTGAATGTCAGCCCAGTGAAAGCAAATGGAGGTGGCTATTGCCTTTGTGATGAATTCCTATCAACATGGGAAAAGAGCCTGCTTATTACACTTATTTATTTTCCCCTTTCTTTATTTCTCCTATTGCATTACTTCCATCAGCTTAAAGTGTTCTTTCCATACCATAATTTTTCAGGTGGGGAAAAAACAACTAAATTAAAAAAGACAGAATGCAGCAAAAATGACCCTTTTTCGTTCTCCCCCTCCCACAATGAAATACACAATAACCTCTACAGCAAGTTGTTTTGCTCCAGTACTTTCACTTGTCACATTATTTCTCCAAAGAAATTGTTTTCTGATGGTGGTTCTGATGACTGAGGCACATTTGCTCTCCCTACACCTTGATTAACTTCAATGAGATTGCTCATGAAACGTGTTAGCATTCACTGGACTGAACTGCAGCAGAAATGTGGCTCTGTAGAGTCAGATTCTCGGTTGTACACATGCTCTGAGGAGACTGAACTCTCCACCCGGTTCGAATAGGATCTTACTCCCAGATTTGCTAGGTAGGTTTGCACCACAGATCAATGAGTTGGAAATGGCAAATTTATCACTGGTAACTGCAACCAACACAGCTTGTTCCACATAGAAACCCCACTCTAAATGCTCTTTCATTTCACTAGAGCCATTTATTTTTCATTTCACCTAATTCAACTGCACCAGATCCTAAGGCTTCCAACTCAGGTGAAATTCCCATTGAAGCCAAGAGGATTTCTGCCTTCAAAAATGGAAGTGCTCTGCACATCTTGGGTTATATTTCTAGGTTATCAGCAAGCTTAAATATTCATGGTTGACTCTCCAGTCTGCAGCAGGCTATTAATAAGAAAAAGTAAGGTGGCAAAGAGCTTATTAAACTCATAATGTCCCCTAAATACTGCCTGTAGTTGGACAGACTGAGGTCATTTTGATTCAATATTTAGTTCACTGTCTAGTCTGGTATTTCTTCTTCCAATTTTTCTGGTTTTTCAGTGATGTAGGCATCTGCCTGGGAGAACCTAAAAAGGGGGTCAGAATGCCCTGACAAGCTAGGTTATAAAATTAGCATTGCTGCACTGCACCCAAAGCAGACTCGTTGGGGGGTTTTAATTACCCACAGCAGAAGGAGACGTGGTTTGCGGTTAACTCGTGATGAAGCAGGCATTTTAAAGCAACTGCCTTTTCTGCACAGCTCACAGCACAAGAAATGCTTCCTGTATGGAAATGTCTTAGCTGCAAAATGGAAATTTCATTAATATATGGACAGATCTGTTTGCTCAGATACAAATATTTGCTCACATTTTGGAGCGCTTTGTAGTTCTGTTTTCTGTAACACATTCGGGGGTGATTTTGCCACTTGAAACAAATCCTCTTGCCTGAGTCCTCAGAATCCCAGAGAAGGGTAAAGCAGATAGGACTGGAATACTATGTCCAGTTCTGGGCTCCTCAGCTCGAGGAAGGACCTCAGGGAACTGCTTGAAGGAGTCCTGTGCAGAGCCACAAAGCTGCTGAAGGCAGTGGAACATCTCCCTGTGAGGACAGGCTGAGGGAGCTGGGGCTCTTGAGCTTGAAGAAGAGGAGCCTGAGGGGTGCCCTCATTCATGTTGATAAAGATGTGAAGGGCAATGTTTGGAGGACAGAGCCAGGCTCCGCTCAGTGAAGCCCACTGATAGGACAAGGGGCAGTGGGTGCAAGCTGGAGCGGAGGAGATGCCATGGAAACAGAAGGGAAAACTTTTTCTCTGCAAGGGTGTTGGAGCCCTGGAGCAGGCTGCCCAGAGAGGTTGTGGAGTCTCCTTCCCTGGAGATATTCAAAACCCACCTGGATACGTTCTTGTGTGACCTGCTCCAGGTGATCCTGCTCTGGCAGGGGGGTTGGACTGGATGATCTTTCGAGGTCCCTTTCTACCCCTAATGCTCTGCAATTGTGTGACTGCATAGAAGGTGTGGGAGATGTCCCTGGTGATAAATTGGATGAAAGCTAAGTCAGGGACTGAGCACTTCATGAAAGGGCTGAAGCAGACTGGCCTCCAGCATGGAACAAATTCCAGCACCTCAGTTTGAACAAGGTTGTGGCACAAAATTCAGCTCTGCAGGTTGTGGGCTGTCAGAACTTGAGAGGGAACACAGGGATGTCTATTTAGAGCTTCAGAGTTTGCAACTGCTTAGTTTACCTGTCTCTTCCCAGACATGATGTTCCTCCTGTAGTACATAATTAGGACGCATGGATGAATAAACTCTAACACTGTGTGTAGCAGCAGCTGAAACAAAGAAACCAGGAGCAAACCTCCCTCCCTTTCCCACAGCGCTTTCCAGGTGTTCAGCAGAAGGCAAAGAGAGCCCTCGCCATTTTTGACCTCTTTAGCTAGGACAGCCTATATTCCTCACGGCATGCCCTTCTCTCACCTGGCAAAGACAGGCAACTTGTTTTGCCTGCCCTCACCCCTGCACCATGCTCTGCATCTTGCAAAGCCCAGCAGCATCCCTGTATTTGTACAGTTACATCCAACCTGGGCAAAAGCACCGTGTCCTGTAGATGTGCATCTCTACCAGCAGAAGACCAACTCTCCTTCACAAAGCTATGCCACGGAGTGACAGCACCCAACAAGCACAAGGTGTGACTGCAGAAGTGTTGTCTTTGCCAACAGGCACCCTAAGGAGCAGGGCACACAGGAAGCCCAGCTCCAAGGAAACACAAGGACTCTCACTTTACTTTCCCCCTCACTTTCTGCTGGAGGTTACTCCATGGCAGACAGTGAGTGGCTGCACTCTCTGATTGCCACACACAGAAAGTGACTTGACTGGACTGGACCAGAGAAACCTGGGAGCTCACAGAAGGTGTTGAGGGGAAGAATGCTCACAGAGGTGCTCCATCTGGTACAGCTCTTGTAAGCACTCAGCTGAAGGGTGCTTATGCTCCTGCCTTATCCTAGACTTCACAGTTTATGTAGCCTTGTTCTGTGAAGGGCCTTTTCAAAACTCAACTCAACTGTGGCATGAGATGTCCCTCATGTAGAACTTGACTGATTGAATCATTAAATGCTGATGTGCTAAAGAGCCATTTTGCTTTATGAAAGCCGTGGGTTTTAGTCCTCACCACATCAAAATGTCAATTTTTAACATATATATTCAGTCAGTTCACCCCATACTGCTACAAGAACCACTCATCTCTAATTTCAGAACAACTGCTGAGTAGCTTTTTAAGAGATTGAACACAGGTTATTACCCAACACTCCGGCAGGGTACCTGAAGCTAAAGGAGACGGGATCATTATGTTTGGTGTTTCTCCTTCTCTTAACTGCCTCTTTATCAATGGAGGTCTAGGTGAGCTGTTAATCTCCAAGGTTCCTGGAGGCAGGGTAAGCAGTACAAGAATGAGTCCAGTCTCCTGCTATGGTCAGCTGTGAGGATGAATGGTGCTCCTGGATGGGGAGATTTGACTTGGTTTTGTGTTTGGCAATGCAAGACAGAACAACTTTTTTCTTTCCCTGAGAGCTACTTGTTGATTTGCAGACAGATGTCCCCTTGATCCTCAGAGACAATTTAATCAGATTCTTGTAGTAGATCTTCTTTGATCTATTCCCTGATATCTTTACAAATGACAGCTTGGTTTCTTCTATCACATTAAGATATCACCCCTTGCAATTCTGCAGGAGGCACCATTGGGGCAAGTGCTGTAAACAGCTTGGCAGCAAATGGAGCAGGGTAACCCCAGCCACCTGGAGCAGCTGGGTCTGTCACACCCTCAGGAGTGTCATATCAACCACAACCACCCTTTTCTGTAATCAGCCAGGCATCATTCACTTCACCCCTCCTATCTCACACTACACTGGCTTTGCCTCACCTCGAAATGGGAGGCTTTAGAGAGAATCTCATGCAAAGCCTTATGCCCACAGCTGCACAGCTGGTTTGTTCCCCAAAATAAACCTTGCTTTGTATTTTACAAAAGACCTTAGCCAGAGAAAGGTAGGGAGTTTTGACATTTAGCTTACTGTACTCACTGAAAAATCTCTTTCTCTGCTTTCAGTTTTATTTGCTCATTTTTTTAAAAGCCATGCCCCTCAACTGAAATGTCTTTGATAGCTACACACCTTAAGACTGATCCAGCTCAGGAATCAAAGAATTAGCACGTGGAAATACAAGTCTCATATTTTTTTTCTCCCTCTCTATGGTCTAAAGGAATACAGACTGTAAGGAGTTTCACTCCAAAGACTGCAGAAGACAATATATTCCCAAAGCAGCAATTGAAGAGAGAAGCACATGAAGCAGCATGCAGAAGGGTTGAGGTTGGAAGGAGCCTTAAATATCATCCAGTTCCAACCCCCCTGCCATGGGCAGATGCACCTTCTACTAGACCTGGCTGCTCAAGGCCTCATCCAACCTGGCCTTCAACACCTCCAGTGAGGGAGCATCCCTAGACTGGATGTTAGGAGCAAGTTCTGCACCATGAGGGTAGCAGGACACTGCAACAGGTTGCCCAAGGGGGTGCCCTGCCTGGACATATTCAAGGTCAGGGTTGACAAGGCTCTGAGTAACCTGATCTAGTGGAGGATGTCACCTCGGACTGCAGGGAGGTTGGACTAGACATTCACAGGTCCCTTCCAACCCAAACCATGCTAGGATTCTATGGCTATGTATCACTGAGACAGGAGCTGCCATGAGCCAGGGGAGCAAAGATGTGCAACCACTTCACACTCCTTTTGGAGGTGATGCCCCATCACTGCCAAAAGCCCTCCTGCAGCTCTTGGGAAAACACTGCACATGCCTTGAGCTGCCTCTAATTGGGAACACACTGCTTCAATCCCTCCTCCTTTTCCTGCTTCAAACCTTTCTGTCTTTCCCTGCTCATCGCCCAAGTTATCTTTTGTGCAGACAGATACAGTAAGGAACTCCTTTAGCTGAAGTTTCTGTCACTGTTGTCCACCATCCCAGAGCTGTACAGAGGTTGGCATTTGTTTCTGTAGCCCATGCAGAGGACTCTACCACATGCAGGGAGGTGTTGAAGGAATGCTGTAGTTTCTAGGTGCTTGATCACCAGACTGTCCTGTCTGTCTCACCCTCACCACCAGTGGCAGCACTGACTGACACTCCACAAAAACACAGACAAAAAGGGCAAACCCTGTCTGCAAAACTAGCATTAAAACTCCACTGACCTGTGCCTCTTCCACAGAGAGGGGAAAAAGCAGCTCAAAGAATGTTGCAGAGATACAAGATGGAGAACACATAACTGGACGGAAAATTAGGGCATCTGAGTCCGTCTTGCCAGCAGCTCTCACAGAATACTGTGTTTGCATCCCTCTCTGCACACCTAAGTGTCTCTCAGAAGCCTTTAACAAGGATTCCTGCCAAGAATGCACCTGGGCTTAAGCCAGCAGTGTTCCCTCCAGTTAAGGATGCATATCCCCAGCTCAGCTGTCAGGCACGTACATGCTGGAACCATACAGCAACGTCAGCAGAAAGTGCAACATAAATCTTTCAAGCCCAGGTATCCCAATTGTATTAAATATGATCACAAATGGTAATGATCACAGAGAAGATTGATTTCAGCCCTGGCCAGCTAAACACAAAACAAACAAAAATATTGATTAGAAGACAGAAGCAGATCCTAAAGAGAAAAAGACAAAAATTCTGTAAGAAGCACTAAGCTTAAAGAAACAGCATCAGCAAGAATGGGTGGAAGGAGGAATTACTCAACAGTATCACTGGATATCAGTTGGCAGTTCATCTTCACAAAGAAAAGGCAACCCGTAACTGCTGTGATGATTCCACATTTCAAGCAGAGCAACTGGCAAGAAATAATTCTTCTTAGCAGCCTGTTGAATTATGTATTTGTACATAAACCTTAAATGTGTATCTTAATTTCACCTGAGTAAATTGCCACCATAAATCCCTACCTTTCTCAAACAGCTCTGAATTTTTAATTAGCCTAATAACATCACTTCAACCAGGCAGTCAGAAACAATGAGTAACATATGATTCACATTCAGGAGTAAACACACCTGCTCTTCAGCACCGTTTCTAATTACTGCTTCATTTCACCTTTACACCACGCTGAAGCCACTTTGGGTCATAATGGTTTGAGCCAGTGAGGAGTCCTTTCAGCTCACAAATAATGTATGAGGAATTGCTGGCTGGTGGGTTTGAAGGACATTTCGAAATGCAGCGTGGCAAATAGAATGCATTACCAAAACACATCATTTTCTTTCTGATATGCATCAGTTCACCACCAGCTTCCATCAGACAAGAGTTTACCAGGGACACTGAAGCCCTGATTTAAAGTGATGTCCCACCATTGCACCGTCTTTGGTCTGTGGCATAATTCAGAGGGACCTTAACTGACTGGACAGATGGGCAGAGTCCAATGGGATGGCATTCAACAAGTCCAAGTGCCGGGTGCTGCACTTTGGCCACAACAACCCCATGCAGAGCTACAGGCTGGGGGCAGAGTGGCTGGAGAGCTCCCAAACAGAGAGGGACCTGGGGGGGCTGATCAACAGCCACCTGAACATGAGCCAGCAGTGTGCCCAGGTGGCCAAGAAGGCCAACGGCATTCTGGCCTGCATTAGGAATAGTGTGGCCAGCAGGAGCAGGGAGGTCATTGTGCCCCTGTACTCTGCACTGGTTAGGCCACCCCTTGAGTCCTGTGTCCAGTTCTGGGCCCCTCGGTTTAGGAAGGACATCGATACACTTGAACGTGTCCAGAGAAGGGTAATGAGGCTGGGGAGAGGCCTTGAGCACAAGCCCTATGAGGAGAGGCTGAGGGAGCTGGGATTGTTTAGCCTGGAGAAGAGGAGGCTCAGGGGTGACCTCATTGCTCTCTACAACTACCTGAAAGGTGGTTGTAGCCAGGAAGGTGTTGGTCTCTTCTCTCTAGCAACCAGCACCAGAACAAGGGGACACAGTCTCAAGCTGTGCCAGGGAAGGTTTAGGCTGGAGGTGAGGAGAAATTTATTCACTGAGAGAGTCGTTAGCCATTGGAATGTGCTGCCCGGGGAGGTGGTGGAGTCATCGTCCCTGGAGGTGTTCAAGAGGGGATTGGACGTGGCACTTGGTGCCATGGTCTAGTCATGGGGTCTGTGGTGTCAGGTCGGACTCAATGATCTTCGAGGTCTCTTCCAACCTTAGTGATACTGTGATACTGCGATAATGACTGAGGGAGTGTTACCACATGTTAGAGAATGAAGTGGTTACATTCATCTTACAGACAACAGGGGGGGCAAAACCCCACCCAAGCAAGCCTGGGTTTTGAATACTTGAGATATTCTCTACATACACTGCAGCAAACTGCAGGGACACTGTAAAGGAAATCTTTACTGATGCTGACAGTGCTACACCTGTAAGGAGCAGAGATTTCAATGGAACATGGGAAGTTCCATCTAAAACATGAGAAGGAACTTCTTTGAGGGTGACAGAGCACTGGAACAGGCTGGAGGTGGTAGAGTCTCCATCTCTGGAGTCATTGAAAATCTGCCTGGATGCTGTCCTGTGCAACCTGCTCCAGGTAAACCTGCTTTGGTAGGAGGCTTGGACTAGATGATCTTCAGAGGTCACTTCCAAACCATATAATTCTGTGATCCTGTGAGCAAGCAGGGAGGCAATGGGAAGCCTGCTTTAAATGTAGTTCATCCCCTTTCTACTCTGAATATTTAGTTTTTCCAGGACATTCACCCTCAGAAGGCTGAAGCTGTTCTCATACAGATGTGATAATCCCCTTGGACACTGAAATATGCACATGACATAATGTATACCTGCTGAAGTGTTCAAAACCTCTAACCACTGAAATGTGACAACTGCTCATATTCAAAGCCCCATTCATTCTCAAACCAGTTTGCACAATTCCTCAGTATTACCTTCACTACCTTGATTTGTAGCATATTGGTAAGCCCTGCACATCTTCAGAGGGAAAAAAAACCCACAACTTCTTTCTGGTTCAGGTCATATAGATTTTATACAGAGAAGCTAGCTCCTTCTGCTACCTACCTCTAAATTTCTTGATATAATGAGAGCCCCATGCCTGCCATGTTTCCTTTACTTGCTGTGCTAACTCATTTTTTAGATCACAACAATGCAAGAGACATGAAAAACATAGGAGCCAGCAACAGTTATGTTGTCCATTTATCAATTTTAAACCATCACTTTAACAGTTTATAGACTTTGGTCTAGTTATGAAAGTCCCCTTACAGTTATGAGGAGAAAAAAGAAGAAGAACAAAAAAAGGCAGTTTGTGGGGTGAAAGAAACATTTGCAGCAGAGCTGAGAGGTGGCCTAACGCCTCTGATTCCCTGGGTAGGCAGTGCCCCTTTGGGCAAGGCAGCTGCTGGTTTTGCAGCACCATTTTTCACACACACACAAAACACATTGCTGGCATCCTGCATCCCTCTGAGTGTATTTTCCCCCTCTGAATTACAGATCTTTTCCAAAGGAATGAGCAACTTCTACATGGGAGAGGGTAACTAGCAGGAAGGATTAGAGGCTGGGGAGCTCTGGTAGATGGGGCTCCGAGGCAGGAACTTGTTGTGTTAGTTCCTTGTGTATATTGCTAATACTTGCTGCTGAATGTCAGGAGGCTTGGGAGCTTTTTTCCTGCTTAAAACAAATAACCCAAGGGCTACAGGCAAAAGAAAAAATTAAATACAATGATGCAGTACTCAAATTTATCGAAGATCATATGAAAATGTTAACATCCCAGTTCATTCTTGAACAATTAGAAACAATGTTGACAATTACAAACTGGGGGATTTTAGCATGCAGTCATCTGAGCACATCCACAAAAAGCATCAACAGTTTTCAGAAGCTGCTCATAGAAGACTTGCTGACAGCTGGGCTTAGGTTAACTTTGTTTGGCCGGGCCCAGAGAGTGGTGGTCAATGGTGCCACCTCCAGCTGGAGGCCAGTCACCAGTGGCATTGCCCAGGGATCAGTGCTGGGCCCCATCCTCTTTAATGTCTTCACTGATGATCTGGATGAGGGGATTGAGTCAGTCATCAGCAAATTTGCAGATGACACCAAGTTGTGAGTAGATGTTGGTCAGTTAGAGGGTAAAAGGGCCCTGCAGAGGGACCTCAACCAACTGGACAGATGGGGAGAGTCCAATGGGATGGCATTCAACAAGTCCAAGTGCCAGGTGCTGCACTTTGGCCACAACAACCCCATGCAGAGCTACAGGCTGGGGTCAGAGTGGCTGGAGAGCAGCCAGGCAGAAAGGAACCTGGGGGGGCTGATCAACAGCTGCCTAAACATGAGCCAGCAGTGTGCCCAGGTGGCCAAGAAGGCCAATGGCATCCTGGCCTGCATTAGGAATAGTATGGCCTGCAGGAGCAGGGAGGTCATTCTGCCCTTGGACTCTGCATTGGTTAGGCCACACCTTGAGTACTGTGTCCAGTTCTGGGCCCCTCCATTTAGGAAAGACATTGAGACACTTGAACGTGTCCAGAGAAGGGCAACAAGGCTGGGGAGAGGCCTTGAGCACAAGCCCTATGAGGAGAGGCTGAGGGAGCTGGGATTGTTTAGCCTGGAGAAGAGGAGGCTCAGGGGAGACCTCATTGCCCTCTACAACTACCTCAAAAGTGGTTGTAGCCAGGAAGGGGTTGGCCTCTTCTCTCTAGCAACCAGCACCAGAACAAGGGGACACAATCTCAAGCTGCACCAGGGGAAGTTTAGGCTGGAGGTGAGGAGAAAGTTCTTCACCGAGAGAGTTGTTCGCCATTGGAATGGGCTGCCCAGAGAGGTGGTGGAGTCCCCATCCCTGGAGGTGTTCAAGAGGGGATTGGATGTGGCACTTGGTGCCATGGTCTAGTCATGAGGTCTGTGGTGTCAGGTCAGACTCAATGTTCTTTGAGGTCTCTTCCAACCTTAGTGATACTGTGATACTGTTTTACAGCAGAACAGCCATGTATTAAACAGACACTGCTACAGACAAAGCAGCGAACAATCTCCTGTAACAAGTGGTTCCAGTGGTTCAGCTCAGCCTTTCACAGCTATTTCTTAGGTTTCTGGTTTGTTTCTTTTAATTCCTTAAAACCTTCATCAGTTGTTATGTTACCCATAGTAGCATCACGCAATCTGCATTAACAACCCCCTTCATTTCCACCAGTAAAGGGTAAAATGTTTAACAAACAAGTAATGCAAAACCAGCTCTGTCAGTATTTAAAGGCAATAAATAAATAAATACCAATCAAAATAAAACTAATACATACCAATCAATAACCAAAAATAACTACCAATCAAAATAAAACCCTGCATCTGCTGTACAAAGAACCTAATCAGAGTCCCCCATGGATCCCATCATTCTCATTTAAGGCAGACAAGGAGCCAGAGCTTTGTGAAACAGACAGACAGCTGAGGCTATGAGGCTGAGAGAAGCAAATCTTGAAACAGAAAAAAAAAAAAACCTGGGAAAAGGCAGAATGAAATCATCAGTGGTGAGATAAATGTGCACAGGTGATTCTGTGAGAACTGGTGGCCTCAGTGACTTAAAACCATATCAAGTCTTAAGAACGCAGGGACTTCAATTGAAAAGCAAGGATCCAAATTCCAGTCTAATCTGCACAACAGGTTCAGAAAAAGGAGAAGGTAACCTTGAGCTGCCACCACAGGAGTAAGTATTTTTCATTTGCCATCCCATCTGATTGACTAAAAGTGTCCATTGGAAGCAAATAGACCCCTGCCTAAAACTTTCCAGACCAGCTTTCAGTTAGCAAAAAGCAGCTATGGAACAGTCCTGTCTTCAAGGAAGAGAAAACATCAAGCAGCCTGAATGAATGCAAAGTAACAAGTTCTTAATTCAGCCTGGCCTATTTCTCATTGCCAAAGAAGATGTGTTTCAGTGAAGCTTTACCTTTCTCACAATGGCTTCCTGTGAATCCAGAAGGGCAGACACATTTGTTGGGGGCTATGCAAGTTCCACCATACCTGCATCCTTCTTCACAGAACGCTGGAAAAGAAAAGAAATGTGTGGGTACTACGGTTTTTGTCTTTTATTTTTTTCATTTATTATCCATTTGCAAGATACTAGAAAGCATCTACATTCTGAGCAGTTAACAGGATTCAGCATCTTGAAATCCAGTCCCCCTGCAAACAAAAAGAGCTGTAACTCACTTAAATGACAGAAGGGGGGGAAAAAAATCTCAGATTACACCGTAGGCAAAGCACCTCACCCATAAAAGATTAATAACCATCTGGAGCAAGAGAGGGGAAAGCACGAGGTACAGCTTTAATGGGGATGGTGTCCCAATTATATTCCATAGGAGTATTTCAATTACAATGCTCTGGTGATCCCCAGAAAACAGGCTGCTCAGATTCACAGATTCATGGAAGGGACCTTAAAAGATCATCCACTTCCAACCCCCCTACTCTGGGCAGGGATACCTTCCACTGGACCATGTTGCTCAAGCTCTCATCCAATCTGGCCTTGAATATCTCCAGGGAAGGGGCATCCACAACCTCCCTGGGCAACCTGTTCCAGTGTCTCCCCACCCTCACTGTTAAGAATTCATCCTGATAGCCAGTCTAAATCTGCCCTCCTCAAGCTTCAATCCATTCCCTCTCGTCCTATCACTACAAGCCCTTCTAAAAAGTCCCTTCCTGGCTCTCCTGTAGCCCTGTAGCTGTTTAGAGGTGTATTTATTTGTCCAGTGACTGAAACAACTGATACAGGTCATATCTTTTCCTGCAAGCACGTTGTGGTGTTCCTCTTGCTACTAGCAGATTTAGCAGGAAGCCCACTAACTGTGCAAGAAGTGGCCCTGCACTTTAATTATACTCTTTTTTCTGTCTTTTGGTTGTGTGCATACAGGTAGTGGAACTGAGGTAAGAAGAGGAAAGGAAACTGCAAGCATCAGGACATGGCCCATTCAGTACTATTAAATCAGACCTTTGCCAAGATAAGAGCAGCCCCTAAACCACTACACACTCCCTTCCCACCCTCTCCTAGATATTTGTTGAGCTTCACAAGTTACTCAGTGGATTTGACTGCACTTATGAGGGAAGTTACAATTAATATTTAAACAGCAGCTCTCTGCATCTAAACTAATAACAGAACTGCAAAGTGTTTCCTGCGAGCTAAAATCACAGATGGAGTGTTGGCAAAGAGATGTTACAAATGCTATGAAAAGGCTTAAAGAGCTAGAGAACAGAAGAAATGTTTAAGATTTATTTTCCAATCCACTAAAAAGAAAAGTAAAGTGAATAAAGTGCTAGGCATTAAAGAAAACCAAAAATCTTTTGCAATTGTTAACCACTTAAAGGGAAAAAAAGCACATCGTATCTTTGACTGCACTGATAGATGGATCTGCCTCACTCTATATATATCCTTCATAGCACAATGTGTTGTTTATGTGGGGGACCATGGGGAGAAGCAAACTGAAGCATCCCACAACAAACTCCTGGCCATGCTATCAGCCCCTGGCTTGGACAGGAGCACACTGCATTGCATTAGGAACTGGCTGGAGGGCTGAGCCCAGAGAGTGGTGGTGAAGGGTGCCACATCCAGCTGGCGGCCAGGCACTAGTGGTGTGCCCCAAGGATCAGTGCTGGGCCCCATGCTCTTTAACATCTTTATTGATGATCTGGATGAGGGCATTGAGTCCATCAGCAGTCAATTTGCGGATGACACCAAGCTGGGGGCAGGAGTTGATCTGCTGGAGGGTAGAGAGGCTTTGCAGAGGGACCTCGACAGGCTGGACAGATGGGCAGAATCCAAAGGGCATGAGATTGAATACATCTAAGTGCTGAGTTCTGCACATTGGCCACAGCAACCCCATGCAGTGCTACAGGCTGGGGTCAGAGTGGCTGGAGAGCAGCCAGGCAGAGAGGGACCTGGGAGTACTGGTTGATGGTAGGCTGAACATGAGCCAGCAGCGTGCCCAGGTGGCCAAGAGGGCCAATGGCATCCTGGCCTGTATCAGGAACAGTGTGGCCAGCAGGAGCAGGGAAGTCATTCTGCCCCTGTACACTGCACTGGTTAGGCCACACCACGAGTACTGTGTCCAGTTCTGGGCCCCTCAGTTTAGGAAGGAGGTTGACTTGCTGGAAGGTGTCCAGAGAAGGGCAACAACGCTGGGGAGCGGTTTGGAACACAGGCCCTATGAGGAGAGGCTGAGGGAGATGGGGTTGCTTAGCCTGGAGAGGAGGAGACTCAGGGGTACCCTAATGTGCTAGCACTTCCTTATTGAGCATTTGGAAATTCCTCTGTCCCTTGTCTGTCACATCTTAGCAACTTAAAACCCCCAACATTATCAGCGCAGGGACAGCCTGAGGAGGCTCCTGTGAGAAGGGACTCTGTACTGCCCAGGGCATGAGTCGTCACCCAGGCACTAGCTTGTTATATGGATGTAGGAAAATAAAGGAGAGGAAGAGGCTGGACAATAGGTGCAGAAGGAAAGAACTCTCCTTTTAAAGTTTTGCAGAAGCTTAAAAGTCCTCTGCAATGCAGACCGGCTGTGCTTGCCTTTGTTGCTCAGGTTTTGGTGGACTTGAGGGAGGTGGTTCATTCTTACATTTTCATGAAAGACAAGTAAACCCCAAGGAAGAGTGCCAGAATTATCCTGCTGTTCCTCAGATGGTCCTTCTACAAACCCTCCAGTTCCTGCATCGTTGTCTTGTAGGAAGCAGGAACATCGAAGTCACAAACCTCAGAATACAGCTACAAAATCAAAACTGTTTGTCTGAAGGCTTAATACTGTCCTTAGCTGCTAGAAAAAGAGCTCTCTCTATTATATGCAGTACTGATAGCACTACTCTGAATTTTAAGAATGCTCAATACACCTAATAATAGGAACTCAGTTTCAACTGCCAGCAATTTTACCAAATTTCACTCACTGGAACTATTTTATCTAACAGTTCTGCCTCTGGCTGAAGTCCTTTAGTACGTTTTATCAAAATTCATTCATTTCCAACAATGAGGCTTTTTCCTTTACACCCTCAGCAGAAGAGATTAATTAAGGAAAAAAATCTTTACATCACTTCTGTACCTATGCCTTCTGGACAAGAGCACCCAACAGGGAGCAGCTCAGTGACTGAATAGCAAATCAACTGGAGTGGCCATGCGCTGAGGAGAATGCCTGCTTTGCTGCTTATGCTTTGTTACACATCTTATGGGCTGTGGGGGTCTAGATTTCCACTGTGGTTTAGACCCTTCAAAAATCAAACCTCTGTTTGGTGGGGGGGGGGGCACATAGAGACCCACCAGTACCACAGGACTAAGGAGTTGTAAACCTCGACTGCAGACTCCCTCCCGCTCAGAGAAAGGTAACACAGGAAAGATAAATCATGGCTGGATCATATTTTGCTAATGTCTTCCCATAAAGAGATACTGTCTCTGGAATGATTTGCAGGCTGGCAGCCTTGTTAAAAAGGAGAATGGTTACTGAATTTGCAATAAAAGTTTTGTCAGGAAAATTAAATGAAGGTACCATTAGGGTGAAGTCTATGAGGGGCAAACCTCCATTGTTAAGAGTCTTACTCTATATGTAAAAGAAATAGAATCAATTGATTTCAGAGGCTTCTGCCAAAGTGAACAGATCTCTGTAATGCTAACAGATTTCTTCTACCAAAATTAAAGGCTTTATCATATAAAGACCTTTTCTAAATACACTAAATACATCTCTGCAGGTAGGTTCCCTATCCAAAAGGCAAACCACAGCTTCTCCTGGTCACTGCCTCATCAAGTACCTTCCCCTCTTGACATCACTTCTGTTCACCTTCTAAGCCAGCAGGAGACTGCTACATGGGGCAGCATAAGAGACTAAGTCATACTAGCTTCTCTTGTAGTTTTGGAATGCCTTTTTACCGATTTCTCTTCAAGAGGGTGGTCAGCAAAATGACCGTGAAGCCCGCCGGTATTCGGCCAAACTCAACAGACTACGCGTGTGTCAAGTGAAAAAAAAGAGACATTCAAAAAGGCAAGGAGGGGGTAAGGCACAGACTGCCTGGGTAACCAAAAATGGGCAGCTTTGGAAAGAGATAGGCTCGCTGAACTACACGAGCAATTTGATAATCAATTGATGGAAAGACCACAATTTCATTAGCTGATTGAATTTACTCAGCCAAGTACACACAAGGTCGCAGTTGATAACCATCCAACTATGGGAGCCAACTACCAGAATAATCAGATGATACCAGTTGCTGAAACAGGTTTAGAGGACGGCTGAGAAAGTAAGGAGAAAGAACACAAACAAAATAAGGGAGCAGCAGAGGTTTTGCTCTTTTATTCTCCGTACTCAAGTGTGACGCTATCATCTATAAGAATACAAACCCCTTCTTGGTTCAGTGAGCTACATCCCTTGGATACAGGCTGCAACTTATTTAATACAAAGTCTGCCAAATGCCACCGCAGTCCTTTTACAGCTGGCCGGAGTCAGAGAAGGACAAATCTGTCAGGAGTGAACTTTGGACAAAAGAATTGTCCTGGAAAATTTTCATCCCACGTGTCAGAGCAGGAAGGGGAACAGGGGTCAGTCCGGCAATCAGCATGCAAACACATCTGAGACTGGAAGACAAACTCTTAGCTGGGCAGTTGATCACTTTTGTGAGCGGCTTCCAACCTGATTTATGCTTTGGATTTTATGTATGGCACATGTGTGGGTTAGTTCCGTCCAGGAAGAGCCTATAAAAATCTCAGGTTTCCTAACAAGAGATTGTAAAGTACTATCCCCAATTTACATTGCTAGAGATTTTGCACATAAAAAGTACTTTATGAATGTAATTAACATAATGGCTGTCTAGTGCAGTGACAATTCCAAATCCTGGTAGTACAAAACTACTGCTTAGAGATCAGTCTGAGCAAAGATCAATGAACTCAGAATTAAGGTTTGGAGATGGGTTTTTTTTCCCAAAGCACTCAGGATAGCATGAAGGAATTATTTCAGATTTGGGAGGCAGTGCAATGTGAGAGCAAGGAAGGGGAAAAAAAGCAAGGCAGAAAAGTACCTGGAAGGATGATAAAGAATAATTAATACATCAGGATTAATGATGGTAAAGAGATCAGACACGGTCATAGATCCTGTATGTGTGTTTGTATGTATTTGTGTGCTATCCATTCATCCAAGTGATGAACATAGCTATATTGTAATTCAGCACCAGGCAATTTTAGCTGCTGTGGTAGCAAATCTGTTCAAGTATCCAGTGCTCTGTCACATAACACTTACAGAGTTAAGGTGAATTTGGAAGGCTGAGCTTACAACGGACATGAGCCCAGAAGGTCCAGGGCATCCTAGGTTGCAATGAAAGCAGTGTGACCAGCAGATGAGGAGAAGCGATTCTGCCACTTTACTCTGCTCTGGTAAGATCTCACCTGGGGTATTGCATCCAGCTCTGGAGCCCTCAACACAGGAAGAACATGGACCTAATGCTGCCCCATGGAGGGCCACGAAAATGACCAGAGGCTGAAGCACCTCTGCTATGAGTGCAGTCTGAGGGAGCTGGGGTTGTTCAGTCTGGAGAAGGCTCCAGGGAGTCCTAAGAGTGGCCTGACAGTACCTGAAGAGGGCCTACAAGAAGGTTGAAGAGGGACTGTTTCCAAAGACCTGGAATGATAGGATGAGGGGCAATGGTTTGACATTAGAAAAGATTTAGATTGGATGTTAGGAACAATTTCTTCACCCACAAGGGTGCTGGAAAACTGCAACAGGTTGCCCAGGGAAGTAGCTGAGGCTCCATCTCTGGAGATATTCAAGGTCAGGCTGAACAAGCCCCTGAGCAACCTGATCTAGTGGAGGATGTCCCTGCTGATTAGAGGGGATTGGACTAGACGACCCAGCCCAAACCATTCTATGATTCCATCATTTCTCATAAGACACTGAAGTCCTACTTCCCTCCCTAGCACTGGGCCCTTTCTTTGCTGTTATAATGATACTAAATTCTCTCGGTGTTTTGCTTGACTGACATGTAATCAGGTTGTGGCCATTTGTAGTCAAGGCGCAGGCTATTCATCTGGGTGCTTTCAGGGTGGGCTCAAAATGCTCTTTGGCTGGAAATGTTGGTTTGTTTTTTTTTGAAAAATGAACCATCAGCTCCTTGAAATTAGCACAATGAATCAGAGTGATAAACACTAATCATTTCCTTTGTATTACCCCAATAGTGGGACTTACTTTGGAATGCATCAGCTATGCACCTCGATCGACACATTTTTCACCTCAAAAATCTTACCTCGTGTACAAACAAGCTATATTTCATTACTTTAATTCAGAAGACACGCTGTATGGACAGAATCTGCCCATTCTACTTTATTGGTAAAAAGACATATATGAAACACTTGCTGATGTCAAGCTTATTTTATAGCTCTGAGGACAGATATGTGACAATTTTCTAAGATGCATATGAAAAAGATCAATAGAGGCACTAAGAGACAAAAGTAATATAATAAAACTTGCCCTGTGATCTATTACACTTTTGAAAGCATCTCTCCCCCATCCCCAGATGAATCTGCTCTAAATATTCCTGTTGCCATTTTACTGCCCTGCTTCCTCAAGGCTAGGCTCTGCAGTATTTTTAGTGCACCGTTTTTAAGTCAGCCGCAGCTGCCTGCCGAGGTAACCTGATACTGAGCGTGACAAAACAGGGCAGAACGCTCCTTCTGAAAGCCAACAGAACATTCATCATTCAAAATTCATGCCAACAGTTAAAACCAAACCACATTTACTTTGAGAAATGACATGACACATCATATTACTGGAGTTTTACTTTGCGTCGCATCCATCTGCTTATTATGCTTCTGTTCTCTTTTGGTTGGTTGGTTGGTGTGTTTTTTTTTAATGGGCATAGAATAATTTCTCTTTGGAAACCTAAGATGTACATTCTGCCCCTGTACACTGCACTGGTTAGGCCACACCTTGAGTCCTGTGTCCAGTTCTGGGCCCCTCAGTTTAGGAAAGATGTTGATTTGCGGGAAGGTGTCCAGAGAAGGGCAACAAAGCTGGGGAGAGGTCTCAAGCACAAGCCCTATGAGGAGAGGCTGGGGTTGCTTAGCCTGGAGAAGAGGAGGCTCAGGGGAGACATTATTGCTCTCTACAACTACCTGAAGGGAGGTTGTAGTCAGGTGAGGGTTGGTCTCTTCTCCCAGGCAACCAGCACCAGAACAAGAGGACACAGGCTCAAGCTGCACCAGGGGATGTTTAGGCTGGAGGTTAGGAGGAAGGTCTACACAGAGAGAGTGATTCGCCATTGGAATGGGCTGCCCGGGGAGGTGGTGGAGTCACCATCACTGGAGGTGTTTAGGAGGAGACTGGATGGGGTGCTTGGCTGCATGGTTTAGTTGATTAGGTGGTGTTGGATAATAGGTTGGATGCGATGATCTTGAAGGTCTCTTCCAACCTGGTCTGGTCCTATTCTATCCTATCCTATCCTATCCTATCCTATCCTATCCTATCCTATCCTATCCTATCCTATCCTATCCTATCCTATTCTACTCTACTCTAGCTCTACATGCTTCAAATTCACTGCAATTACCAACACAAATCAGGAGAGAAAAACAGTTTATTGAGAAACCTGTAATCATCACACAGCAAGAAAGGGAGGATGTGAAACTTGTGACCTCCTTCCACTTAGCTGCACTACTGTGGCTCACTGTTTCTTTAGAAATCAGTTATGCTTAATCAATCTTAATTTAAGGATAAAGAAGCATGTTCCAGAAGTACAATAGAAGCATTTTTTTTCCTTGCCTGATCTATTATCACAACTTTCGAAAGACCTTGATTCCAATCCCACTGAACTCATTGGAAAAAGCCTGAATTGAATGAGCAGTGGATGCAACCTTCGGTCTGTTTGACCTCAGTACAGTACACAGAACATTCAGACAATGGAAAAATAGTTTCCTAGCTGCGTTTTACCGGTCTTTGATCTCAGCCTTCAACTCCACACAAATGCATTCCACAGCTGCCTTCAGCACAAGACTAACTGGAGTCTACCCTGGTCTAAGGGCCATTCAGTCTTCAAATTCACTCTTCTTGCTTTGCCCTGTCGCACTGATAGGCACCTTCACCAATAAAACACGAGTCTTATTAACCTGTAAGAAACATTCTGCCTCAGTTTGAAAGATTTCCTCTGTATAGCTCAATGAAAAGCTACCTAGCATCCTCCAATAAATCCTGTGTGGTTAAAAACATCAGAATGTTGAATAAGCTGTCAAAAAAATGCTTAAAATGTTAATAAATCCTAATTCTGTGGTAATTATTTGTATGAGGAACACTATCTGTGGCAATTGGTTTAAGAATTGCTTTCAGAAAGCATTTTCAGTGGTGGCTGGAAGCAAGCATGCTGCTTGCCTGCAGTCACAGCCTCTGAAGTGTTGCATTCAGCAACTTACCTTTCTTTTCTTTTAAGGTTGCTGGTACCTTATTGCAAGCACAACAACTGAAAAGGAAAATAAATCCTCCTTTTGATAGCTGCACAAAAAATGCAATAGTAAATGAAGGAATTATTGATGGCATTTATCTATCTGAAGGTGACATTGCTGGGAGGGAGAAGAAGAAAGCTGGAAATAAAATGGTAGTGGGATTATATTTTTTTTGGGTCAGGTTGAAGGATGTGTAATGACAAGTAACTTCCACAGATGTTAAGAGACCTTAAGCAATGTATCTTTAAATAAGCACACTAAAATTTAGGTTTCTCTCTTGTCTTAATGTTGTACTTATGGTATGCTGCAAGTAAGGGCTACAGTGGTGTCTCTGAAAACCCTAAGAGCCTTTTGCACCACCTCTTAAATCATCCTGCCAAGGCAGTCCACCCAAAACAAAAAGCCTTGTTCAAAGCATGAATGCATTCTGTTGGCCAACACCAGAAGGATGGGAATTGTCAGTTCCAGAGAACAGAGTCCTCTGACTACACAGCAGGAAAGACTTCAGTACTGAAGCTTTCAGAACTCCCCCACAATACCTGTCCAGCCCCCATTCTTTAACGAGAGAGATGCCATGTTTGATAGAGACCTTTCCCCATTAAGGAACAGAGTTAAGAGTTAGTCTCAATTTACAGAATCTAGTTTACCTTGCAGTCTCTAACAGATAAAGGTCTGAATTCACTAAAGACATTGCAAAGAAGACAATCAAGAGATGAAAAGCCCTGTATGCCATCAGCAATGCCCCAGAGTGTTCTTTCTCATTCAAATCAAATTTATATAAGGGAAAGAATAACAAAGAGAACAATGAATAGGGGTTGGAGAGATGGGGAAGAGATTCAAACACACTGCTAAAACATATCACACTAAATAATGGATTCTCTTAGGTCTGGATAACTTTTGCACTCTTCTACACTTCTGACCTTGGCATTTGTTGGATAAAAAAGAGAATGCAAATAGCTATTAATAGGACACAATCTCAGCTCTTATCTGCATTTTAAATTACAAAGCCTTTCAGTAGCTAATATAGTAACACAAAAGTAGAGTCTTAAAGAAAAAAGGTAAGAATAAAAATAAAAAGGTAGATGTTTACAAATTGTTTTCATTTTCCCAGCAGCAAAAGACATGTCCTTCCTGTGCTGAGGCCTCTGGAACAGGTCCAGAGGAGGGCCACCAGTATGATCAGGGGGCTGGAGCACCTCTGCTACCAGCACAAGCTGAGGCGGCTGGGGTTGTGCAGCCTGGCGAAGAGAAGGCTCCTGGGAGATATAATAATGGCCTTTCAGTACCTGAAGGGGGCTACAAGAAGGCTTCAGAGGGATTGGTTACAAAGGCCTGGAGTGATAGGATGAGGGATATTGGTTTGAAATTAGAGGAGATTTAGATGGGATGTCAGGAACAAGTTCTGCAGCATGAGGGTGCTGGAACACTGGAATAGGTTGCGTGGAGAAGTAGTTGAGGCCCCATCCCTGGAGATATCCAAGGTCAGGCTCTAGTGGAGGATATCCCTGCTGACTGCAGTGGGGTTGGACTAGATGACTTTGGAGGTCCCTTCCAACCCAAAATATTCTGTGATTCTATGGTTTTATTTTCATCTCAGCATCTGCCTTAACATAAAACAATCTCAGCAAGTAAGTTTTACCCTGAAGTGTGAGGCTCATCCAGAAGTGAATACAGACAAATGTTTTGACTTATATGAGAGAGCCACCAGATTTTTCAATAGAGAAAAAAGAAGCACTGAAAAGGGAGGTTGTTCTCAGCAACACACAGAAAATTCAGTCTAAAGGCAGGGACTGCTTTTGCTCAAGCTGGTGTGACAGCAGGTGTGATATGCATCACCATCAGCCTTATAATCATCATAATGCATTGCTTTCACATAAATCCTTTCATCTCAAGCTTTTACACATTATGAACAATTAAGCCTTACAACCCCCCAGCGAGGAAGACGCATTAAGAACCTGAACCTGCCAGGCAGTTCTTCAGAACACACTTAACTACAGAAATATAGATTAATAAAGAACACATTTAACAAGTAAGAGCAGAAAAGCAAATACAATCTTTGTGTGCATAATCTTTGACTGTGCCAAGAGCATTTCAGAAACCCACAGGGCCATGCTCTCTGCTCGTGTCAATTAGTAAACCTGCATCAATTTACACCGTGGCTAAGAATTTACTCCCTAAATTCTTGAGCTGTGAGACTCTAAGGAGTAACATCTGTCACAGCTTTTAAGACCATACTGCTGACTCGTGTCACAGAATCACAGAATCACCAAGGTTGGAAGAGACCTCAAAGATCATCCAGTCCAACCTGTCACCACAGACCTCGTGACTAGACCATGGCACCAAGTGCCACGTCCAATCCCCTCTTGAACACCTCCAGGGATGGGGACTCCACCACCTCCCTGGGCAGCACATTCCAATGGCAAACGACTCTCTCGGTGAAGAACTTTCTCCTCACCTCGAGCCTAAACTTCCCCTGGTGCAGCTTGAGACTGTGTCCTCTTGTTCTGGTGCTGGTTGCTTGGGAGAAGAGACCAACCCCCTCCTGGCTACAACCACCTTTCAGGTAGTTGTAAAGAGCAATGAGGTCTCCCCTGAGCCTCCTCTTCTCCAGGCTAAACAATCCCAGCTCCCTCAGCCTCTCCTCGTAGGGCTTGTGCTCAAGGCCTCTCACCAGCCTCATTGCCCTTCTCTGGACACATTCAAGAGTCTCAATGTCCTTCCTAAACTGAGGGGCCCAGAACTGGACACAGTACTCAAGGTGTGGCCTAACCAATGCAGAGTACAGGGGCACAATGACTACCCTGCTCCTGCTGGCCACGCTATTCTTGATCCAGGCTAAGATGCCATTGGCCATCTTGGCCACTTGGGCACACTGCTGGCTCATGTTCAGCCAGCTGTCAATCAGCACCCCCAGGTCCTTTTCTGTTTTGGCAGCATCCAGCCACACACATATAATGTCCTTACACATACACATAATCATGCAAACATTCTAGCTAGTATCTAGAGAGCTTGCACAACCCTGACTTAAGTTTCAGCCACCTACTTCCCACTCTGCTACTTTTTCCATAGAGAACTCAGTGGGTAGTATAAGGAACGGTAAGGGGAAAGGAAGATGAAATATGCATCTTCAGCTGCTGCTCACAGAGCAATGCCACCTCGGCCACAAATCTCCCTTCCGTGACTCTGCATCAGTGCATGCTGTATATTGCCATGTGGGCCCCATCACAGTCTTGTGTGCTTCAAGAAAGCAAAGCAATGAAAAATCTCCACCACTTGCCTGAGTGTGCCTCAAGGTGCTGGGACTTTTCAAATGTGCAGTGCTTCAAACTCGGTATTGTCAGGCCAAAATTTGATTGCCTGATGCTCACAAAACCTTCCAGACAGTGTTTGTTTGCCTCATAACCCAAGAGCAGCACTTCAGTAGCACCACAGAGCATATGCCATATCCATTTTTTCAGTACTTGGGATTCATTTAGAATGCTAAGGTTCAACATAAATGTGAAATATCCTTCTCATGCTTTAGGCTGCTAACACAGCACACAGTCTATTCTAATGCAAGGAGCAATAAAGCACCACAAATGGCAGCTGTAATCCTTCCATCAAGTACAGTGCACGCTCCTAACGGAGTATGTTTTCAACACAGATTCCCAGCACCACCTTCATACAATATCATTTTACAATGTTTAGTTTGCAAGAACTGTCTACAAGGATTCTTGCTATAACACTTGGCAATGCAACATTTAATTTTATGGTGCATAAAATGCATTGCTCTTAACAGATGTATCAGTTCTCTGATCTCATGACTAAACTGCTTCATAGCCATTAAATGCTGCGTGGGAAACTGGCAAAGCTATGACATTTATGTTTGTTGCAGCACACACTTCTACTTGCTCATAACATCACTCTTCCCTGCATAACAACAAATAGTTTTGCCTGCTCTTAGCAGACCTGATCACAGAATCATAGAATTGTTAGGGTTGGAAGGGACCTCAAGGATCATCTAGTTCCAACCCCTCTGCCATGGGCAGGGACGCCTCACACTACAGCAGGTTGCTCACAGCCACATCCAGCCTGGCCTTAAAAATCTCCAGGGATGAGGCTTCTACCACCTCCCTGGGCAACCTGTGCCAGTCTCTCACCACCCTCAAGGTAAAGAACTTCTTCCTAACATCCAATCTGAATCTACCCATTTCTATTTTTGTTCCATTTCCCCTAGTTCTATCACTACCTGACACCCTAAAAAGTCCCTCCCCAGCTTTCTTGTAGGCCCCCTTAAGATACTGCAAGGCCACAATTATGTACATACCATCTCTATGGACATACCATATATATCCTTGCATACATTTGGTGGTTACACACAAAAAGTGTCTCAGCTACGCATCCTAAAGTGCTTAAGAACTACAAGAGTGTTGGTAGATAAGAATTTTAATACATTCTAACATTAAAATGCCTTCCACAAAATGAAATTCAGTCTCTGGCTTGGGAGAGGTTGGCCTCCTTCCCGTGTGTGGATTACCCATCCCATTTAATCACATCCCAGCCCCCCCAAAAAAAAGAAAAGTAAATTTTTTGCTCTGTCTTGGAAAATTTTAGAAGAGGAAGAACCCAATTTACTTGCAATAGTTCCTGATTAAACTCAAGGAAAACCATGTGTGCATGTTCGGCTCGAGGTGAGGAGAAAGTTCTTCACAATGTGAGTTGTTAGCCATTGGAATGTGCTGCCCAGGGAGGTGGTGGAGTCACTGTCCCTGGAGGTGTTCCAAAAGGGATTGGACATGGCACTTGAAGCCATGATTTAGTAGTCATGAGGTCTTGAGTGACAGGTTGGACTTGATGATCTTTGAGGTCTTTTCCAACCTTATTGATTCTATGATTCATTGTTTCACAGTTTCCTGAGATTAGCTTTCTGGGAATCCGCTACCATCACCTTGCAGTCCCTATAACTGAGTAACCCCTGGCAGACCCAATACTAACAATAAGTATCACAGTATCACAGTATTGCTAAGGTTGGAAGAGACCTCAAAGATCATCGAGTCCAACCTGTCTCCACAAACCCCATGACTAGACCATGGCACCAAGTGAAAGGACATTGGTCCCCAGAGAGAACACTCCTGCCCACTGCAGGCTTGAACTCACGACCTTCCCAGTAAGAGTCTTAGGTGCTACCAACTGAGCCACATACCACCACAGCTTTAAGAAGTGATCTAAAGAAGACAAAGTCACAGCTGCATGACCCAATTTGTGGAAATTCCTCCCTATGTACGTTGTGGTGTGCATGAAGGCAAGATTTATTTAATTGTTAGCTATTATTAGGGGTACTGGTGGATGAGATGCTGGACATGTGCCAACAATGCACACTTGCAGCCTGGAAGGACAATGTCATCCTAGGCTGTGTCAAAAGAAGCATGGCCAACAGGTTGAGAGAGGTGATTCTGCCACTTTCCTCTTGTGAGACCTCACCTAAAGTATTGTGTCCAGCTCTGGTGCCCCACAAGACAAGAGACACATGGACCTGCTGGAGCAAGTCCAAAGGAGACCCCAAAGATAATCAAAGGGCTGGAGCACTCCTCCTATGAAGACAGGCTGAGAGAGTTGGGTTGTGGAGCCTGGAGAAGAGAAGGCTCCAGGGAGACCTTATAACTACATTTCAATATCTGAAGAGGACCTACAAGAAGGCTGCAGAGGGACTGTTTCCAAAGGCATGAAGGGATAGAATGAAGGTCAATGGTAGATTTAGGTTGGACATAAGGAGCAAGTTCTTTACAATGAGGGTGGTGAAATCCTGGAATAGGTTGAGGCCCTGTCCCCAGGGGCATTCAAGATCAGACTCAATGTGGCCCTGGGTAGCCTGATGTAGTTGGTGATGTCCCCGCTGACTGCATAGGGGTTGGAGAAGATGACCTTTGACAGGCCCTTCCAGCCTGAAGCAATCTGTGAATCTGTATGCCAGGTGTCTGCTGGGATTAGCTATTATAAAGGGGAGGGAAGTAATTTTGGAACCAGTTATTCTTTCTGTACATTGATGTTTCTGCTCACAATATACCTGAGTATCCTCTTAGGTGCTGCAACCTAAAGGAAGAGCTTCCAACATTGCAAAACACAAACAATCTTAACCCACTCATGTCACTTCAACAGGTTTCACTAAATTCTTTGTACTAAAACAAATGTTTCAGAAAAAATATTCTATTCTGGTAGTTTGACTCCTCCAGGAGAACCAGAAAGGGCCAGGGATGGGCCAGAAAAATTGTAATTTTGCTATTCAATGCCATAACTTTGCCATCTCTTTGTAAGTTGGCAGCAAGGCCAACACGGTCTCTTTTCTCTCTCATTTTGGCTCTCTGGAGGGAGTCCCTTGTCTGGGTAACATGGGGGAGTAAGCCAGGCCTATTTGTGGTCTTCAGAGACCTAACCTACCTTCCCTGCACAATCATGGCCTGCTGAGGCTAATGGAAGGGAGGCAACAGGAGGGGCTAGAAAATGAGCACTGAGATTTGTGGTTTAGTCTGGTTGGGGGGAAGGGTTTTGGTGGGTTCCCATGTGTCCTGTATATGTATTGGGTGTGAAGGATTCATGGGTTCTGTATTTTCCTGTATATTTTTAAATAATATAATTCTGTATTTCTTTCCATTTCAATGAGAACATCTTTATTTTACTTATTTGGGGAGTAGTGCTATTTCTGTCTGCTCTTTAAACTAAGACATCTGTCTACAAGTATCAGCTTAAAAGAAGCAGCAAATGAATGCCACAAGGCATGTGTTCTTTGAAACAGGTCACAGAGTAAGAGTGACTTCTGTGATGACTAATGCACCTAAAATACAGGGAGCCAAGAAGCAACAAACAGCTACAGAGGAAATAGAACCATAGAATCAACCAGGTTGGAAAAGAGAGCAAGGGAGCTGCAACATGGGGCAGCAAATCCAATCTAAAGCTTTCTCTCAGAAACGGAAGACTGCCGACCTGTCTTCCAGCCACTGAGTTACTGCATGCAGAAGGAAGGAACAAGAAGGAATCAGTCCTTATTAGAAAGATTTTCTTTCACATAAATGGACTGTGGAAGTCCTTGGCTGGCAGCAAGGCATCAATTCAAGTGCCACAACTGGTAAGGCTGAACAGTGCTCTGTTTGGTGAGCGCACCCTAAATGAGATGTGAGAGGACAAAGCACTCCAGACCCAAATAAGAGATGGCTGAGAGGTCTCTTTGAATAGCATTCTCAATAGAATCATAGAATCCATAAGGTTGGAAGAGACCTCAGAGATCATCAAGTCCAACCTATTGCCTAATACCTAACACCTCCTGGCAGCTAAACCATGGCTTCAAGTGCCACACCCAATCCCCTCTTGAACACCTTCAGGGATGGGGACTCCACCACCTCACTGGGCAGCACATTCCAATGGCCAATCTCTCTTTGTGGGAAGAACGTTCTCCTCACCTCAAGCCTAAACTTCCCCCAGCACAGCTTGAGATTGTGTCTTCTGGTTCTGCCACTGGTTGCATGGGAGAAAAGACCAACCCCAACCTGGCTACAACCTCCCTTTAGGTAGCTGCAGACAGCAATAAGGTCTCCCCTGAGCCTCCTCCAGGCTAAACACCCCCAGCTCCCTCAGCCTCTCCTTGTAGGGCTTGTGCGCGAGGCCTCTCCCCAGCCTCATTGCCCTTCTCTAGACATGTTCAAGTGTCTCAATGTCCTTCTTAAATTGAGAAGCCCAGAACTGGACACAGTACCCAAGGTGTGGCCTAACCAGTGCCGAGTACAGGGGCAGAATGATTTCCCTGCTCCTGCTGGCCACACTATTCTTGAAGACAAACAGAAAATTATTAGATTGCTGCATTGATACAAAGGCATCTTCAAATATTTCAACACTGTGGGAAAGCAGAATCTAGATTGAGAAGGAAACTAAACTAATTCAGGTCATGTTTATCTATCCAGTGTAAATGATGCTAGAAGAGAATTCACTTGGCTATGCAATAGCACAAAGTTTTGGAACTCATGTCCATATCAAGTGTCATTCATCAGGTATGAGAAATACAGTAATGCTGCACCAGAGAATCATCATCAATATAATGCACTGTAGAAACTCTGTCATGTAATACCCAGCCTCATCTCTCTCACTGGAAATCAGTGCACCTAAGCATATTGGACATGACAGCCTGCTTAACACCAAAGCATACTTCTCATGCCAAGGACAAGATAGAGGTGTGTGGCATGAAGGCATCACAGTATCACAGTATCACAGTATAACCAAGGTTGGAAGAGACCCCAAGGATCATCAAGTCCAACCTGTCCCAAGAGACCTCACAACTAGACCATGGCACCAAGTGCCACGTCCAATCTCCCCCTTGAAACACCTCCAGGGACGGCGACTCCACCACCTCCCCGGGCAGCCCATTCCAATGAGGAATGACTCGCTCAGTGAAGACTTCCTCCTCACCTCGAGTCTAAACCTCCCCTGGCACAGCTTGAGACTGTGTCCCCTTGTTCTGGTGCTGGTGCCTGGGAGAAGAGACGAACCACATCCTGTCTACACCACTTTCAGGTAGTTGTGAGGGCAATGAGGTCACCTCTGATCCTTCTCTTCTCCAGGTCTAAACATCCCAGCTCCCTCAGCCTCTCCTCATAGGGCTTGTGCTCAAGGCCTCTCACCAGCCTTGTTGCCCTTTTTGGACAGTTCAAGTATCTCGAGGTCCTTCTTAAACTGAGGCCCAGAACTGGACACAGTACTCAAGGTGTGGCCTACCAATGCAGAGTACAGGGGGCCAGCTGACCTCCCTGCTCCTGCTGGCCACACTATTCCCAATACAGGCCAGGATGCCATTGGCCTTCTTGGCCACCTGGGCACACTGTTGGCTCATGTTTAGGTGGGCATGTATCAGGCACAACAGTTCTATTTATTATGAAGATGTTCATGCTTCCAATTCCACATATGTGAAGCTGAGAACATGCCTAATAATACCAGGTAGAAAGTAAAATTAAAGCAGCACCACAAGTACTAATTTCGCAGGGTAAAGGAACCTTTTGAAGGGAAAATGCAATTAACCTTAAGATAAAAATCTTAAAGTTAGAATGCCCTCACCCAATTGGCTGAGTACAGAAGTAATTTCTGTTTAAAGATACTTTTTGAGTCAAATAAAGTTTAACCTTTAAAAACAACCCCAAAAAAAAATCATGGTTTCACTGAGCAGCAATCAAGTGGTCGCCTCTACAGGAGAATGACAAGAGAAGTCAACTTGTGGAGAAAAGATGCTCAGACAAGTCAAATCACTGAGAAAAGATGCTCCCTGAAACTTTATGCACACTGTTATGTTGTTACTGCTCTCTGTTTTTTCCATACAAAATCTCCAGCAAAATACTAAGTGCATTCTACACTATGAATGGAGATAAATCTCTCAGGGCATATGTAACCAGTCATTAACATCAAACGAGTATTGATGCAGGTGTAGTAAGTAAATAATACAGATGTACACTGCAGGGGGAGAACAGAATGGAATAGAATAACCAGTTGGAACGACCTTTGAGATCATTGAGTCCTGATTTCAGGTGCCTGACAGGTGTGCAGGGTTGTATTTAAACCATGCTTGCTTCCTAAAAAAATAGAAAAGGAGCCTGCCAAGGTATGAGACTACTTAAACATCTACTATTAGGTCATTCTCAAGGGGCAATTTAAACAACAAATTACAATTGCCTACAACATTCAAAACAAGCTAGTTGGGTTTGGGGGATGTTGGTTTGGGTTGTTATGTTTTTATAGTTCTTTCAAAGCCATCTATTTATTGAAATTTAATCTGGAGAATAGAATAGAATTAACCAGGTGGAAGAGACCTTTGAGATCATCAAGTCCAACCTATCACCCAACAGCATATAATCAACTAAACCGTGGCACCAAGCACCCCATCAAGTCTCTTCCTAAATACCTCCAGTGATGGTGACTCCACCACTCTCCTGGCAGCACATTCAATGGCTAATCTCTCTTTCTGTGAAGAACTTCCTAACATCAGCCTAAACCCCCCAGGCACAGCTTGAGACTGTGTCCTCTTTTTCTGGTGCATCAGAACTGAGAACAGCCCATGTCCTGGGCTGCATCAAAAGCAGTGTGACAGCAGAAAGGCAGGTGATTCTCCCACTCTGCTCTCATGAGACCCCACCTGGAGCACTGTGTCCAGTTTAGCAGAACAAGAAAAGGACATGGAACTGTTGGAGTGGGTTCAGAGAGGAGGGCCACAAAGATGCTCAGAGAGCTGAAGGACCACACCCTGTGGGACATGCTGAGAGGGTTGGGGCTGTTCTGCCTGGGGAAGAAAAGATTCAAAAGACCCTTAAGAGCAGCCAGGCACTAAAGGGGCTTAAGGAGCGTAATGGACATCAGTGCCAGACATTTACAGAGCAAAATCCACTGCTCAGGAGTGCAAAGACCAAAGGGTTTGTGGTTGCTCTCCTCTGAAAGGCAGCTCAGTCTGAAGTCGTCTATTCATTCACAGAGCAGTGGACAGAGAGACAGGGCAAGTTTCCTCAGACTTCCATGGCTGTAGCAAATTGCCACAGGTTGCCACATCTATCCACAATCAGCCTCTTCAGTAGTGGTCTATATGGCACCTTCCCAGAACAAT